>CM076575.1:336181543-336781543 GCA_034641835.2 Pinus albicaulis | reverse complement strand
AAGCAGAAATTAACAGATAGTGAGCCTGTTTTTGAACATTTTTGAACTCTCACATTGGACATGACTTTTTAAAACAAGATGAGATGTCTTTGAAGCTTGAAATGACACTCTTTTGCATTTGAATAAGACAGTAGGTCAAAATGACCTCCTTTGGAGCCCTGACAGTGGATGATGACTTTTTGATCCTTTAAAAGAAACAGTGAGACAATGAGACTATATTTCATGAAACAATGTGATAGAGATGAGATATTTTAAACTTTTTTGAAACTTGAGCCATATGAAACAAGAGAGATGGCTTTATTTTAACTTCATAAACGTGCCTGGTCCTTCACTAGGGTTTTATGGATGAAGTGGAGGGCCACTGCCTTATTTTAGTGAAAATTTAATGATTTTTCCAAAGGCAAGGCTGAACCTAGACTTGACCTAAATGAAATGAAATGACATAACCCTAGACCTCTTGAATGATGATGATGGAGATAGTGACCTTGAAATTGATGATGGCGATGACCTTGACAATGATGATGATAAATGAAATGAAGGAGCAACAAACATGGTTTAGCCTTTTTCAGTTACCAAAATTATTTGTGAGAACTGGTTCGAAAAAGTAAAAATTTAGACCTATGACCTAATGGAAAACAACTGAAATAGTCATTTGATCACTAACATACCTAGGCTAATAGGTGGGACCATGCACCCACGATTCAGGGAGCCTAGGGGATGATGAATAACATATTTGAATGTTAAATTTCCGAACGCAGTAATCTGGCATCTTAATTCCTAGTGGATTTATTACAGATCTAGTGGATAAAGGCACAACTGGGATCTAGAAAAGCTTAAATAGTGGAAGCAAATTAGACAACCAATCTGAATCACATAAGCACACAAGTATTTGTTGAAGAATGTAACTAGTGTTGGTCTTCACAATTGTACTTGTCAAAAGAAATTTAATTATTAAAGAAAATGACTTATTAAAGCATGGGTTTCATGCTTGGGTCAATGTTTTCTAGGTCAAATCCTCCATTGAATTCTTGAAGGAAAAATATTATTAAATAAATTGGAGGATTATCATTGGAATTAGAATTCCCTCGTGGAAAAGATAAAATGAAGTCGAAAGTTAGTGGCGAGCTAAAGTTTTATAAGGTCAATCAAAGTTAATTTCATTTTCAAGGAAAGGTATTAACACCTAATTCCAAAAGAGAACTCATCGTGGGAAATAAGAAGTTTTCGCCTATGATATACCTCATTACCCATGCTTTGAGGACAAAAATTTTAAGGGGAAGGAATGTTATGAACATAATAATAATAAATTATTAAATAATGATAATTAGTTAATAAAATGATGTGTCTTATCAGAAAGACATTTCTATTAGTTAAAAGGCACCCAACCTAGGTATTTTTAATAGGGTCCTCATTGTAATAATCCTCGTTCTTATTCATTCTATCAATTATTTCTATATGAATACATTTATACAATTACAATATATTGTCTACACACATACAAACAAGAACTGTTTGTTACATACCCTCAATCACTGAGATCTCCTTTCAAGGCTTGTGCTCACTTACTATGTTGAGTCTTCTCCATTAGTCTAGCCTTTCTTGATTGAATAACCCTAATCTCCAAAGTGATTCACAATTGAGATTAGATCTCAAAATCGCTTGAGATCAACAATTGAGATTGCATCTAATTCACTAATGCAAGAACCTTTGCATTTCATTAGATTAACTCACTTTATCTTATAAAAAGAAATTACTTTAATCACTAAAGAAATTGCTAAGGTTAAGGGTGTAATAGGCAACTTTTGCATGCCTAGACACATAGGCCTATGCAAAAGTACCTATCTGAGCTACAAACGCCAACGTTGAAGGCTTATGGAAGAAATTGTGTGGTGTAGGGGCCTTTGGAGATTGGATGCTTCACCAATGGCTCTTCATTTGTGGAGAAAGATCTCCTTTTGAGCTCGTGCCCCTAAATTTTGAACATGTTGCAATTAAGTACCCATTTTGTATTTATTTAGATTAATTAATTTGACAATTTTTCTCACCTCTTTCCATCACTTTCTCATAAGATCACATACCCTAATCAATGATAAATGCTAGGTTTTTTCTTAAGGAAAGCATTAAAATGATTTCCATATTATATTTTCATGTTCTTTCTATTTGAATAGATTTTTGCAATTTAGCTACAGAACGCAGCCTATTCTACAGCGAACCGTGGATTTTGTAGCTACTCTCATGGTTTGGCAGATTCCAGGTGTCAAATGAAGAATTGGGCCACATGGGCATTTCTAGAATCATCTCCATATGGATTCTATCCTATTCACTTGGTCCAGATCGACAAAAAAGCGAGTCTAAGATCATGGTCAAAGATGGAGTCAAAGTACGTTATCCGAAAGTAGTTGGACTCTTGATTTGCTCTTTCGTAGCAAATCAAGAGTCCAATAGTCCTATTGCAATTATAATTCGAATTAGCCATCTGTAGCTAGTTTATCTCACAAATAGTAATGTCATTTTCCTTTAAATATTGGTTGTATAGAACCGAGGAGACAGTTCAGAAATTAAGTGTTAAACTCAAGCTTTTTGCTGATACTCTGTGTTCAGGCTTCATTTTATCATAATACAAAGTTCATGTTGCCAATGATTGTTTAAGTGCATCCTTAACCAACGATCAGTCTAGCCAAATTAGTTGCAGAGGGCCCCTGCACTGGAGGAGGTTTTTCATTTGTTGTTTTTAGTTCAATTTCCATTACTCTGTTTTCAACAAATTTGTTTTCTAATTAGGTTTATGCTTCATTCCATTTTTTGATCAATAGCATAGTGATAAATCACAACTGTGCAGCCTTGTTCTTCTCAGATATTTCGTGGAGATCGACAACTCTGTTTTCAAACTGAATTAAGATTGAAGTGATAAGAATACATAGTTGCTTAGTTTTCTTACTGTTTAGGTATTCATTTTCTTAGAACAAAATTGTCAATTAACTGTGTTAATGGATGTTTTTAAGAGCCATTTCAAGATGATGATGATCCTAAACTAAATGGTTAAATATCTAATTCATACAGTGATTGAATTTACTCAGCACATTGTTATTTGCTTTCTAAGAACTTAGGAACTAAAACATAATTGACTTCTTACACAACACCTCAAGAGGGTAATGCTTCACATTTGAATGTTGGAGAAAGTCAAATATACATTAGTTGTTTACAGTTAGTCTTACATGCTTTCACCTTTTTGCTTTCAGATCCTCACTTAATTGCATCACTAATATTCCTAAAAGTCATTCCAAGGAGATTGATTAAATCATATTTCAAAACTGAATGGTTGAATGATTAATGAATGAAATTACTGAGTTACCTCTTACATGCTTTACTTAGTCTTCTAGATCATTAAGTATAATTGGTTACTTAACATCATCTCAAGAAGATCACGCTTCACAGTTGAATGTTGGAGTAGCTAAAAATACATTAGATATTTTTCCTTGCATACTTTGCTTACTGTTCTAGGACATTAGAAGTTAAAGTACAGAAAGTTGCTTACACATCATCTCAAGGAGCTCAAACTTCATAATTGAATGCTGGAGTAACCAAAAGTACATTAGTTGATTTCATTTTCTGCCTTTACTTAAGACAAGCATTGCAATTTCATTCTTAGTTTTAAAAATTAGATCCATGGATTAGGACTAATGATAAGATAAGATAGATGCTTTGTTTTCCAAATTAAGTTCTAACTAGCCAACAGTTCTTGGATTATTTTTTTGAACATTAGATTAACTTATGAACACTTCTTTTTCTTCCTTCTTAAAATTCATTAGATTCTCTTAAATGTTTTCATAGTTTTAGATTGAACATTCTTAGATATCAAAGAACAAAACCCCCCCAAAACAATATAAAATACAAAACAATGAAGTAAGAAAAATGTTAACTAAGCACATATAGTGCAACACACTTCATGAGTTTACAAACCTCGGTTGATAATTTATGCAAGCAATTTAGGACACTAAATTGACTAAACAGGGTTCTTATAGAAAATGGCTGGGCACAATGGTTGATTATCTGGGTGATTCAGTACATCTAAATTGACCCACATGCGGTCTTTACATAAAACAAATTCGTAAATTTTTTGAATTGTAAAATTTCTGAACAAATATTAAAACTGGGGGGAATTTGGTAGAAATAATATTTAATATTTCATGTTAACAAGGGTGTTGGTTATGACTCATTAATATTTGTGCTACATTATATGTTAGATATGTGACCAATGTTTATATGAGGCGTTTTGCTTTTAGGTGAGGTGGTGACCTGGTGACCAGTGTAATGTGACGTGTTTTGCTTATAGGTTAGGTGGTTAAATCACCTTAACCACTTGTTGAAAATTGGCAGCTGAGGGAGCAATTTCACCATTTGGGAAGCCCAACAAACCCTAAGGAGACCCCACTAGCCCTTGGACAAAATAAATTTGCACATGGGAAAATATTACTTTTAATGCTGGTCCATGTCACCACAAAAAGTACAAGTTGGTCTAAAGGAGAAATTCATCATCCTATACCACATATAAATACACCTCACTTGGCATCACTTGGAGGCATCATATCCATGGTTACTTGGGAGTGGGAGTGGGAGCGCCATTTTCAAAAGCTCCCGGTCCGGAGCGTTTCGGGGAGCGTTTTTTTTAAATATATATTTGTTATATTTTTATATATTTTGATGCATATATGTCAACAAAATCATGTAGAATGATGAATTAGACATAAAAAACATAAAAACATAGATTAAACCATATAACATCAATCATCTAGAAGTTATAATCTTCATCAACCACAAGTTGGAAACATACAACATATTGACTCTTGAATCTCATGAATCATCAATCTTAAAGTTTCAAGCTTTCAAAATTCAATATATAACATTTATCATCATTGATTCATTGATTTCAAATTTCAATATATAACATTTATCATCATTGATTCATTGATCACCATAGTTGTACTTGTAAGCTAAGTGTAACCAATAACCATTACAACAAAGAATATTTAACATGAAATGAAATGTTATAAAATGAAATGAAATGAAACAACTTTCAACTTTCATGAAGCATCATATTCATAATTCATAATGACTTATAAACTTATAAATGCCAACTTCAAAGTTTCACCTTTCAAATTCAAACTTCAAACTTAAATTGTCATATATTGTTTACAAAAATTATCATAATAAATATGAAAGAGTCAAGTTTCAACTGTTCAACAGTTATAAAAGTTAAAAACTACTAGAAAATAGAAAAGACTAGTAAACTATAAACAGTAAATCCATTTTATCTATTGGTTGGCCCCTTGCCATACCCACGAGAAATGTCTAATTTGTGAGAATCGCGAGGCAATGGTGGTCTTCTAGTACTCTTAGGAGTACCACGACCATAACTAGAAGGTGAAGGGCCACGTGAGGATGTAGGTGGAGGTTGAATCTGCAAAGGAACAATCGCTGGAAATTGAACACTGGCATTGGCACTCGCACTGCTACTGGATGGTGGGACTGGCCTTGGGTGTGGCGGTGGCATGGCTGCTGTTGCTTCATCATCATCTCTCAAAAGTTCTGCTTCCAATTATTCCATATGTACAGTGTCATCCTCCAAATGATCGTCCTCTGGGTTGTTGTCCCAAACATTATATGATTGATCCTCATATGCCCGATCACAATAATGACTCAACAACCTCAAGTTGTAATGCACATAAACCAAGCTTTCTGCTTGGTTTTCATTCAGCCTGTTTCTTCTCACATTATGTATGAAGCTGTAGGTGTTCCAACACCTCTCCGTAGAAGAAGTATTTACAACTTGTGAGAACTTTTTTTGCCAACTTTGGCAAAAGTCCCATGCCGCTATATGCTTCCCACCATGTGAGAGCATCAAATCTGTCTCTGTCTTCCATTGCATGGAAAGAACCAAAGTTACCAGTGCAACTGAAGTATTTGCCTAATTCAAGGCGCAATCTAGCACACTCCTCCCTGTCGGGGACCAACTTGTCTAATGCTTTCATGTATCCCTCTTGTACCTCTGGATCTGTGTGAGGTTTGATCCTAACTCCACCTCCAGGTGCAGGTTGGCCCAACCAAGATGGAGAGTAGTATTTTGGCATAAGGATATATGCCAAGGCATGTAGTGGAACATTAAGTTTATTCCACCGTGTACACATAGAGTCGTGAATCATTGCATACAAGTTGGGATCATTTTCCTTAACAACATCTTTTATTTTCCCCAACATGCTATCCATCTGTTCATACACCTCCCCAATCACTGGTTTATCTGTATCTGAAAAGCTAATCATGTGATAAATGGGCTTGGTGAAATTCAAAATTTCCCTCACACATGCCCAAAACAAAAGATCAAGAGCGGTCTCCTCCACCTGTTCAAAACCTTGCCTGTCAACTATTGTTGTTGCTCTGTCCTTTAATACCTGCTAGTGTGGACTTGATACCATGGCTGCCAATGACTCTCTTACCTTCAAAAGGTGCTTGAAGGTGAGGTAATAGCTAGCAAATCTAGTCTTTGCTATCTTCAACAACTCCAATTTTGAGTGAGTACGGAAAAGCCCATGGGTATTGCTATGATTTGTAATAAATTTTATTATTTTTTTACCTCTCTTGTACAAATCACCAAGCCATTTGTATTGAGGTTGTTTGTTTTTAATTATATCATGCATCAAAAGGTTCATTGTGTGAACCAAACACCCAGACCAAAATATGTTGGGGTATTTATCCTCAATAATTTCTCCCGCTGCCTTACAATAAGCTGCATTATCAATGATGACTTGGACGACATTGTATGGCCCAATACTTTCAATTGTTTCAAGTAATGGTTCTGCAATGTTAATGCTGGTCTTGAATTTGTCTGAATAATCATATCCTGAAAGGAATATTGCACCACTAACAGACACAGCCAAAACACATATCAATGGCTTTCATTTTACGTTGGTCCATCCATCAGATACAATGGACACCCCATACTCATTCCAAGAACTTGTCATTCTATTCAAAGAATGACATATTTTAGCTTTTTCATGATCAAGTCCCACGGTTCTGCTCTTGTCATACCCAGGGCTCCTGTATCCTTTGGGGGCATCATTAATGGTAGAAACCATTTCATGCCAACAAGGTGAGCGAGAATGGTACCCCACATGCATAGAGAAATCGGAAAATTTTTGAATCCACATCATTCCTAGACCCTTCGTCAAGGAAATCGGATATGGTTCTACACCTTAAGGAGATGTTTGGTCCAGGTGTGCCTCCATATCCACTGCAATGGGTGGAAGTTGATGGAATTCTTTGTCCATGATGTGATGGACCTGATGGTGCATAAGAATCAATGAAACCCCTAGATCTTTTAGATCTCTGTTGGGCAGCCTCCTCTTCAATTTTGTATTTCTGTCTCTCTGTTGCTGGTACACTTTCACAAATTTTGATTCCTAGATTTTTATCTCCATCCCCTGGCTTTTTCCCACAAAGGTGCCTTCTTGCATGGTTATATGAACCTGTGTATTCTTTATTGCAATGGGGGCAAGGAAATTTAGTGGTTCCACCACCTTTCCCTCCTCCTTGCCTCTGAACATATTTCCACAATGGTGTTTGACTTTGGTCTTGTTTAGTTGAGGTCTCTGTGGCCTCATGTTCTCTACTCTCCCCTTCCTCCTCAACATACTCCTCCTCTTTAGGATTTTCATCAAAGCCACTATAACCCACTTCTTCATCCTCCTCTTCTCTAATGGCCTCTTTCTTCTACTCTCCAACACCATTATTACAAAGAAAGGAACCAACATGAAGAAAACCCCAAGGCATATAGCCATGATGTTTCAAGTTTCAAGTTTCTAGCCTGCAAAAAAATGAAGGAATGCCATATGGGAATAGGAAAAAATGCAACATAGAAAAAAAACAATTCAATTTTTCACTTTTCAACCCATTAAAATGCAACATTGAGAAAAAAATTCAAGTTTTCATTTTTGAACAACTTAAAAATGCAACATAGAAAAAAAAACTAGATTAGAGAGTCCTACCTCTTTGTCCCGAGTCCCGACTCCTTCAATCCTCCTTGTTGTTCGCTTCAAGGTCCTTGCTCTCTCCTCTTGCTCTCTTGCAGCTTGCTCCTTTCTCTCTCCTTTGATCCTTGCTCTCAAGTTCATTCACAAACAACAATAACAACAATGAGGAGGGGAGGGCTTTTTATTACCAACCCCCCTCCCTCCCAAAAAAATTCGCCGCCGATTTTCTTTTTGTTAATTTATTTATTCTTCTGCGCTGAGGAGCTTTCGGGAGCAAACACTCCCGCCATTTAAAAAACGCTTCAGCTCCGTTTTTTTAATGGCGGGAGCACTCGGGGAGTGTTCGCTCCCGAGCGCTCCTTGAAACACTCCCTAGAAAACAGGGAGCGTTTTTTCAGGCTCGGAAGCGTGCTCCCGAACGGAGCGCGTTTTGGGAGTGGGATCGGGGGGTGGGGCGGGGGTGGGTGGGCGGGAGGGGGACGCTTCCCAACAACCTTGATCACATCACACATCATTTCTACTTTGGTTGGTTCGATTTGGTCTGAAATTGCAAGGTCCAAGTTCATATGTGTGAAGGAGCGAGAGGCAATCTGATTTGACTGTGTTGGCTTTCTGTTTTGGGACTGTTTGAACAGCATTGACTTTGGGAGATTTGACTTGGTTTTGGATCTGTTTTTAGAGGCCAAATTCAGGAGAGAGAAGGCCAAAATTTTTTGGGCACTTTGACCGCAGGGTTGATTTTGACCTTGACCGATTTCTGAGGCAGATTTGTGGACTGTTTTGACTGGACTTGACCAAGCAAGGAAGGTCGAATTTGTTGATGCTTTGACCAAATTGTTTGGACATGATTTGACCTTTGACTTTTGACTGGTTATGGCTGCATTGACTGCTGTTGACTTTGACAGAAAATTGCAGAATTATTGTTTGACCAGATTTGACTATATTGCTCATATTTGATTGGATATTGGATAGTTGACTTGGTTGGTCAAGGCTTTGACCCTTGACAAATTGTTGATGTACTTGGACTACGTATCTCTCTGCTGAACATTTGATGAACATCTAATAGAAGAAGAATCTGGTTATGGTTTTCCCCTTTCTGGGGTTTTTCCCTGGTCTTTGACCAAAAATCTGTCTCTACTGTTCTTGTCTGTCTTCTATTGTGCATATTGTTTACTGTTCTATCTACAATTGCTTACTGCTATGGGGTGATTGGAATTGATTTGGATAAGTGATTGCTATTGAAAGAAGAAATTGATAAAGTGATTGTTACAACATAGAACATTGAAAAATTAACACCACTTAGGGATTCTATAAAAATGCATTGCGAAAGATTGATATATAGTGAGTTATATGGTTGCATTGTTAATACTAAAATCAGTCTTATATTTTGCTTTCCACCATTGTTTCTGTAAATGTGTGCGCAGCTTAATTTCATAGAGGCATGTCATTCCTGTACTTATCTTCTTAATCTCTCATCATCGTTCATGGTGTTTTCTCTTTCTCAAGCATATCTTGATCTCTGTTGATACATCAGTGTTGACATTCTTGGTACAGCATTCAGGATTCAATATACAAGATTTCACTGATGAATGCTATTGGTGTCTGTGGTGTTGTCATTGCAGATAGATGTTGAAAGGACGTTTGTTCTAGAAGTTGGAACTGAGGAGCTTCCATCACATGATGTAATGGAAGGAATTGAGCAGGTATCTATATCCCTTTCTGAAGCTTGGTTAAATAAAAATTGTTTTGTGGCCCATTTAAAGTGATGTTTAAGATTTCATCATTATATGTTCAGTTGCTAACAGTTTTAACTCATAATTTCAGCTAGAAAAGGCAATTATGATTTTCTTGGAGAAACGACGGCTATGTCATGGGGATGTTTCAGTGAGTGGAACGCCTCGTCGGTTAGTGGTATTTTCTTTAAAGCCTTTGAGCCATGGTTAATTTTTGTATTTAATATTTCAGTCACAATTTCTTAGAAGACTTTGGAAGTGCAATTTATCATTGTTTTCAAGTTGTTTTATTTTCCTTTCACCTTGAGCGAGATGATCTCCTGCATTTTCTTGTTTAATACCATTCTAATTGTTTTTTGTGCTTTCACAGATTAGGAATATTCAGCATGTTTAATGTTTACTTTGGAATCCTTGACAGATAGTTTTCCATGGAAATATTTCATCGTTGTATTCGTCTCACAATCATAAAATATAATAATGCAACAAAATAGAACAAACTACATAAGTCCTTAATGAATACCTTTAGGAAATCTTAGTAGAAACATGCATTTCCGTTTGGAGCAAGATTTATGCTTGTAATTTAACTCTAAATTATTCATATAATTAAAAGGGCATGCACTTTACTTTGAAGCCTGCAAGTACGGAGAATACATATTTTTCCAAAGTGGCACCTCTGTACCCATCTGTCTTCATTTTCTGGTTTTCTTTCACACTTCGAGTGAGTACCTAACACATGGCATCCAGACTAGTCTTGGTTCACCATTATTTGGCTCAACGACACATGGTGAATTGCCAAAGGCCAAACTCTAGCAGCACAATCCATGCCCCAATGCTATATGAATATGATGTTCAAGGACCATTCTTCCTAATTTGTGTCATATATGACACAGGGATAATGTTAGTCTTCTGTTGGAGCACTCTCCCTAATTCGGGTCAATGTGCGGGTCACATTAGTTGACACAGGGAGAATGTCAGTACACGATGCTATCTCATCAGCATTCCCCTTCAATGAGAGAGGCATTCTTCACAAGTCCAAGCTTGTCTCTGAAGTATACAAACTTCGCTCGAGACAGAGGCTTTGTAAGAATACCTGAGCAAGAATGAAAGATATTGCAATATCCAATACATCAAGCATCATCTTAATATCATCATAAGGAGCACTGAGATTCTCTCATCATATGTACAATGTCATCCTTATGCCAAAACCATTTGAGACATGCTAGAATCATCATGAAATCATCAAAGGTGGGTATATCCACTGTGCAAGGAAGACCATCATGTAGCAAGATCTTTGACATGTGTGCTATAAATACCAATCTGAAGTGCCAACAATCAAATGTGAACTGGAACATCATGCTATTGGAAGATTGGTGCTTTCACTGAAATCTTTGTCAATGAGATGAAAACCACATGGTAACCTCTCCTATAGCATGAGGGGTAACAATATTGACCTTCCATGAAATGTAATTTTACGAAGGTTGTTGTTGTATGCAACTCTTGCCAATGTGCAAGGTGCAAAAACAAACCCTTACAACGGCTTCTACAAACTTTCATTATTCCCAACCTAAAATTGGCAGAGATTTCTATCAACTCTACCATAAGCCTACCTCCTTCAAAAAGGGAGGATGCCATATTTGTCATAGTTGATTGGCTTTGTAAATATGCCTATCTAATGTTTATAACTTCTAGTGTCACCTCACTACAAGTGGGTGAAATCTTTGTAAAAAAATGTTTATAAATTTAGTGGCATTTGTTAGGGAATCATTTGCAAGAAAGGCCCTAAATTCACTAACAAGTTTTAGCTAGAATTATTCAAGTCAGCTAGAACAACCTTCAATAGGAGTAACACCTATCTCCCACAGATAAATGTGAAAATTGAGGTGGTGAGTGGATGCCTTGAAGAATATTTGTGCATGAATGTTGGGGATAAACAATCAAATGGGTAAAGTTGATACATCTTGTTGAATTTTGGTACAGTACAACTTATCATTTTTTCTGTAGGTATGTTTCCCTTTTAGGCATTCGATGGCTATGACCCTCCCTCCGCTAGGGTCTTTATCTTCAGGATTCTTTTGTGCAGGTAACACGGAATTTATACAGGAGTTGAAGTATAATGTACTAATCCTCGAGGAAAATCTACATGGAAATGAATCACATAGAATAATAAGCTGACTATTGTCAGGTGGTATAATCCTTTGAGTTTAGTGATTGGGCATTTATTCATATTCTACCATACAAACAGTTGATGTTGTAAACTAAGGGGAGACAAAATTTGCAACCCAATAATTATGGTTCTTACCACTTTAGGGCAAAGGTTGGGGAGGCTGCTTATTCCCTTAATCTTCATAGTAAGAGCAAGTCGAATGATGTTGTCATTGCCTCATGTTTCAAGAAACATATGGGAAACAATGCTGTACCTCAATCATAGCTTCCACTCATTGATAAAGTGTGGTGTAACATCCTGGAACCATAAGAAGTCCTAGGCTCTAGCCACTCAAATTAAACAATTGCAGCACTGATAATTCACACAATACATGATAAAATAGAAGAACTATCTAATGAAGATGCCACTTGGGAAACCAAAGAATATATTTTTCAGCATTTGTGTATGCCCATGCTTTGAGGGAAGGGTGCTTAAGATGGGGGTGTCATGTTGTGTTGCTTGGCACAACATTTTTTTAGAATATTCCTATGTTACTGGATCCGTGGGGCTGGGTAGTTGGATCCCCGGATCCCCAGATCGGATACAGATTCGGATCCGGATCCGCTGGGATCCGCCGCCATTCACTCCATGCACTTTAATCACTGTGTTTTACGACAGAACTTGATTGAAGATTATATCTGTACGTATGTGCAAAGGTATTAATAATGTGTGGCAGAGCATTCGAAGGCATGCTGGTTGGACAGTCCAATCACAACATGTGTAGCTGGTGAGGCACCAGATAATTAGCCCGCAAAGTCTGACATAAATCTGCCCACAAAACTCTTACGCCAATTTTAAATTCTCAGTTTCCAAGTATTTGGTTTCCGATAGCTTATATTATTAAATCCTAACCCAATTCGCACTTTATAAAAGAATCTAAAATACTTTGCTACCTTTAATTTAGTTTATAATGATTAAATACTTTTTATATGTAATATTCCCAATTAGCTTTGCTAATTGGAATATTTCATTTTTGTTTTATTTTGCTGCTTTAGCTAGAAATAATAAATAAAGTGAGAAATAAGAGGGGTCACCTCATTTTAGCCACCTCACTTTATAAAATAAAGTGTTTTTCCTAGTTGTTTGACGTTATAACTTAGAGAGGGGGCCTTGGGGGTCCACATGTGTATGAGGGGAGGCCTCACGCTGACCCAAGGTTAACTGCGCAGGCCAAGGAGAGTGAAGGACGCAGTCAAGGTTTTGGAGGGAGTTTAGCACTATAAAAGGTGGGGTTCTCACCTCATTTTGGGCATTGATGATTTGATATTGATATTGAGAGCTAGACTTCTGTCTACTTCAGCACGCCGGTTGTTTAGTCGGTCTGCAACACTGTTTAGTGCAAACTGAGTGTCTCCGGTCGGAGATCTCACCCTTAGCTTCGGGGGACTTCGAGTGCCTGCCCTAGTAAGGTTATTTTCTGAGCATCATCCTTCAGTTTCAGTGGTAAATTGCAGTAGTTTCTGGTGGAGATTTGGCAGAGGAGATACCCCTTCTTGAAACTGCGCAGATCTGGAGAGATAGTATCAGATCTAGCCTTGGAGGACGCAGATCTGGAGAGCTAGTAGCAGATCTAGCCTTGGAGGACGCAGATTTGGAGAGATAGCAGCAGATCAGGCCTTGGACGACGCAGATCTGGGGAGATAGGACGCAGATCTGGAGAGCTAGTAGCAGATCTAGCCTTGGAGGACGCAGATCAGGCCTTGGAGGACGCAGATCTGGGGAGATAGGACGCAGATCTGGAGAGATAGCAGCAGATCCAGTCTTGGAGGACGCAGATCTGGAGAGATAGGACGCAGATCTGGATAGGGAAGACTCAGATTTCAGCAGATCCAGGTAGGAGAGCCTCAGATCTGGGCAGGGAGGACGCAGATCCAGTAGATCTAGCCTTGGAGGACGCAGATCTGGAGAGATAGCAAGCAGATCTGGAGAGGGAGGACCCAGATCCAGCAGATCTGGGCAGAGAGGACGCTGATTTAGTCAGGGAGGACGCTGATCTGATGAGCAGGGTCTTTGTGTGGGGTTTGGCAGCGTTTTTCAGTGTTTCCAGCCCTGAGGAGTTGGTCATCTCATCTGGAGGACTTGTGGTTGGATTCATCCCTTCTTGCCAGCGTTCCATCTGTCTTCTGCGCTGTCACTAGCAGAGACAACGTTTTCACTGGTGAGGGCTTGGTTGGTGGTGGAGTATCAGTTTCACATTTTCTGGGGTTTGTCTGGAGGATTGAGATCAGCCATCTTTCTAGTTTCCAGTTCATAGTTCCAGTGCATTGCAGCAGCAGTTCTTCATAGCAGATTCTTCAGCCAGCTAGGACGCTGTCCCTATTTGCAGCCATTATTTGTTCTGAGAGGGTCTCCACTTGCCTAGGGCAAGGATAGGTGCACTCATTCTGATTATCTTGTACTCCTCTATATGTATTCTCAGATTAATAAAATGGCTTAGTGTTCTGGCATTCTATGTGTACTTGTTCCATGATCTGGTTCCAGCATTTTATTTTGTACATCTGTCTGGCATATTTCTGTGTATTACTGGTTATTTCCCTTTGGGGATATTATAGTGGTATCAGAGCATAGATCTGGCTCAGCCTGTGGGGCTAGCAGTCTATGACGCCCGGGGATAACCCCTACATCTATCAGAAGGAACGCAGAGAAGCTGAGAGTAGGTGGAAGTTTCCCTTCGGGGGAAGTGATTATGATCAGGAGCCACCTGAGACAGATTCAGAGGCAGAGCAGCCTGAGAAGGGCCCAGAACAGCGTAATCCAATGGCAGGAGATGATGTGAGGTTTAGAGAGATCCTCCATCACATGCAGGAGATGTCACAGAGACTCGTTGCCATGGAGATCAGTCAGAAAGAACTCCCTAGAGTTCTTCAGATCGGTGAGGGATCTGGTATGTCTCGCCACGTACCAGTACACGATGCTATTCCCATTGTGACGACTCAGGTACCCGCGCGATCCACTATGCCCACATTCTTGCCAGAAGATACAGGGACAGGAGTACGGGGAGGTGCACAGAGGGATAATCCAGCACCCACGCGACCTACCATGCCTACCTTCTTGGTAGAGGACGAGGGGTCGACAGCACCGAGAGAGCTGAGTCCAGCTCGATGGGCGGCCGCTTTTGCAGAGTGGCAGGCCTTCGGACAGGCATTCATGGATTCTCTTCCCTTCGAGCGCTATCTCCATATCCAGTATGGCGTCAAACCCCGTGATCAGCACCAGCACAGGGGGCACGGACACCACCGTGATGACCACCGCGCGGCTAGTAGATTCCATTTGCCTACGTTTGATGGTTCATCAAACAACTCGGCAAAATCCTGGGTGGAGAAGCTGGACATCTATTTCCAGCTTAACCAGATGTCGGAGACGGAGGCCATTAAGGTGGCTACAGTGCATTTAGAGGGTGAGGCTCAGGACTGGTGGTTTCATGGGATGGCGACACTCGGGCATTCCACAGTGACGACATATGCCGAGTTTACCAGGAGGGTGGTAGAGCGTTTTGACAGGAGGGATCCGGAGCAGCATTTTGTTGAGCTGACCAAGCTCAAACAGACGGGGAGTGCAGAGGCATACATTTCAGAGTTCTTGAGGGTTTCAGTGATGGTACCTGACTTATCGACAGCTCGGATGGTTTATATGTTTGTGGAGGGTCTGTCAGAGCCACTTCGTGGCCTAGTCCGGTCAAACAAACCGGCTACACTGCAGGATGCTATCAGTAGGACTCGAGACTTACAGGATGTCTTGCCCAGGACTCGGCCACCTTATCCCCACAGACAGGCTTTCCAGCCTAAGGGTAAGGACACGAGGGCTCCGCCTCCCAAGGCGAATCCGCGACGAGGGCAGATTGATGATGAGGCCAGGAGAGAGCTGAGGCAGAAGCGATTGTGCTTCACTTGCCAGGAGCCATGGGCACCGGGACACAAATGTGCGTCAGGGAAGGCACATTTCATAGAGGTCTTCTCCGAGAGCAGCGGAGAAGAGGATGAGGAGGATGATGAGGAGGCAGGAGGATGTTATGCAGCACAGAGTACCGTACCACCTCCACCACCCGCAACAGGTGGGGCATCATTCGCACCTACTGGGGGAGCTCTAGCCGCATTGCGAGGAGTCCCCAAGTATCTGACTCTGCGCGTACGGGGGACAGTGCGCGGACAGCGGGTTTCAGTCTTAGTCGATAGTGGGGCCACCCACAACTTCATTGATGCCCAGATAGTTGAGCGGAGAGGCATACCGACGGAGGGCTTTGATGGGTTTTCTGTTTTGGTACCGGGAGATCAGACTATGGCATGTGCTCGATATGTACCAGAGTTATCCGTGACGATGGGCAATTATACATTGACCGATCACTTCTTTGTGGTGGACATCCCGGACACCAACGTGATATTGGGAGTTAAGTGGCTTATTACTCTAGGGAAGGTCACGACGGATTGGAAGGCCCTAGAGATGGAGTGGGATGATCCCAAGACGGGGAGGCATGAGAAGATACGAGGGCAGAACACATATCCACCCCAGACAGTATCGGCACACAGCATGGAGGCGACTTTCCGCAAGGGAGATATAGAGTGGGCGGTAGAGTTGCGGGCTTCAGAGGCAGTAGATACAGGGCGGACGGTGCACCCTGATCTACAGGCTATTCTCGACAGATATGCAGTAGTTTTTGGGGACATTCTGCCAGGACAGCCACCGGATCGGGGGTTTGAGCACACGATCGAGCTTGAGCAGGGGATACAGGCTGTGATTACCACACCGTATAGGCATCCCAAGGCCTATCGGGATGAGATAGAGAGAGCCATTCAGGAGTTGCTGGCCCTTGGTCACATTCGGCCCAACACTAGTCCTTTTGCTTCTTCAGTAGTACTGGTGAAGAAGAAGGACGACACATTACGCATGTGCATTGACTACAGGGCTCTGAACAAGAAGACCCTGAAGAACAGGTACCCTATTCCCAGGATCGACGAGCTGATGGATGAGTTGAGAGGAGCACGGTTCTTCTCAAAGATTGATTTGAGATCCGGGTACCATCAGATACGCGTGAGGGAACAGGACATTCCCAAGACCGCTTTCAAGTGTCATTATGGGCACTTTGAGTTTCTGGTCATGCCATTTGGGCTGACCAATGCACCTGCTACTTTCCAGTCTTGTATGAATCACATTTTCAGGGATCATCTGAGAAAGTTTGTGCTGGTTTTCTTTGATGACATCCTTATATACAGCAGGACTTGGGAGGAGCATCTCCAGCATATTGAGACGGTCTTGCACATTTTAGAGAAGCAGCAGTTCTATGCCAAGCTCTCCAAGTGTGAGTTTGGGTTGACCGAGATGCTGTATCTTGGACACATTATAGGAGTGGACGGAGTGAGAGTCCACGAAGAGAAAATCCGGCTATCAGGGACTGGCCAGAGCCACGGAATGTGACGGAGCTTCGAGGGTTTATTGGTATCTGCACCTACTACCGGAAGTTCGTCAAGGGCTTCTCTCAGCTTGCTGCACCCCTCACGGATCTGACGAGGAAGGGGGCATTCAGTTGGTCGGACACAGCCCAGCGAGCTTTTGACAAGCTCAAGGAGGTGATGAGCAGTTGTCCCGTATTAGCATTGTCAGATTTTACGCAGCCCTTTGTCCTAGAGTGCGATGCATCAGGAGAGGGGATTGGTGCAGTTTTGATGCAGGAGGGTCATCCGATTGCTTTCGAGAGCCGGAAGCTCCTTCCACACGAGAGGCTATATCCCATATACGACAAGGAGATGCTGGCAATCATGCATGCATTGGCCAAATTCCGGCAGTACCTGGTAGGTGGCAGATTCAGGGTGAGGACAGATCATAACAGCCTGAGGTACTTTCTGGAGCAGAAGCAGTTGCAGGAGAGACAGCAGAAGTGGATCAGCAAGATCCAGGCCTACGACTTTGACATAGAGTATGTCAAGGGGAAGAATAACGTGGTGGCAGATGCCCTTTCTCGTAGACCGGCCACGTTATCACTCATGAGCCTGGACGCTGATTGGAAGGCTCGACTATTGGTTGAGTACTCCAAAGATAGATTTGCATGCGAGGTTCTGGATGGGCAGGTAGCAGATAGCAGGTACAAGGTGGTCGATGAGGTCATCTATTACAGAGACAGGATCTTCTTGACTGAGGGATCTCAGCTCAAGAAGAAGATACTCCAGGCTTCACACGATTCACCATTGGCGGGCCATCAGGGGTTCACCAAGACATACAGGGCCATCCGGGAGAGGTTGGCATGGAAGGGCCTCAAGGAGGACGTGCTCCAGCATGTCAGGGATTGCGAGGTTTGCCAGCGAAACAAGGGAGAGATGAGTCATCCTGCAGGGTTGTTGCAGCCTCTTCCCATTCCGGAGGGGAAGTGGGAGAGTATTTCGATGGACTTCATCACAGGGTTGCCCACAGTGCAGGGCAAGGATTGCATCTTCGTGGTGGTTGACAGGCTGACGAAGTATGCTCACTTTTTCGCCATTTCAGCACATCACACGGCGGCACAGGTGGCAGAGTTATTTTTCAGGGAGTTTTTCAGATTGCATGGTCTACCCAAGACCATTGTCAGCGACAGGGACAGCCGTTTTATGGGCGGATTCTGGCAGGAACTCTTCCGACTAGTGGGGACAGAATTGAGATCAATTTCTAGAGATCAATTTCTCAAGTGAGTAGCGCAGAGCAACTAGAGATATCACATCGAGTTGATTCTACACAGTGAGGGGTGGAGATAGTTCCAGTTGGATATTTTCCTGAACTGCGAATACATCGTAGAGAAGGCAGAGTAGACGACGCAGAAGAGGCAGTGCAGGGGCTATGCTGGGTAGTGCTGAGCCTCTGAAGAGATCTGCAATTTTGCTGAAGGTTAGTAAGATCCAGTGCCAGAGTGCTGGGGTGTGTGACTGGAGGGGCAGAAGATCAACATCCAGCCAACAGAAAGACTGGTCGAAGGAGGTCACGTAGTCAAGTGCTGGGGTGTGAGACTGGAGGGGCAGAAGATCAACATCCAACAAGCAGAAAGACTAGCCGAAGGTTGTGACGTAGTCCCCAGCCAGAGTGACGCAGATCTGCGAAGAGGCAACATAGAGGCAACATGGGGCTTGTCAGTTCAAGGTTGGGTCAGTGCCGGATCTCTAGTGTCAGTGTGAGGTCATTTTCTCACTAACTCTCTGTTAGTTATTTTCTCTGTATGGATGGCTAGTAAGGCATCCAAGATTTTGTTCAGAACTACTGCTTAATAATACAAACACCCAACTGCTGCACCGGTTTTCCCACATTGGGTTTTTCCGGGGAAATTTGTCCAAAAATAACGTGTTTAATTTTCTTGCTTAGATCTTGTTTCGACATTTATTTTCCATAGTTTATTTAGTGAAGGTTGCAGTTTATTTGCTTCAATATTTACTTGTAGAACACAATAAATAACTTGTATAATTTGTCAAGTAGGAGAAGTAATATCAGTTTGCTACAATAGGATTCCAAGAGTAAGAATTTTCACTGCGCAGTGGTTGGTGGGCAGCCATAGCCAGATATTAGCGGCGTGACAGGAGATGATGTAGAGACAGGGTGTTGTGGCAGCAGGTGCAGCACTAGAGCACATTCCTCGCTAAGAGATAATGTTAGTTTTTGTAGCATTGGATGTGTTCTAGCTACAAAATTTTGTGGAGAGGCTAGAATACACGAGTTTTCCAAAACCCAGAAATCGTTTATGGAAATTCCACCCATAAGTGTCTCGATTAGATTATTAACTAATTTTTAAATATTTCCTAAGTCTAAACTTAGGGAATATGGTTAATTAATCAATATTAATTGAGATGTGGTGAGAATCATTTAGAAACTCACATGGATTGATAGGGAAATAATCTGGGCCATCGATTATGTTTTAATCTTGGCCGTTGGTGCTCCAACAAAAGATTATAAGAAGAAGTTGATGGGTAGTTGGAGAATACACCAGTGCAGTTACTCAGTTGCCTAGGAAGTTCGATTTTCTCAGTGGCTGTGAATCGTGATTCAACAGAGGAGATAGAGCCAGAGTTGGAGTATCAGGTGAGAGAGGGTAGCAACAAAAGTCCAGAACGAATATTTCCGGATTCTGGAAGAGGCAGTGTGAGGAAGAGCGTAGTCCACTAGAGCTCTGCGCAAAGAGTGACACAGAGGATCCAACGTAAGGGCAAAGGGTCCATCTCGGGTGTAGAAAGTCGCTTTGGAGAGTGAGAAATTTCTCACAAAATTTCTTTCAATATTTTCCTTTGTTTATATTGTCAGTAGGGCATCTAAATTTTTGTACTCAGATTTGCTGCTGAAGGTTAATAAGAAAACCCTCATTTGCTGCCACCGGTTTTCCCGGATTGGGTTTTTCTGGGGACAATTGTCCAGAAATAATTGTGTTAATATTCTTGTGTGTGTGTTAGAATTTCTCTATTTCCAGTATTTTATTTTCTGAAGTAATTTATTGTGAAAATTGCAGTTGTAAATTTATTCGATGTTTGCCGTAGCAAATAAACTGCATAATCAAATTTACAGTTAGAAGAATATTTTTCAGTTACTGCAATAGATGAAAATTTCACATATGTAACATGCCCAAATGGGTCATTCATACATGACAATGACCTAGAAGCTTTCAATGGGAGCTTGACCTAAAAAGAAATTTCCTTGAGCATGAAACCCATGCCTCAAGATCAATAACAAAAATAAATTTATTTTTCTCATTACATCAATTACATAAAATCATGATTACATATGTGATTATGAAGACCGAACTTAGTTACATATTTCAACAGTCATTTGACAACTTAACAAGTAATGACAATTAAAAACCACATAAACTTTCATGAAGCCTCATGCATGACAGCCCCTTTGTGTAGGTTATAAAAGATTATTTTATCCAACTCTGCTTCTTGATGGATTCTTATTGAGAATCAATCTCGTGTGTGTGTGTATCATGTCTAACAGTTCTGTATCCAAAAATTACGAAAAGATGATGTATATATATTTTTCCTTGCATTGCATATCTATATTGGTGTCCACGTCCTAGTAACCTAGCCTAGTAATCCAACCTATCCAGTTTCTTCTAGGATGCAATAGAAAGTAAGTGCATGTAGAAGACACACATAACTTTGAGAATTCTATATAGGAGAGTATGCATAAGAGTTAGCTACAGAAGATTATTGCCCTAATTAATCAGATCTTAAATATTGACTATTTCCATGTACTGAATTATATATCTTTAGATCTTTTCTCATTCCTATTTACAAGAATTTTTAATTGTTCTTCCAATTTTTGGACTTTTTGTGCTTATTGTAAAGTTCAGAATTTTTACTTCGACAAAATTGGTTGATAAATGCAGCAAAGAAAAGTGGTCTATAATACCACTTGTTGTGACACTGATGGAGAACCCATTTATGACTGCAGCATATACTTTGCTAGAACTGCGAATCAATTGAAGGAAAGCTTCAAAAATTTATGTTGTCACTAGAAGTACTATGAACTGAATTCTATTGTAACAAAAACACATATCAAAAGATTTTATTGTTTCTTCAAAAGAAAATGGAGGAAACAAAAAAAACTTTAATGTAGTCAATAAATTAGTTTTTCAAGCATCTTTGAAATCATACATAAGTTTCACTTTTCATGAATATTCTATATAATAATATTGTAGTTGCTTCTGAATGTTATTGAACTTATTTTCTCTGAATCCTTGTTTAACATTAGGTTCATATTGAGAAACTTGCACCTAAGCAAGATGAAGTTGAGATTGAGATGCGCGGACCTCCAGTAGAGAAGGCATTTGATCCTGATGGAAAGCCCACGAAGGTTTCAATTTTATTTTTTTGAAATGCCATTTTTAGCACTCTTTGTTTTGTCCTTGTAACTGATTTCATTGCTATGTTTTAGGGAAAAATATTGTTAAAAAACACCTTTATTTATTTTGAATTTCTCAGAAAATTTCTCATTCTATTTATTATGGGATGTTATAACTTATATACCAGCTACAGTTTAATTTTTGATGGCTAATTGCGCACATGAATACGTACATCTACTTGAGAGTATCAATTACAAATTTACAGGGCCACTATTTAGCATGTACCTAATATGTCAACATTGATTGTGTGAGGGAGTGGTAGTGGTTGTTTTGTTCTTCTTAGACATCTCCACTAAATAACTGTGCCCTTAGGCTTATCACACTTTGTATAATTGATCAGGAAGATCACAAGATGAGATGATACAAATGAGAGCTTGAGATGTGTATATACACACAACTTAATTGATGCATGCTGTCACTTGAAATCTTAGTTGGTGGAAAAGTCCCAACCACAAGTGTGAGAACCTAAAGGCAACTTAGGCCTGCCATTACTGTCACATTAGTCGGTTAGCCTTTATCTCTTTAAACTAAGAGGCTCCCAGCTTAAGGGGGCTTCCCTATGATTAACTGAGCTTAACAATTGTTGTAAGGAGTGATGAGTAATATTGCCCTAGTGAATATTTCTAACTAAAATTTGTTATGAATGATTAATAACCCAGATTTGAAATCATAAATAAAATTAGATTGCAAATAACTTAAAATGTGCACAACATTTAAATGAGACTTGCTTCCAAAATGAATAAATAAATTGCTAGAGATTATAACTAGATCAAGGTCACAATGCCCTTTAGATGTGTTGCCACACAAACTAGCACCTTTAACTTAAAGTCCCAAAAAATGGATGCTACCCATGTGGACCTCAAGAGGTTGGCTATTGTCACTATTACCGACCAAAAGTGAGTAACCCATAGGAGATTTTTTTTCTCATATTTTGACAGCCAACCAACAACCCTATGGTGGTTCAGATGGAATTATGCCAAAGTTCTCCACCTATTGCTCCGATCAGTGATCTCACCCATTTGGCATTCTTCTTGAAGGAAGGTGGGTCATCCATTAGCAAGTACTCTAACCATTTTAGCAATCTTGTGCTTTCATTTAATATTATAGGATGTAGCTTGGACATGTCTTTCCCTTAAGGGGTTGGGAACAACTAATAGGGTTGTTTATTAGCCACTCCTACCTAGGGCGGTAACACTATTACATGCTCAAAGCCCCGATTTTGGAAGGGAAACCCATTATGAAGTTTCATTTGTGCTCTTAACTAACAAGCTTGGTTCACCTAGGTGCACTAATGAATTATTGTACTTGATGGTGAGGCGACACATTGGATCTTATATGTAATTGGCACTAGGTAGGTGGTTTCATCATGGGCTGGGCACCTTAACTGGGGCCCAAGCCCACCAGAGGATCATATTGACACTTGTAGGGGATGCATTGAGAGCCACGGGACTCCGTCATGTGATAGAGAATTATCTCATCTCATGGGCACCCTCAACACCTTCAACAACTTGTTCATTAGCCCACATTATTTGTGAGATGATGCACTTGGACCAGCATTGTCCCCAAATAGCTTAGCAATGTACATGTGGTTTGGCATCTGATCCAAGGCCCAAAGGAAGTTTGTCTCACCCTCGAGACATGATAGGGCATGCACCATTGTCAGTGCCCTCATTTGGAGTAGTCTACAGGCTTATCTTTCACTAGGAGACCCATGAGACCAATGTTTGCTCCCTATGTTGAAAAATTTAATTAGGTTTGGTCTTCATAATGACATGTGTAATCATGATTTTATGTAATTGATGTTAAGAAGAAAAAATAAAATTATTTTGTAATGCTTGAGTCATGGGTTTCATGCTCAAGGAATTTTATTTTTAGTTGAAGCTCCCATTGTGAGATGTTAGGATTGGTCATCAAGTCATAAAGTCTAGTAAGTCAATGTCAAGGATTGAAGACCCATTTGGGCATGTTACATATTGTAAAAAGAGAATTTTTGAGTCATTAACCCTCCAAGACCATGTCACAAGCACTCCTTCAAGTCGACCTTCCAAAGGAGCTAGAGACCATTCTAGAAGAGCATGTCGGCCTATTCCCTCACACAAGTCGGCCTATTTCAAGGAGCATATCTATATATATATAGTGAGGACTTGGCCTCAACTGCGGAACAATTCAATCAAGCATCTGAGAGAGAGAAAAAAAAGTGCGAAGAAGGGAGAGAAAGAAGCTTCTCATCCAGCGAAGAAAGGAGGAAAGCAAGCTGAAGTGTTCTGGGTCTGTTTAGGGCAAAGATCTCCACATGTGCGAAGAAAGAGGAGTGCCACCTGCTGCAGAAGAAGCCAAAGTTATCAGTGCTGTCTTAGAGGTCAAATCAAGGAGAAAAACAAGTTAGTTCTCAAGTTGAATTGCAGAAGAAAGGAGTCTTGTTCTAAGCAAAGGGAATCAAGGGATGAACCTCTCGCACATGACACAACTAGGGTTTCTGAAGAAGCCGAGGGTTGCAGGTCTGAACCAAGAAGTCGAAATCTGAAGGATAGCCGAGACAGAAGGAGAAACAAGCAGTTTGACCATCATTGACTCAAGGAAGAAGAAGTTAAACAAATAAGCCACATGACTTGGTCTTGGAGAGGTTAGTAGGTCATGGTTCTTGGTCTTGGTATTCGTCACTTGAAGTTTCTATAATAAGAAGAATTCGTTTGGGTTTTCCTCTCAAGTTGGAGAGGTTTTGGCCCTGGTTGATCGCCTACATCCCGTGTTTCTTGTCTCATTATTGTTTATGGTTTGGTAGCTGTTTGATTAAGAAGAACACTATAATAATCTAAGTCAAAAGAAGAGCCTAATCTAAAGAAGTAAAAAACATTCACAATCAGTTATCATCAAAGAGAAATCACCTACTCCTAATGCCCTAGATTTCTCAACATGGTATCAGAGCAAGGTTCATTAGCATAAGGGCTGACAGAAGATCAAATCAGTGATAAAAGGCTTCAAAATAAGGGAAATAAAATAGTGACATAGGACCGAGCTTCTAGAGAGAATCTAGATTGAATTCTGGGCACATTATGTTAGCTCTTACCTCAGTCACTCGGCAGCAGGCCTGAGCAAGGAGTTCAAAGGTTTTTAAAAGAACCTAGAGGCTCTGTTTCAGAAGTCTGAAAGGTTAAGATAATAGCTCTATCATCACTGAATCCTTTGGCAGAGAGGACGAAATCCTAAGCATAATTATCATGGTCTGAAATCTCCATCTGAATTCTAGTATCACCTCAGAAGGTCCAAATTTCAGACTACAGAGGTATCCAAATGATATAGTTTATGGACCAAAACAACCCGTATAGACCAGCAAAGAATCCTCCTAGAAAAGAGTCCAAGGCTGAAGCTGTTTGAAGGTTTTTAAGTCGCATTTGAAGGACTGTTACCTAGCCACAGTCGCCTCTGAAAGATCCAAGACTGGTGTGGAAATAAGATACAGATCTGAGTATATATATATATATATGTATATAAGTAGGCTAAGCCTTCTCAGTGCTCTAGAAGCTGTCTTCAGAAGAAGAATCTTTGTGTTTGTAAGGCATAATAAGGATTGGGATCTATTTCAGTGCTTGATGGAGCTCTAATCAAAAGAGTCAATCTCAGAAATAAATCACAGCCTCTCATATATCATCTTGAAAGAATCTAGTATTAGCAAGAACAGTAAAGAAAGGAAGAGCTACAGGTATTTCTTTTGAATGGAAAAAGATGTGGCATCGTTTCTTAAAAGAAATATTTGAAGCCTTGGAGACCTGTAATATCACCTACAGGATTACCCTAACCTCTAAAAGAAGCAACTGGTAATCTTGTAAAAGGCTCTCAAATTTCGATATATTGAAACTTGAAAGATTGAAGACAGTTCTTATGAGGAAGATTCAAATCCTTACTGCCTCAGTGACTATTTTCAATAAAGTTCTATACGCTGTAAAAGAATGAGTCATAGAAGAAGAAACTTCTGAAGACTAGCTCAAGATACTATAGTGAAAGTCATTACAGTACCCTTAAGACTTTGGCATCCTGGAAGGCATAAAAAGACGAAGGTGTGTAATCTTGAGGTCTGATGCACCAACTACAGATCCGAGATTCCGTGATCTTTCTATCTCTGGGTTAGCATAGATCTCATCTTCAAGATGTGTCCTCGTGACATCATCACTCTACTCTACTTACAAATCAAAATCCCGTGGTGACCGAGTTCATGTGGCACAAAAGGTGCAGTCACCAACCTTATATATATTCTCTGAAGTTTGAAAGGAGTAAGGAAGCAGACTTGAAGCAGTCCAAGTCATCAAGAAAATATTGAACTGTATTAGAGACATTGTTGCATCTGTGAAGCAGTAAAGACATTGATTCAAGGTCAGTAATCAAGGGCTCTATGACAATCATAGACTTACGGTGAAGAATGTCTCACTCCAGTGAAGATGGCATCCAGATTTGTAAGACGACACAACAAAGGTAAGTAACCATATGGTATGTATGGTATATTTTATGTTTTAAGGTTGAAAATATGATTCTAGAGCTTGTTAGAAATACAGGGAAGGGATAAACCATAGCATGACATAAATAGGGAATAAAATCTGATCTAGGGTTTGAAATTTAGAAGCCCTAGGATGACCTCTTGATTGTATGTAAACTCTAGAAATCTAGGCATCATGTTTCGGTATCATATACTTTGCTTGGGGTGCTTGTCAATAAATGTTGCAGGTACAAGAAGTAAAGATGGATGGGCTAAGCGTTTGTTCTAAGCAGTGTTTTAAAAACCG
This sequence comes from Pinus albicaulis, assembly GCA_034641835.2. NCBI lineage: Eukaryota > Viridiplantae > Streptophyta > Pinopsida > Pinales > Pinaceae > Pinus > Pinus albicaulis. Next base: position 336,754,967 of record CM076575.1, on the reverse strand, counting down.
GCCGGTTTGAACCGGTAACCGGCCAAACCGGTCGGTTAGACAGCTCGACGGTTGAAACCGGCCAGGCAACCCGGCCAAACACCTCACTTCGCCTGTTTTTCAGATAAACCGGCCCTAACCAGCCGGTTAGGTGCCAACATGTACGCGGGCGGCAGCGGACCCACTTTTTCCGATTTTATGAAGTGTCAGGGCTGAGTTGGAGGCAAGGGGAGGGTTGTTTCCCTCCAAAAACACCCTCCCCAATCTTTTATAAGGAGGAGCAGCCTCTCTTTTGTCTCACACCAACTCATTTGCTGTTTGTGAGTTTGATTAAGAGCTTGGAGAGTGTTGAGTGTTTGCTGGAGCAGTTATCTTGGAGATAGTTTGGAGCTGTCAATAGCATTGGCATCTTCAAGAGGACACTAAGGAGGCTAGTTTGCATTGCCAGATAAGAATTTGCACTTGAAAAATCCTTCATTTCATTGCTGTTCATGTATTTATTTTCTGAGTTCTCATGTGTTTAGCAGCTAGCTATTTTATTGCTCTAAAATCTCTAGTCCTATGCTATCAAATTTTGGATGTTTGAATGTGCATTTTTTTTTGTAAATTTAGCTCTTAGCTGCAATTTTTTTTAAATGGCAGATTTATTTCCAAATTTCAATTATTTCAAGTCAAGATGGCTCCAAAAGCCAAGGACAGTGCATGGGTCCATTGTGATGTGATTGATGGAAAGATGGTATGCAGATTTGTCAAAAATGTATTGGAGGTGGGGGTATTCTTAGATTGAAACATCACTTGGCTGGGATAAGAGGCAATGTAACACCATGTGATGCACCTAATGAAGTGTTAGGTCCGATTAGGGCAGAATACCTTGCCAAGCTTGAAAAGTTTGAGGAGACTAAAGCTAGGGAGAAGGCCATCCAAGATGAAATTGCAAGGAAGAGGGAAATAGTAGAAATGATGAGAGAGAGTGGGTATGAAAATGAGGAGTATGATATTCAAGACTCCTCTTCTATCCCTTCCACCAATAACCCCTTTCAGTATGTTCCTCCTGTTGGCAAAAGATCAAACCCAACAAAGAGACCCAACCTAATGAGTTATTTCTCGTCCAATGCTAATCCCACAACCACTGCCAGTGCCTCCATGTCCCAGCCAACTCCAAGTCGTCAACCCACTTTGGATCAACATTGGAAAAAACAATGCAAAGAAGCTTCTCATCAGTACATTGCTAGATGGTGGTATGATTCAGATATCCCATTTAATGCTGCTAACTCACCTTATTACCAAGCTATGTGGGACTCTGTTTTTGTTGCGGGAAAGGGCTTCAAAGGCCCTACTGCACATGAGTTAAGGGGAGCTCTTTTGCAACAAGAGATTTCTAGTATTGATGAGTATTTGGCTGAATATAAAGAGTCATGGCTCAAAACAGGTTGTTCCATCATGTCAGATGGATGGACTGATGGAAGGAACCGCACTATCATTAACTTCCTTGTTGCTTGCCCTCGAGGAACAATGTTTTTGAGATCGGTTGATGCATCTGATAAGGTGAAGGATGGAACCCTTCTATTTGAGCTTTTGGATGAGATTATTCAGGAAGTGGAAGAGCAGAACGTTGTGCAGGTCATCACAGATAATGCCTCAAACTATGTTCTTGCTGGAAAGATGCTTGAGTCCAAGTATAGTACCATATTTTGGACTCCATGTGCTGCACATTGCATAGACCTCATGCTTGAGGACATAGGCAAACTAGAATGGGTAAAAAGCACTGTAGAGCATGGCAAGTGCATTACAAAATACATTTACAACCACTCATGGGTATTGAACCTAATGAGGAAAAACACAGGGGGCAAAGAGCTTGTTAGGCCTGCCATTACGAGATTTGCAACTCATTTCCTCACGTTGCAATGTCTCAATTCTCAACAGAAAAACCTGCAGAAAATGTTTTCTTTTGATGATTGGACTGAATCCCGGTGGGCTCGTAGACAAGATGGAAAAGACACCAAAAAGAAAGTCTTTGACAATTATTTTTGGAAAAGGTCTTCAGAGCTGGTAAAAATTACTGAGCCCCTTGTTAAGGTGCTAAGGATGGTGGATGGGGAAAGGATGGCAATGGGATACATTTATGAGGCTATGGATCAGGCCAAGGAGCAGATACGGGCAACTTAAAGGGACAGGTTAGCTAAATATGGCCGGATATGGGAGATCATTGATAACAGATGGAACAATCAACTCCATCGTCCTATACATGCAGCTGGGTATTTTTTGAACCCAAAGTATCATTATAGAGCTCGGCTAGGAGATCAGCAGGATGGGGAGGTCGGATCTGGATTGATTGATTGCTTGGAGCGCATGATCCCTAACCGTGCAGACCTTCTGGAAACACATAAACAACTTACTCTTTTCAGTATGGCAGCTGGTACCTTTGGAAAGAACTTGGCAAAAATGGCAAGAGATGTGGATCAACCAGGTAAGCAATTCCAATTTGTTTTTCTTTTTATCTTAAATTATTTGTAAATAAGTAATGAAATGAACTATGTTACTATTAACTAATGAATGTCTTTTTATTTGCAGCACATTGGTGGGAGTCATTTGGCGGCCAATGTCCTCAATTGCAAAGGTTTGCAATTAGAATCCTCAGCCAAACTTGCAGCGCTACAGGTTGTGAGCGCAATTGGTCTGTTTTTGAGCACATACACACAAAGAAGAGAAACCGTTTGGAACAGAAACGGTTAAATGATCTTGTGTTTGTGCAATACAACCTTCGCTTGAGGCGGAACCATATGATGAGCAAAACACCTGATCTAGATCCCATTGTGTTGGATGATATTGATCCAACATCAGAATGGGTGGAGGAGATTGAAGATCCAGTGTTTGAGGCTGATTTTGATTTTGATGCAACAGTAGCGGGGGGTGAATTTGAAGCAGATTTGGTGGCACCATTAGACGCAGACCCAGGATTGGTAGCTGCATCAAGAAAAGGCAAACAACCAATGGTCGACACTAGTCATGCACCTCGAGCAACTCATGCTTCCATTAGGTCCACTTCTATTGTTATTGGTGGCAGGGGTACTGAGGTTGCAGATGAGCCTGAGGCAGAGGCATCCTCAGACTCTGATCTAGATGATGTCTATGCAGCGCCAACAGCCGATGTTGATCCTGTGTCTAGTAGCGGTGATGAATTTGATGATTGATCATCATTCATGTGTAGTCTTGTATTAGGCCAATGGCCTCATAGCTTGTAGCATTGTTTTTGGACTTTATGGGCCATTTGGAGCCTCATTTCTTATGTATTTTTCGATGATATGTATTGCACTCGGTACCATTTTGATATATTCACCTTTGCATGGTATATAAATGAGAAAACTTTGCATATTTTGTCTCTATTGGCTTGGAATCATGGTTGCAAATCTTAAAAATAGTTTTTTTTATTAAAAAAATAATTATTTAATGTATTTTTTTAAACCGGTTCATTGGCATCTGACTGCTCCCAGTTAGACCGGTTCCAGTTAGAAACCCGGTTCATTAGGCCACCGGTCCGATCACCGGTTCCGGTTTTTAAAACATTGGTTCTAAGAAACATGATGGAAGAAGGAATTTGTAAAACCATGGATGTCTGGATCTCACAAAGATGGAGTAAAGGATGAAAAAGGCCTCTACTAGGACAGTCAAGAAGAAAATCATTATGACAGGATACATTGTTTAGGAGGTGGCATCATACCAAGTGAAGCTCGAGCTCATAACATCAGCATAAGAAGTTTGGAAGATAGCCGAAGTAGAATTCTATGATAGTCATCATTAGAAAGAAGTAGCTGTCGGTAACATCATTAGAGGCATAATGAGCACTTATGGGTAAAATGAGAATCATCTAGTATGAAGCTTATCATACATTATTGAGAAGAAGCATCTGCAAGATGAGGATAATCAGATTCTCTGCTGGAATCTTCTTTAGAAGGTTCATCTCTTGAAAGATGCATTGCTAAGAATTCCACTTGGGATGGAATTCATTATTTAAGAAGAATGATGGTATGATGACGAAGGAATGTAGTAGGTCAGAGCTGATTGAAGCACTCTCAATCAAGGACAGGAAGCTACTGAAGGAAGCCTAGATGACCAAAGAAGAAATGAAGTATGTATGCATATGATCAATGAGTCAAGTTATGTCATTATATAATTGCAGATAGTAAGGATAAATGCTCTACCTCGAGAGCATGATCAAAAGAAATGATCTCCTCCTTTGAAAGGATGGAAGAAGGCGTGGGTCACACATTGACTAGATGAAATCAACATAATATGCCCTCATATGAAATATGAGGTGGTTGACAAAATTGGAGGAACTCTGATTAGAAGTTCCTAGAAGGAAACTTGTGAAGAAAGAAATAAAGAGATCATGAACAATTTAACTATGGAGAAGGCAATCTACATCCAAGGACTAAAAGATTTGAATAAGATATCTCCATGAAAGATGTGAAGACCTTGATGAAGTCTAAAAAGAAAGACCCTTGATAGTGTCAATATGTATGCAGGATGCTGATGCAAACAGAAAGATGTCATGATGAAAAACCATAACAAAGGTAATTTTGATTTAATGCTCATTTTTTATTTTTGAACAATATCTGGATGGGCTTGTGCAGGGCTGCCAAGGGAAGAATTGTGGATGTCTTCTACAACTGATGCCCATGTAGCAGGATGAAAGATCTTTAAGGATACATGGCGTGAAGAAGGAAACATGGCATGAAGGAAGGCCATATATGGATTAATGGATCACTTTCCAATGTAAGGAATGATGACATGAATGACATGACTCATGGATGAAAGTGATGGATGGTCTGTGCCTTACAAAGAAGTTCCAAAAAGATGTAGACTCTATGACAAAGAAGAAATTCATGACATCGAAGGAATGAGTTCTACAAGCAGCTGGTTATCCCATGATCTCCACCTGAATAGCTGCTGGAAGCAAGTCCTTGGTCAAGAGGGAGCTTGGGTACATTCCTTTTCATAGGAATGGGTACATTCGTTTAGTGGAATGGGTATGTCCTCCCTAAGTTGAGAGGGAGAGATAGACACATCATTCTTGTCTTCACTTGGGAAAGCAAAATGGAGGATTGGGTAAACATCTGGCATTCGATAGTCTTTGAGGATGAGTTAGGGCATCCAAGATAAGAGTAGTTGTAGATGACTGATATTCTTTAAGGATTGGGAATCCAAGATAAGAATAGTGTTGGTGGAACACACTCTGAGAACCCGAGTGGGGTGTGTTTCGAGAGTGACAATAATGATGGTGTCTATAAATCATTGGTCTTGCCAGAATTGTGCTCTGATCTTGTGGAGAGATAGAGCTGTTAGTCAAGGCCTCACTACGTGACAAAGCTGGATGATATGATGCTATACACATGGGTTACCAATCTGACTCTTCTTATGAGAATTCTTCAGATTGAGAATGTCCAAATGCCTTGTAGATTATGAATACCTCCCTAGTTAATAGGGAGTGTTGAAAAATGTAACTAGGTTCGGTCTTCATAATGACATGTGTAATCATGATTTTATGTAATTGATGTAAAGAAGAAAGAAATAAAATTATTTTGTAATGCTTGAGTCATGGGTTTCATGCTCAAGGAATTTATTTTTAGTTGAAGCTCCCATTGTGAGCTATTAGGATTGGTCATTAAGTCATAAAGTCTAGTAAGTCAATGTCAAGGATTGAAGACTCATTTGGGCATGTTACATAATGTAAAAAGAGAATTTGTTTGAGTCATTAACCCTCCAAGACCTTGTCACAAGCACTCCTTCAAGTCATCCTTCCAAAGGAGCTAGAGACCATTCTAGAAGAACATGTTGACCTATTCCCTCACACAAGTCGGCCTATTTCAAGGAGCAAATCTCTATATATAGTGAGGGCTCGGCCTCACTTGAGGAACAATTCGATCAAGCATCTGAGAGAGAAAAAAATGTTTGAAGAAGGGAGAAAAAGAACCTTCTCATCCAACGAAGAAAAGAGAAAAGCAAGATGAAGTGTTTTGGGTTTGTTTAGGGCAAATATCTCGACATGTGCGAAGAGAGAGGAGTGCCACCTGATGCAGAAGAAGCCAAAGTTATCATTGCTCTCTTAGAGGTCGAATCAAGGAGAAAAACAAGTTAGTTCTCAAGCCGAATTGCAGAAGAAAGGACTCTTCTTCTAAGGGAAGGGAATCAAGGGATGAACCTCTCACATGTTCTGCAACTAGGGTTTCTGAAGTTGCCGAGGGTTGTAGGTCTAAACTAAGAGTCGAAATCTGAAGGATAGCCGATGTAGAAATTTGATAATCCAACCCCGGTTTTCAGTTTCTCCTTATTTCTCCCATAAAGTTAAATGCCCATTCCCATAGCCATACATTCAACAAGCTGGAAAAAATAAATATTTTCAGAAAACACTAATTTTGGAAATTTCACAGTGCTGAAATGCAGAAATAAAAACTTAGAAAAATAAATCAGCCACACAGAAAATAGACACGCTGATTTTTGGTCAACTTGACCTTGGAAAAACCCCCTACAACTCTTGGGGAAAACCAGTTTGAAAGCTCTCTTTATTTCTGAATATGCTTTTACAGTGAGACATAATTTATAGCAAAAATTCCAGCAACTTAATAAATGTACTTATCTCTATTTTCGTGCTTATACCTTGCCTTGGAAAACGTGCCGAACAGAAAACAATCAAAACATAAATTTTTACAGCATTAAATGCTGAACTGCCACCCTCGAAATGCGTGCCCAGACTTCAGCAATATTGCCGTACGACTATACGGAATGTATGGAAAGTACAACTGTACTTACCCCTCGATTCCCATGCCTGAAAACAACCTCGAAAACAACACTGTCCTGTTGTACAGATTTCCTCGAAATCTGTGCCAGAAAAACAACAAACTCCTTCGTTTTCGAGCCCAAAATCTGCCTTGGAATGCATGTTGACGCTGTTGTACAAAATCCCTCTTTTTCTATGCCTCCTTCCTTGAAAAGTTTGCCAACCTCCTGCTGTACGGATTTCTGCCTTGGGAACCGTGCCTTTTTTTGTTGCTGTACGGATTTGCTGAAGTCTCTAGCTGCTGCCCTCCTCACCACTACTTAGAGATTTCTCCTTTGCTTTCTCTCCTCTTCTCTCAAACTGCTCATGAAAGAATGAATGACCCTTTCCCTCCTTTTCCTTCTTTAACCTAACCCTAAGTGACTTTTGGGGAATCCCTAAATCATATGGCTGAGATTGCTTTAGATCTAGGGCTGAGATTAAATTGCTCATTTAAATCTCACCTTCTATTTTTTAATTCACCCCACTTTAATAAAGGCCCACTTAGTGATTTATTTCCAAAGTCACTTTTCACTTTCTAATTTCACATTGACTTTATTAAAGTCACTTTAAAATAAGACTTTCGTAACTTTATCACTTAAAGTCACTTTTAAATTAGATTTGACTTTATAACTTTATAAAGTCACTTTAGGAGGAAAATTAAATTCTTTTGGACACTTTTCCCTAGGCCAAAGATCAAAGCCTTAGGGAACCACCTGTTATCCCTGTCTACCCCCCTATAAATTTTGGCCATCAGCCCCTCTTGAACCTTTCAAATTTCCTGCTGTGGCCTAAGAAACCCTTTTTCCACTTATCGTTGCCCTCCTCCGCACCCAAATTTTATAATCGAAGGCCGAAAGGCTCGCTCTTGAAATATTTGAGTCCGAGGCCCGTTGGTCCTAGCCTCCTACAGCTAGTCTTTCACGTGACCAGGGCACATAACCCTGTGCCAAATCAAAAGGAGCTCATCGTTTAAATGCTATCGGGCCCGCTCTCAGCCATCCGATCAAACCAGAGATCGACGGACCGCAACCTGTCCCTGTTCGGTGGACCCCGCCGCGCCTTACTCCTAAAACCGGCCTGTTTATTCCGCACCGCTTTTGAAGGGCTGGCGGTATTCCGCAAATCGCAGCGATTCCACACGCTGCGTGACAAGTGTCCCAGAGTACGATCTCAATACCGCCCTATTTCGCGCATTATCTCCCAGGCAAAGTCATGCAGCGAAATCCATATAAGTCGTTCGATCTTGAGCGTTTGATCCAACAACTCTTGTTCTCCAAAGTTGTGCAGCTTTTAAGTCCCGTCCATATCGCCCCTGGCCCACCATCACACCCCTCCCGACACAGTTTAAACCGTTGATCTCGTTCTAAGATTGGACGGTCATGATCTGCCCATCCCTCGCTGTTGACCAAACCCCGTAGTCTATCCTCCACGTCGCAAATTCCACATGTACGCCACGTTTCCCTTCCATCATCCATATATTCCATTCATTTGTCTTTTTAATGTTCTGCGTCCACAGCTATCACCAGTCTACCCTCCACAGCTTCACCACAGTTTTCCACTACCCTTCATGGTTTCATCGTTCCGTCATGTCCTCACCACCACCTTCGTTGACCCCGCCACATCCACCATCCCCGTATCTCGTTTTCTCTAACAAGTTTTGGGTTTTGCAGGTTTACAACGAAGAAGAACTATCATAATTTTACAGCCTCCAGTGCAGAAATCGAAGGCGCATCAAAGGACAATCTTTCAATGGAAAAATTTAAGAGGGGAGTTCAGAGTAGTTGCTGTGATACGACTTCATTAATGGAAATAGAGATAAAATCCATTGAACCCTACAGATGCATTCAAGGGACAGATTACACAGCAAGAAATATTAATGGGGCAGCATACAAATATCAGTGAAAGATCGAGAAATTCAGTGTCCGGCTTTGAAGATCTTAAATCCTGATTCAAAACTAGAAAGCAGAGAACACCTAGCACAGAAAACAATGCCCTTCAGGCTCTATTTCGGCCGAGTTTTCTTCAGGAAAGTACAGAGGGTTCATGAAGATTTATCCCTATTCTGTGCTCCTAAAGAGATTTCCTACACAGTGCATTTATTTCTGCCGGCAGCGGAGTAGACACAGCTCAGCGTGGTCATTCAGCAGTGTGGGCGCGAAGGTTTTCCGCCATTTTGTTTAAGTTAAGCAAATTAAATGTTTTCACCTACTCCTTTTATTAGTTTCGCTTCTCCTTCCTCTATAAAAAAGAAGGAAGAAAGACATTGTAAGGGTTCCAGACTTTTATCAGAAAATTGTGCAATGAAAGGCATTTTTGTATAAATCTTGTAAAGTTTCTGTGTGAAGGCTTAGAGCCCGTAGGGTCTCAGTGAGGAGGAGTTCTATCTGTAATGAGGATTCTGGTCTTTGGTATTTCACAGTATGTAACCTTCTCTTATGTGATTAATACAACCTTTCATTTCATATATCTTCTTGTATCATGTACTAGAATGCGAGTGGCTCACTAATTTTAGGTAAGGATTCATCCTAGTTGATGCCCATACTTGGATCAGTCAAGCGCTTTAAATATGGCTCAGGCATGATACACTGTTTCATGTTCATTTCATTCATCTTTCTGCTATATTCGTTGCTTTGGGAGGGTGCTTTTAAAACGCCATTGTCATGTATGGATTCTTAGAATGATAAGCCCATATGTGGTTCTGTTGTGTATCTGGGTATCAGACCAAAGTTAACTAATATCCTCTTATGTTTCTTTCCCTGCATACACCTTCTGATATTTAATTTCTGTGGCATATTATTTGAATCGGCCCTCTTTACAGTAAATTGTCTCTTAACTGTCTAATTCTTTTGTGTTGGAGCTTTGCATTTTGTCTCTGCAATATTACTCTCTCTGTGGCAGTTTCTGTAAGTTCTGGTCCCATTTAAATTCATTTCCTTGTTTTACAAGAGATAGCAGGAGAGCCTTTTGGATTGACACCCAAGTTATATTATGTGCTGCTTGCTATGATAAGATGTCCTAGGCACTGGTCTATGGCAACTCTAGGCTGTCTCTAGGAGTGACAACAATTGTCGACAACATCTTTCTGGCGCCGTTGCCGGGGATCGAATTTAAGAAAATCATTATCCCTGGGCCTCGACAATTCATATTCACTCTCTAATCAGGTGAGCACAGAGAGTTGAAGAGTTGTATATCTCTCACCTTGGTGACTCCACTGTTGTTTGTTGATAAATCTATTGGTAGTCCTGGCTCCTCGTAAGCCACATCTGAGGTCAGATACATCACAGTCAAAGACACCTTCAGTGTCTGACCCTAAGAAGATTATACATAGAAGAAGTTGGAAAGAAAAGAAATCAGTCCGTGCTGAGATCCCTAAATATTCTTTAGAAGATTATCCATCCTCTTCTTCTCAAGAAATCCAAGTAGAAAATCTCGACTCCCCTGAGGAAAATCCTGAATATTACTCAGATAGCCCACCCAGGGGAAGTGCTAGAACCAAAGAGAACTTTTGTCCTACCCCTGAGTCCGAAGAAGTCAAAGAAGTTACAGAGGTAGCCCCTGTTAATCGTGAATTGTTTCCATCTACACCTCAGGCTTCTGTACAGTATATTCCCGTTGTTATCCATACCCCACTCCCACCTCCTCCTCTTCCTTCATTTGTACATCAGATTGTTGCACAACCCTCACCTCCTCCAATGGCTAATTTAGCAGCTTTTTTGTTAAACAAATATGCTCCCCTGGCATTACCTCAAGTGCTGAATGATATGCCACAGGATTATTTGAAGATCTTGCCCAGATTCCATGGGGAAAATGAAATTGATGCTCAGAAACATCTTGAGACCTTCTGCTTTTTTGCAGAAAACTTTAATGTCGAACATTTGGATGTGGTCTTAAGATTATTTGTGCAGTCTCTGGACGGTGAAGCTAGGAAATGGTTCAAAACATTAGGAAACCGTTCCGTAACCACCTGGGACGATATGGAAAATACCTTTCTCAGAAAATGGGGAGAAAAGAAAGATCATGGACAGTGTCTTACTGAGTTCAATACACTTAAGAAGAAACATAATGAAGGGGTGTCAGAATTTATCAAAAGATTTAACAAGTTATATCTAAATCTCCCTGCAGATATGAAGCCTCATCAGAATGCTGCCAAAGTTGTTTTCATAGCTGCCTTCGACTCTGATTTTGGTTTCTCTCTCAGGGAAAGAAAGCCTGCCACCCTAGATGATGCTCAGTCAGATGCTCTTGAGTTGGAAGCAAATTTTGCCTCCACTGGAAAATTAAAAGGGAAAGCTGAACAAGACACCAGAAGAAGAGGTAAAGAGGAAGTATCTACCTCCAATCAGGATAAGGATTCAGATAAGATTGAAGAAATGAGCAAAATGATTAAGAATATTTCTAATAAATTAGTCAAGCTTGAAGTGGAGACCAAGAATGCAGCCTCCAAGAATTTCCAGAATGCTCCAAACAGGGGTTACAATCCTCAGTATAGAAAGCCACCCCTGCAAATACTGCCAAGAGAAGCAAAGGAGCAGCATGATCAGGTTCCGCACCCATTATACTTGGAAGGCCCAGTAGATGACTCCACTGAAGATGCTGCCTATGAACTACAAGATGCAAAACCTTGCTTTCTCCAACAATGATGAAGTTGAATGCCCATTGCATGAAGAAGAAGAAGAGATTAGAGATGTAGAAGATGCAGAAATGGATCATTACTGCAAACAGTTTAATGATTTCATGCAAGCACATTTTAACAGAAGATATGATCTCAGATCCTCCAGGAAGAGAACTCGCACTCAGGATCAAGAAGAAGAGCCTCCCCAGAAGGAATCATCTGCTCAAAAGGAATCAACAGTGCAGAAAGTTACAGACAAAGGTAAGAGTCCTCTCAACAAACCTTTGCAACGTAATGATCAAATTCCTTCTTCTTCGAAAGTAGTTACTCCTCCTAATGATGAGTCTGTATCAAAAGAGGTTAAACCTTCAGCTGAAAATAAGGAGTCAAAAGAAGTTGTAATAGAAAAGTCCCCCCTTGCTTTCAATTTGCAAAAGGAACTTGAGAAAGTCAAAATCCCAGTCCCCTTGACTGAGCTATTGAAACAACCTATATATCAATCTCAAGTTACTTCTTTGTTGCTCCCTCCTGAAGCACCAATAATTCCAGATAGTCTTAACCTCCAAGAAGAAAGACCCATGGTAGTCTTTGGCCCACATGTCGAGGAGATAGACCCCTCTACTCCTCCTTTCTATGTGTCTCTAGTAATTCATGACCTGCTGTTACACAATTGTATGTTAGATTCTGGGGCTTCCCATAATCTTATGCCTCTGTCAGTCATGGAACAACTAGGACTACAAATCACACGTCCATATAAAGATCTATATTCATTTGATTCCAAAAGAGTTAAATGCTTGGGGATGATCAAAGATTTAGTGGTCAATTTGGCCCAAATTCCAGCAAAAAGTGTAGTAATGGACATTGTGGTGGCTGATATCCCAGCCCGCTTTGGCATGCTGTTGTCAAGGTCCTGGGGAACAAAAATTGGTGGGTCACTCAAATTGGATTTAACATATGCCACTATTCCAATTTTTGGTGGTCAGGAGAGGAGATTATACAGAGAAACCAGATTTGTCAAGATGGTGACTAAGGCTGACAGCTCAGAGAATTCACCAATCTACAGCAAGGAAGGAGATTTCTCATGTCTGATGTTGGAAGAAGATCAAAATTATGTTCATGAACCATCCTTCTGCCATATCAAGACTGAGCAGCCTTCAGGGAACCATGAAGCAGGAGTCTGGACTTTACATTTTGATGGAGCAAATTCAAGAGAAGGAAACGGAGCTGGAGTATTATTAATCTCTCCTACAGGAAAATGGATCCCACTGTCTTTTAAATTGGAATATGAAGCTACAAATAATGTAGCTGAATATGAAACATTGTTATTGGGACTACAAACAGCCAGGAGCATGGGCATACAACATTTAAAAGTTCTGGGAGACTCTGAGCTGGTTGTCAGACAAATCAGAAATCAATGTCAAACTAAACATCCACGGTTGAGGGCATACAGGAATGAAGTATGGGACATGGTGGAGAATTTCTTCTCAGCGTTTAATATTCAATTCATGCCCCGAGAACAGAACAGAATGGCGGATTCTCTTGCTGTGGCTGCTAGTACATTCCATCCTCCCTAGAATCTTCTCCTGAGGTATGAAATCGAGGTATGTTATAGGCCATCTATCCCAGATAATATTAAGCATTGGCAAGTATTTGAGGATGAGGAACAAATGAGGAGATTCCTGGAAACAGTGGGAGAATTCTCTAATATGGAGATTGATGATTGTGAAGAAGATGAGGCTGAGAATGTTTCAGAAAATAACTGGGAAGAGAAAATGGCAGGAGGTAAAGTGCTGCAGCTGAAAGGAAATGTCATCCCTAGAGGGCTGGTGCTTCTAGAAAGATTATTTGATAAAAATGATGTCCCATTGCAGCCTAGTAAAGTAATAGAAGAAGATCAGGTGGAAGATCTGAATCTGGGAACTAATGTTGAGCCTAAAATCGTAAAGTTATCCAAGAGGGTCCCAGAAGAATATAAGAAGAAATACCTGAAATTGTTTCAGTCTTATAAAGATGTATTTGCGTGGTCCTATCAGGTTCTTAAAACTTTTGATATTAATATAATGCAACATAAAATTCCTCTGAAGGAAGATGCAAAACCTTATAAGCAGAAGCTCAGACAGATAAATCCTCTGCTGCTTCCCTCCATTGAAAAAGAAATCAAGAAGCTGCTAAAGGCCAAAATAATTGTGCCATTAAGGTATTCAGAATGGGTTGCTAATTTGGTCCCTGTCCGAAAGAAAAATGGAGAAATAAGGTTATGTGTAGATTTCAGAAATTTAAACAGAGCATCTTTAAAAGATAATTATCCACTCCCCAAGATGGACCACATCCTGCAGAAAGTGGTTGGAGCCTCTAGAATGTCAATGATAGATGGCTTCTCTGGTTATAATCAGGTGGCTGTACTCCCAGAAGATCAGAAGAAGACTGCTTTCATCACACCATGGGGTACGTTCATGTATGCCAGGATGCCTTTTGGATTGATTAATGCAGGGGCCACTTTTCAGAGGGCCATGGACATAGCCTTTGTTGGGGAGCAAGATAAATTTTTGGTAGTGTACCTTGATGATATAACAGTGTTTTCAAAAGGTGATGCTGAACACATTGAGCATTTACGAAGAACTTTTGAAAAATGCAGAAGGTATGGTCTTTCTCTTAATCCCCAAAAGTCTCTATTTGCATTAGAGGAAGGCAAGCTTTTAGGGCACATTGTGACTAAAGATGGTGTAAGGATAGATCCTAAAAGAGTAGAGGTTATAAATAACATCTCTCTCCCCAGAAACAAGAAAGAGGTGCAAGTGTTTTTGGGACGAATAAATTTTCTGAGGAGATTCATCCCTAACTATGCTGAGATAGTTAGGCATATAACAGATATGCTAAAGAAGAACAATGAAGTAAAATGGTCTCAGGAATCCAGAGAGGCATTCACCAGGATAAAACAGGCATTTGCTGAAGCTCCTGTGCTAGTTGGGCCAGATTATACTAAGCCATTTATGATCTTTTCATTTACTTCACCTCATACAGTGGCTGGAGTTTTGTTACAGAAAAATGGAGAAGGATATGAGCAGCCTATTACCTTCTTCAGTCAGGTTCTCCATGATGCAGAATTGAAATATAACATATTAGAGAAGCAGGCATATGCCCTAGTAAAATCCCTCAAAGCATTTCGCATGTATATTTTGCAGTCCCACATTACTGCATTTGTCCCCACTGCAGCTGTTAAGGACATTTTGATTCAGGGAGACAGTGAAGGGAAAAGAGGGAGATGGATTGCAAAAATACAGGTGTATGATCTGGATATTCGCCCTACTAAGCTGATAAAAGGATAGGGGCTAGCAAGGATCTTATTAGAATCAAACTACCAGGCTCTGGGCATAAATTTGTCTATGATGGCAAATGAAGAGCCTGAGAGAGAAGAAGAGCAGCAAGGGCTGGAAATGGCTACTCAGAAAGTACACATGAAATATCTCACTAGTCCTTGGTACAAGGAAATAGTAGAATATCTTTTGACACTCAGCTGTCCTCCAAGTTGTGATAAGGAAAAATACAGAACATTGAGGCTGAAATCACAAAAGTATATAGTTGCCAATGGCCAATTATATTGGAGAGATCCTTCAGGCATACTATTACTGTGCCTCACAGAAAATGAAGTAGAGAGTATAATGATAGAATTTCATGAGGGAATTTGTGGAGGACACTACAGCTGGAGAGCCACAGCTCATAAAATCTTGAGGGCTGGTTTCTACTGGCCAAAGTTATTTGGAGATGTTTTTACTTGGGTCAGAGCATGTGATAAGTGTCAGAAGTTTGCTGAGAAACAAAAGTTGGTAGCCCTGCCCTTGATTCCAGTTCATGTAGATGAACCATTCCAACAATGGGGATTAGATTTTATAGGAGAAATACATCCCCCATCAAGTGGACAACATAAATGGATATTAACAGCCACAGATTATTTTACAAAATGGGTAGAAGCCATACCTGCAAGGAATGCTACAGATGATGTCATCATAAAGTTCATGGAAGAAAACATCATATCCAAGTTTGGCTGTCCTGCTAGAATAGTGACTGATAATGCACAGGCCTTCAAGTCTGCAAAATTTGTAAATTTCTGCCAGCAGTATAATATTACATTTAATCACTCCACAGCTTATTATCCACAGGGGAATGGCTTGGTAGAATCTTCCAACAAAACTTTAGTGAGGGCCTTGAAAAAGACAATAAACGAAAATCAGAAGAATTGGGATTCTCAATTGAAATTTTCTCTATGGGCTAATACAATAACCAACAAGAGAGCAACTGGGAAATCTCCATATGAATTGGTATACGGACGAGCAGCCGTGTTTCCGGTTCAGCTGGCTTTACCAGTGGCACGTTTCATGCAGGAAAGTCAGGAAGAGCCTGATGATATGATCAGGAGAATCAATCAATTAGTAGAATTAGAGGAAACACGAGGACAGGTAAACCAGAGGTTAACAGAATATCAAGAGAAAATGAAACATGTGTTTGATCAGCATGCAAAAGACAGGAAATTGCAGATTGGAGATCTGGTGTTCAGATGGGATGTCCGAAGAGCCGAAAAGGGAAAACATGGCAAGTTCGATCCACTATGGTTCGGCCCATTTAAAATTGTGGAACAGGGAGGCAATAACACGTTTATATTGAAGAATTTACAAGGTGACTTGCTGGATGCCCCTGTAAACGGCCAATTTCTGAAACCCTACTTCCAATTCTGATTCAGGTCGAGGTGGCCTGATTGTATCATATTGTATATTAGTTTTTGTTTTATCGCTGTCTGAATGGTGCGGGTGTCATAATGAATCATGAAAGGAAAAGGTTTTTGAGAACAGAGTCCACAGGGTTTACATAAAATCATGATCAGGAGGTTTGCAGGTTCTCGACACGTCCAGGGATGAACGTGCCATCCCTAGCTGGAGCCGATGTTATCCCTGTCTACCCCCCTATAAATTTTTGGCCATCAGCCCCTCCTGAACCTTTCAAATTTCCTGCTGTGGCCTAAGAAACCCTTTTTCCACTTATCGTTGCCCTCCTCCGCACCCAAATTTTATAATCGAAGGCCGAAAGGCTCGCTCTTGAAATATTTGAGTCCGAGCCCCTTTGGTCCTAACCTCCTACAGCTAGTCTTTCACGTGACCAGGGCGCATAAACCTGTGCCAGATCAAAAGGAGCTCATCGTTTAAATGCTATCGGGCCCGCTCTCAGCCATCCGATCAAACCAGAGATCGACGGACCGCAATCTGTCCCTGTCCGGTGGACCCCGCCGCGCCTTACTCCTAAAACCGGCCTGTTTATTCCGCACCGCTTTTGAAGGGTTGGCGGTATTCCGCAAATCGCATCGATTCCACACGCTGCGTGACAAGTGTCCCAGAGTACGATCTCAATACCGCCCTATTTCGCGCATTATCTCCCGGGCAAAGTCATGCAGCGAAATTCATATAAGCCGTTCGATCTTGAGTGTTCGATCCAACAACTCTTGTTCTCCAAAGTTGTGCAGCTTTTAAGTCCCGTCCATATCGCCCTTGGCCCACCATCACACCCCTCCCGACGCAGTTTAAACCGTTGATCTCGTTCTAAGATTGGACGGTTATGATCTGCCCATCCCTCGCTATTGACCAAACCCCGTAGTTTGTCCTCCACGTCGCAAATTCCACATGTACGCCACGTTTCCCTTCCATCATCCATATATTCCATTCATTTGTCTTTTTAATGTTTTGCGTCCACAGCTATCACCAGTCTACCCTCCACAGCTTCACCACAGTTTTCCACTACCCTGCATGGTTTCATCGTTCCGTCATGTCCTCACCACCACCTTCGTTGACCCCGCCACATCCACCATCCCCGTATCTCGTTTTCTCTAACAAGTTTTGGGTTTTGCAGGTTTACAACGAAGAAGAACTATCATAATTTTACAGCCTCCAGTGCAGAAATCGAAGGCGCATCAAAGGACAATCTTTCAATGGAAAAATTTAAGAGGGGAGTTCAGAGTAGTTGCTGAGATACGACTTCATTAATGGAAGTAGAGATAAAATCCATTGAACCCTACAGATGCATTCAAGGGACAGATTACACAGCAAGAAATATTAATGGGGCAGCATACAAATATCAGTGAAAGATCGAGAAATTCAGTGTCCGGCTTTGAAGATCTTAAATCCTGATTCAAAACTAGAAAGCAGAGAACACCTAGCACAGAAAACAATGCCCTTCAGGCTCTATTTCGACCGAGTTTTCTTCAGGAAAGTACAAAGGGTTCATGAAGATTTATCCCTATTCTGTGCTCCTAAAGAGATTTCCTACACAGTGCATTTATTTCTGCCGGCAGCGGAGTACACACAGCTCAGCGTGGTCATTCAGCAGTGTGGGCGCGAAGGTTTTCCGCCATTTTGTTTAAATTAAACAAATTAAATGTTTTCACCTATTCCTTTTATTAGTTTCTCTTCTCCTTCCTCTATAAAAAAGGAGGAAGAAAGACATTGTAAGGGTTCCAGACTTTTATCAGAAAATTGTGCAGTGAAAGGCATTTTTGTATACATCTTGTAAAGTTTCTGTGTGAAGGCTCAGAGCCCGTAGGGTCTCAGTGAGGAGGAGTTCTATCTGTAATGAGGATTCTGGTCTTTGGTATTTCACAGTATGTAACCTTCTCTTATGTGATTAATACAACCTTTCATTTCATATATCTTCTTGTATCATGTACTGGAATGCGAGTGGCTCACTGATTTTAGGTAAGGATTCATCCTAGTTGATGCCCATACTTGGATCAGTCAAGCGCTTTAAATATGGCTCAGGCGTGATATACTGTTTCATGTTCATTTCATCCATCTTTCTGCTATATTAGTTGCTTTGGGAGGGTGCTTTTAAAACGCCATTGTCATGTATGGATTCTTAGATTGATAAGCCCATGCATGGTTCTGTTGTGTATCTGGGTATCAAACCAAAGTTAACTAATATCCTCTTATGTTTCTTTCCCTGCATACACCTTCTGATATTTAATTTCTGTGGCATATTATTTGAATCGGCCCTCTTTACAGTAAATTGTCTCTTAACTGTCTGATGCTTTTGTGTTGGAGCTTTGCATTTTGTCTCTGTAATATTACTCTCTCTGTGGCAGTTTTTGTTAGTTCTGGTCCCATTTAAATTCATTTCCTTGTTTTACAAGAGATAGCAGGAGAGCCTTTTGGATTGACACCCAAGTTATATTATGTGCTCCTTGCTATGATAAGATGTCCTAGGCACTGGTCTATGGTAACTTTAGGCTGTCTCTAGGAGTGACAACAATTGTCGACAACACCACCTATCCTCTGGTAACCAAATTTCAACACTCACTCTTACCGAGGAAGGTGTTCCTCACCACACCCATCTTGTCTCTAAAGTAGAAATGCTTGCCCCGTGGTAAGGCTTTGGTAAGAATATCTGCAACCTGCTCATCAGTGGGAATATACTCAAGCTTCATAGCTCCCTTCTGAACATAGTCTCTCATGAAGTGATATCTGATGCCGATATGCTTTGACCTGTCATGAAATACTAGATTCTCCGTGAGTTTAATGCAACTCTAATTATCACAGTATATCACTGAAGGTCTCAACAGCTGACCAAATAAGCCAAACAACATCTTACGAGGCCAGATGGCCTAACAACTAGCTAGACTAGCTGCCATGTACTCTGCTTCCACTGAACTCAATGCTACTGACTGCTGCTTTCGACTGATCCACAACACCACTGCCGAACCCAACCCAAAACAACACCCTGAAGTGCTCTTCCTATCAGAGGCACAACTTGCCCAATTAGAATCAGTGTAGCCTGCTAATCTCAATCCATCTCCCTGCTTATAATCCAGATCATAATCCACTGTCCCCTGCAAGTACCACAAAATGTGTTTTGCAGCAGCCCTGTGCACCCTCCTGGGCTCACACATGAATTGGCTCATCGTTTTGACTACAAAACATATATCTGGTCTGGTGTTGACCAAATACATCAAGGAACCAATCAGCCGTCTATACAATCTGGGATCCACCAACTCGGTATATGAAGCGTGAAGCTTCTTCTAGTTGGTGATCATCGGTGTCGACATGGGTCTACAATCCTCCATGTGGAATCTGCCAAGGATGTCCACAATATACTTCCCTTGCCCTAGGAATAAATGCCCCTCCTGCCACACCTGCAAACCCAAAAAGTAATGCATCAAGCCAATGTCCTTCATCTCAAACTCTGACGAAAGATCTGTCTTGCAGTGCTCTATGAGTCTCTCTACACCTGTGATGACCAAGTCATCCACATACAACACCAGAATGAGAGGCTCCTCACCTATCACAATAAAGTAAAGGTTCGTATCTGCCTCACTCTTTGTGAAACCCATTTCCTGCAAGTATGTATCTATCCTGGATTACCGAGCTCTGGGAGTTTGCTTCAGGCCATAAACGGCCTTCTTCAGTCTGCACACATGGGACTTGTTATCGCTTGCCGCCTACACCTACCTACAGTTAGTGGGAAAAGCCTTCAACCCCACAGGTGTGGTTGGTGGCAAGGAACTCAGAGAAGGGGCTGTCACCCATTCCCAACTCTCTCCGTTTAAGCTATCTCCTAGGTTAGATAAGAGGGGTGGTCCCTAAAGGAAAACTAAGTTAAAGATGTGAGATTTCTAAGAGAATTGATTAGAAGGAATTACTCATCAAAGATGACTCGATTCCAATATGTAAACAAGCATATAAGTATATGAGCAATATTCAATGATGTGTTCAAAATATAGACCAGTGCTTTAAAGTAGATGACAAATGCTTGCTCAAAAATGAAATTCAAGATATAATGACAATAATCCCACAAAGGAAGTGTTAGACCAAGATCACAATATGAAATTAAATTTGCAACACCAAATAAGGGTATTTGCCAATGAAACGAGATATATCAATCATCCATAAGCATAATGATCATTAAAATGACAACATGCAATGAAGTTGCATGTAGAAGCAAATTTCCAAGTACCATAGAATTAAACTTGTTGCAAAATTTAAGGAATTAAAATGCTTGCATCCAAAGTGCTTCTTGAGATAATATTTGCATGTGAATCTTTAAACCGCCAAGATAGCAAAAAATTTGAGAACTTTGCAAGTAAATGTGATGAGATAGTGCTCTTGGTTTATTTTATTAATTAGTTCTAAAGCAAGGTTACAATTGAACTCTAATCCTCAGACCTCACCCTCGCCCAAATATTTGGATCTCACAGTGAGGATTCCATAGAGGTAGAGGGTCCCTAAAACGTCTATTCAACCAACTTAAGTTGGAGGTAAATTTTAGAGATGCAAGTCTAGTATGAAAAGTGAAATGCCTAAATGATATGAAAGTGAGTTTGCAAGTGCTATGTAAAAGATGGAGATGATTCAATTGAATATGCTTCATAGTTAGAACACTAACTCACGTTGCCATAAATTGAAAGTGTTATGCTTCTTTACTTGTAGTATATTGTGAAACTTATCCAAATGAGACATAGATCACAAAACATAAGTAAGTGATGGCAAATGAGATTGCAAATTAAGAAATTAAAGGACTATGTGATTTGTGTTACTTCCCAATTAGAGCATGCATATGTGATGTGAAAGAAAACGGAAATGTCAAAACCACTAAGTCAATTCATCTACAAATTCTCTCCTTTGAAATGGAGAGATAGGGATGCCAATGGGTAAAACCCACGCTCCCACAACAAAAACATAAATTTTTATTAATTTTACAAGAATGAAATGACCATGAGGCCTTTTCTAATACAAGGAAAGTCTTTACAAATAAAAATTGAGACCATAGACTTTTCCTCGGTGAGAATTTCTAAGAATTCAAAATAAATTCAGACTTTACAATAGGAGAAGAGAAGCTAAGCCTTTTCTATGCCCACAACCAAAGAAGAGAGAGTTATCTTCCTCATTTGAAATTCAGCCCAAAGGTCCTGCAACAACTTGTTAGTAATTTGTTGTAGTTGTCCACTCAAACTGTCACAAGAAAAAATTCGAAAGAGGGCTACAAAAACAATCAAATATTAGATAGATAAAATTACAAAATATTGCACAACAATTTACAAAGAGCTAAGCCAAAGAGTTCGAGTAAACTCTCCTCTTTGCTTAGTCATATTCAAGCTCTTAGATAGCAAATGAAAGCAATGAAGTATAATGTTTTAAAAGATATTCAAATTTAGAAGTATTCGGCTTGTATACAAGCTATGTCCCAAAACCCCTGCAAAACCACTTTGTAAGATAAGACTATGAAGGTTCAAAGAACAAATGAGAGCTCCTTTGAGAATGTATCAAGAGTGGGTTGGTCTCTCCAAAGACTTTCCCCAACACTTGATTCTTTGATCCCAACAAGATGTTCCCTCTACAAAACTTCAATCAAGAATTAGTTCCATATAGATCTAGCAATAAACAATGATAAGAAACTCTAGAGATTTATTTGAAACCAACTAGAGCATTCTATACCTAGAGCATACTCCTAAATCAAATGTCAATGTAAGATAGCTCTACATTAATAAATCTACAAGAGCATATGAAAACAAATTAGATCAAAGCATGAGTAAAAGGAATTATACCAATGATCAACAATTCATTACACTCCAAAAGGAGGAACACCTCATGAATGAAACCCCAAAGTCTTTATTGATATTTCTGAAAGTGTACAAAGCAGCAGCGCTTCCGCAAGCACAATAGCTAGTAAAACATGATTACAATATGAGAGCCCATGGCTCCATTATATAGAAAGTTGGGAGCAAATCCCAATGAAGAACCATATGCCAAGTGGTGAGAGGGAGGAGATCTCAAGGCAAATTCGAATTTGGTAAGTGGAGCTCCAATGCCAAGTGTAAAAATCGAATTCTGGAAAGTGGACATCATTTTCTTCTTCCCTTATGTGCCAAATTTGAATTTTATGATGGAATTACATGTGTATATGGTTGGTAACCCATGTGGGGACATTTTCCCACAAAAATCTCCACCAAATATTCTCCCAAATCCTCCCAAATATGCACTAACTTCACAAATTCGAATTTCCAAGTAAGCAACTCTCATTTAATGCCGGAAATTCAATTTTATTTGAGCACATTTCTTTTCCTTGATTTTAGAAGTCCATATCACCTTGGGACTTCACTTTAACTCCTCCATAATTTTCTACCTCATTTCCACCTTATTTAGCATGTGTGGATATTTATTTTTCTCCATTTATTTAATTTCTGGCTTAATTAATTGTCAGATTTCCCACTAAACTTAGGAAAAATGGGTTTTGAGGGTTCAAAACACATTTTTAACCCCTCAAAGTGTGTCATAGTAGAAAGTTGAGCGTGAGAGGTGTAATTTTGATTACTCATACCCCATACAACTTCTCTAAACAACACTTATTACAATTCAATTAAAATTTTTATTGCAATTTTTGACTTGCAGGAAATCTAAAAAATTAAAAATCACTACCTAGACCTAACCAAATTCTACGAAATTTTTTGTGTGATCTAGTATGGTAATATACATTGACTCTAGACACTAGGAGTCACCCAAGGCCTCACCATCAAGCCATACTCCGGCTTTGTGGTAAAATTGAAGGAAAAAACTCAATTAATTATTAACTCCTAGTAGGGAGATGATAATTAACCAAGTAAAAAAAACCTCCCAGAGTAATACTCACTTGTTGGCAAGGTTCCAGGGTACCTAGGCCTGTTACAGACTCAATACTGACTCAAAACTCATCATTACTAGCATCACTTATTACAATTCCCCGTAGGGCGTGGAATCTGGGTACAAGAGACAATGATAAGAAGTAGAAGTAGAGTTTAAAAACTCTATTGAACTGATGATATCTGATGATGAAATTTTTTGTGTGATCTAGTATGGTAATATACATTGACTCTAGACACTAGGAGTCACCCAAGGCCTCACCATCAAGCCGTACTCCAGTTTTGGGGTAAAATTAAAGGAAAAAACTCAATTAATTATTAACTCCTAGTAGGGAGATGATAATTAACCAAGTAAAAAAAACCTCCCAGAGTAATACTCACTTGTTGGCAAGGTCCCAGGGTACCTAGGCTCCTCGCGCGTACCACATACCGACTCAAAACTCATCATTACTAAGATCACTTATTACAATTTCGTAGGTAGTTTATCCGGGCACAAGAGAAAATGATAAGAAGTAGAAGTAGAGTTTAAAAACTCTGCGAACCGATGATATCTCGATGGCACAAATGTCTTCGTTCATCCAAAGAAGGGAGTCTTCATTATCACGTGTGCCACTCCAAAGGGTCGGGCTGTGACTCCTTCCCATGCACCTCAAAGCCCTGTGGCTGCTCAATGTACACCTCCTCTTGTATGAAGCCATTGAGAAATGCGGTCTTCACATCCATCTGGTGGATCTTCCAACCCATCTTTGCTGCTATCGATATGATGGAGCGAATCGAAGTATATCGAGCCACGGTAGCAAAGGTCTCCTCATAATCTACTCCCTCTACCTGGGAGAACCCTCTAGCCACAAACCTTGCCTTGAATTTCTCAATGCTGCCATCTGCAGCATGCTTTACCTTGTAAAGCCATCTGGAAGTAACCATGGATTTGCCCTCAGGCCTCGACACCACCTCCCAAACATCATTTTTCATGATAGAAGAATACTCCTCCTGCATGGCCTCTCTCCAGACCTGCTGGCTAGCTGCCTCCTCATAGCTAGAAGGCTCAGAGTCAACAATGTTGGCAACCATTGCCATGTAGCTACAGAAACTATTAGGTGGTCTGCTTTCTCTGATCGGCCTCTTATGTGTAGCAACAGATGTGGCCTCTCTCAAGGTATCCTGAAGCCACTTGGGCTTCCTCTTCCTTAAGCACACTTCTCCCACTGGAGAATGAAACTCCTCATCCTCCTCAGGAGCCTGAACTCCTGACTGTCTGCCTGCTGTCCTCCTGCCTGAACCTGAACCTGTAGATGCTGAAGTACCGTTTGAACTGTCCATCAGTGGACTCCCTAGTGAATTGCTCTGCGGACTGCTCTGCATGCTGCCCGAAGAACCACCCCTCTGACTCTGTGGGCCACTGCTCACTGATGGACCTGACACCGTAATCGATGTACCTCCAGATCCTCCTGATCCCTGCCCACTAGATCAATGTGCCTGACTCAGCTGCTCCTGAGGGTCTGGCTGATCCAGATACTCTAACTCCCGTGACCTCTTGAAAGCCCTGTCCTCCTCGAATTTCACATCCCGCCTGGCAACAACTCTCCTTTATGCAGGAATATAAATCTGAAAGGCTTTCAAGGTCTCACTGTAGCCCACAAAGATACCCTTCTTTGCGGTGGGCTCTAGCTTGGTCCTCTTCTCCTTGGGTACGTAGGAGTATGCAATACATCCAAAGATACGAAAATGACCAACATCAGGATTCTTCCCAGTCGGAGTCACATGCCCCAAGGCACGATGCGAACTCCTGTTCTGCAAATATACAGCAGTGTTGGAGGCCTCTGCCCACAAAAACAATGGTAACCCCTGATCATGTAACATGGCTTTGGCAGCCCCAACGATGGATCTGTTCTTCCTCTCTGCAACCCCGTTCGGGCCGGGGCCGAAGGAACTGGAATTTTCCCACGTTCGCTTTCTATTAAATACTCAACAAACTTCACCAAGGGTGCACTTCTCCTCCATTGTCGACCTCGGTGACTTGATCTTCCGACCTGTCTGAGTCTCCACAAGAGCTCTGAACTCCTGAAACCGCTTGAAGACCTCACTCTTGGTCTTCAAGAAATAAATCCAGGTCCTCCTAGAGTGATCATCAATGAATAAAGCATAATACTCATATCCACTCAAGGAAACATGAGACATCCGACCGCTCACATCGGAATGAATCAAATCAAGTATCCCAGTCAATCTACTGTCACTGCTGGGAAAAGGGGATTTAACAAACTTGCCCATAGCACATCCTCTGCATGTATCAAAGTGATCAGTACTGAAATCTGGCACACCTATAGTGATCTCCCGCAATGTCCTCAAGGCTCCATGATACATGTACCCCATCCTGCGGTGCCAAATCTCACACAGCTCTGAACTGCTAGCTCTGTTGTCGGTACTACTGCTCAATGCCAAAAGGGGCTGAAACGCAAACTTGTACACCTTTGCATGGCGTACACCAATCACTTTAGCTGACTCAGCTGGAGTGCCCCTGGGATATATAAGCACCTGTCCTCTCTTGAACAATATCTCATATCCTCTGTCCTCCAAAGCTGAGACAGATATGAGGTTCTTCCTCATCCCTGGCACATATAGAACATTCGACACCTTCAAGGGAGGTTTGGGTTCCCTATCAAATGTCAATGTCCCTACACCGATTGCTCTAACAATGCTGTCATCTCCGAGTACTACCTCTATATCAGTGTCACTCTCTGAAAGCTCTGAGAAGTACTTACGGACTCCTCTCATATGACATGAAGCCCCATTGTCAACATACCAGATACCTGAAGATGCTCCGCTAGTGGAGGGAAATGCACACTCCCTCTGAACCTCCGTGGCAGGTGATCCTGCACTAGTGGACTCACAAGAAATGAACCCAAACTCCTGGTCAAAGCTATCCGTAAAGTCCTCTATCTCTGCTGATGCTGCCATGCTCTGGTTCTTCCCCTTCTTCTTCTTCTCCGGACACACAATTGCATAGTGTCCCATCCTCTCCAACTGCTGCCAATGCATCTCTCACATTAGTAATTTTTGTGAGATATCCAGCTGCACTATCAGTCTTACCCATCTTAATGGTCTTCAGCTTCTCCCTTAGGACCATTTTCCTGTTTTCATTGGTACTCTGGTAGAGATTGGTCAATGCTGTCCACATCTCATGAGCATATCTCTTTCCTCTCACATGAGGAATGCAACGGTATTTGATTCTATCCAGAATCAGTCTCTTATCTTTGTTATTTTTCTTATTAAATGCTGCCAATTGAACAACATCAGTAGGCACATTAACAGGGTTCTGTGCGGTGTGCACCATGATATCCCAGACTTCTGCCTCCTCAAAGATGCTCTGCATTCTCTCCTTCCATACACTGTAGTTACTATGCCCATCCAACCTATCCTCCACCCTCAAGCCCAAAGACATGCTTGCTGTCCTAAATAAACTGAAAATAACACTGTTGTAGTAAAGGTACTCTTTTCTGTGTGAAAAATCAGCTTGCTGTAATTTTCTTCTTGCTGTCCCAAACTGCACTTTTCAGCGAAATAGCTCCGATATCATGTAGAAATTTGATAACCTAACCCCGGTTTTCAGTTTCTCCTTATTTCTCCCATAAAGTTAAATGTTCATTCCCATAGCCATACATTCAATGAGCTGGAAAAAATAAATATTTTCTGAAAACACTAATTCTGGAAATTTCAGAGTGCTGAAATTCAGAAATAAAAACTAAGAAAAATAAATCAGTCACACACAGAAAATAGACACGCTGATTTTTAGTCAACTTGACCCTGGAAAACCCCCCTACAACTCTTGGGGAAAACCAGTTCGAAAGCTCTCTTTATTTCTGAATATGCTTTTATAGTGAGACAAAATTTACAGCAAAAATTCCAGCAACTTAATAAATGTACTTATCTCGATTTCTGTGCTTATACCCCGCCTTTGAAAACATGCCGAACAGAAAATAATCAAAACATAAATTTTACAGCATTAAATGTTGAAATGCGTGCCCAGATTTCAATAGTATGGCCGTACGACTGTAC
The DNA here is from genome assembly GCA_034641835.2 of Pinus albicaulis. NCBI lineage: Eukaryota > Viridiplantae > Streptophyta > Pinopsida > Pinales > Pinaceae > Pinus > Pinus albicaulis. Next base: position 336,727,859 of record CM076575.1, on the reverse strand, counting down.
GGAAAGTACAACTGTACTTGATTCCCGTGCCTGAAAACAGCCTCGAAAATAATGCTGTCCTTCTATATGGATTTCCTCGAAATCTGTGCCAGAGAAACAACAAACTCCTTGGTTTTTGAGCCCAAAATCTACCTTGGAATGCGTGTTGAAGCTGCTGTAAGGAATCCCTCTTTTTTTTGTGCCTCCTCCTTCGAAAAATGTGCCAACCTCCTGTTGTACGGATTTCTGCCTTGGGAACCGTGCCTCTTTGCTGCTGTACGGATTTGTTGAAGTCTCCAGCTGCTGCACTCCTTCTCTTCACTGCTCAGAAATTTCTCCTTTGCTTTCTCTCCTCCTCTCTCAATCTGCTCATGAAAGAATGAATGACCTTTTCCTTCCTTTTCCTCCTTTAACCTAACCATAAGTGACTTTTGGGGAATCCCTAAATCCAATCGTTGAGATTGCTTTAGATCTAGGGCTGAGATTAAATGCTCATTTAAATCTCACTTTCTATTTTTTAATTCACCCCACTTTAATAAAGACCCACATAGGCATTTATTTCCAAAGTCGCTTTCACTTTCTAATTTCACATTGACTTTATTAAAGTCACTTTAAAATTAGACTTTAGTAACTTTATCACTTAAAGTCATTTTTAAATTAGATTTGACTTTAGAACTTTATAAAGTCACTTTAGGAGAAAAATTAAATTCTTTTGGACACTTTTCCTTAGACCAAAGATCAAAGCCTTAGGGAACCACCTGGCCTCTGGTAACCAAATTTCAACAGCTGAGACAGAAGGGGAAGCAAGCAGTTTGACTATCGTTGACTCAAGGAAGAAGAAGTTAAACAAAGATTCCTTGTGACTTGGTCTTGGAGAGGTTAGTAGGTCAACGGTCTTGGTCTTGGTGTTCGTCTCTTGAAGTTTCTATATGAAGAAGAATTTGTTTGGGTTTTCCTCTCAAGTTAGAGAGGTTTTGGCTTTGGCTGATCGCCAACATTCTGTGTCTCTTGTCTCATTATTGTTTATGGTTTGGTAGCTAATTGATGAAGAAGAACACTATAATAATCTAAGTCAAAAGAAGAACCTAATCTAAAGAAGTAAAAAACATTCACAAATAGTTATCATCAAAGAGAAATCACCTAATCCAGATTCCCTAGATTTCTCAACACCCTAGAGCCACTTTGGAGCACCACATGATGACTTACATGGACATCAAGGGGCCATCCCCTTGTGCATCATTTATGGAGCTCTATCTCTCATTTTGGCACTGTGAGGACTCAATGTGTCCTTCCAACTACCCCATTTGATCATGACATCATCATTTCGGTCTACTATTGGGTGGTTTATTCATAGTTTTTGTAGCTACTTGGTGAGCTTGTCACCAAGATTTGTTTTTTTGTACATTTTTTTATAATTATTGGGGCTAGTTAGGCTAAATCGAATTAGGAGAGACTCATAAAAATAGAACTAGCTGTCATTGTGAGAGAGCATCATCATCACTTGGATCTTTTCTCTTGTAAAAGAATTTCACGCTTTTCTCTTGGTTGCTACTTGGAGATTCTTTGATGCATTTCAATATCTTTGGAAGCTAAATTTCGATCTCTCTTTGAGCTACTTCTTTTCTATGGTAGGATATATCTCTTGTCATCTTGTAAGTACAGTTCGTTGAAATTTTTTCTTGGATAATTTTTAATATGTGGGATTATTGCAACTAGTTAATTCTCTTCTGCCCTAATTTATTGAATATCATTGTAGAAGGTTAGTTTGTTGTAAATTTCACATGTTACTCATTGCATGACAATAGATGAATGTTCCTAGTGGATGGAATTTTGATACTCTTCCATGAAAAGCCATAAATATTGTGTAGGTAATTGTTAAAGAGTAGTTGCTAAGGCATCATTCTTTAGCCTCCTTGAAGACGATTTTGGAAAAATTTGAATCATCATAAACTCCATAGCCCAAGGATTAGGCGTTGGTTCAAGCAAAATTGGTGATCATCCCTTCTCTTTTCTTCTCTCCAAAAATTTCTGCCCCTTTTCATAGACAACTAGCTAGGGTATCCAACGAAATCCATTAGCGGAGGAATTTTGAGATTCTGCTTGGACAAAACTCTTCTTTAGTGTTTCCTCTGGGAAACCTCAAATTTGGTGGAATTCTGATGGTTAATTCTCTGAAAATCTTATGCCATAGATGTGCCATAGAAGGGAAATCTAGTTAATTTTCCTTGGATAAAGGTGGTCTTCTTGAGGGTGATATGGATCTAATATTTGGTGGAACAAATCTTACAAGACCCTCTCTCTTTTTCTACCTTGACCTAGTGAGGACCTTGGAGAGACTCCTCCCATGAATATCTTAAAACCCTAGGTCTAGTGTAGCCTCTTTTTAGGTCTCTCAAGTGAAGTGAAAAACCTTTTCCAAGTGACAAATCACCTTGGAAGGCTTTTTGAGAGGTCCTATATCATATTTGGAATCTTGATCTTCAGTAAGCCCATTCTCATTGCAAATCATGAGCCCTAAATCTTGATTTCTATCCTAAGTCTTTCTTGGAGAGCCTTTAGCTGTGAAAATTCCAAAAATTGGAATCCTATTGCAGCAACTGATTAAGCTTCTTCTATTTGTTAAATAATTGAAAAAATTATTTACTGTTTGCTACGGTAAATATTGAAACTAATGTGTTGCAACCTTCACAAAATAAAATACTCCGCAGTAAAATGATGCTGAAAAGATAGATTCACACACTCACAAATAACATTGCTATTTTTGGACACAATGTTGATTCCTGGTAGCATCGGATGTGCTCTATGTCTCAAATTTTGCAGGGAGGCTTAGGCACATGTATTCCAAAGAACCCAAAAAGAGTTTTGGAAAATTCCATTTAGAGTATGTTTTATGAAAATAAATAATTATTTTAAATGGGACCCTAAGTCTAAACTTAGGAAATTAAATTAATTAAAGGATATTAATTAAAACATAGTGTGAGTCTTCTAGAAAAGACGAAGATCAAGTCAAGTTAATCTTAGCCGTTGATTAATGACTTAATCTCGACCATTGAAGACTCAACGAGAAGATTATAAGGACTTGATGGATCATTTGGAAATTACACCAAGAGACAGAATCTAGAGATCGAAGTCCTTTAGTGAGCAATGCTCAAGGAGAAGATCAATCGAGAAAAATTTTGTATAGAGGGGCTGTGATAGATCCGGATGGAAGATTTTCCTGAGCTAATAATACATCACAGAAAAGATAGAGGGCAGTACGTAGAGAGTCAACCCAGAGCTAGCAGAGGTAGCACTGCAACCTTGAGGACATCTGTGATTCAGCTGAGGATCAGTCAGATCTAGTGTTGGAGTGTCGGGGTGTGAGATCGGAAGAGGCCAGAAGATCATATCCAACCAGAAGAATTGCCAGCAAGCAGAGGTGACACAGTCCCCACGCAAAGTGACGCAAACACTGTGCCGAGACTTCACAGAGGCAGCGCAGGGCTCATCAGCTCAAAGTTTGGTCAGTTCGGATTTTCTAGTGTCAGTGTGATCCTCACAAGCTCTTTGTTAGTTAGATTCCCTTTGTAGATGGCTAGTAAGGCATCCCGAATTATATTCAGATCTTCTGCATAATAATACAAATCCTCTACTGCTGCATCGATTTTCTCGCAATGGGTTATTCCAGGGACATTAGTCCAAAAATAATGGTGTCATGTGTCTATTGTTTATTCTTGCTCAGATCTTCTTTCCACATTTCTTTTCTGCAGTTTAATTTTATGAAGGCTCTAGTGTATGGGTTTCAATATTTACTGTAGAACACAGTGAATAATTTGTTAAAGTAAATAAAAAATAGAAGAATTCTCATCAGTTGTTGCAGTAGGATTCTGGGGAGCGGAATTTTCACACTAAGTCCTTGGAAAAATCCAACACAGGAAAATCGGTGCTGCAACTAAGGGTTTATATATTATGTACTAGTGAATCTGAGTACAAATCTTTGGTTGTTTAAATCTAGCAAACCATACAGAAAAAAATATGACACTCCCACTAGTGATATGACATTGACCTTGGCTCAAGATGAGCTGCTTTGCGTTGCCTCTGCGTCAGCCTACGGAGTACTGCGTGCGCACAACTAGGAACAACTGTCTCTCTTGCTAATTGATCAGCCTGTGTTTGGAAACTGGACCCTCCTAGCCTCTGGACTCTCCCTTCAGCTTTTGGCACTGAATCAACTTTGCCTCCCAGCAAAACTGCAGATCTCCTTTGAAGCACTGCGCTGCCTCTCTGTGGCACTCACTGTCTCTCTACTGTGCACTCACCGAATCTTGAAAATCTTCCTCCGGCCTTACTATCCTTGCCCCTCTCTCACTGCAACGAGCTCACTAGCTCTCTCTCTGGCAACTCAGCGTTGCTACTAAGGATATCGATTTGCCAGTAAATTCGATCTCAGCAAATGTGTTCTCCAAGCCCCATCAAGTTTCTTCTTATAATGTCTCGTTGAGACATCAACGACCACGATTAAAACTTAATCGATGGCTATGATTAACTAGAACTCGATCCGTGACTTTTTCTAGAAGATTCACATCATGACTTAATTAATACCTTTTAATTAATCATATTTCCCAAGTTTAGACTTAGGAAATATAAAAAATTGATTAATTATTTTAATTAAGTCATCTCTAGATGGAATTTCCAGAAACAATTTCTGGGTTTTGGAGAATGCATGTGGCCTAACCTCTCTGCCAAATCTCGAGGCTAGAACACATATGATGCTACAAAAAATAACACTCCCTCTTAGCGAGGAAGGTTTTCTATCACTGCAATTGCAATACACTGCTCCCGCACCACCTCACGCCACAAAACCAAATCACCCCACCTCACGCTTGGAGGTATATCAGTGATCATGGCAAACTCTTCCTCCAGTCTAGAGGACAACCTATCTATCTTTGGGGATGCGGCCTGCTAATCCTGCTTCTCCTCTTTGTCCTTCTTTATGAGAGGACATTGGGTGCTGTAGTGACCAAGTTCACCACATCTGAAGCATTTGACCTTGGAAAGGTCCTTCTTCCTCCTGTGATGCTCCTGCTGCCCCTTTGATGCGAGGGTTGCATTCTCCTCTTCCTTTACTTCCTTCGTCCCACTACTGCTGTTGCAACTGCTGGCACTCTTCACCAAGTCTCGCCTGATCTCTTGTTGCTGCAGATCTGCCCACATTTTGTCCCAATCCAACAAGTTTTCTCTACCTAGGATACTCTGGTTGAAGACTTTCCAATCTTTAGAAACACTATTTAGAGCAAACTGCACAAATTCTATAGGTTAGGGCACTGACTTGACTGCAGACAACTGAACACGGACATCCTGAAGTCTTGTAAGGAAGGGGTCTATGTGCTCCCCCTTTTGCATCCTAGTACATCTCCGCTTCTCCTGCATGTACATCCCCCGCTGCTCGGAAGATCCCTGGTACAACATGGCAAGAGCATCCCACATCTGCTTGGCGGGATCTTTGCCAGCTATGTGAGACACCACGTGATCTCGAACACCATCGAGAATCAACCTCTTTTCCTTCACCATCTCCTTCTTATAGGCCTTAAACTGATCTGGGTCCGTGGGTACAAATACCACATTACTGATATAGGCCTTGAGATAAAAGTCATCTAGGAGGTAGGAAATCCTGGCCTTCCAAATCACATAGTTAGACAAACCATCCAACCAATCCTGAACTCTTAGCCCTGCTGTGGCCATCTCTGCAAAAATGTCAAACTCTTCCTCCTCTCCTCTGTGCAGCTATTGACTGGTTCTACTTACTCCTTGCTGGAGTGGGCAAATATGCCCATAGCTACTGTTGCACTATAGCGAGAAATCAAATTTTTGTGCTAGAAATTCCTTGATGAAAGAATTCCCTCAATGTGTGCTCTTCCTTCATCTTCACACTATTCTGCACTAGAAAACTGCTGCAAAATAACTGTGTCCTAACTGAAGATCTGCTCTGCAAAGAAAATGCTCCTGCTTGATTTGCCTCTGACAATGTTCGATTTGGAAAATTTATTCTTTGTCGACTCACTCAGAGAAATAATTTTTCCTCAAAATTCTACCCTACTGGCCAATTGACTGCGCAAACTCCTGGGGTTTCAAGTAACTGCTCACACAGTGCTTCGAATCTCCCTCTTTCTTTCTGCAACTGAGCTCCTCCGCTTCTATCTATGCTCTGATACCTTGTGAAAATTTCACAAATTAAAATCCTATTGCGACAACTCATTAAGCTTCTGTTTGTTAAATAATTGAACAAATTATTTACTGTTTTTTATGATAAATATCGAAACTAATATGCTGCAGCCTTCACAAAATAAAATGCTGTGGAATAAAATAACGTTGGAAAGATAGATGCACACACACACACACACTTAACTCTGTTATTTTTGGACTTAGTCCCCAGAAAAACCCAACTCGGGAAAACCAGTGCGGTAGCTGAGGGTTTGTATATTATGCAGTAGTAAATATGTACAAATCTATGGTTGCTTAAATCTAGAAAACCATACAGAGAAAAATTTGACAATAGAGTCTAGTGAGAAAAATCTCACTCCCACTTGTGTTTCGACACTGACCTTGGCTCAAGACGAGCTGCTCTGCGCAGTCACTGCCTCAGCCTACGCAGTACATCGTCCCCGCAACTAGGAATATCTGTCTCTCTCGCTAACTAATCAACTGCTATCTAGAAATTGGACCCTCTTGGCCTCCAGACTCTCCCTCCAACTTATGGCAATTAATCAACTTTGTTTCCCAGCAAAACTGCAGATTGCCTCTGAAGCACTGCGCTACCTCTGCGTGGTCTTTGCATTGCCTCTCTGTGGCACTCACCTTCTCTCTACTTACACTCCACTCACCGAGTCTGGAAAATCTTACTCTGACCTTACTATCCTTGCCCCTCTCTCACTGCAACGAGCTCACTAGCTCTCTCTCCGACAAATCAGCGCTGCTACTCAGGAAATCGATCTGCCAGTGAATTCTATCTCAGCGAGTGTGTTCTCCAAGCCCCATCGAGTTTTTTCTTTTAATCTCTCGTTGAGACATCAACGACCACAATTAAAACTTAATGGATGGCTAAGATTAACTAGAACTTGTTGAAATTTGGTACCGGAGGACAGGTGGTTCCCTAAGGCTTTGATCTTTGGCCTAGGGAAAAGTGTCCAAAAGAATTTAATTTTTCTCCTAAAGTAACTTTATAAATTTTTATAAAGTTAAATCTAATTTAAAAGTGACTTAAGTGATAAAGTTACTAAAGTGACCTTATAAAGTTATAAAGTCAAATCTAATTTTAAAGTGACTTTAAGTGATAAAGTTACTAAAGTTAAAGTGACTTTAAATAAAGTCAATGTAAAATTAGAAAAGAAAAAGTGACTTTGGAAATAAAAGACTAAGTGGGTCTTTATTAAAGTGGGGTGAATTAAAAAAATAGAAAGTGAGATTTAAATGAACATTTAATCTCAGCCCTAGATCTCAATCTATCTCAGCCATTGGATTTAGGGATTCCCCAAAAGTCACTTAGGGTTAGGTTAAAGGAGGAAAAGGAGGAAAAGGTCATTTATTCCTTCATGAGCAGATTGGGAGGAGAGAAAGAGAGCAAGGGAGATTTCTGGGCAGTGAGGAGAAGGAGACAGCAACTTGGCACACATTCCAAGGCAGCAGTTCAGCAAGTCCGTACAGTAGAGTTTGGCACACATTCCAAGGCAGATTTTGGCACGATTTTCTAGAAGGCCGTACAGCAGCCTTTTGGCACGATTCCCAAGAGGCCGTACAGCAGTTTCAGCACAAATTTCGAGGCAGCAAAGGGGTTGTTTTATTTGGCACGAATTTCGAGGCAGGCCGTACAGCAAGTGGCTGTACCATTGCACGGAAATCGAGGCAGATTCCGTACAGCAAGTTTCTGCTGTCTTTTGGCACAAATTTCGAGGTCCGTACAGCAGCATTTATTGCTGTTTTGGCACAGATTTCGAGGTGGTTGTACCGCTGCATTTATTGCAGATTTTTGGGCACGAAAAATGAGAAAATCCGTACAGCATTTATTGCTATTTCTGTTTTGTTGTTTGCACATTTTTCGAGGCGGTGGTTAAGCACGGAAAACGAGATAAGTTGTATAAGTTTACTTGCTGATTTTTTGCTGAATATTTCTCTCTCTGTAAAAAGCATTTTTCCAGAAATAAGAAGGAGCTTTCGAACTGGTTTTCCCCAAGAGTTGTAGGGGGTTTTTCCAGGGTCACCTTGACCAAAAATACGGAGTTATGATGTGTTGAATGACTGTTTGTTACTGCTGTTATTTTATTTCTGCATTTACAGCATTCTGAAAAATTTCCAGAATTTGTGTTTTCAGCAAAATTTATTTTTCCAGTTGTTGAATGTATGGTTATGGGAAAGGGCATTTAACTATTTTGGAGTAATAAGGCGAAAACTGAAAACCGGGGTGGGAAACCAGAATTTTCTACATGGTATCAGAGCTTGAGTGCTGAAGAGCAGTTTGGGACAGCAAGGAGAAAATTACAGCCTGCTGATTTTTCACTCAGAAAATTCCAGCAAGCTGATTTTTCACAAACAGCAGATTTTTACCTTTACTACAGTAGTGTTATTTTTCAGTTTTAGGACAGCAAGATGTCTTTGGGATTGAGGGTGGAGGATAGGCTGGATGGGCATACAAATTACAGTGTTTGGAAGGAGAGAATGCAGAGTATCTTTGAGGAAGCGGAAGTCTGGGATATCATGGTTCATACCACACAGCAGCCTGTTAATGTGCCTACTGATCCTGTTCAGTTGGCAGCATATAACAGAAAGAACAACAAGGGTAAGAGACTGATTCTAGACGGAATCAAGGACCATTGCATTCCTCATGTGAGAGGAAAGAGAAATGCCCATGAGATGTGGTCAGCATTGACCAACCTCTACCAGAGTACCAATGAGAACCTGAAAATGGTCCTGAAGGAGAAGCTGAAGAACATTAAGATGGCTAAGACTGATAGTGCAGCTGGATATCTCACAAAGATTACTAATGTGAGAGATGAGTTGGCAGCGATTGGAGAGGCCATTCCTCCCACTGAGTTGGTGCGGATTGCAGTGAATGGCCTCCCCAGTTCATGGATGAACTTTGCTGATGGGGTTTGTGCACGTGAGACCCTTTCCACATGGGAGAGGTTTTGGGATGATTGCATTCAGACAGAGATCAGGAAAGGTCAGCTTGGGGCAGCCAAGCCAGTTGAGCAGGATGAGGATGTAGCACTGTTGGCAGGACGCAAGAAAGGCAAAGGGAAGAAGCAGGCTTCCACAAGCAATGGTGGGGGCAAAGGCAAAGGTAAAGGTAAACAGGATAACACACATAAGGACTATTCCAAAGTGAAGTGTTGGAATTGTCAGAAGATGGGACACTATGCAGTTGTGTGTTCGGAGAAGAAGAAGAAGAAGGGGAAGAACCAGAGCATGGCAGCTTCAACAGAGGTTGAGGACTTTGCAGATCGCTTTGACCGGGAGTTTGGGTTCATTGCGTGTGAGTCTTCTAGTGCAGGATTATCTGCCATAGAGGTTCAGAGGGAGCATGCATTTCCCTCGATTAGTGGAGCATCTTCGGGTATCTGGTATGTGGACAGTGGGGCTTCACGTCACATGACAGGAGTCCGTGAGTACTTCTCAGAGCTTTCAGAGAGTGGCACTGATGTAGAGGTAGTACTTGGTGATGACAGAGTTGTTAGAGCAGTCGGTGTGGGAACATTGACATTTCAGAGGGAGTCCAAACCTCCCTTGAAGGTGTCAGATGTTCTTTATGTGCCAGGGATGAGGAAGAATCTCATATCCGTCTCAGCTTTGGAGGATAGAGGATATGAGGTATTGTTCAGGGGAGGACAGGTGTTGATGTATCCCAGGGGCACTCCAGCTGATTCAGCTAGAGTGATAGGTGTACACCATGCAAAGGTGTACAAGTTTGCATTTCAGTCCCTTTTGGCATTGAGCAGTAGTACCGACAGCAGAGCTAGCAGTTCTGAGTAGTGTGAGATTTGGCACCGCAGGATGGGGCACATGCATCATGGAGCCTTGAGGACTTTGCGGGAGATCACTACAGGTGTGCCAGAGTTCAGTACTGATCACTTTGATACTTGCAGAGGATGTGCGATGGGCAAGTTTGCCAAATCCCCTTTTCCCAGCAGTGACAGCAGAGCGACCGGGATACTTGATTTGATTCATTCCGATGTGAGCGGTCGGATGTCTCATGTTTCCTTGAGTGGATATGAGTACTATGTGTTATTCATTGATGATCACTCCAGAAGGACCTGGATTTATTTCTTGAAGACCAAGAGTGAGGTCTTCAAGCGGTTTCAGGAGTTCAGAGCTCTTGTGGAGACACAGACAGGTCGGAAGATCAAGTCCCCGAGGTCGGACAATGGGGGAGAGTACACCCTTGGAGAGTTTGTTGACTATTGTGCGGAGGCAGGCATTAGGAGGGAGCTCACTGTTCCTTACAACCCCCAGCAGAACGGGGTTGCGGAGAGGAAGAACAGATCCATCGGAGGGGCCGCCAAAGCCATGTTACATGATCAGGGGTTGCCATTGTTTTTGTGGGCAGAGGCCTGCAACACAGCTGTTTACTTGCAGAACAGGAGTCCGCATCGTGCCTTGGGGCACATGACTCCGGAGGAGGCTTTTTCTGGGAAGAAGCCCGATATGGGTCATCTTCGTATCTTTGGGTGCATGACATACTCCTATATACCCAAGGAGAAGAGGACCAAACTAGAGCCCACCGCAGAGAAGGGTATCTTTGTGGGCTACAGTGAGACCTCCAAGGCCTTTCGGATTTACATTCCGGCGCAGAGGAAGGTTGTTGTCAGACGGGATGTGAAGTTCGAGGAGGACAGGGCCTTTAGGAGGTCACGGGAGTTAGAGTATCTGGATCAGCCAGACCCTCAGCAGCAGTTGAGTCAGTCGCAGGGATCCAGTGGGCAGGGATCAGGAGGATCCTGAGGTACATCTATGACGATGTCAGGTCCGTCAGTGGGGAGTGGCTCGCAGAGTCAGAGGGGTGGAGCTATGGGCAGCACGTTGCAGCGCCCACGTAGCTCACCGGGGAGTCCACCGATGGATACCACACGGCTGACTCAAGATCTACTGTGTTCAACGAGTCAACTGCAGAGGCATTTAATAAATGAGTTCGTTCGATGTTGAGGAGGAGGAGTTTTATTCTCCCGCGGGAGAAGTGTGCTCAGGGAAGAGGAAGCCCAAGTGGCTTCAGGACACCTTGAGAGATGCCACATCTGTTGCTGAGCCTAAGAGGCCGGTCAGAGAGAGCAGACCACCCGAGAGGTTTTGTAGCTATATGGCAATGGCTACCAGCATCCTTGACTCTGAGCCTTCTAGCTATGAGGAGGCAGCTAGCCAGCAGGTCTGGAGAGAGGCCATGCAGGAGGAGTATTCTTCTATCATGAAGAATGATGTTTGGGAGGTGGTGCTGAGGCCTGAGGGCAAATCCATGGTTACTTCCAGATGGCTTTACAAGGTAAAGCATGCTGCAGATGGCAGCATTGAGAAATTCAAAGCAAGGTTTGTGGCTAGAGGGTTCTCCCAGGTAGAGGGAGTTGATTATGAGGAGACCTTCGCTCCCGTGGCTCGATATACTTCGATCCGCTCCATTATATCGATAGCAGCAGAGATGGGTTGGAAGATCCACCAGATGGATGTGAAGACCGCATTTCTCAATGGCTTCATACGGGAGGAGGTGTACATTGAGCAGCCACAGGGCTTTGAGGTGCATGGGAAGGAGTCCCATGTGTGCAGACTGAAGAAGGCCCTTTATGGCCTGAAGCAAGCTCCCAGAGCTTGGTACTCCAGGATAGATACATACTTGCAAGAGATGGGTTTCACAAAGAGTGAGGCAGATCCGAACCTTTACTATATTGTGATAGGTGAGGAGCCTCTCATTCTGGTGCTGTATGTGGATGACTTAGTCATTACAGTTGCAGAGAGACTCATAGAGCACCGCAAGAGAGATCTTGCGGCGGAGTTTGAGATGAAGGACATCAGCTTGATGCATTACTTTTTGGGTTTGGAGGTGTGGCAGGAGGAGGGGCATTTCTTCCTGGGACAGGGGAAGTATATTGTGGACATCCTTGGCAGATTCCACATGGAGGATTGTAGACCCATGTCGACATCGATGATCACCAACTGGAAGAAGCTTCATGCTTCGGATTCCGAGTTGGTGGATCCCACATTGTACAGGCAGCTGATTGGTTCCTTGATGTATTTGGTCAACACTAGACCAGATATTTGTTTTGCAGTCAACACGATGAGTCAATTTATGTGTGAGCCTAGAAAGGTTCACTGGGTGGCTGCAAAACACATTTTGCGGTACTTGCAGGGGACAGTGGATTATGGTCTGGACTACAGGCAGGGGGATGGAGTGAGATTGGCAGGTTACACTGATTCTGATTGGGCAGGTTGTGCTTATGATAGGAAGAGCACTTCAGGGTGCTGCTTTGGGTTGGGTTCGGCAGTAGTGTCATGGTTCAGCCGAAAGCAGCAGTCAGTAGCATTGAGTTCAGCGGAAGCAGAGTATATGGCAGCCAGTCTAGCTAGTTGTGAGGCCATCTGGCTTCGTAAGATGTTGTTTGGCTTATTTGGTCAGCCGTTGAGACCTTCAGTGATTTACTGTGATAATCAGAGTTGCATTAAACTCACAGAGAATCCAGTATTTCATGACAGGTCAAAGCATATCGAGATCAAATATCATTTCATCAGAGACTATGTTCAGAAAGGAGCTGTGAAGCTTGAGTATATTCCCACTGATGAGCAGGTTGCAGATATTCTTACCAAAGCCTTACCACGGGGCGAGCATGTCTACTTCAGAGACAAGATGGGTGTGGTGAGGAACACCTTCCTCGGTAAGAGGGAGTGTTGAAATTTGGTACCGGAGGACAGGTGGTTCCCTAAGGCTTTGATCTTTGGCCTAGGGAAAAGTGTCCAAAAGAATTTAATTTTTTCTCCTAAAGTAACTTTATAAATTTTTATAAAGTTAAATCTAATTTAAAAGTGACTTAAGTGATAAAGTTACTAAAATGACTTTATAAAGTTATAAAGTCAAATCTAATTTTAAAGTGACTTTAAGTGATAAAGTTACTAAAGTTAAAGTGACTTTAAATAAAGTCAATATAAAATTAGAAATGAAAAAGTGACTTTAGAAATAAAAGACTAAGTGGGTCTTTATTAAAGTGGGGTGAATTAAAAAATAGAAGGTGAGATTTAAATGAGCATTTAATCTCAGCCCTAGATCTCAATCTATCTCAACCATTGGATTTAGGGATTCCCCAAAAGCACTTAGGGTTAGGTTAAAGGAGGAAAAGGAGGAAAAGGTCATTCATTCTTTCATGAGCAAATTGGGAGAAGGAGAGCAAGAGAGCAAGGGAGATTTCTGGGCAGTGAGGAGAAGGAGACAGCAGCTTGGCACACATTCCAAGGCAGCAGTTCAGCAAGTCCGTACAGTAGAGTTTGGCACACATTCCAAGGCAGATTTTGGCACGATTTTCTAGAAGGCCGTACAGCAGCCTTTTGGCACGATTCCCAAGAGGCCGTACAGCAGTTTCAGCACAAATTTCGAGGCAGCAAAGGGGCTGTTTTATTTGGCACGAATTTCGAGGCAGGCCGTACATCAAGTGGCTGTACCGTTGCACGGAAATCGAGGCAAATTCCGTACAGCAAGTTTCTGCTGTCTTTTGGCACAAATTTCGAGGTCCATACAGTAGCATTTATTGCTGTTTTGGCACAGATTTCGAGGTGGCTGTACCGCTGCATTTATTGCAGATTTTTGGGCACGAAAAACGAGAAAATCCGTACAGCATTTATCGCTGTTCCTGTTTTGCTGTTTGCACATTTTCCGAGGCGGTGTTAAGCACGGAAAACGAGATAAGTTGTAAAAGTTTACTTGCTGATTTTTTGCTGAATATTTCTCTCACTGTAAAAAGCATTTTTTCCAGAAATAAGAAGGAGCTTTCGAACTGGTTTTCCCCAAGAGTTGTAGGGGGTTTTTCCAGGGTCACCTTGACCAAAAATTACCGAGTTATGATGTGTTGAATGACTGTTTGTTACTGCTGTTATTTTATTTCTGCATTTTCAGCATTCTGAAAAATTTCCAGAATTTGTGTTTTCAGCAAATTTATTTTCCAGTTGTTGAATGTATGGTTATGGGAAAGGGCATTTAACTATTTTGGAGTAATAAGGCGAAAACTGAAAACCGGGGTGGGAAACCAGAATTTTCTACAGAACTTGATCTGTGTCTTTTTCTAGAAGATTCACATCACGACTTAATTAATACCTTTTAATTAATCATATTTCCCAAGTTTAGACTTAGGAAATATAAAAAACTAATTAATTATTTTAATTAAGTCGTCTCTAGATGGAATTTCTAGAAACAATTTCTGGGTTTTGGAGAATGCATGTGGCCTAACCTCTGCCAAATCTCGAGGCTAGAACAGATATGATGCTACAAAAAATAACACTCCTTCTTAGCGAGGAAGGTTTTCTAGTACTGCAATTGCAATACACTCTTCCTGCACCATTTCACGCCACAAAACCAAATCACCCACCTCACGCCTGGAGATATATCAGTGATCATGGCAAACTCTTCCTCCAGTTTGGAGGACAACCTATCTATCTCCAAGGATGCGGTTTGCTAATCCTGCTTCTCCTCTTTGTCCTTTTTTCTAAGAGGACATTGGGTGCTGTAGTGACCAAGTTCACCACATGTGAAGCATTTGACCTTGGAAAGGTCCTTCTTCCTCCTGTGCTGCTCCTGCTGCCCCTTTGATGCGAGGGCTGCATTCTCCTCTTCCTTTACTTCCTTCGTCCCACTAATGCTGCTGCAACTGAAGGTGCTCTTCACCAAGTCTCAGCTCATCTCCTCCTACTGCAGATCTGACCACATTCTGTCCCAATCCGACATGTTTTCTCTAACTAGGTACTTTGGTTGAAGACTTTCCAATCTTTGGAAACACTATTTAGAGAAAATAACACAAATTCTATAGGTTGGGGCACTGACTTGACTGCAGACAACTGAACCCGGACAACCTGAAGTGTAGTAAGGAAGGGGACTATGCGCTCCCCCTTCTGCATCCTAGTACACCTTCGCTTCTCCTCCATGTACATCCCCCGCTGCTCGGAAGATCGTTGGTACAGCGTGGGAAGAGCATCCCACATCTGCTTGGCGGGATCTTTGCCAGCTATGTGAGACACCACGTGATCTCGAACACCATCGAGAATCAACCTCTTTGCCTTCACCATCTCCTTCTTATAGGCCTTAAACTGATATGGGTTCGTGGGTACAACTACCACATTACTGATATAGGCCTTGAGATAATACTCATCTAGGAGGTAGGAAATCCTGGCCTTCGAGATCACATAGTTAGAAGAACTGTCCAGCCGATCCTGATCTCTTAGCCCTGCTGTGGCCATCCTTGCAAAAATGTCGAACTCTTCCTCTTCTCCTCTGCGCAGCTGCTGACTGGTTCTAGTTACTCCTTGCTGGGGTGGGCAAATATGCTCACTTCCACTGTTGCACTGCATCGAGAAATCAAATTTTTGTGCTAGAAATTCCTTGATGAAAAAATTCCCTCAATGTGTGCTCTTCCTTCCTCTTCACGCTATTCTGCACTAGAAAATCGCTGCAAACTAACTGTGTCCCAGCTGAAGATCTTCTCTGCAAAGAAAATGCTGCTGCTCCCTTTGCCTCTGACAATGTTCGATTTGGAAAATTTATTCTTTGTCGACTCACTTAGAGAAATAATTTTTCCTCAAAAATCTGCCCTGCTGGCCAATGGACTGCGCAAACTCCTGGGGTTTCGTGTAGCTGCTCACGCAGTGCTTCGAATCTCTCTCTTTCTTTCGGCAACTGAGCTCCTCCGCTTCTATCTGTGCTCTGATACCATGTGAAAATTCCACAAATTAAAATCCTGCTGGGACAACTCATTAAGCTTCTATTTGTTAAATAACTGAACAAATTATGTACTATTTTTTACGATAAATATCGAAACTAATATGCTGCAGCCTTCACAAAATAAAATACCGCGGAATAAAATAACGTTGGAAAGATAGATGCACACACACACACATTTAACACTGTTATTTTTGGACTTAGTCCCTAGAAGAACCCAACTCGGGAAAACCAGTGCGGTAGCTGAGGGTTTGTATATTATGCAGTAGTAAATATGAGTACAAATCTATGGTTGCTTAAATCTCGAAAAACATATAGAGAAAAATCTGACAATAGAGGCTAGTGAGAAAAATCTCACTCCCACTTGTGATCCGACACTGACCTTGGCTCAAGATGAGCTGCCCTGTGCAGTCACTGTGTCAGCGTATGCAGTACTTCGTCCCGACAACAAGGAACATATGTCTCTCGCTAACTAATCAACTGCTATCTCGAAATTTGACCCTCCTGGCCTTTGGACTCTCCCTGCGGCTTCTGGGATTGAATCAACTTTGTTCTCCATCAAAACTGCAGATCGCCTCTGAAGCACCACGTTGCCTCTACGTGGCCTCTACATTGCCTCTCTATGGCACTCACTGTCTCTCTGCTTACACTCTTCGAATCTGAAAAATCTTACTTTGACCTTACTATCCTTGCCCCTCTCTCACTGCAATGAGCTCACTAGCTCTCTCTCTGACAACTAAGTGCTGCTACGCAGGAAATCGATCTACCAGTGAATTCTATCTCAGCAAGTGTGTTCTCCAAGCCCCATCGAGTTTCTTCTTATAATCTCTCCTTGAGACATCAATGACCACAATTAAAACTTAATCGATGGCTAAGATTAACTAGAACTCGATCCGTGTCTTTTTCTAGAAGATTCACATCACGACTTAATTAATACCTTTTAATTAATCATATTTCCCAAGTTTAGACTTAGGAAATATAAAAAACTGATTAATTATTTTAATTAAGTCGTCTCTAGATGGAATTTCCAGAAACAATTTCTGGGTTTTGGAGAATGCATGTGGCCTAACCTCTTTGCCAAATCTTGAGGCTAGAACACATATGATGCTACAAAAAATAACACTCCCTCTTAGCGAGGAAGGTGTTCTATTACTGCAATTGCAATACACTGCTCCTGCACCACCTCACGCCTGGAGGTATATCAATGATCATGGCAAATTCTTTGTCCAGTCTGGAGGACAACCTATCTATCTCTGGGGATGTGGCCTGCTAATCCTGCTTCTCCTCTTTGTCCTTCTTTCTGAGAGGACATTGGGTGCTGTAGTGACCAAGTTCACCACATCTGAAGTATTTGACCTTGGAAAGGTCCTCCTTCCTACTGTGCTGCTCCTGTTGCCCCTTTGATGCGAGGGCTGCATTCTCCTCTTCCTTCACTTCCGTCGTCCCACTATTGCTGCTGCAACTGATGGTGCTCTTCACCAAGTCTCGCCTCATCTCCTCCTGCTGTAGATCTGCCCACATTCCGTCCGAATCCGATAAGTTTTCTTTACCTAGGATATTATGGTTGAAGACTTTCCAATCTTTGGAAACACTATTCAGAGCAAACCGCACAAATTCTATAGGCTAGGGCGCTGACTTGACTGCAGACAACTGAACCCGGACATCTTGAAGTCTAGTAAGGAAGGGGTCTATGCGCTCCCCCTTCTGCATCCTAGTACACCTCCGCTTCTCCTCCATGTACATCCCCCGCTGCTCGGAAGATCCCTGGTACAGCGTGGCAAGAGCATCCCACATCTGCTTGGTGGGATCTTTGCCAGCTATGTGAGACACCATGTGATCTCGAACACCATCGAGAATAAACCTCTTTGCCGTCACCATCTCCTTCTTGTAGGCCTTAAACTAATATGAGTCCGTGGGTACAACTACCACATTACTGATATAGGCCTTGAGATAATACTCATCTAGGAGGTAGAAAATCCTGGCCTTCCAGATCACATAGTTAGACGAACCGTCCAATCGATCCTGATCTGTTATCCCTGCTGTGGCCATCTCTGCAAAAATGTCGAACTCTTCCTCTTCTCCTTTGCGCAATTGCTGAGTGGTTATACTTACTCCCTGCTGGAGTGGGAAAATATGCTCATAGCTACTGTTGCACTGCAAGGAAAAATCAAATTTTTGTGCTAGAAATTCCTTGATGAAAGAATTCCCTCAATGTGTGTTCTTCCTTCCTCTTCACGCTATTCTGCACTAGAAAATTGTTGCAAAATAACTGTGTCCCAGCTGAAGATATGCTCTTCAAAGAAAATGTTGCTGCTCCCTTTGCCTCTGACAATGTTCGATTTGGAAAATTTGTTCTTTGTCGACTCACTCAGAGAAATAATTTTTCCTCAAAAATCTGCCCTGCTAGGCAATGGACTGCGCAAACTCCTGGGGTTTCGAGTAGCTGCTCACGCAGTGCTTCGAATCTCCCTCTTTCTTTCTTCAACTGAGCTCCTCTTCTATCTGTGCTCTGATACCATGTGAAAATTCCACAAATTAAAATACTACTGCGACAACTCATTAACTTCTATTTGTTAAATAACTGAACAAATTATGAACTGTTTTTTATGATAAATATCGAAACGAATATGCTCCAGCCTTCACAAAATAAAATACCACAGAATAAAATAACGTCGGAAAGTTAGATGCACACACACACACACATTTAACATTGTTATTTTTGTACTTAGTCCCCAGAAAAACCCAACTCCGGAAAACCAGTGCTATAGTTGAGGGTTTGTATATTATGCAGCAGTAAATATGAGTACAAATCTATGGTTTCTTAAATCTAGAAAACCATATATAGAAAAATCTGACAATAGAGTCTAGTGAGAAAAATCTCACTCCCACTTGTGATCCGACACTGATCTTGGCTCAAGATGAGCTTCTCTGCATAGTAGTTCGTCCCCACAACTAGGAACATTTGTCTCTCTCGTAAACTAATCATCTGCTATCTGGAAATTGGACCCTCCTGGCCTCTAGAATCTCCCTCTGGCTTCTGGCATTGAATCAACTTTGTTTCCCAGGAAAACTGCAGATCGCCTCTGAAGCACTGCGCTGCCTCTACCTGGGCTCTGCATTGCCTCTTTGTGGCACTCACTGTCTCTCTGCTTACACTCACCGAATCTGGAAAATCTTAATCTGACCTTACTATCCTTGTCCCTCTCTCATTGCAACGAGCTCACTAGCTCTCTCTCCGACAACTCAGCGCTGCTACTTAGGAAATCGATCTGCCAGTGAATTCTATCTCAGCAAGTGTGTTCTCCAAGCCCCATCGAGTTTCTTCTTATAATCTCTCGTTGAGAGATCAACGACCATAATTAAAACTTAATCGATGGCTAAGATTAACTAAAACTCGATCCATGTTTTTTTCTAGAAGATCCACATCACGACTTAATTAATACCTTTTAATTAATCATATTTCCCTAATTTAGACTTAGGAAATATTAAACACTGATTAATTATTTTAATTAAGTTGACTCTTGATGGAATTTCGAAAAACAATTTCTGGGTTTTAAAGAATGGATGTGGCCTAACGCCTCTACCAAATCTCGAGGCTAGAACACATATGATGCTACAAATGTAACACTCCCTCTTAGCGAGGAAGGTGTTCTAGTACTGAAATTGCAATACACTGCTCTTGCACCACCTGACGCCACAAAACCAAATCACCCACCTCATGCCTGGAAGTATATCAGTGATCATGGCAAACTCTTCCTCCAGTTTGGAGGACAACGTATCTATCTCCGGGGATGCAGCCTGCTAATTATGCTTCTCCTCTTTGTCCTTCTTTCTGAGAGGACATTGGTTGTTGTAGTGACCAAGTTCACCACATCTGAAGCATTTGACCTTGGAAAGGTCCTTCTTCCTTCTGTGCTGTTGCTGCTGCCCCTTTGATGCGAGGGCTGCATTCTCCTCTGCCTTTACTTCCTTCGTCCCACTACTGCCGCTGCAACTAATGGTGCTTTTCACCAAGTCTCGCCTCATCTCCTCCCGCTGCATATCCGCCCACATTTTGTCCCAATCTGACAAGTTTTCTCTACCTAGGATACTCTGGTTGAAGACTTTCCAATCTTTGGAAACACTATTTAGAGCAAACTGCACAAATTCTATAGGTTGGGGCATTGACTTGACTGCAGACTACTGAACCCGGACATTCAGAATTCTAGTAAGGAAGGGGTCTATGCGCTCCCCCTTCTGCATCCTAGTACACCTTCGCTTCTCCTCCACGTACATCCCCTGCTGCTTGGAAGATCCCTGGGACAACTTGGCAAGAGCATCCCACATCTGCTTGGCGGGATCTTTGCCTGCTATGTGAGACACCACGTGATCTCGAACACCATTGAGAATCAACCTCTTTCCCTTCACCATCTCCTTCTTGTAGGGCTTAAACTGATCTGGGCCCATGGGTACAACTACCACATTACTGATATAGGCCTTGAGATAATACTCATCTAGGAGGTAGGAAATCCTGGCCTTCCAAATCACATAGTTAGACGAACCATCGAACCGATCATGATCTCTTAGCCCTGCTATGGCCATCTCTGCAAAAATGTCAAACTCTTCCTCTTCTCCTCTGTGCCGCTGCTGAATGGTTCTACTTACTCCCTGCTAGAGTGGGCAAATATGCTCACAACTACTGTTGCACTGCAGCGAGAAATCAAATTTTTGTGCTAGAAATTCCTTGATGAAAGAATTCCCTCAATGTGTGCTCTTCCTTCCTCTTCGTGCTATTATGCACTAGAAAACTGTTGCAAAATAACTGTCCCAGCTGAAGATCTGCTCTGCAAAGAAAATGCTGCTGCTCCCTTTGGCTCTGACAATGTTCGATTTGGAAAATTTATTCTTTGTCGACTCACTCAGAAAAATAATTTTTCCTCAAAAATCTGCCCTAGTGGCCAATGGACTGCGCAAACTCCTAGGGTTTCAAGTAGCTTCTCACGCAGTGCTTCGAATCTCCCTCTTTCTTTCTGCAACTGAGCACCTCTGCTTCTATCTGTGCTCTGATACCATGTGAAAATTCCACAAATTAAAATCCTACTGCGACAGTTCATTAAGCTTCTATTTGTTAAATAACTGAACAAATTATGTACTGTTTTTTACGATAAATATCGAAACTAATATGTTGCAGCCTTCACAAAATAAAATACCGCGGAATAAAATAACGTTGGAAAGATAGATGCACACACACACACATTTAACACTGTTATTTTTGGACTTAGTTCCCAGAAAAACCCAACTCGGGAAAACTAGTGTCGTAGCTGAGGTTTTGTATATTATGCAGTATTAAATATGAGTACAAATCTATGGTTTCTTAAATCTAGAAAATCATACAGAGAAAAATTTGACAATAGAGTCTAGTGAGAAAAATCTCACTCCCACTTGTGATCCAACACTGACCATGGCTGAAGATGAGCTGCTCTGCGCAGTCACTGCCTTAGCCTACGTAGTACTTTGTCCCCAAAACTAGGAACATCTGTTTGTCTCACTAACTAATCAACTGCTATCTGGAAATTGGACTCTCCTGGCCTCCGGACTCTCCCGGCCTCCGGACTCTCCCTCCGGCTTCTGGCATTGAATCAACATTGTTTCCCAGCAAAACTACAGATCGCCTCTGAAGAGCTGCGCTCCCTCTGCGTTGCCTCTCTGTGGCACTCATTGTCTCTCTGCTTACACTCACTGAATCTGGAAAATCTTACTGTGACCTTACTATCCTTGCCCCTCTCTCACTGCAATGAGCTCACTAGCTCTCTCTTTGAAAACTCAGCGCTCTGGCATTGAATCAACATTGTTTCCCAACAAAACTACAGATCGCCTCTGAAGCGCTGCGCTCCCTCTGCGTGGCCTCTGCGTTGCCTCTCTGTGGCACTCATTGTCTCTCTGCTTACACTCACTGAATCTGGAAAATCTTACTGTGACCTTACTATCCTTGCCCCTCTCTCACTGCAACGAGCTCACTAGCTCTCTCTTTGAAAACTCAGCGCTGCTACTCAGGAAATCGATTTGCCATTGAATTCTATCTCAGCAAGTGTGTTCTCCAAGCCCCATTGAGTTTCTTTTTATAATCTCTCGTTGGGACATCAACGACCACAATTAAAACTTAATCGATGGCTAAGATTAACTATAACTCGATCCGTGTCTTTTTCTAGAAGATTCACATCACTACTTAATTAATACCTTTTAATTAATCATATTTTCCAAGTTTAGACTTGGGTAATATAAAAAACTGATTAATTATTTTAATTAAGTCGTCTCTAGATGGAATTTCCAGAAACAATTTCTGGGTTTTGGAGAATGCATGTGGCATAACCTCTCTGCCAAATCTCGAGGCTAGAACATATATGATGCTACAAAAAATAACACTCAAGGTGTTCTAGTACTGCAATTGCAATACACTGCTTCTGCACCACCTCACGCCACAAAACCAAATCACGCACCTCACGCCTGGAGGTATATCAATGATCATGGCAAACTCTTCCTCCAGTCTGGTGGACAACCTATCTATCTCCAGGGATGCGACCTTCTAATCCTGCTGCTCCTCTCTGTCCTTCTTTCTGAGAGGACATTGGGTGGTGTAGTGACCAAGTTCACCACATCTGAAGCATTTGAACTTGGAAAGGTCCTTCTTCCTCCTGTGCTGCTCCTGCTGCCCCTTTGATGCGAAGCCTGTATTCTCCTCTTCCTTTACTGCCTTCGTCCCAGTATTGCTGCTGCAACTGATGGTGCTCTTCGCCAAGTCTCGCCCCATCTCCGCCTGCTGCAGATCTGCCTACATTCTGTCCCAATCCGACAAGTTTTCTCTACCCAGGATACTCTGGTTGAAGACTTTCCAATCTTTGAAAACACTATTTAGAGCAGATCGCACAAATTCTATAGGTTGGGGCACTGACTTGACTGCAGGTAACTGAACCTGGACATCCTGAAGTCTAGTAAGAAAGGGGTCTATGCGCTCCTCCTTCTGCATCCTAGTACACCTCCGCTTCTCCTCCATGTACATCCCTCGCTGCTCGGAAGATCCTTGGTACAACGTGGCAAGAGCATCCCACATCTGCTTGGCGGGATCTTTGCTAGCTATGTGACACACCACGTGATCTCGAACACCATCGAAAATCAACCTCTTTGCCTTCACCATCTCCTCCTTGTAGGCCTTAAACTGATCGGGGTCCATGGGTACAACTAGCACATTACTGATATAGGCCTTGAGATAATACTCATCTAGGAGGTAGGAAATCCTAGCCTTCCAGATCACATAGTTAGATGAACTGTACAACTGATCCTGATCTCTTAGCCCTGTTGTGGCCATCTCTGCAAAAATGTTGAACTCTTCCTCTTCTCCTCTACGTAGCTGCTGACTGGTTCTGCTAACTCCCTGCTGGAGTGGGCAAATATGCTCACAGCTGCTGTTGCACTGCAGCAAGAAATCAAATTTTTGTGCTAGAAATTCCTTGATGAAAGAATTCCCTCAATATGTGTTCTTCCTTCCTCTTCACGCTATTCTGCACTAGAAAACTGTTGCAAAATAACTGTGTCCCAGTTGAAGATATGCTCTACAAAGAAAATGCTGCTGCTCCCTTTGCCTCTCACAATGTTCGATTTGGAAATTTTTTTGTTTGTCAACTCACTCAGAGAAATAATTTTTCCTCAAAAATTTGCCCTGCTGGTCAATGGACTGCGCAAACTCCTGGGGTTTCGAGTAGCTGCTCATGCAGTGCTTCGAATCTCCCTCTTTCTTTCTGCAATTGAGCTCCTCCGCTTCTATCTGTGCTCTGATACCATGTGAAAATTCCACAAATTAAAATCCTACTGCGACAACTCATTCAACTTCTATTTGTTAAATAACTGAACAAATTAAGTACTATTTTTTACGATAAATATCGAAACTAATATGCTGCAGCCTTCAAAAAATAAAATATCACGGAATAAAATATCGTTGGAAAGATAGATGCACACACACACACATTTAAACCCAACTCGAGAAAACCAGTGTGGTAGCTGAGGGTTTGTATATTATGCAGTAGAAAATATGAGTACAAATCTATGGTTGCTTAAATCTAGAAAACCATACAGAGAAAAATCTGACAATAGAGTCTAGTGAGAAAAATCTCACTCCCACTTGTGATCCGACACTGACCTTGGCTGAAGATGAGCTGCTCTGCGCAGTCACTGCCTCAGCCTACGCATTTCTTCGTCCCTACAACTAGGAACTTCTGTCTCTCTTGCTAACTAATCAACTTCTATCTGAAAATTGGACCCTCCTGGAAATTGGACGCTCCTGGCCTCCGAACTCTCCCTCCGCCTTCTGGCATTGAATCAACTTTGTTTCCTAGGAAAACTGCGGATCGCCTCTGAAGCACTACGCTGCCTCTGCGTGGCCTCTACATTGCCTCTCTGCGGCACTCATTGTCTCTCTGCTTACACTCACCGAATCTGGAAAATCTTACTCTGACCTTACTATCCTTGCCCCTGTCTCACTGCAACGAGCTCACTAGCTCTCTCTCTGACAACTCAGCGCTGCTACTCAGGAAATCGATCTGCCAGTGAATTCTATCTCAGCAAGTGTGTTCTCCAAGCCCCATGGAGTTTCTTTTTATAATCTCTCGTTGAGACGTCAATGACCACAATTAAAACTTAATCGATGGCTAAGATTAACTAGAACTTGATCCGTGTATTTTTCTAGAAGATTCACATCACGACTTAATTAATACGTTTTCATTAATCATATTTCCTAAGTTTAGACTTAGGAAATATTACAAACTGATTAATTAATTTAATTAAGTTGTCTCTAGATGGAATTTCCAGAAACAATTGATGGGTTTTGGAGAATGCATGTGTCCTAACGTCTCTTCCAAATCTCGAGGCTAGAACACATCCGATGCTACAAAAACTAACATTAGCTTCTTGGAAGCATTGAGCATTGATTGAACCTCTCCTTGGATGGGCTTAATGGAATCACTTCAAATAGATTATTGATCCTTCCTCTTTCAAGTGATTCCTATTGGGACCCCTCCCAGCGGTGAAAGTCTTTAAAGAGTAGGGTACATTTTCAGCGGTGACAGTGGGTCTTTGTCCCATTGTTGTTACTTGGTCTAGTAGTTGTCCTATAGGTTCCCCTTCCAGAGGCCTGCTAGATTGTGTGGAAACATTTTTTGCATTGTTGCCGGGGAGGAAGTAGGTCTACCTCTTTGGTTAAGTATTGAAGAGGTGATTCCTTTAAAGACAATATAGATCCTCTTATGGTGACTCCATTGGAAGAACGAAGCACTTGTTCTTCGTTGAACTTAAAATCAATATTTGTAGGGTGAAGCAAGGATTTCTCAAGGCATTTTGAATTCATCTTGGTGACTCCTCTCTCAATTAATATGCAAAACTTGAAGAAATATTTGAAAACAATGAAGAGGGTCACGATGTTATTGATTATCATAGTTTTGCTTTGTTGTCACTTAGATTGTACAGGCACCGCGACAACGGCTCAAGGCGTGGGCTATCACTCTGATCCTCACCCACTCCGTTCTAGCTGTCTCCCAATAGTAGGCTATGGGGGGTAGTCCCTAGGGAAGAAAGATGATGAAAAACAAGTTGGGTACCAACTCGTTCGGGAGACACAATTGAGTGGCCTAGCTACTTGGTTAAATTCAACAAGACTTATGGATTCGATTAGATTTAGAAATGAGACAAATAGATCCTTAACCACACCAAGGACTTTAACCTTAGAATCCATGGCGCAAATGTTATGATAAGGTCTAGAAATTTTTATGTTTAATTGTTCCATAACTTTCTTAGTCATAACATTCGTAGATGCACCGGAAACAAGCATGCAGTTGTGGAGCAAATGATCATTTATGTCTAAAGTCAGGAAGAAAGGTTGATGATCTTCATTTTTCATATAGCAGTTTAAATCTTTTAGCTTAATTTATTCATCCTTAAGATTGTTATCCATATTACCCTGCTAAACCATACCCAAGGCCTTGAAGAAAGATGCCATCTGCAATGGAATTTTTTGAAGTTCGAGCACTAGGAAAAACATCTTAATGTTATTAATCCATGTAGCCTAGTCCACTTTCAATCCTGACTTGTACCTTTCATAAGACTTGTTTATACTTGTTTATTCTGATTTTTTATCGTTACTTTTCCTCTTGTAGGTCTGAGGGAATATGCTACGATAGTTGTAGCCGTACCAAGATATCTAGTGCAATTAACAATTTACTAGAAGGAGGATGCCAAAGCTAGGCGTATTATCTAGGGCAGTGTTAAAGATCACATCGTTCCCCATGTCGCAAAATTGGATACAACCAAGAAGATGCGGGATGCCATCCTGAAGCTATAGAAAACTACTGTAAACAGGAAGTTGATCCTTAGAGACAAGCTAAGAAAAATTAAATTGAATAAGGGAGAAGGCGTAGTCAATTACCTCACTTGGATTAGACTTGTGAAGGACGAGTTAGCAACTGTGAGAAAAAAGATTCAATATGATGAGCTCGTGAGAACTGCCTTGAGCGAATTCTCAATGTAGTGGGATGTGCTTGTCCAAGTGATCAATGGATGACCTGGCCTACTTCACTAGGATCGTTTGTGGAGTGATTTCATTCATGAGGAGCTTAGGTTGAGTCTTGTCAGTGGAAATAGCAGTCGCCAGAATAGTGAGGGAGAACAAGAGAACTGTTGAGATTTTGTGTATTTGGGGTAGCATCAGTTGTGCTCTAGGTCCCAAATTTTGTGGAAGGACTAGAGTTCACCTGATCTACAAGACCCAGAAATGGATTTGGGAAATTTCATCTGGTTTAGGAGATATTAAATTAATTAATTATTTTAATGTATTTCCTAAGTTAAAACTTAGGAAAATAAAATAATTAAATTTAATTTAATTAAACATGTGATGAAATTGTCTTAAGTCACACGGATCAAGCTTTCTTTTAAACTTAGTGATTGATTAAAGATCTAATCTTGGCCGTTGATTTGTCAACGAGAAAAGTATAAAAGAAAGGCTTGGGGTCATTTGTAAAGAGACACAGAGGCAGAGCACTGAAGCTAAGCTGAGATTCTAGGGCGGGGTTGCTATGAATTCTCAGAAGTGTTTCAGTTGCAGAGAGGGGAATTTAGACCAAGGGGATGATCTGATCCTGTGGTCTAGAATACAAAAGAAGCAGAGAAGAGATCAACAAGGACAACACAAAGGAAGGCAGCAGCGACAACAACAGACGACAACAGTAGATGACAACAACAGCAGCAGCAGACGGCAGTAGCAGTAGTAGCAGACGATAGCAGCAGCAGCAGCAGACGACAACAACAGATGGTAGCAGCAGCAACAATAGACGGCAGCAACAACAGTGTCTTTCAGGGGCAGCGCTGGGGTTTCTAGGCCTAGATCTGGCTGAGTTCTGTAAATCCCGTTTGAGGGTGTGGATCAATCAGTATTGTTGGTCTTAGATCAACCAGGTGCTACAGATCTAGAGTTTTCTCTATAGGGTTTTCCAAATTTGGAACTTAGAGTTGTGTATTTAAAAATATTCTTAATAATAGAGCCCTCGAGCAGTCAGAGACCGGTTTTCCCACATTGGGTTTTTCCGGGGACAGTTTGTCCAGAAATAACTGTCACTTTGTCTATGTGTGCATGTGCTTATTCTAGATTTGAATTGGTAGAGATTTGTTATGTGTTTTGCTTTGATGTTAACTTGAATTTATTCAGTTGATAACTTGTATAAGTAGGAGAAGCTTAACCGGATTAACAGAAATAATTTCTGCATAAGAATTAAGATTCAGAAATTTCTACATGGTATCAGAGCAATTGCAGATCTAGAAGGGTCACGAGCTGAAGCATCTGAAGGATCTAGTTGCAGAAAGCAATTGGAAAGGCAGCAGAAAAGCAGATTTGAAGGGCCAACGTAGTTTTTAGGAGGAGATTCAGGGAGAGGGAAGGGTGACGTTGTCCAGTGCTGTCCTAGAAAGCCCACGCAATTACTGTGCAGAGGCAGCTTAGAAACAATGTTGGTTGGGTTTGAAGCCAGCCAGTGTGATTCAGATCTGAATCTGTTAGATCCAGAAAAGTCTGCAGAAAAGTTGCAGAAAATTCAGAAGAGCTGGTGGGGTTAAATTTCTGAAGGTTTCAGATCTTTAGCCTTAGCACAAGTGACAAAGTTTGGGTAGAGATCAGCTTCTCAAAGAGTTTCTTGCCAAAGGAAACTTGCAGTTTGATCGGAGGATCAAAGAAGCTGAATCATAAATGATTTGGTAGATTTCCAAGGAGGGAAATCAAGTGTTAGAGCAGAGGGTGCCCAATTCGAAAAGGACCCTAGATCCAAGATCTCTAGCATAAAGAAGAGGAGCTCAGACACATTCTGAGTAGATGGCTCCTCATGGACTGCGTGATCAGGATAGGCTAGAGGGCTTCTTAAACTTTTCGTTGTGGAAAGCTAGGATCCTGATTGTCCTAGAGGCATATGGTCTAAGAGACCATCCAGAGCAGACCCTGGCCACATCGACAGATGTGGATCTCCTACGGAAGCATAAGGAAGCTGCTGGGCATGCCAAGCGACTGATAATGGATAGTATCGAGGACCATATTGTACCACACATAGATGAGAAAAAGACAACTAATGAGATGTGGAAGGAATTGAATTCCCTATATGAGGGAAAATCAATCCAAAGAAAGATGTTGTTGGAGGCCCAAATGAGGTCATTCATGATGGCCAAGGGAGAATACATCGAGCATTTCCTCTTCAGTTTGTATTCAATTAGGGATCAGATGACTGCAATGGGTGCAACCATCGATGATGCAGTGATAGTCAGGACTGCCCTCAATGCAATCACGAATGAGTGGGAAACCTTTGTCCAAAGTATATTGGGTAGAGCGGACCTCCCAGATTGGGACAACTTGTGGTCGATCATGTAGCAAGAAGAACTACAAAGGTTCACCAAGAAGCAACACAGCCCTGCGTTGAGCAAAGTAAAGAAGGAAGAGGAGGAAGATGCAGACTTGGCATCAAAGAAGCAGCTGAAGAAGAAGAAGGATCTTTCAAAGATCAAGTGCTTCGAGTGTGGCGAAATGGGACATTTTGCCAGCCATTGTCCAGAAAAGAAGAAGGACAAGGAAGCATCTTCTTCCAAATCAGCGGTGGCAGATGATGTAGCCATGAGCGCTCATGAACCACGAAAGTGGGGTGACATGGACATGTAGAGGAGCTACATGGAAGTAAGGTGGGATCCTTGAGCAGCTCATCTCTTGGATCACAAGCGAGCTATGGTAGTCTTAAGACAATAGCAGGACAAGTGGAGCAATGGGTGCATAGATCACAGATGAGGCAGAGGCAGAGACAGATTTGGAGGCTGGGAGGAGCAGCGCAAAGCAAAGCAGCAACAACGTAGAAGCAGTAGCAGCGCAAAGCAAAGCAGCAACAACGTAGAAGCAGTAGCAGCGCATACACTGATGTGACTTCAGCAATGCATAGCAGTGCTGCATACGCAGTGCAGAGCTGCAGCAGCGCAGAGAGCTTCAGAGGGACAATGCAGTGCAGCAACAACATGATAGATTTCAGCACAAGGAGCTGATGTGACTTCAGTAGTGCAGAGGGAGTCTGATTACACAGGTAGAGCTGTCGCTGTGCATCGTTCTTTAGATGCCAGCACGGATCTGTATTCTATGGAGCTCCAGTGATGAGGATGCAGTTCATCAAACTTGTTTGTCAAAGATTGGGCAGGAGATTCAGCTGTTTCTCTCAACAACTGAAGTTGTAGTGCAGCAGATCAGCAGTGGCAGTGCTATGAGCAGCATAGATGCAGCATATTGAGAGGGAGCTGCAGTTCAGTGGTTGCAGTGGCAGTGGTAGAGTCATGGGCAATAGTACAAAATGACAACAGAAGTGCAGAGTTGAGTGGCAGGAGGCCAAGCTTCAGCAACACAGAACCAGTGCCCAAAATCATGTAATGCATAAGTGTGATGTGTTACTGGAGCACACCCTTGATGTTAAGAGGGAGTGTTGAGATTTTGTGTATTTGGGGTAGCATCAGTTGTGCTTTAGGTCCCAAATTCTGAGGAAGGACTATAGTTCACCTAATCTAATTAAACATGTGATGAAATTGTCTTAAGTCACATGGATCAAGCTTTCTTTTAATCTTAGCCATTGATTAAAGATCTAATCTTCGCCTTTGATTTTTCAACGAGAAAAGTATAAAGGAAAGGCTTGGGGTCATTTGTATGACACACAGAGGCAGACCATTGAAGCTAAGCTGAGATTCTAGGCTAGGGTTTGCTAAGAATACTCAAGTGTTTCAGCTGTAGAAAGGGGAATTTAGACTAAGGGGATGATCTGATCCCGGAGTCTAGAATACACAGAGAGCAGAGAAGAGATCAGAAAGGACAGCGCAGAGGAATGCAGCAGTAGTAGCAGCAGACGGCAGCAGCAACAGCATCAACGGAAGGCAGCAGCAGCAGAAAGGACTGCGTGATTTTCAGGAAGCCCTTCAGGGGTTACGCAGAGATCCTTAGGGGCAGCGTAGTGACTGCGTCACCCATTCTGGGGTAACGCAGTCCATTCCAGTAACAACGCTGAGCATTTGGAGGCCTTCCAAGGTTGACAAAGAGCCCAACAGGGGCTTCAGAGGTTGACACAGTGTCTTTCAGAGGTAGATCTAGGGTTTCTAGGCCTAGATCTGGCTGAGTTCTATAAATCTCGTTTGAGGGTGTGGATCAGTCAGTATTTTTGGTCTTAGATCAACCAGGTGCTGTAGATCTAGAGTTTTCTCTGTAGGGTTTTCCAGATCTGGAACCCAGAATTGTGTATTCAGAAATATTCTTAATAATAGAGCCCTCTAGCAGCCAGAGATCGGTTTTCCCACATTGGGTTTTTCTGGGGACAATTTGTCCAGAAATAACTGTCACTTTGTCTATGTGTGCATGTGCTTATTCTAGATCTGAATTGGTAGAGATCTGTTATGTATTTTGCTTTGATGTTTATGAATTTATTCAATTGATAACTAGTATAAGTAGGAGAAGCTTAACCAGATTAACAGTAATAATTTCTGCATAAGAATGAAGATTCAGAAATTTCTACACAGTGTCTTTCAGGGGCAGCGCTGGGGTTTCCAGGCCTAGATCTGGCTAAGTTCTGTAAATCCCGTTTGAGGGTGTGGATCAGTCAGTATTGTTGGTCTTAGATTAGCCAGGTGCTGCAGATCTAGAGTTTTCTCTGTAGGGTTTTCCAGATCTGGAACCTAGATTTGTGTATTCAGAAATATTCTTAATAATAGAGCCCTCCAACAGCTAGAGACTGGTTTTCCCACATTGGGTTTTTTCGGGGATAGTTTGTCCAGAAATAACTGTGTCACTTTGTCTATGTGTGCATGTGCTTATTCTAGATCTAAATTGGTAGAGATATGTTATGTGTTTGTAATATTCCCAATAGGAAATAGACAGCAATACACAGCAATACAAGCATACAACTATATAGGAAAAATGCCGGAAATAGAATATGGAGCAAGTACACATAAAAATACCAGAAATGCTAAGCCATTTTATTAGTCTGAGAATATATATGGGTACAATAGATAATCAGAATGAGTGCACCTATCCTTGCACAAGGCAAGTGAAGAACCCTCTCAGAACAGGAAATGGCTGCTATAGAGACTGCGTCCCAGCTGCTGGAAGAATCTGCCGTAAAATGCTGCTGCTGCAATGAACTGGAACTAAGGGCTGATCCCCTCACCGGAATGAGCTGAAAATCGGTAGACCGCCTGTACTCTCTGCTCCGGACAAAACCCAGAAACCATGAAGCAAATGGACTACCTCCGAAAAACACCCCAGAAGCCCTCCTCAAGGAAAACGCTGTCCCTCCAGGCCCAGCGCAGATGCCAAAAGAAGAATGCTATGGAAGAGCCACAAATCTCTCTGCAAACTCTCCAACTGAAAGAGACTAACCCTCCAAGCTGAAATACACTGAATCTCCCACGAAAATCCCCACAACTGAGCTGCTCTAACTCCAACTGCGTCCTCCCTCTAAGACTGCGCAGTCACCCAATGAAGCTCAGCTCCTCTGTAAGCTAAAGACAGAAGGAATACCTTGCCCGAGCAGGCACTCGAAGTCCCCCGGGGCCAAGGGTGAGATCTCCGACCGGAGACACTCAGTCGCACTAAACAGTGCTGCAGACCAACTAAACAACCGGCGTGCTCAAGTAGACAGAAGTCTAGCTCAAAATATCATCAACATATCAATAATCCCAAATGAGATGGCTCTCCCTCCTTTTATAACGCTGGCCCTCCTCAAAACCCTACGTGGTCCCTCTCTCTCCCACGTGTTCCTCATAAGACTGCGCAGAAGCTCCTAGAGGCTACGTGAGCCTCCTCTCATGTGTGGTGTGGACCCCCAAGGCTCCCCCTTAAGTTACAACGTTGCCTCTACTAGGGAAACACTTGATTTTATTTAAGTGAGTTAGATCCCTTTTCTCAATTTTATTTATTAATTAACTATAGTCGGCAAAACTATACAAAAATCAAATATTCCAATTAGCGGTACTAATTAGGAATATTACAGTGTTTTTCTTTGATGTTAACTTGAATATATTCAGTTGATAACTTGTATAAGTAGGAGAAGCTTAACCGAATTAACAGAAATAATTTTTGCATAAGAATTAAGATTCAGAAATTTCTACAAGAATGTGGCTCTTGCAGGGAAGAACAAAGCGAAGAAGGGATCTAATAAGGGGTCCAACTCCAAGGGGGATAAGAAGAAGGACCTGTTGCGAGACAATCTAGCAGGGGTCCTAGGAGGGGTGCCTAAGGGACAACTACTAGACGAAACGAAAACAATGGGACGAAGATCCACTGTCACCTCAATTAGTGTCCCATGCCCTTTATGGACT
Organism: Pinus albicaulis; assembly: GCA_034641835.2. NCBI lineage: Eukaryota > Viridiplantae > Streptophyta > Pinopsida > Pinales > Pinaceae > Pinus > Pinus albicaulis. The sequence continues at coordinate 336,695,068 of CM076575.1, read as the reverse complement.
TTCACCGATGGGAGGAGTCTTGGTATAAGGGAAATCACTTGGATGATAAGATCAATGGCAAGGTGTGTTGTGATTTCCGAAGCCAATTTAAAGGAGAGGCTCAAATAATGGCTCAGTTGCTTCAAAGAGAAGCTAATGGCTCTCCAAGAAAGGCTGATGAAGAGACCTAGACCTAGGAGGAAAGGTTTTTCAATCACAAAGGACACTCATAGACTAAAGGCTTCCCAAGGAGGCAAGATCTTTCTTAAGTTTTTGTAAGATAACAACCATATAAAGTTTAGGAACCATAAGAGAGACCTATAGAAGATCTAAGCAAGGCCTAGGGTTAGAATATGATCTTCAAGGAGATATCTAGGTCAAGCAAGGATGAGAAAGGTTAATGAATGATTAACTTCCTTAGAGTTTTCAATAGCATATGACCTTTGGAATGCCACTAACCAAAGAAGTTGGAAGGTAGAACCCATTTTAGAGCTAGGGCTTGAGATATCTCTCAAACTAGCCATTGGAATTGCTTCAAACTTTGAGGATTGCTAGAGGAGACTCAATGTAATAGTGTACCAACTCGCACCCCGAGGAGATCTCTCTATTGCAATTCACACTAGGCCCTAGTTGACATTCTGGGGTTAGGGCAAAAGAATTGAAAAAGGGAGAAAAAGCGAATGGTTTAGGGTTGATCAACTAGTATTTGGACTAGTGCCTTGTCAATTGGGAGTAATGGAGTCAAGACTTGCTTTGATGAGTGAATTTTGATCTATCAAGGAGACCTATGCATCTTTCGCTAACCCTAGGTGGTAATAACTCGGCTACAAGAGGTATTTATACTTTGTTTGGCAAGAAATGATGGAGTTTCGAGGATGCAAGGTGAACAAGCCTCTAGGAACATTCATTCACATTTCTTAATGAGTAATTCATGCAATACTTCAACAATCCAGTGCTTTATATGAATTTGCATGATATTAGGGCACAAGCAAGATTATGACAAGATAACCCATACATTAGACATGTAGCAACATAAAGATATAGCATTAAAAACACACTTACAAGGAAAGCGAGTATATCCATCCATCAAAATTGCATCTAGAAGCTCGAAGATAAGATAGCGAAAATCCCAAACATCAAAATGCATTAATAACATCCAATTTCATCCATCAATTGCAGGTTCAAATTCTTTTACAAGAGAAAATCCCAATCCAAATGATGATGAGTTACAAATGAGGCTCTCCTTGCATTTATATGAGCCTTTAGGAGTTCAATTTGGTCCAAGTAGCCTAATTTAGCCCCAATGAATATTTTAATGTGCAAATAATAACTCTGTTGGTTTCAAGCCCACCAAATAGCTCAAAAGTACAAAATAAGCCTTCATAATGAGGCCGAAATGATAGAATACTGATTCAAAGGGCCGTTGGAAGGCCAAGGTAAATCCTCCATGTGCCATGATGAAGAGGAGGGCTCCCAAAATGATGATCAAGGGGGTGGCCCCTTGGTTTCCAAGAAAAGCATTTGTGGTGCCCCCAAGTGGCTGTGGAACACAATCAAGTTTTTCATGGGTCTCCAACTAGATCAAACATGTGAATGTTCCATCAATAAGGGCTATAATGAATCATGATGACATCAACCCTCCCATGTCTCTCAGGATGAGACAAAACCACATTTGGGTCCTAGATCAACTGCAAAGTGTCAGGTACAAGTTTGTGGCCGACTGGGCAACATGGTCCAAGTACATCATCATCTCTGTATAACTCGGGCATGAATAAGCAATGTGTGGTGCTGAAGAAGCCCATGGTGTGGCAATCAATGCTCTGTTGTGGTGGAGGCCCATGGCTCGCAATGCTCACCCAACAAGTGCCGTAACCCTTTGGAGGGCTTAAGCCTCGTATAGGGAGACCAAGTCCAAATGGAGACCCACCTCCAATCCTGTATAAGATCTAATGAGTCTCCTCACCTTCTAGTACAATAATTCATTAGTTCAATTGAGTAAATAAGCTTGCAAACCAGGGGCAAAAGTGGACACTTCATAGTGGCATGCCCTTCCAGATGAGCTTTAGAAGGTACAAGTGATTCTTTGCTCAACAAGAGAGGTTAAGAAAGGACCCTATTAGGTGTTTTCAACCTCTAAGGTAGCAACAAGTCCATGGTACATCCGCCAAATGGCAGGTGTCATGTGAAATGATGGTGGAACGAAGTGGGGCAATAGGGAAGGTTCCAAGCAACATGCCATGGTACAAGGGTAGCTATGATGAGGGAAGCCCACACATTGGTTGTATAGATGTAGGAGGGACCAATCGTGGTGCATGAGTTACCCCGACCTTTTTTTTCCACCCTACTTCATATGCCTTTGTCCTTTTATTGATTTTTATTTATTTTAATTGCTCGGGGCTCCTAGGGATGAGAGCATGATGTGTATGATAAAGCAATGATTACATCCTTAACATTGGGCAGTTCATCGCCCACCAGGGGTTGTGACAATCATGTGTTCCTTAATGATACAGGGGGCACTTATAGGGGCCCTAGGAACTAGGGTGATGGCCATAATGAAAAGGGGCAGAGCTCATGTTTGGATTTTTCCCATGCACTAAATTACTATGTGCCAACCTTCTTTTTCATTTTATGGTATATTTCTTGTTGTAAGTGGCCAAATTAGCCTTTAAATTTTTTTAGCTGCATCAATCTCTGAGGCATCATTCTAGGCCCGACCCAAGGTGTGGACAAAGGGAGGGGGAGGGGGAGGCTAACCCCTTGTGGACCCAATGGACAAATGTGGACCTAGATGGGGAAAATGTGAAACGAGGTTATAATGAGCGAAGGGGGGTGAGATATATGGTGTCGGGAAGTAGGACCACGCAACCAAAATTAGGGTTTCCCATGTAGTGACACTCTTAAAGCTAGTAGCCAATAGAGGAGATCCCACGAGGCTAGGATACAAGATTAACCACCAAGTTGGGACAAGGGAACAAGAGTACAGTCCAAGCCCATTCTTTCTGCCGAATCCCCCCACTAATCCTTGTTCAGATTTGCCCAAAAAAAGAAAGCATAAATACCCAATTTCATAATGAAAATCCATACCTTCGGGGTTGGAAGGCCCACCTTCAAACATACGATCATAACAGATGGGCGAGGGCACATAATGGCTGGCTCAGGTGGCAGACAATGGTGGCACATCGAGCTACCTGGTGGCTGCAAGGGGGTGCTGGCTGCCGACTGAATACAAACCTATAGAGAATTTTCCTATAAGGGTCACCCATTGGTGGTGGGTAACAAGATCTTTCAAAGTGTTAATTTTTAGGGCTAGATTGTCCTCTGTTGAAGATAATTGCATTTTTAAACTTTCTCAACATTTTCATATTACATTCACCCCATAACATCATATCATCATTAGCAATTATGTAGAGAGAACAATAATCCAGTAGAATAGTAAGGGACAATAGAAGAAAACCACACACAATAGAGACACTAGGATTTAGGTGAGAGACAAGGGGGAAAACCCAACCAAATTCTTCTTCTTAGATATTCATCAAATGTTCAACTAAGATACAATGTACAAATATCATGAGACATAAGTCTTTGATCATCAATGACATTAGGCCACCTAGGTCCAAACCTGGATCATACTAGATCCTCATATGTTAGCACCAAACATATCTCTCAAGGAGGTATTCACTAGCCCTCCTATCCTTGTCACAATAATTACTGTTAACACTGTCATAAGCATTACTATCATATACATCATGGTCTTAGAAATCATTGTCATATACACTGTCACATCTATCATAGAGGCACTTGTTACGCATAACTATCATAGAGAAATTGTCACAACTGTCACATCACTGTCATAAGGCACTGTCACAAGGCACTGTTACAACTGTCATAGGGCACTGGCATAAGGCAATGTCATAGATCACTGATGATATGCATCACTTGTCATAAAGTATAGTCACACATTTTTATCATAGATGTTGAAAATTGGCAGCTCAGGGATGAATTTCTAAAAATAGAAAGTCTAAAATTAGAAATATCAAGATAGTAAATCACCTTGCATCAATTGGTAATCAAGTATTGTTGATGGAAAATCACTTCTTATCATTAATCAATCCTAATAGTTCAATCTTGACTTAATATTTTATCATCAATATTATTATTATCCTCTTTATGATATTATTATTATTATTAAAAGGATTTACAAGTCACTCAATCATGGCTCTCAATAATGTTCTCTTACACTCTCATTATTGGCATGGCATATTCCTCTTACACTCTCTTGCACTCATTAAAGAACGTCATAAAAGATTCTCGTACACTCTCTTACACTCATTAAAAGCATGTCATAAAATTCCTCTTATGCGCTCTTTAATGCATATGTTACACTCTCTCTTACAAGCATAAGTTACAAAGACATGCTTACCTCTTTAATTACATGAGCTATATTTCCTAAATGGGCATGAGTTACACTCCTCAAGGCATGCGTTGCCTCTCTCCATAATGACTAAAGTTACTCTTCTTAAATTGGCATAAGTTACTCTTCTTAAATTGGCATATGTTACTCTCTATCTTGGCATGTGAGTTACTCCTCTTTTATGGCATGGATTCGTTGCTTCTCCTATATGTGCCTCATTCTTTCTCACCTCAGTACGTGTGCTTTGTGAAAGAAGAACTAGAACTTGAGAGAGTGAGTTGGAGAAACTTGAAGAAGATTGTGAGAGAGAGACTTGGGGAGTAAGATGTGAACTTGGTGATCAAAGTATTGATTTGGTGTTGATTCAGTTGAAGGCAAGTTTGATTTAGTGTTTGCGACTGCTGCTATTATCAGTGATCTTCATACCAACCACAACTTGCTCAGATTTGGGTGAACTTACTCATTCTCTTGATCTCTCATTGTACTCTGTATCTCTGCTGAACAGTTGATTTCTAATAAAAGAAAAATCTGGCTGGGTTTTCCCCTTGTGGGTTTTGCCCTGGTCATTGGACCTAAATTCTCTGTGTCTCATTGTATTCTTGGCTCTCTTTTATTGTGCATTTGGTTTATGTTCTATCTACAATTGCTTAACTAATCTTGCAGCATAAAGAAGTTCTTGGAATAAGTAATTGTTACAGCATAGAACATCAGATTTTCAACAATAGAAGCACTGCCACACAACTTAGTCATCATTGCCATTAGAACAATTACTGTTATCACTGTCATCAAGATTATTGTGTACATATTATTATCAGCGTCATCAAGAATACTCAAGGTCACTGTACCATTTATCATTTTCACAGCCCTACTGTCATGAGAATTTCTATAAACAGAAGCATCATTGCCAACATATATAACTTCCATAACGAGTAATGTTAAATTTTCTTTTGTTATGTTGTTGTACGATCATAACCCTTGTAGCCTGTAGCTGCATTGCATTACACAATGATATATTGTGACAAAACAATCAGCTTCTACAAAAATCTAGATACGAGAGAAAGATATCGACATGCGTTGGAATCTCGTATCTCCATATTTGATTATCTTTTCACAATACATATCTATGCCCTTGTGTATCATATCTAGCAGTGATATTGATTTTATTTTGAAATACCTCTTTTCTTTTCTAGTCCTAATCACTACTTGAACAGAGAAGGTTTGAAGTATGTATATAAAATGTTTTTTTGAGTTGGTTTTACTCAAGAATGAGAAAGGCACTTATTTAAATTAGAGCACAGTCCCTAAAATTTGAAAAGCATTGAAGCAAATTAAGGTAATGGTTTCTATCTATTGATAAAATTCATGCTTGGACAAAATTTCATAGGAATATTATTTTGGTAAAAGGTCACCAATTTTTAGAAATATAATTGTTTTTCTTTTTATTTATTCATCTGTGACTTATTCATGACAATGCTTTTCAAGTGCTAAAGCAATGTCAATAGTTTTAGTATTGTGGGATTAATTATATTGCCTTACTAAATGGGCATAGGCAATTGAAGGCTTTTGTCGAAAGAATGGGGTTTCCATGGGTGATCTTCTAAGAAAAACTGAAGGTTAGTAACTATCTCAAAATTCATTGACTAAATCTCATCATAATATGTTGTGCATTCCCTTATTTTTTCACAAGGAATATTTGTCTTATATCACTTGATATGCAAAATTATGGAACATGGTTACAATGAAGTTAAACACATGTAATTTCAGCTGGAGGATTAATATATAGACTTCTTTTGGAATTTATTTAAGATATTATATGTTTTTCTTTATTTTTTTTTTTTTTTTTTCTAGGTAAAATTATCTATTAACAAGCTGGTAAAATTACATCTGGACCGTAGTCAGAAACAACTGCTCATGAGGCAGAAAATCAGAAAAAACAGTGTTGTAGACTGTCGATGCCCACGCAGGGGACCATAACCATGGTTTTCTGTAGCATACTTTGACCCCAGAGATACAAAGGAGGGCCATAAACATAGCAAAACTTCCAAAGCAGAAAAAACCTGTAGGTTTGAGAAACAGAGACATTGGAATAACCAGACAACAAACCCATTTAATCTTCCGGGGGCTCCTCTTCAATTCTGCACCATCCGGAGGCGTGCGTGCCCGAAGCAGGTTCGTCAGGAGTAGCTTGGGAGACATGCTCGGCGGAAAGCATTTCTTCATCTACGACAGGATCAGCAGGGCGAGGCGGAGGCGGAGCCTGAAAATTGCGCTCATCGAGATTGAAGGCAGAAAACTGAGTGTCCGGAGCACAGACAGTCGCAGCAGGAGCCGAAGGAAGCGAGTCATCCCCAGGAACGTTATCTTCAAGGAAAACCACTGAAAGGATGGCGGTAATGCGTGGGCGGTTGAGATTGCTGTTGAAGGTGAACCGGGCCGTGCCGGTGGTTGGTGCATAGGAAGCAGGAGGCCTGTGCGTGTGAGGACCCCAGAACAAACGATGGCTATGAGAGCTCCCTCGACCAGAACGAGTGCGAGGATAATGACTTGAGCCTTCCCCAAAGGAAGAAGAATCAGGAGAGGGACTGGCAGGAGAAGGGCGGCTCCTCGAGCTACCCCGACTGCTCCTCATTCGATGGCGAAGCCTGGGCATGTTGAGAGGAAGCGGAAGCCTGAGAGCCTTCCAAACCACAGAGAGAACCCTCGCGAGGTAGTCCTGAAAACACAACAAATGCAGCCCTTGATCAACCCTCCACCAGGCGCTGAGCAAACCACGAACCTCTCTTCTACTGAAATGCTGCAAGCGCTGGTCGACACTTTCCCTCCGGCCGACGCTGCAATTTTTGACAACAGAATGATACATGATGGGAGCCGAGAGCAGGTTTAAAACATGATGCGAGTGAATGCCACCCACAGTGCGCCGAATCACTGCAGGCTCCCAAGCCGTCCTTCCCAAGCGAATCCTATCTGCAAACGTAATTGCCATCATACTGTGAATCCCGCTCAAGCATGCGGAGGAATGCCTCACCACAGCCGGAGACGAGCGAGAACCAAAGTTTGCAGGGCGAGCAGCGTTGGAATGGGGGAAGCATAAATGGTTGTTTGCGTTGGGCATAATGCCATTTAACACGTCGTACCCATGAGGCAGATGGCGGCAGAGAGGAGCAGCCCGCCAGCCCATCACATTAATTCGCATTTGTAACACCCGCATCCGGGGGTTTTTCTTTATTTTTCACTTACTATCTTTTGGTTTGATAATTTTTGTCAAATTGGAGACTTTCTTTGACTGTTGTAGTAATTAATGAATCAAATTAGTCAAAAATAGAAAAGATAACTGCCATTTGAAATCTTACTTTGTAAGACTTGATTCCAGTATGGATCTCCTTAGTTATGAATCATGATTCAGATCATTTGCAGTAGACTTGAATTAAACAAGTTAGAACTTTGCTTTAATTTGTACATCTTTAATATCAACCATTCATTTCTGTAACTTAATACACTATTTACATTAAACATGAAGGAATGGGACTCCCTTTCCTCCTGTCACATTGTCAGTCATTCTGTCCTTTCATAATCTACTATACTTGATAATTCATGGTTAATGCATTCTCCAGTTTTCATTGAGGGATAAACATTTTACTGGAGAGCTAAGCAGCAATCTAGGTTTTCCTGAGGGTAAGATCAAAAAGGTTATTCGAGATGGGATGTTGCTGGCAAATCTTTCACTTGCATATGTTTCTTGATTGAAGTTTTTGCTAGACAATTTTTTTAAATGGATCATTTTGATTGGAGAAGCTTCCTGTATTTTATAGTCAACATATCAGACTATTTAGATATTGTTCATCATGAAGAAGTTAACATTTTAATGAAGTGGGATGAGAAAAGATAAGATAAGAGGCATGTTTGTACACAAGTTGGAGGGATTAGAAACAGGGGAGTTGGCCTCAAAAGAAATATGAAATAAATGTAACAGCCTTGACATACACTTGCAACCAAACGCTATTCTCCACTACTTGCCGAGTGGAAAACACAATATGTTTCTCATCAGAATACCCATATATTTTTCCGTCATACATGAGATAGAAACATGCTATGTTTATTGTATTCTGATTTTGTTCATAACAGGTTCCCAAGTGTTGCTTAGTTTTGGACTAATGTCTCAGCTGAGTATGCTGATACACACACATACACACATACATATTTGGGTGTGGTTGGAAGGTCATAGTGTTGAGATTTTGTGTATTTGGGGTAGCATCGAGTGTGCTCTAGCTCTGAAACTTTCTGGAGGGGCTAAGAAACACATCAACTCCAAAACCCAGAAAGCGTTTGGAGAAATTTTATTTGGTGTTGAAGTTATTCAAATAATTAATTTTTTAATGAGAACCCTAAGTCTAAACTTAGGAAATTAGAAATATTAAAGTGAATTAATTAAACACATGTGCTGAAATGTTCTAAGTGACGCATATCAAGCAGTCTTTTAATCTCACCCGTTGATAAGAGATTTAATCACGACCGTTGATGTGTTCAATGAAAAAGTATAAGAGAAAGGCTTGAGGGTCAGTTGGAGACACACACACAGAGGCAGAGTTGAGGAACTGATCTGGAATTCTAGGGCAGGGTTTGCTAAGAATTTCTGGAAGAGTTTTATGAAGTGAGGGGTAGTATTGGCTGAGGGGATGATTTGATCCTGGAGCCAAGAGTCAGCAAAAGGCAACGGAGCAACAATCAAGGACAACGTAGAGGAGCAAGGGCAGCAGTAGCAGCTACGCAGCAGCTACACAGTGCAGAGGCTTCAGCCGCTACGCAGGCCCAGAAGGGGCAACCCTGCAGCTTTAGAGGGGTTTCAGAGTTACACAAAGGCCTCCAGAGGCAGCATAACGACCGCGTCACCCACTCTGGGGTTACACAGTCCCCTTTTGAGCAGCGCAGAGGTACGTAGAGCCTAGTAGGGCTGATGCTGGGGCTTCAGGGGCGGTGCTGGGGTTTCTAGGGCTAGAAAATAGTCGAGTCTTTTAAATCCCGTTTGAGGGTGTGGATCAATTAGCTTTTTGGTCTCAGAACAACAGGTATTGCTGCAGATTTATCATTTTCTCTATCGAGTTAACTAGTTGGGTGCCCAGATTCGCTGTACTCAGATTCTACATAATAATAATAAACCCTCATATCTGTTGCACCGGTTTTTCCGCATTGGGTTTTTCTGGGGACTATTGTTTGATAAATCTCTGTGTCACTTTGTTTGAATGAGCATATTATTCAGTAAATGATCTACATGTGTGTAGGCTGTTAGTAGTGTTTACTTCAGTATTTTTTGAATATTTTCTGGAAATAACTTGTATAAGTTAATCACAAGTAGGAGAAGTAAACCATGATACTACAGTAGGATTTCTGCATTAACGTATTCAGAAATTTTCACATGGTATCAGAGCGATAATAGATCAAGCTGAATCTCCAACAAATTAGTTGAAGAATATTTTTCTACAGGGTAGCAGTGGAAGCAACAGAAATCCGGAAAGGGCAGCAGTAGCAAGAGGACGCAGATCCAGAAAAGGGTAGCGCTGTAGCTTCAGAAGGCCTTCAGGCTTACGCAAAGGCTAACCGGGCCAGCATAAGGACTGCGTCACCCAATCTGGGGTTACGCAGTCCACTTCTGAGCAACGCAGAGACTGCACTGGGCTAGTTTGCTTACGCAAAGGCCAACCAGAAGGGCATAGTCCAGTCTTCTTGATAGTTTGCCGAGATCCGAATGCAGTGCTTCAGTTCTTCAACAGTGCTGGTGTGGTAGAGATTTTGTCGGTGCAGAATTGTGCCTAGCTAAGTCAACAAAGAGCGGGAGGAAGACAGTCACTCAGCAGATCTGAGCCAAACAGATCTGAGATTCGATCAGAAGGATTGGAGAGAACTGTCCGATTGATTTGGCTAAAGATTTCCAGGAGGGAAATTAGTTTTCAGAGGGAGTAGTTTCTAGAGGGTTTCCAGTCACCAAGAAACCTAGATCTAGCGTTTCTATATTGCCGCAGAAAGAGGGACAAGAATACTGTTTCCATCAGATTTGAGCTAGATGGCTTCTCATGGGTTGAGAGATCAGGACAGGTTGGGCTGTGTGTCCAACTTCGTCATTTGGAGGGCCAGGATCCTATTAGTCCTGGATGAGTACAACATCAAGAACCATGCAGAGAATGCCCTAGTTGAGCCTGCAGATCTCGATCCTCTGAAGAAATTTAATGAAAATCAAGCACGGGCTAAGCGTTTGATTATGGACGGAGTAAAGGATCATGTTGTGCCACACATTGCTGGGAAGAAGACGACAAATGAGATGTGGACTGCTTTAGAGGCCATGTATCAGGAAGCTCGGTTCAACGGAAAATGCTTCTTGAGAATCAGATGAGGCTATTCCAGATGCAGAAGAGTGAGGAGGTAGATCCCTTCCTCTTCCGACTTCAGACTATCTGAGATCAATTGATTACCATGGGTGCTCCTCCGGACGAAGGGCTCTTGGTAAGGACTACCCTAAATGCAGTCACCAATGAATGGGAAACGTTTGTCCAAAGCATATTGGGCAGGGCAACGTTACCATCCTGGGCGGACATGGGGGCAATCCTTTGCCAAGAAGAGATCAGGAGAATCACTAAGAGGCAAAACAGCAGCAGTGGAATGGTCAGGGTTAAGAAAGAAGAGGAGGATGATGCAGCCCTTGCATCGAAGGAAAAAAAGCAACAAGGGAAAAGAAGAGGGACCTATCCAAGGTCCGATGCTTTAATTGTGGCGAACTTGGACACTTCGCCAATACTTGTCCTAAGAATAAGGACAAAGGAGCTTTTGATTCCAAGGCTGCAACAACAAAGGACGATGGGAGTGAAGATGACGTAGCCATGAGTGCTCATGAGCCACGCAAGTGGGGTGACATGGATTTGTAGAGTAGCTACAGATCAAAGAGGCGGGATCCTTGAGTCAACCCTACTCTTGGATCACATACGAGCTACGGGTGCCTTAATATGGTAGCGGGACAAGTAAGAGATGGTTGTAGGAGTTCACAGTGAAGCAGAGGGCAGTGCTGAGATGTTGTAGAAGTTGCAATGCAGTGCAGAGGCAACGACAGTGTAGAGGCAACAACGCAGAGGATGATGGGACTTCAGTAGCACAGAGAGGTAGTGCTCACGCAATGCAAAGCTGTGGCGGTGCAGTGGCTTCAGGAGGATAGCATAAAGCAACAACCAATGGAGTTTCAATGAAGGGATGTAGCCTGACTTGTTTGTCAACGATTGGGCAAGAGTCTTTCAATTGTTTAATTCTCGGTAACTGAGTTGCAGCGCAAAGGTTAGCAGTGGCAGTGCTATGGGCAACATGATGTAGCAAGTTGAGAGGGCGCTACAGTACAAATGTGGCAGTGTCAGTGGTAGTGACATGGGCAACAATACAGGGAGAAACAACGCAGTGGATGGAGGATAGCAGGCCAAGCATTAGCAGCGCAAAGACCAATGACAAGATCTTGCGATACATGGTGTGGATGTATTTCTAGAGCACACTCCATGCTAAGAGGGAGTGTTGAGATTTTGTGTATTTGGGGCAGCCTCAAGTGTGCTCTAGGCCTGAAACTTTGTGGAGGGGCTAAGAAACACATGAAATCCAAAACCTAGAAAGCGTTTGGAGAAATTTCATCTGGTGTTGAAGTTATTCAAATAATTAATTTTTTTAATGAGGACCCTAAGTCTAAAATTAGGAAATTAGAAAAATTAAAGTGAATTAATTAAACACATGTGCTGAAATGTTCTAAGTGACGCAGATCAAGCAGTCTTTTAATCTCACCCTTTGGTAAGAGTTTTAATCACAGCCGTTGATGTGTTCAACGAAAAAGTATAAGAGAAAGGTTTGATCGTCAGTTGGAGACACACACAGAGGCAGAGCTGAGGAACTGATCTGGAATTTTAGGGCAGGGTTTGCTAAGAATTTCCAGAAGAGTTTTCTGCAACGAGGGCTAGTATTGGCTGAGGGGATGATCTGATCTCGGAGCCAAGAGTTAGCAAGAGGCAGAGGAGCAACAATCAAGGACAACGCAGAGGAGCAAGGGCAGCAGCAACTACGCAACACAGAGGCTTCAGCCGCTACGTAGGTGCTACGCAGAGGCCTCCAGAGGCAGCGTAAGGATTGCGTCACCCACTTTGGGGTTACGCAGTCCCCTTCTGAGCAGTGCAGAGGCATATAGAGCCTAGCAGGGCTGACGCTGGGGCTTCAGGGGCAGCACTGGGGTTTCTAGGGCCAGAAAATAATTGAGTTTTGTAAATCCCATTTGAGGGTGTGGATCAATTAGCTTTTTGGTCTCAGAAGAGCAGCTATTGCTGCAGATTTATCATTTTCTCTGTCGGGTTAACCAGTTGGGTGCCCAGATTTGCTATACTTAGATTCTACATAATAATAATAAACTCTCATACCTGCTGCACCAGTTTTCCTGCATTGGGTTTTTCTGGGGACCATTGTCCGAAAAATCTATGTCACTTTGTTTGAATGAACATATTATTCAGTGAATGATCTGCATGTGTGTAGGCTTTTAGTAGTGTTTACTTCGGTATTTTCTGGAAGTAGCTTGTATAATTTAATCACAAGTAGAAGTAAACCATGATACTACAGTAGGATTTCTGCATTAATGTATTCAAAAAGTTTCACACACAGCCCTTTCTATGTTTCATTATATATTGGGCTTGTGCATTTTCTTTTGCAGAACCACGAGTTTGAACATATTGCATATTTGCTATTGAGAGCACAGCGATGTGTCATAATGAAAAACAGTATGTTGTGATTAAATAGTCAGATCCTAATGTTTTGATATAAGGAACAAGCATAAGGGCATTAAAGATATAAATCCTTTGAGACTGTAGAAAAAATAATCGTGCATTTGAGGAGTGAACACTTTCCCAAGGGTGCATATAGCAAGGTGGTTGCAAAAATGATAAATTATCTGCAATTGAGCAGAATTTTGTATTGAAAGTGTGCCAAGTGAAGAGGCCTAAAGATTTTGACAATTCATGGATATTCAACATGCCAGAATTGTGTGAGTACAAAGTAGTAGAGAAAGAATCCAAGGTTGATTTGCACAGCTAGACACTGAAGCAGAATGTGTAAGAAATCGAAGAAGTGTTGGATGAAAATGTTTTGGACACACGCAGTGGAGCATAAAAGTAAATGTTAGTGAGATGCAAGGATAGAAATATTGAAAAAACACTTGAATTTACTAACATGCGTATCAAAGGCTTCACAAGGGGAAGGCAAAGGTAGATCAAGTGGTGAGAGTAGTAGTTAGAGGATGCTGAAGTCTTTATTTGCAAGGGCAATTTGATACAAGAACAAGTGTAGATGCGTGGAGGGGTGCAAAGGCAAGTGTAGATGGATAGTAGGTTGTGTGAGGATGTGTTAGCACTAATTTCTACACATTGTAAATTTATATAATATTTTAAAAATCAACAGTAGAAATCACCAAACATATAGGAATATCTGCTCTAAATGTCATTGGAAAATATCCCTCTGTTTGGGCTGGTGCTTGCCAAGGGAGTGTCCTTAGTCTTCACTCTTGCTGTTCTAAACTGTAAATCTGCAATAAAAAATAGAAAAAACAGCAAGATAGTGGCTGTTTGACCAGCAAATTAGTTAATAGTGGCCAAACAAGTGTGTAGAAATCCTTAAGTTTAAAGTGTGGAATGGTCCTGCTACCCCTCATGTCTGCAGGGGTACATATGAATGCTTTGCAGTAGTTATCACCACGATTGTAAGCCCAATTTTTCAGGTCAAAAGCAATGTAAAAACCATGTGAGTATATTAGGTATCCTAGGCCTTGTATCTTGTCATTGAGTCTATATCTTTTTTGTTTTGATTGGACCATGGTTGGTCCCTTGAGGTTTACTTTGGGTTCCTTTTGTCTTGTATAGGATTAAAGGGCCTTAGGTGAGATTTCTGAGGACTGATGGTTTTATGGGAGCCTTCATTTGTAGGAGTGATCAGTAATTCACTGGTGTATGGGGCAGTCTAGCGCACATAATGGTGCACATGTCTTACCACATCGTTATGGTCTATAGAGTTTGTAGGCAGCCTTGGATTTTGTGTAGTATTCCTCAGACAACTATCATGCATGGCAGCCTCATTTTAAAAACTTCCACGTTTCCCAAGGTAGTACGTTGTTGCCAATACAAAGTGGTTTCAGTGGTCAAAACATCAACTTTATCTTAGATTGTTTAGTTTGATGAGAGGATTCCATGCCACATTGACAATGGCTAGTTACAACTTGGTCAAACTTGCTAAACATGCTAAACAAGTTTCTAGGTAAAAAAACAAGGGGAGTATTGGCCAGATTTTCATGTGCATTATGTCAAAAGTGGTCTATTCAATGAGAGGAACAAAACCCATGTTTTAGATCTTCCAAATCCTAAAGGGTGTTAGAGGTCATCCACTTAGGCGTGATCACATGGGCAAATAGGTTTCTGGTTGGCATAATAGGGGCAAATTTTGACACGTAATTTGTCAAAATTGGTCTACAGAGTGAGAGGAACAAAACCCATGTTTTGGTTTCTCCAAATTCCCAAGAGTGTTAGATATCCAACACAAGGCATGATGACATGGAAAATAGTGATGATGTGGTAACACTGAGCATAATTTGGTTCGACAAAGCAAGACCCAAATGAAATTAGGCTGTGTCAAGGTTACTTGGAAGCGGGAGCGGGAGCGGGAGCGAAGCGCGGAGCGCCATTTTTAAAAGTTTCCGGGTCCGGAGCGTTTTCGGGAGCGTTTTTATATATATATATATATATATTTTTTAATATTTTTAATATTTTTAATATTTTGATGCATATATGTCAACAAAAACATGTAGAATGATGAATTAGACATAAAAAACATAAAAACATAGATTGAATCATATAACATCAATCATCTAGAAGTTATAGTCTTCATCAACCACGCCCACGAGTTGGAAGCAGAGAACATATTGACTCTTGAGTCTCGCAAATCATCAATCTCAAGGTTTCAAGCTTTCAAAATTCAATATATAACATTTATCATCATTGATATATAACATTTATCATCATTGATTTCAAATTTCAATATCTAACATTTATCATCATTGATTCATTGATTTCAAAATTCAATATACATTTATGATTTATCATCATTGATATATATATTATAACATTTATCATCATTGATTCATTGATTTCAAAATTCAATATACATTTATCATCATTGATATATAACATTTATCATCATTGATTCATTGATTTCAAAATTCAATATATAGCATTTATCATCATTGATATTATATAGCATTTATCATCATTGATTCATTGATCACCATATAACTTTCATGAAGCATCATATTCATAATTCATAATGACTTGTAAACAGTAAACTTATAAATGCCAACTTCAAAGTTTCACCTTTCAAATTCAAACTTCAAACTTAAATTGTCATTAAAAATTTAAATATATGAAATCAGTAGCAAGTCAAGTTTCAACTGCTCAACTGTCAACAACAAATAGAAAATAGTAAACAACAAATATATTTTATCTGGCTGGCCCCTTGCCACGCCCACGAGAAATGTCTAATTTCTGTGAGCCACGAGGAACTGTTGGTCTTCTAGTACTCACAGGAGTACCATGACCACGACCAGAAGGTGGAGGCTGGATCTGCAAAGGAACAATAGTGTGATATCGAGGAGTGGCACTGGCACTGGCACCCGCACTGCTACCAGTGGATGGTGGGACTGGCCCTGTGTGTGGCGGTGCCGCTGATGCTTCATCATCATCCCTATAAAGTTCTGCTTCCAATTCTTCTAGATGTAACGTGCCGTCCTCCAAATTATCATCCTCTGGGTTGTTGTCCCAGACTCTATATGATTGATCCTCATTTGCCCGATCACAGTAATGGCTGAGCAACCTCAAGTTATAATGCACATAAACCAAGCTTTCAGCTCGGTTTTCATTCAGCCTATTTCTTCTCACATTGTGTATAAAGTTGTAGGTGCTCCAACACCTCTCTGCAGAAGAAGTGTTCACAACTTGTGAGAGAACTTTTTTAGCCAACTTTGGCAAAAGTCCCATGCCGCCATATGCTTCCCACCATGTGAGAGCATCGAATCTGTCCCCGTCTTCCATTGCATGGAATGAACCAAAGTTAGCAGTGCAACTGAAGTATTTGCCTAATTCAAGGCGCAATCTAGCACACTCTTCCCTGTCAGGTACCAATTTGTCCAATGCCTTCATGTACCCTTCTTGTACCTCTGGATCCGTGTGAGGTTTCACCCTAACCCCACCTCCAGGTGCAGGTTGGCCCAACCAAGATGGAGAGTAATATTTTGGCGTAAGGATATATGCCAAAGCATGTAGTGGAACATTGAGTTTATTTCACCGTGCACACACACAGTCATGAATCATAGCATACAAAATGGGATCATTATCCTTAACAATATCTTTTATTTGCCCCAACATGCTATCCATCTGCTCATAAACCTCTCCAATCACTGGTTTATCAGTATCTGCAAAGCGAATCATGTTATAAATGGGCTTGGTAAAACTCACAATTTCCCTCATACGTGCCCAAAACCGAGGGTCAAGGGCGGTCTCCTCCACATGTTCAAAACTTTGCCTGTCAACCACTGTTGCCGCCCTGTCCTTTAATACCTGCCAGTGTGGGCTTGATACCATTGCAGCCAATGACTCTCTTACCTTCAAAAGGCGCCTGAAGGTGAGGTAATAACTAGCAAATCTAGTTTTTCCTATTTTCAACAACTCCAATTTGGAGTGAGTACGGAAAAGCCCATGGGTATTGCTATGATTTGTAATAAATTTGATCATTTTCTTACCTCTCTTGTACAAATCACCAAGCCATTTGAACTGAGGTTGTTTTTTTTTATGATATCATGCATCAAAAGGTTCATTGTGTGAACCAAACACCCAGACCAAAAAATGTTGGGGTATTTATCCTCAACAATTGCTCCTGCTGCCTTACAGTTAGCAGCATTATCAGTGATGACCTGTATCACATTGTATGGCCCAGTCTTTTCAATTATATCAAGTAATGGTTCTGCAATGTTAATGCCGGTTTTGAATTTATCTGAATAATCATAAGCTGCCAGGAACACTGCACCACTAACCGACACAGCCAAAACACTTATCAATGGTTTTCCTTTTACATTGGTCCATCCATCAGAGACAATGGACAACCCATGCTCATTCCACGAACCTGTCATTCTAGCCAAAGAATGGTTTATTTTAGCTCTTTCATGATCAAGACCCACGGTTCTGGCCTTGTCATACCCAGGGCTTTTGTATCCTTTGGGGGCATCATTAATGGCAGAAACCATTTCATGCCAATAAGGTGAGCGAAGAACATCGAATGGCACCCCACATGCATATAGAAACCGGTAAACTTTTGAATCCACATCATTCCTACACCCTTCGTCTAGGAAATCGGATATGGTTCTACGCCTTAATCCAGTGCCACTGCTTCCGAAAGCACTGGCATGGGTGGAAGTTGAACTTGTTTGTCCATGATGTGTTGGGCCTGAATCAACGATACCCCTAGATCTTTTAGATGATCTCTGTATGGCAACCCCCTCTTCCTTCCTATATATCTCTCTCTGTGGTGCTGGCACATAAGTACAAACTTTGATTCCAAGATTTTTAGTTCCATCTCCTAGCATTATCCCACAAAGGTGCCTTCTCAGACGGGTGTATGAACCATGGTATTGTTTATTGCAATGGGGGCAAATAAATTTAGTGGTTCCACCACCTTTCCCTCCTTCTTGTTTCTGAACATATTTCCACAAAGGATATTGGTCTTGTTTAGTTGGGGATTCTAGGTTCTCAGGGTCTCCACTCCCCACTTCCACCTCAGCATAATCCTCCTCTTCAAGATTTTCTTCAGAACCACCATAACCCTCCTCTTCATCCTCCTCTTCTCTGATTTGTCTCTTTCTTCTAGCACTCTCCAACACCATTATCACAAAGAAAGGAACCAACATGAGGAAAATTCCTAGCCATATAGCCATGATGGAAACAAGTTTCAAGTTTCTAGAATCTAGCCTGCAAAACAAATGGAAAAATGCCAAATGGGAATAGAAAATGCAACATAGGAAAAAAACAATTCATTTTAAAAGTTTTAAATCCAATAAAATGCAACATTCAAGAAAAATTCAAGTTTTCATTTTCAAACAATTTAACAATCTACAAATTCATCCTAGAAAATACAAAATTGGATTAGAAGGCCTACCTCTTTCTTGCAATCCTCCTGTCAGCCTTGCTCCTTGCTCTCCTGTCAGCTTTGCTCCTTTCTCTCCTGATTCCTGTCAACCAAACCTTGCGCTCTCGGCTCTCCTTCTCGCTCAATCTCAATTCTCAACTCAACAAACAATAACTAACAATGAAACCCCCCCCCCCCTTTTATAAAAATCGAATTTTTTCATAAAAAAATTTCCGCGCGGCGGGGAGGCTCAGGGAGCGTTCGCTCCTGAACGCTCCCTGAAACGCTCAGGGAGCGTTCGCTCCTGAACGCTCCCTGAAACGCTCCCGAAAAAACAGGGAGCGTTTTTTCAGGTCGGAAACGCGCTCCCGAAAAACGCTCCCGACAGGAAGCGTTTTCGGAAGCGCGTTTCCTAGCGTTTCCGAAACGCTCCCGCACGGAGCGAGTTTCCGGAGCGGGAGCGAAGGGGGTTTGAAGCTTCCCCGCAACCCTGGGCTGTGTAACAGAAAACCTAAGTGGCAGAATTGGAAAATTCATCGAGATGTTGGAAAACTAGGAAAAGTTGACCAAGTCAAGTTAGTAAAATGAGAAATTCATGTCAAGCTAGCCGTTGGTGAAGTCAACTATGTTAGAAAATAAAAAAGGTAGAAAGATTTTTTTATGTTGATAATTACTTGTGATATCTTTGAATTCTTATTTTTTTTCTTATGTTCCTTTTTATCTTAGTTCAACAAGCAATTACCAAATCCAAAACACAAAGATCAATGACATTAGATATAGGCACTCAGCCAGGGCTGAAACCTCTATATAGGGGAAAACCTAGTTAGGAACCCTTCCTTTAGTAGTTCAAAATGAGATGGACCAAGTGTTAGTTTTTGTAGCATTGGATGTGTTCTAGCTTTGAAATTTTGTGGAGAGGCTAGAATGTGAAAATTTCTTAACCTTAAGAAATCCCACTGTTAAATCTCGATTTACTTCTCCTACTTGATTAAATACACAAGTTATTATTTTGAATATTTAGAAACAACAACGAACTAAATACATATAATAACTTACACATACAAATCAAATACTAAATAACATGTTCATATGACAAAGTGACACAGATTTTTCGGACAAATGTCCCCTGAAAAACCCAATGAGGAAAAACCGATGCAGCTAGCTCTGGAGGGTTTTCATTATTATGCAGAATCTAAGTACAACAGTTTCTGAGCACCAAACTGGTTTACCCTATAGAGAAATAATACGGCAAGCATTACCTCTATCATTGGAGACAGAAAATATGGCTGATTCACACCCTCAAACGGGATTTACAGAACTTGACCCCTTTTTGGCCCATTAGAAACCCCAGCGTTACTTTGAAGCCCTTTGCGTCAGCCTGAATGGCCTACGTCAGCCTCTGTGCTATTCAGGAAGGGTCTACGTCACCCCTGAAGGGCTTACGCTGCCCCTGCGCTGCCCTGACTGGGCCTGCGTCAGCCCTGCGTGGTCCCTACGGCGTCTGCGTGGCCTCTGCTGTACTGCGTAGCTCCTGGCTGCCTCTGCACTGCTCTGGTATGCTGCCTCTCTGCACTGTGTTGTACTCTTGGCCTAGGATCAAACCATCCCCTTGCCAATACTGCCCCTCGCTGCAACTGAAACACTTCTAAAATTCTGAGCAAATTACGCCCTAGAATCTCAGCTTAGCTTCAATGCTCCGCCAATGTGCGTGTTCTCCAAGTGACCCCAAGCCCTTCTCTTAACTTTTCTTGTTGAAACATCAACGACCGTGATCTAATCTCTAATCGACGGCTAAGATTAGAAGCTGCTTGATCTGCGTCACTTAAGTCATTCTCATCACATGTTTAATTTAATTCACTTTAAAAAGATTAATTAAGTTAGACTTAGGGTCCTTAATTAAAAAGATTAATTAATTAAATATATCTTAAACCTGATGTAATTCTTCTAAACGCTTTCTGGGTCTTGGAGATCTCATGTACTCCAACTCCTCCACAAATTTTGGGAGCTAGAGCACATCCGATGCTACCCCAAAATCTCAACACTCCCTCAAACGAATGTGCTCTAGCACTATACTTCACCCTGAAGTACTGCTTTGATCTCTGGTGTCGGTCTCTGCGTTGATGCTTCGCCTGCTGCATGGCCACCCCTCAGCACTGTGCTGCTTCTGCTCTCTGTACTGTTTCCCATGAATCTGCCACCATCACTGCTACATTCGTACTGCAACTCCCTCTCAAATTACTGCATCGTGCTGCCAACAGCTGCACTGCAACTCAGTTGCTGAGAGTAAGCAACTGAAGGACCCCTGCCCAATGTCAGACAAGTAAGTCAGGCTGCATCTCATCACTGAAGCTCCATAGGTTGCTACTCTGCACTGTCCTCCTGAAGCTACTGCGCTGCTACAACTCTGCACTGCGTAAGCATGCCTCCTCTGCGTTGCTGCCTCTGCACTGCGCTGCTCCCTTTACAGTGTCCCAGGCTTTGCCTCTGCTTCATCCGTGATCTTTGCACCCATTGCTCCAGTCATTCCTTGCTACTATCTTAAAGCTCTCATAGCACAGATGTGATCCAAGAGTTGGGCTACTCAAGGATCCCGCCACCACTCTGTAGCTGCTCTACAGATCAATATCGCCCCACCTTCGTGGTTCATGAGTGCTCGTGGCTACGTCATCATCGGAGCCATCGTCTTCTTTAGCTGCCGCAGCCTTGGAACTAGAAGCTTCCTTGTCCTTCTTCCTTTGAGGACAATTGTTGGCGAAGTGTCCAAGGTCGCCACATTGGAAACATTTGTTCTTAGATAGATCACGCTTCTTTTTCCCTTGCTGCTTCTTAGATGCCAGGGCTGCATCTTCCTCTTTCTCCTTCTTCACTCTGTTAGATCCGGTGCTTGTTTGCCCCTTGGTCATCTGACGGATCTCCTCTTGTCGGAGGATAGCCCACATATCGTCCCAGTTTGGAAGGTCCACTCTACCCAAGATGCTTTGGACAAAATTTTCCCAGTCCTCTGTGACTGCATTTAGAGCAGTCCTCACCATGACATCATCCTCCACCTTGACCCCCATGGTAGTTTGCTGATCCCGAATCGCATGCAATCTGAAGAGGAAGGGATTGATTTCCTCTCCCTTGGTCATCATGAATAATGTCAGTTGGTTCTCCAAAAACATCTTCCTCTGGACGGATTTCCCTTGATACAATGTGGTTAAAGCTTTCCACATCTCATTAGTCGTCTTCTTCTCGGGTATGTGTGGTACCACATGATCTTTAACCCCATCCATGATGAAGTGCTTGGCATGTGCCGTTGCTTCATTATGCTTCGCCAGGAGAAGAGCATCAGTGGGTGTAGCCAAGACACTCTCTACATGCTCATGCAAGCCGTATGCCTCAGGACTACCAAGATTCTGGCCTTCCAGATAGCAAAGTTGGACATGCCGTCTAACCTATCCTGATCACACAGTTCGTGTGGCGTCATTTGCTCAGAAATCTGTCTGAACAGATCTTCCTCTCCCTGCTTCTACTGCTACCCTAAACAAAAACTCGAATCTAGCGTCCTTGGCGCGAAAGGCACCCTTTGCTCCCTCTGACAACTGATTTCCTCCTTGGAAATCTGCCAAACACAACGAATCACCTGTCTTCGATCACCCTACGATCGATCCTTAGATTTTTTTTGGCAATGCAATCTGCTGAGCAACTGTTCTCCGCCCGCTCTTTGTCAACTTAGCTTAGGGATGATTCTTCACCGACAGAATCTCCACCCCACCAACGACTGCTGAAGATCTGAAGCTCTGCTTCCAGTCCACAACAAATATGCACAACACTTGAAACTGGACTATGTCACCTTGGCTAGCCTCTATGTGAGCAGACTGGCTTAGTGCAGCGATTGCGCAACGCAGGTTGCTCTTGCGTCCCTTTGGAAGTCACTGCGCTGTCTCTGCGTGACCCAGCTGGGACTGCGTTGCCCTCTACGTGGCTCTTGCTTCCTCTACATCCTTCTAGTGCTATGTTGCCCTCTCCGGATTCTCTGCCTCTTCAACTGCTCTCTGCAGCACAAATTTCTTCAGCCTATTTGCTAGTGATCCAACTTGACCTACAATTGCTCTGATACCATGTGAAAATTTCTTAACCTTAAGAAATCCTACTGTTATATCTCGATTTACTTCTCCTACTTGATTAAATACACAAGTGATTATTCTGAATATTCAGAAACAACAACGAAGTAAATACATATAACAACCTACACATACAAATCAAATACTGAATAACATGCTCATATGACAAAGTGACAACATATTTTTCGGGCAAATGTCCCAGGAAAAACCCAATGTAGGAAAACCGATGCAACTAGCTTTGGAGGGTTTTCATTATTATGCAGAATCTAAGTACAACAGTTTCCGGGCACCAAACTGGTTTACCCTACATAGAGATAATACGACAAGCAAATATGGCTAATTTACACCCTCAAAGGGGATTTACAGAACTCGAGCCCTTTCTGGCCCACTGAAAGCCCCAATGCTACTTTGAAGCCATCTGCGTCATCCTAACTGGCTTGTGTCAGCCTCCGCGCTGCTCAGGAAGGGTTTGCATCACCCCTGAAAGGCTTACGATGCCCCTGCACTGCCCTGACTGGGCTTGCGTCGGCCCTGTGTGGTCCTTGCTGCCTATGCGTGGGCTCTGCTAGTCTACGTAGCTCCTCGCTGCCTTTGCGCTGCTTTGGTATGCTGTCTGCACTGTGTTGTACTCTTGGCCTGGGGTCAAACCATCCCCTTGCGAATACTACCTCTCGCTGCAACTGAAACACTTCTGAAATTCTTAGCAAACCACACCCTAGAATCTCAGCTTAGCTTCAGTGCTCCGCCAATGTGCGTGTTCTCCAACTGACCCCAAGCCCTTCTCTTATACTTTTCTCGTTGAAACATCAACGACCGTGATCTAATCTCTAATCGATGGCTAAGATTAGAAGCTGCTTGATCCATGTCACTTAAGTCATACTCATCACATGTTTAATTTAATTCACTTTAATCTTTTAATTTTCCTAAGTTAGACTTAGGGTCCTTAATTAAAAATATTAATTAATTAAATATCTCTTAAACCTGATGAAATTCTTCTAAACACTTTCTGGGTCTTGGAGATCTTAGGTACTCCAGCTCGTCCACAAAATTTGGGAGCTAGAGCACATTCGATGCTACCTCAAAATCTTAACATAGAATACATGAGATCTCCAAAACCCAGAAATCGTTTATGAAAATTCCACGTAGAGACGACTTAATTAGATTATTAGTCAAATTTTAAATATTTCCTTAGTCTAAACTTAGGGAATATGATTAATTATTTAGAGTTAATTAAGTCATGGTGTGAATGTTCTAGAGACTCACATGGATCGATTTCAAGTTAATCCTAGCCATTGATTAAGACCTAATCTTAGCCTTTGAAGTCTCAATAGAGGGTTATAAGCGAAGTCGATGGGGCTTGGAGATCACACACTTGAGCAGTTCGATTTTACTGGGAAATCGATTTCCAAAATAGCAACTGTTTGTTGCCGGAGAGAGGTTTAGTGAGATCGAAGCAGTGAGAGAGGGGCAGAGACAGTGAAGCTGAAGGAGGCATTCCAAATCCGGTGAGTGCATTTGCAGAGAGGTAGAGAAGCCACAGTGAGGGTGATGCAATGGCAGTGCTGTAGCTTCACTGGGAAAATTCGAAATTGTTCAGGAGAAGTAGTGATTCAGTGCCAGAAGCTGGGCAAAGTTTCTAGAGGCCAGGAGTGTCAGTTTCTTAGACAACAGTTGACGAGACAGCTTGAGGTGACACAGTTCCACGCTGGGTGACACAGAGATTGCTTGAGGGTGACACAATGACTGGGCAGAGGCAATGTGGACGACCCCATTTCGAGCTAAGGTCAATGCTCAGATTCGCCTATGGAGTGAGGAATTTTCTCACTAGATTTTCTTGCCAGTTTTTCTCTATAGGATTGTCAGTTTGGGCATCGAGTTGTACTCATATATTTCACTGTTGCATAATATTAAAACCCTCAGCCACTGCACTGGTTTTCCCTAGTTGGGTTTTTCTGAGGACTTTTGTCCAAAAATATCGGTGTTATTTTATGTGTGTGCTTATATCTCTTCCAACATTTATTTTCTTCCGCAGTTGATTTGTGTAGGTTGCAGTGTGATTGATTCAGTATTTGCTGTAAATAACGGTGTAGAAATTGTTAAGAATTATTTTAACAATTAGGGGAAGTAATTCCAGTTGTTGCAATTGGATTCGGGGTTACCCAAATTTTCACATGGTATCAAAGTGCAAATGATCAACTGGATAGCTTAGTAGCAGAGAAAGGAGGAGTTTCGTTGCTCAGCATGAGCAACAATTTGAAACCCCCAGACGCAACACAGTGACCTCGGCCAAGAGGCCGTATTTCTCGAGGAAAATCAGTTTTTCTGAGAGAGCGACAGAAAAACTCGATTTCTCTAGATCGAGGAATTCCAAAGGCAGAGGGAGCAACCATTATTTTCTTGCAAAGTAGATCTCTAGCTGGATGCAGTAGTTTTGCAGCAGTTTGCTAGAGCAGAACTAGCGTCGGGTGGAAGAAGAGCACACACTGAGGGAAAATTGTCCTCAGGGAACTTTTAGTCTTAAGAAGTTCGATTTCCCTTGAAGATCAACAGTCATTGTGGGTAGAGTTTCTCACTCCAGAAGGGAGTGCGCAGAGCTGAGCAACAACTAAACAGAAGGGAAGAGGAGATTTTCGACATCTTTTTGAGATGGCCACTGCTGGGATTCGGGATCAAGATAAGTTGGATGGAGCTTCCAATTATGTTATCTGAAAGGCAAGAATCTCCTTCCTTCTAGATGAGTTTGATCTCAAGGTGTATATCGATAACGTGTTAGCTATCCCCACGGATCCAAATCAACTGAAGCAGTACAAGAAGGAGATGGAGAAGGCAAAGAGATTGATCCTTGATGGAGTTCGGGATCATGTGGTATCACACATAGTGGCCCAAGGAACGACCAAAGAGATGTGGAATACTCTTTCCACGTTATACCAGGGTCCTTCCGAGCAGTGGAAGATGTAGTTAGAGAAGCTGAGATGCAGGAGGATGCAGAAAGGGGAGTCCATAAACCCTTTCCTTACCAAGATTTAGGGGATCCAAGATGAGCTTGCAGCTGTCGGGTCAGCGCCTCAAGCCACAGAGCTAGTGCGAGTAGCTCTCAATAGTGTCTCAGAAGAGTGGTAGGTATTTGTCCAAAGTATTTTGGGTAGTGAAACCGAGCCAAGATGGGACAGAATGTGGGTAGACTTGCAGCAGGGGGTGTTGAGGCGAGACTTGATGAAGAGGACCATCGGTGGCAACAAAAACAGTGGATCGATGCAGGTGAAGGAAGAGGAGAATGTGGCCCTCGCATTGAAGGGTCCCAGTCAGGGACAGGGGGAGAAGCGTAGGAAGGACCTGTCGAAGGTCAAGTGCTTCAGGCGTGGTGAGCTAGGACACTACAGTTCCCAGTGTCCTCTTAGGAAGAAGGACAAGCAGGAGAAGCAGGACCAACATGCAACTTTTTCCAAGATCGATAGGCTGTCCTCAAGGCTGGAGGAAGATTTTGCCATGATTGCAGACATCCCTCTTGGAGTGATGTGAGGGGACTTGGTTTTGTTCGAGAGAAGCAGTGATTCTGTTGAGGATTGTATGGAACTGTCCACTCTCTCCCAATGTCCTCCTTCACATAGAACTCTGTGAAGTCCTTGTCTGTGTACTCGCCTCCATTGTTTTACAAAGCACCTTGATCCTTTTCCTTGTGATGTTCTCTGCAAGAGCCTTGAACTCTTGGAAGCGATTGAAGAGTTCATCCTTTGTCTTCAAAACACTATGTTTTCCTGGAGAAGTCATCTATGAAGGTCACAAAGTACTCATAATCTTTGAGAGATCTAGTGGACATAGGGCCGCTAATATCTGAATGTACAAGTTGCAACACACCCTCGAGTCTACTGCCACTTCTTGGGAACGTTGCCTTAGCGAATTTGCCAAGCACACACCCCCTGAACATGTCATCGTGTTCCGCGCTCAGTTTTGGAACACCTGTCACAGTGTATCTAAGCATCTTGAGTGCTCCATGGTGTAGATCTCCATGGTGTAGATGTCCAATCCTCTTATGCTACAACTCTCCCAAGTCTCTACCACTGCTACTGCTGCTGCTAACTAGTGCCTTTGGAGAATCAAACTGCAACATGTAGAGCTTCTTGCTTTGAACTCCAATATGTTTGAACCAAGGTTACTTGGAAGCGGGAGCGAAAACGCGGAGCGGGAGCGGGAGCGCCATTTTTAGAAGCTTCCGGTGCGGAGCGTTTCCGAGAGCGTTTATATATATATATATATATATATTTATTTATTTATTTATATTTTTTATATTTTGATGCATATATGTCAACAAAAACATGTAGAATGATGAATTAGACATAAAAAACATAAAAACATAGATTGAATCATATAACATCAATCATCTAGAAGTTATAATCTTCATCAACCACGCCCACAAGTTGGAAGCATACAACATATTGACTCTTGAGTCTCACAAATCATCAATCTGAAGGTTTCAAGCTTTCAAAATTCAATATATAACATTTATCATCATTGATAATTTGATATATAACATTTATCATCATTGATTTCAAATTTCAATATCTAACATTTATCATCATTGATTCATTGATTTCAAAATTCAATATACATTTATCATCATTGATATATAACATTTATCATTATTGATTCATTGATTTCAAAATTCAATATATAACATTTATCATCATTGATATTATATAACATTTATCATCATTGATTCATTGATCACCATATAACTTTCATGAAGCATCATATTCATAATTCATAATGACTTGTAAACTTATAAATGCTAACTTCAAAGTTTCACCTTTCAAATTCAAACTTCAAACTTAAATTGTCGTTAAATATATGAAAGAGTCAAGTTTCAACTGTTCAACTGTCGACAGTTATAAAAGATAAAAACTACTAGAAAATAGAAAAGACTAGTAAACAACAAATCTATTTTATCTACTGGCTGGCCCCTTGACACGCCCACGAGAAATGTCTAATTTGTGCGAGCCACGAGGAAATGGTGGTCTTCTAGTACTCTCAGGAGTACCACGACCATGACTAGAAGGTGGAGGTTGGATCTGCAAAGGAACAATAGTGTGATATCGAGAACTGGCACTGGCACTAGCACCCGCACCCGCACTGCTACCAGTAGATGGTGGGACCGGCCCTGTGTGTGGCGGTGCTGCTGATGCTTCATCATCATCCCTAAAAAGTTCTGTTTCCAATTCTTCCATATGTACTGTGTCGTCCTCCAAATTATCATCCTCTGGGTTGTTGTCCCAAACTCTGTATGATTGATCCTCATTTGCCCGATCACAGTAATGGCTCAACAACCTCAAGTTGTAATGCACATAAACCAAGCTTTCAGCTCGGTTTTCATTCAGCTTGTTTCTTCTCACATTGTGTATGAAGTTGTAGGTGCTCCAACACCTCTCTGCAGAAGAAGTGTTCACAACCTGTGAGAGAACTTTTTTAGCCAACTTTGGCAAAAGTTCCATGCCGCCATATGCTTCCCACCATGTGAGAGCATCAAATCTATCCCTGTCTTCCATTGCATGGAAAGAACCAAAGTTAGCAATGCAACTGAAGTATTTGCCTAATTCAAGGCGCAATCTAGCACACTCCTCCCTGTCAGGTACCAACTTGTCCAATGCCTTCATGTACCCCTCTTGTACTTTTGGATTTGTGTGAGCATAGTTATTAAAATCGGAACCGGTGGACCTAATGAACCGGGTTTCTAACCGGGAGCCGTCAGATCTCAATGAACCAGTTTTTAAAAAAATACATTAAATAATTATTTTTTAATAAAAAAAACTAT
Organism: Pinus albicaulis; assembly: GCA_034641835.2. Taxonomy (NCBI): domain Eukaryota; kingdom Viridiplantae; phylum Streptophyta; class Pinopsida; order Pinales; family Pinaceae; genus Pinus; species Pinus albicaulis. The sequence goes on along the minus strand of CM076575.1, from coordinate 336,666,555 downwards.
TTTTAAGATTTGCAACCATGATTCCAAGCCAATAGAGACAAAATATGCAAAGTTTGCTCATTTATATACCATGCAAAGGTGAATATATCAAAATGGCACCGAGTGCAATATATATCATCGAAAAATACATAAGCAATGAGACTCCAAATGGCCCATAAAGTCCAAAAACAATGCTACAAGCTATGAGGCCATTGGCCTAATACAAGACTACATATTAGTGATCAACAACATGATCACTCCTCATCATGATCAAAATCATCACCACTACTAGACAAGGGACCATCAACATGAGCTACATAAATAATATGGCTCAAAGTTTGAGGACTCCTAAAACTCCTCTACAACTTTAGTAGTAGTAGTAGTAGCAAAAATAGACATCAAAACTACAAATCACTGAGCAACATGGTCTCTCATGAAACTCATCATTGATTCATCGCTACTAGAAATGGGATCATCAGCAAGAGATACATAAACATCATCTAGCTCAAAGTCTTCAGACTTGGATTGCTCAACCTTATAACATGATAGAAATTGAAAAAGTTTAACATGCCTAACCAATGATTTTGGTTTGAGTGAAGGGTTCATCTCCTCAACCTTAAAATGCGGTAGAAAAAGATTAGCATGCCTAACCAGTTGTTTTCCTTTGATTGAAGGGTACATCAAGGTTTTTAAAGGACTTCATGCTCTTGATCAAATGCCAATATCGTACCCTTACACATGATAGAATCAATTGGAAACATTGCAAATTCCCAAACCATGAAACCCTGAAAACCATCAAGTCTTCTGAATTTTGAGTGAAACCTAAAATTCTAGTTTCTCCATATGAAATCCAATGAGGTCGAAACCACTCTTAAACATCCTGAGTCATTTCATGGTAATGTTAAAAATTTAAGTAAAAGTGACATTAGAATTTAACATTACCATGAAATGTTAATGCTTCCCTTACCTCCACATCAGCCCTAAAACCCATTTCTGGCCGTGTGTGGGTCCGCGTAGGGAAAGAGTAGCTAAATGAACCCCCCCCCTTATAAACAAATCGTTTTTTTCATTGAAAAAAATTTCCGCTTGGCTGGAAGCGTTTTTTGTTCCGGGGAGCGTTCGCTCCCGAGCGTTTCTGGAAACGCTCTCGAAAAGACAGGGAGCATTTTAACAGGTTCGGAAACGCGCTCCCGAAAACGCTCCCCTCAAGAAGCGTTTTCGAGAGCGCGTTTCCGAGCACTCCCAAAACACTCCCGCACGGAGCGCGTTTCAGGAGCGGGAACGAGGGGGGGGGGGAAGCTTCCCCGCAACCCTGGTTTGAACTTCTTCCAACTCTTGTGCTTTATTACACCTTTTACCCCATGATGTTCACGTCAAACCCCATATCTTGTAGTGCAGATACTGAAATCAGGTTCATACCCAAACACAACACATGCAACACATCTATAACACTAATACTCTTCCCGGATTCCCTCAGAATGCTGATGATACCTCTCGCAACTAGAGTACATTTGGTCTTGTTTGCCATCTAAATCTAAAAGTCCATCTCCTGCTCCCTGTAACTAGAGTAGTAGTCTCTAGCTCTTGTCATATGCGCTGACGCTCCATTGTTTATGTACCAGACACCTGTGGACGTGGAGCTAGATAGACAAGCTATGAGAGCGAATTCATCTTCCAGCAAAAATCCTTAATGTCCGCTAACGCTGCAGTTTGCTCCCCCTTCTTGTCCTTCTTCCTGTTCAGACCGTGAAATTTCAATCTGAAAAGTCTATTGTTGCAGTGATAGATTTATTTCTCGTACTTATTATTTCAATAAGTTATTTACAGAATTTTGTCGATAAATTTCGAAATAAATACGATTGCAACATTCACAATTATATATGCAGAGAAGTAAACAGTAAAGGACATAAGCATAAGAATCAATCACATGTACACAGTTGTTTTTGGACAATTGTCCCCGGAAAAACCCATTGCAGGAAATCTCGTGTAGCAGATGAGGGTTTATTAAAATTCTTCAGCAAATGAATCTTTACAAGGAATATACTGGCAGACAAAATCTGAAAACACCTGAGATAGAATTCTTGGCTCCTCCCGACAACTTCTTGACACCCTGATTAGCCTCTGCTTTTCTCTGTGCTGTCTGCGTGTTTCTTTGCGCAGTCCCTGCACTGGACTGCGTAAGTCTGCGTAGGCTCTGCGTGGGTTCACTGCATTGTAGCCCTGTGTTGCCTCCTATGACCCACTGCGTCCCTCTGTCCTTGATCATTGCTGACTCCCTCCTCCTTCTACTCTGCAACTCTCCGCCTTGCAACTCTCCCACTGAGATCGAATTCTATTACTTCAAAATCGATCTCCGTCGGGTACTAAGTGTATGTCCGGCTTGTTTTCCAAATGACCCTCAAACCTTCTTTTATAATCTTCTCGTTGATGAATCAACGACCTAGATTAGAAGTCTAATCAATGGCCAAGATTAAAAATTGACTTGATCTTTTTTTTCTAGAAGATTCACAGTCTGACTTATTAATACCCTTTAATTATTTAATTTTCCTAAGCTTAGACTTAGGGTTTCCATTAAAATAATTAATTATTTTAATAAGTCATGAACCGAGTGGAATTTCCACAAACGTGTTTTGGGTTCTTTGAAATACTGATGTCCAAGCCTCCTTACAAAGTTTGAGACTTAGAACATTTTCCGATGCTACAAAAATCAACACTCCCTCTTAGCGAAGAAGGTGTTCCAGCAATATGCCTACTGCATGCTGCTCTGCTTTTGAAGCACCCTCTGCGCTGTTGATCTCTGGAGGAAATCTTCTCCAGAATTCTTCTCTCAAATCTCTGCTGAAACCCTTGCCATCGGTGTCGCCCTCTGCTTCAACTGCACCCTTGCTGAATCACTGGGAAGTCGAACTGCTCAAGTGTGTCTCTCCAACCACATTGACTAGCTCTTATAATCTCTCGTTGAGCAATAAATGACCATGATCTAATCACAATCGATGGCTAAGATCATCTTGACCCCATTAGGTGATTTTTCCAAAAGTCTCTAGAGAAAATCCATTTTCCTCAATTAATCTGATTTAATTAACCAGTTTTCTTAAGTTAGACTTCGGAAAATTTTAATAATTGGTCAATTAATCTAATTGAGGTGTTTTCTCGCTAAACCTTTTCTGGATATTGGAGAAAATGTGTTCCCTAGCCTCATAGATACCATAGAGACTAGAACACCTGTCCGATGCTACCCAAAACTAACACTTAGGACTCCTAAAGTAAGAAACAATTAAGTCTAGGGTCTCATATGTAGCTACCCAAAATGCCACCAATGAGTTAAAGGTACTCTAGGGATGTTCTAGGGGATCTATCATGCAACAATTGTTAAAATTGGCAACTAGTGCCAAATTCCACTTTGATCAGCTTCTATGGAAAAGTAAATTCCAGCATTGAATTTCTCTCGTCAAGAGGACCAAAATTGATCTAGTCAAATTTCGACAAGGAAAATATTTGTTTATTCAAAAAGAAATTCTATTAGTCATGATTTTGTTTAAGTGGGAAAAATTGAAAATCTGAAATTTGAATTTGCCTCCAAATGTCAAGTTCGGATTCACTTTCATAAGGACAAAACATCATATCTAAACTGTATATATGGGCACTCTCCAATCTCATTTGATACATCAAAAATCTCATGGGCACTCTGAGGCAGTGAAGCTTAGGAGGACAAATTTATGGGACTGTTTTGATTAGGGCTTGGTCTCAGCAGGTCCGAGTTTAAGAAGCAGAACTGTGCTATGGCTGAGGACATATTTGTGTATGGGTATGGTTAGTTTTGGCATGGGTTTTCTCTCTACATACAAACTGCGGCTAGCAGATCCTCTCACAGCCAGGCCACAGGCCTAGTATCATCTACTCAGGAGGCCGAGGTGCAGTAGCAATCGCAGTCATATACATTAGTAATCTGGTGGCTGTTGGAGGTGGTTTGGGAACCTTAATGGAGGCCTGAACCACAGCGAGGTTCAGAGCCCCTGATTGGATAGCAGGCCGCTCTGTTTGAAGGTCATTAAGGATTGAAGAAGGGCTGAACCAACCTGTCACTGAAGCCCTAACCCAGATTCTCAGAAATAAAACAAACATGGCCTCTATATGATCATTGACAGCTACTAGTCCCGGTGAGAGGCAGTTTCATGGAGGATTAGGAAGGCCGCGGTAGATAGAAGGAATTTTGGACAAGCATCAGTGATCTACAGTTGCCCTAGCCAGACCAAATCTTCTACAGTAAAATAATTCGTCCTCTGTGACCTGAATGTCCTAATCACAGGATTGATTGGATCTAAGAGCAGTGCTACCAAATCTTTATATTGGCAAGTCATTCTGACTCTAAATTATTGTACTCTCTCTCTCTTTCTCTGCTGAACATTTGATTTTAATAAGAACTTAGAAGATTCGATCAAGGGTTTTCCCCATCTTGGATTTTTCCCCTGGCTTGAGCCAATTCTGTATTCTCTTGTCTTGGCTTGTTCTCTGCATTTATGGTTTATGTTCTTTCCTCAGTTACTGTCATCATATTAATGGTTTATATGAGTGCAATAAAATTCTGAATTGGGCTAATATGGTTCATTGAAGTAATTGTCCTAAGCAAAGAACATGTTAACTGAAAATTTAACAACAATCTCGTGCAAAACTTCCCCTTATCCACCCAAATTTTAAGATTACTAATGGATGCTTTAAAACTTGTACAGAAGGTAGGAAATTACTACAGTAAACAAGCTACATCAACAATACAATGTATTCCTCAAAATGAGTTATAAACTCTCATAGAAAATAGGGCTAAAATAATGAGTAAATCTAGAGTTTGTTTAACTTTTAAAATCTGAAAATTACAAGGCTGATAACAATGAATTAAAACAAGACATCTAGACCTAATTATGCAGCAATATAAATCAGCAAAACATATTTTATGCAATAAACTTATTTTATTTAAACATGCACGAAAACCATAGGATTTTAGTCCAAAAATATGAAAGCCAGCCCTAAAATTTTATGTCGAAAAATGGAAGTACATGAGTATCATTGTATTGGAGATGTGGTGAATTATAGTCTTACAGCCAGCATGGCTTGTGGATTGATTTCTCCCATAAGGAGTATTTTCTGGTGTTTACCTACCTTAAGGGTTCTCTCTATATTCTTGTGTTGATAATGGTGAATGTCTTGGATATCTTTGGTGTTTTAGGGTTTATCATAGAAGTTTTATGGTGTATTTTCTCTTATGTCTTTGAAGTTTTATTACAATGTCTCTTTGTTAGGATGTATCATGTGACATTTCATTTATATTTACTATTATTTATTATTTATTGTTAGATATGTTATTATATAGTTGATGAATCTCATCTTGTAAGAGAGGGTTGCCATTAAACTCTGTTTCCAATCTCTATGTAATGGGAGGAGTGCTTGTTAGAACAATTCCGCTACCCATTGATCAAAAGGAAACACAGAAAAGATATATAATTCAACACAGGGTTGTGGGGAAGCTTCCCCCCCCTCGTTCCCGCTCCCGAAACGCGCTCCATGCGGGAGCGTTCGGAAACGTGCTCCCGAAAACGCTTCTCGAGGGGAGCGTTTTTCGAGAAGCGTTTTCGGGAGCGTGTTTCCGAACCTATTAAAACGCTCCCTGCCTTTTCGGGAGCGTTTTCGGAAACGCTCGGGAGCGAACACTCCCTGAGCGCTTCCGGAGCGTTTTTTAAACGCCGGAAGCGATCGGGGAGCGTTCGCTCTCGAACGCTCCCCGGAACAAAAAACGCTTCCCGTCGGGTGGAAATTTTTTTCAATGAAAAAAACGATTTGTTTATTGGGGGGGGGTTCATTTAGCTACTCTTCCCCTACGCAGACCCACGCACGGCCAGAAATGGGTTTTAGGGCTGATGTGGAGGTAAGGGAAGCATTGACATTTCATGGTAATGTTAAATTCTTTAAGTAAAAGGATCATCATTTTACTTAAATTTTTAACATTACCATGAAATGACTCGGGATGTTTAAGAGTGGTTTCGACCTCATTGGATTTCATATGGAGAAACGAGAATTTTAGGTTTCACTCAAAATTCAGTAGACTTAATGGTTTTCAGGGTTTCATGGTTTGGGAATTTGCAATGTTTCCATTTGATTCTATCATGTGTAAGGGTATGATATTGGCATTTGATCAAGAGCATGAAGTCCTTTAAGAACCTTGATATACCCTTCAATCAAAGGAAAACAACTGGTTAGGCATGCTAATCTTTTTCTACCGCATTTTAAGGTTGAGGAGATGAACCCTTCACTCAAACCAAAATCATTGGTTAGGCATGTTAAACTTTTTCAATTTCTATCATGTTATAAGGTTGACTTTGAGCTAGATGATGTTTATGTATCTCTTGTTGATGATCCCATTTCTAGTAGCGATGAATCAATGATGAGTTTCATGAGAGACCATGTTGCTCAATGATTTGTAGTTTTGATGTCTATTTTTGCTACTACTACTACTACTACTAAAGTTGTAGAGAAGTTTTAGGAGTCCTCAAACTCTGAGCTATATTATTTATGTAGCTCATGTTGATGATCCCTTGTCTAGTAGTGGTGATGATTTTGATCATGATGAGGAGTGATCATGTTGTTGATCACTAATATGTAGTCTTGTATTAGGCCAATGGCCTCATAGCTTGTAGCATTGTTTTTGGACTTTATGGGCCATTTGGAGCCTCATTGCTTATGTATTTTTCGATGATATGTATTGCACTCCGTGCCATTTTGATATATTCACCTTTGCATGGTATATAAATGAGCAAACTTTGCATATTTTGTCTCTATTGGCTTGGAATCATGGTTGCAAATCTTAAAAATAGTTTTTTTAATTAAAAAATAATTATTTAATGTATTTTTTTTAAAACCGGTTGATTGAGATCTGACCGCTCCCGGTTAGACCGGTTCCGGTTAGAAACCCGGTTCATTAGGTCCACCGGTCCGGTCACCGATTCCGGTTTTAATAACTATGCTCACACAGATCCAGAGGTACAAGAGGGGTACATGAAGGCATTAGACAAGTTGGTACCTGACAGGGAGGAGTGTGCTAGATTGCGCCTTGAATTAGGCAAATACTTCAGTTGCATTGCTAACTTTGGTTCTTTCCATGCAATGGAAGACAGGGATAGATTTGATGCTCTCACATGGTGGGAAGCATATGGCGGCATGGGACTTTTGCCAAAGTTGGCTAAAAAAGTTCTCTCACAGGTTGTGAACACTTCTTCTACAGAGAGGTGTTGGAGCACCTACAGCTTCATATACAATGTGAGAAGAAACAAGCTGAATGAAAACCGCGCTGAAAGCTTGGTTTATGTGCATTACAACTTGAGGTTGTTGAGCCATTACTGGGATCGGGCAAATGAAGATTAATCATACAGAGTTTGGGACAACAACCCAGAGGATGATAATTTGGAGGACGGCACGGTACATATGGAAGAATTGAAAGCAGAACTTTTTAGGGATGATGATGAAGCATCAGCAGCACCGCCACACACAGGGCCAGTCCCACCATCTACTAGTAGCAGTGCGGGTGCGGGTGCTAGTGCCAGTGCCAGTTCTCGATATCACACTATTGTTCCTTTGCAGATCCAGCCTCCACCTTCTAGTCATGGTCGTGTTACTCCTGAGAGTACTAGAAGACCACCATTTCCTCGTGGCTCGCACAAATTAGACATTTCTCGTGGGCGTGGCAAGGGGCCAGCCAGTAGATAAAATAGATTTGTTGTTTACTAGTCTTTTCTATTTGTTGTTGACAGTTGAACAATTGAAACTTGACTCTTTCATATATTTAATGACAATTTAAGTTTGAAGTTTGAATTTGAAAGGTGAAACTTTGACATTGGCATTTATAAGTTTACAAGTCATTATGAATTATAAATATGATGCTTCATGAAAGTTATATGGTGATCAATGAATGAATGATGATAAATGTTATATAATATCAATGATGATAAATGTTATATATTGAATTTTGAAATCAATGAATCAATGATGATAAATGATGTATATCAATGATGATAAATGTTATATATTGAAATTTGAAATCAATGAATCAATGACGATAAATGTTATATATCAATGATGATAAATGTATATTGAATTTTGAAACCAATGAATCAATGATGATAAATGTTAGATATTGAAATTTGAAATCAATGATGATAAATGTTATATATCAATGATGATAAATGTTATATATTGAATTTTGAAAGCTTGAAAGCTTCAGATTGATGATTTGCGAGACTCAAGAGTCAATATGTTGTATGCTTCCAACTTGTGGGCATGGTTGATGAAGATTATAACTTCTAGATGATTGATGTTATGTGATTCAATCTATGTTTTTATGTTTTTATGTCTAATTCATCATTCTACATGTTTTTGTTGACATATATGCATCAAAATATAAAAAATATAAAAAAATATATATACATATATAAAAACGCTCCCGGAAACGCTCCGGACCGGAAGCTTCTAAAAATGGCGCTCCCGCTCCCAAGTAACCTTGATTCAACATTCACACTATGGTGGACACAAATTATCCTATTTAATGTGAGCATAAGCATAAGTCAACCAATCAAGGGTATTAATTAGCCAAGAAATTGAGTCATCAACATATGATATCAATGTTGAGAGACTATGATATCCATGTGATGGTGAACTTATATGCATTGATTAGTCACCATGGTTGATCAGTCATATCTATTAGCTAGGTTATGTCCCTTGGTTAGAATGTGACACTTTTTTTTTTTTTGCTCGTTTAGACTAATCCTAATCTTCCCATTTTTTCTCCTCCCATCCCACCCACAGGTTTCGAACCGGTGACCTTGCAGAACAGAGTGCCTTAAGAGTGCACCCCATCACTGACTGCTCTACACCACATGGGCTAGAATGTGACACTTTAGATACACACACACACACACACACACACTCATTACAGCACAGTGTGTACACACACATTACAACATAGTGTACACACACACACATTACAACAGATAATTCTATCTATTATGAGTTGAGGATAAAGCATTGCTCAAGGGGGTGGAAATGTAATAATAATAATAATTAGGGTAATGAAAAGTCAAAGGTCACATAATTGTTCACGTCGTGAACCATGAAGATATATAACTATAGGTATACATTTACAAGGCTCATTGTAACATTATCAATTCATTATTGATGATTTATTACTCAATCTTCACATGTAGTTGCAATTAATATGATTATCAATACTTATTGAAATTTTGATGCTGACTGTGCCTTCCTTGTGTATTTTTTTTTTCTGTGTTCGAATATGTTCCAACATGTGCCCTTCACTATTGGCCTTTTTCTTTCTATTGTTGGGTCCACATGCTTCCTTCGCTTCTTCCTTGACCTTTACTATGTCCCCAAATGCCAACACTTCATGACTCTGATACCATGTCATACACATTAGCAAAATATTGGAGAAAGAGAAGGGAGAAAAAGAAAAGGAGAGTTTATACTTGATTATTAATGTCTAAATGGCAATACATATAATCTCTCATGAAAGAGTCAAGTCCCGTACAATAACCTTGTTGCATTAAGACATCTCATTGTTATTTATGATGTGTGCCTTCATTAACTTAAGCTATTTTATTAAAGCTTGGAACGCTAAGTACTAAACTGTAGTATCATATGACCATAATGACAATCTAACTCTTTAACTCCATCCCAGTGCATTATAGTTTTGTTGCTTGTCAAGTAACAAATCATATTACAGAAAATATTTTAATCTGATATTTTAACAAATCATTCAATATTATCTTTTGTGCATTTAATTATGTAATACCATATACAATTACTAATGCCATTTTATGAATTTAATATAATAAACAAAAATATTTATTATTGAGGGTACAATCACATAACATCTTGCGTTTGATGATGTTTTGATGGTTTTAGGGAAGACAGAATATGTTTATGCTCGGATAAAGGAGTCAGCAAGACATGCTATACAGGTTTGGTCTGCAAATTCAATATGCTTCAACAACAGTTGACTACAAAATAATAATATATCGTAATAGCTACAAAATAGCTTCTTACCAGATTAGGATCAATTATGATCTCAAACCTAATAAATCAACTAGTTGTCAACTGACAAATTCATTTCCTTTTACCAAGCCATTACATATTTTGGTAATTGAGCAATGATCTGTTTATGCATTTCTATTGAGAGCTTTAATGGGGCACCATATCGATCAAACCATATTAAAATATGTCATACAATAATTGTTGTACTAGTACTCACAATGATAGGCACAAGACTGGAGGGAAAAGGGAAAAGCCCTACTTAACAATGGGCAGAGGTTCAAAAATACCATACAACTGCTCTCTGAGATTGCTGTGGTGTGTTTGATGACTTTTTATGGGCATGGAAGAGTTTTTAGTAAACTTTGTATCATTGTCACAAAGTAAACTCGAGAGCTTGATGCCTTTTAAAAATTTACGTGTAAAGTTTATATCATTATCACTCAATATAAGGCACCCAATATTTATGAAAGATGTAAAGGATTGAGCAGGAAGCAAAGATAAATTTTCTGAAGTTTATGCATTCCAAAGATTTTAATGTAAAACCGAAATCTAACCTCTTAGTTAGAGGTTTCTTAGATCTTAACCCTATGAAATTACAAATTCAGCCTTAGGGCTGCTATGAAATATAAACAAAAAAGCAGTGAAAGTGGATAATATTTTGATACTTAAAAACCCCAAACTTCTAGACAATTCAAGAGGAAAGATACCAAAGTGTTTCAATATGTTTCATTCCTTTATGGCAATATTATCATGCATAAAACAGATCTGAAAATTCTTATAGACAGCAGTCAATACAACAATAAAACAGTCCTTGTCTTTTTCAATTACAATGGTAAATAACTTAACATAATTGTCCACATGTCAAATCATCGAGATGAATATAGTTGGAAATTATAAAACATTAAAAAGATAGATTGTTGAAAATCAAATCTGAATTTACACAAGTATTGGACAGCTGAAAAATTCATTAATATGCATACGTTGAAGCTGTTGGACATACCATAGCCTTATCACAAGGCTAGTACAATCCACTAGGTCTCCAAAACCATAGCTAGGGAAAAAAATGAAAATATTAGCTCAACAAAGGAGGTCCAACAGAGTCACTGATGCTAGTCCTCCAAGGGAAGATGTCTCCTCCATTACTTCTTCTTCACCAAATACATCCTAGGCATTCATCATCTCAAATCCCTAATCTCCAAGGGATGAAACCCCAATGCTAGACTTCAAGATGTTCAGATAAGATCAATAAAAAATCTAGCGACGTTAAAAGGGTAATGGACATAAATATATAAATAAATATCAAGTACGTAGCAGTAATAATAATAATATAACTATAATTTTTTTTCCATATGAAAAAACTGTAATTTCCATTCATTTTGTAGAAATAATTCAAAATTACATTCTGTATATACACACCCTGTGTGTATTCCATGACGTTTTTAAAAGTCTGTTTAGTAAGCTTGTAAGCTTCTTTTACATACTTTGCAGCTTTTGTCCAAAATTTACTGTTAAAATTGGCAACTAGGGCCAAATTCCATTTGATTTGCTCAGTTGATGAAGATAATAATCCCAATGAATTCTTCTTGTTGAGAGGACCAAAATCAATTTAAAGATCGTTAAATTTGGGCAAGGAAATATTTGTTTATTCAAAAAGGAATGATTTCAGTTTAGGCGGGAAAAATTGAATTTTGAATTTGCCTCCGAAAGTTAAGGTCGGTTTCACCAAATCATCATGTCTAAAGTGTATATAAGGAAACTCTCCATACCTCATTTGTCACATCGATCATAAAGGAAGAGAGAAATCTCATCTGATCTTGGCCGCAGAAGGGAGCTTCTTGTGCAAGGGTTTGGAGATGATTATTGGGTTCTGTTTTAGGGTCACGGGCATCCAACAGTAAGGTCGAGCTAAAGAGGACACGATTAAGGGCTTACTTGAAGAGGGTTCTTACTCAATTAAAGGAGCCGCAGGCTATGTCCTATTACAGGGTCCGAGTAGCCTTAACAGAACCGCAAGCTTGTCCCTGTCATTGCTGGAAAGACTGAGCCCTTCTGTCTTCTATGAGGTCTCGACCTGGATGGATTTGGCAGAATGCTGCTTCAGGAAATAAGTCACAAGTTTGCCCGAGTGTATCCATCCAGAGGTCCAGCGAAATGATGCACCATGCTTATCTTGAAGAACCGCAACAGTGTGAAGACAATTATGGGTTGTCAAGTATGAATGCAGTGAGCCCTAATCTATAGTAGTTTGGTTTGTTTCTGAATCACATCTTGGGGCCATTTATTCATAATCCATTTGGCTGTCTATGTACACTCTCTCTGCTGAACATTTGATTTTAATAATAAGAAGAATTGATGAAGGGTTTTCCCCGTCTCGGGATTTTTCCCTGGCTTGAGCCATATCTTGTGTTATCTTGTCTTGGCTTGTCTTCTGCATTTTGATTCTTTCTTCAGTTGTCTTGTGTGATGGTTATTAATTAAATTGGGCTATCTTATGCAAAGAACATGTTAACTAAAATTAACATGGTATCAGAGCTAGAAGAAGTCAAGCCCAAGCAAGAATTAGTCTGATCAATCATATAATTTCGAATGGCATAATCCCTGAGGCTCGTATGGTACTGTTTTGAGGCAATACGTTTGGGAACTTTGCTTGGCTCTCAGCCTTAATCATCTCTGTCTCATGCAGCGTTGTCAGTCTGACTTTTAAGCCAATCTTCTTTTTGGCATAGCAACGATAGACAACTTGATTTTGAGTTTCTGCAAAGCAGGCTTGGTGAAGAATATGTCTCGAGATTAAAAGAAAGTGTTGACCTCTTTGCATACAAACTTGTTCAGGGTGAAGGAAATGGAACATATGTTCCAGCCACACAAGTTAAGGGTTGAACACTTGTTTGATAACGAGTGTCCAAAAATCTCCAAAAGCTCATAAGAATGTGAAGATTCTCCTAGCAGTGATAGTCTTTCAGAGGATGAAGATGTTTCAGATTTTGCTCTAAGGCAGCTTTGCTTGGAGCCTATGTTTGCATAGCTTATCTCCAAGGCTTATCTTTGCATGACAGTGACTCAGGGTCTTTGGTATGGACTGATGATCATGCAAATCTCAGTAGAATGATGTTTTTTTATCATATAAATTCTTTGATAAAGGTATTCTTTGTCGAACTACATCTTGCATATGACTTGCTCTCCTGCTTCAGGAGCCGCCTTTCGCTTCAAGTGATTTAGGTGGATATTGGTGGCCACCTGCATATTCCACTTGGACCCGCACCATTGTTTCTTTTAGTTTTTCAGTTTCCTTAATTGTAGCACAATTTACTATTTTTAGCAATTTTTTGGGTCCTGAACTTCCGGAGCCGTTTTGAGACCCTAAACGACATTTTTTGGGAAGATTGGGAGCAACATGGGTCTTTGACCGATGTTGCTCACTCAAAAGTTGTAGTCCTTGGATAGATCTTTCTAACGAGGTATTGTGCGCATCAAGCAGAGATGTATGCCAAAGTTATGTCCCCAGGAAGTTGATGTACCAATTTACCCAAACGGGGCCCATAGTTGTTGCGCTTCATCTCCTAGGGTTAGGTTTTTGGATGTTTAGGGTTTTCCATTGTTTCTCAATAATAAATAGGCCTTCGAGCCTCATTGTAAAACAGTTCAGAGGCATGTGGCCGCCACATCTCTTCTCAAAGATAAGCTACCATCGCCCTAGCTAGTTTATTTCCATTTTGTATGTAAACATATTTTAGTTCTTTGATATTAATGAAATGAAGTGTTATTTCCGCTGCACCTTTGTATTTATGGTTATATGTGTATTCTGTTGCATTCCTGCATAAATTCGGATCAGTGGAATTAGAGCGGTTTGCTCTTTCTCTGTTTTTCTTTGCATGTCCCCAACGAGGTCAGGGTATAAGGAGTTAGGGCTCGATCTAGCTGAACCCTTGTAAGATCAACCTCACAAACCCCGACGACCTCCCATGGCGGAAGAAAAGAAAGACGAGGGAGTAGGAGATCCTATCAAATTATTGCTTGAAGAGGTCCTCGAGAAACAAAGGAACGCGTGGTGGATAACTTTGGCCAGATCCTTCAACGACTACCCACCGGCGGCGCATCTGCATCCAATAGCCACTCTGGAGGCTCCACTCCTTTGAAGATACAGGTCAACTTCGACATTCCTGTATTTGAAGGCTAGATAGATGGAAACATCGTAGATAGATGGTTGAATTTGTTGGAAGGGTATTTCTCGGTCCATGATTTCTCCGACCGATAAACGATTACTTTTGCACTCCTCAAAGCCGCCCCCCATGTCAAAGCCTGGTGGGAAACCTATGGGGTCTTCTTCATATGATGCCTTGAACCTTCTTCTCGGAGTCTGTTTGCATCTGATGCCTTGAAACTTATTCTCAATAATTTCTGTCATCTTTGTAATGTTCTGGGTGGCTCCAGGCAGTGTCTTCTCTTTGATGTTCACACTCAACGATACAGACATTGTCGATATTATGCACCTCGTCGAACACGACAGGAAGTAGTTAGTTTCCTGCAACTCGTGTCGACGCTCTCCTTGGAATTGGCACTATGGAATTTTTCATTGATGCAGACGTTTTTCCTCGAACTAAGAGGGCAAAGTTTCTCTTGCAAAAATGATCTTATGAGATACTAGCCTAGGGAAACGTAGGGAGAAGTTTGATCTTAGGGCTAGGGCTTGGGATATCTCGTAATCTCACCGTCATAATTTCTTCAAATTTGGAGGAGACCTTGAGGACACACCATTGCAGGAGAGACCAAGAGATCGAACTTTTTCAATGGCTAGTTTGTCGGGAAAATGATGCCCTAGGTGACCCAACATGGCCAGACTTGGAGAAGGAGGAAAAGGTGAACAAAAGTGTTTCTAGGGTGATCACCTTATGGTGGACTAGTGACTAATTCCTTTGGGGATATGGATTCAGGTAGAGTAATGAATGGATTTCGTTTCTAGCTCAAGGAGGCTCTAAGGACAACTTCTTTTGCATTAGGGAAAAAATGATAGTGACCTTAAAGCATTTATACTTCGTTTGCAAATCAAGATGGCTTATCAATATGAATTCAATCTCTATGAAAATTCGTTCAACATACATGGTCCATACATAGAGATATGCTATATAGAAACATAATTCCACAATTTAGCAGTAAATGCATGCAACAATTAGCCCTAAAATAGTGAAAATCTCATTATCAATGCATGTGACGAAGTAAAAGAAAATAACATTAATTTCACATTTACATGTAAGAGAATATATCCAACCATCAATCCATTTATCAATCAAGAAGCTCCAAGACAAGAAACTGTAATCCAAACATAAAAATTCATCCATTCTCCAATTTCGTCCACCAAGAAGGAAATGCGAAAATCTCAAGAGAGAGAATGATCCAATCCCTGTGATGATTCAAAATGATTTCACATCACTTCTATTTATACACTTATTAGGAGTTCGAATTACCTAATTAGGCCTACATTAGCCCCTAAAGTAAAATAAAGTGCAAAATAACTAACTTTTGTTGACAAGCCCACCAAACTAGCTCATAAACAAAATAATAAGCCTCTCAAGAGGTCAATTGATAAATGATACATGTTTTAGGGCCCTCCAAGAGGCCTCTTGAAGTCCATAAGTGCGACACTGATGAATAGGACTCTCAAAAGTGATGGACAAGGGGGTGGCCCATTGTTCTCCAAACAGTAAACCTGTGGTGCTCCCAGTGGGTGTGGGGGCACACAAATAACCTCATGGGTCTCCAAGTAGATCGAAGATGCATGTAGACCATTTGTAAGGGCTTAGATGATGATATAAGTGATGCCAGATCATCATACAAGTCTTGGGTCATCTGTAAGGTGCATGGTACAACCATGGGGCCGAGTTAAAATTGGGCAACTAGGTCCAAACTCCATGTTGTGATGCTCAGATGAAGATACCGATATTTTTATTGGGTTCCTCTTTCGGAGAGGTGTAAGGTCGATATAAAGTTGATCTTAATCCGATGAGCAGAACATTTATTTTGAATTTATTATTTATAATAAATTATATGTGCAGGTCGGCCTTAAGGTTTTACACCCCCAGCAGATGTGTCACAAACCTCAATGATGGATATATATACAGTCAACGTTGGAGAGCTTTTCACTCATCTCATCACACATCTTCTCTTCTGATTATCTACAAGCTTTTGAGAAGCAGTTTCATCTCCCACGTGAGAAGGACGACGAAATCTACTGCAGCTAAAGGACGAAATTTACCGCAGCAAATTTTCTGCAGTTAGGGTTTCTGGGCAAGTTTGACCAGCGTTGACTTAGGTCAATGCATGGTCCGTTTGAGCTGAAATTTTGTGGAGAGTTCGATTTTTGTAGGGCGTACTCATTGGCACAAAAATCGAGGTAAAAAAGTTGACCGAAGTTGGAGCTGCGTTGACTTTCTTGGTTGCCCTGCGTTGACTTTTTCTGGACTGCGTTGCCTTTTATGGGGTTGACTTTGAGTTGACTGGGTGACTGATTTGAGGATTGTTGTGACACATTCTGGGTTGGCTGACCAAGAAGACTTTGCTGGTTGAAGCATCCTGCTGACCGCCGTAACGCACCAACACATTCCTCTGTTTCTGGTTTGTCTTCTATAGATCCACTGGCATGTTCTATCAGCGTTTTACTTAACTGTTTGTGTGATTGCTGTAATAAAAGTAAAGTTGCATCAAGCATAGAACATTTTCAAAAATTTACATGGTATCAAAGCTGAGGTGAAGACAAGCCCTAACTTACAGCAATCACCATCTAAGAAAATGGGTTCCACAAGTTATGGCTTCAAGGAGGATGACAAGCTGACTGGAAGGGATGACTTCCATGCTTGGAAGATGATATTAGATCTCAAATTGGAAGACCATGATCTCATGGACTATGTACTGGGTAAGATACAAGAACCTCCATCCACTGCTACTGCTGCTGCTAAAACCAAGTATAAGAAGGGGAGATCAAAGCAAAGCTAATGATCAGGGAATCCATACATAAAAGTCTGGTTGCCTACATATCTGAGCTAGGCACATCCAAGGAGATGTATGATAAACTGATACAAATGTTCAAAGTAAACAATGCAAACCAAGTGCTATTCTTCAAGAATCAATTGAAGAATCTGAAGAAAGGCAGGGATGAGTCTGTCCAAACACTTGCTTTATAAAGTCGCCAAAGATGGAACAATCTGCGGCTGTTGGGGGAGGCAGTGGTGGTGAGAGATGGTACTCACGCACTTGGAGGGCTCTCGCAGATGGCAAGTATTCAACACTACCATTCTCAATAATAATACAATTCCTAACTTTGACTATTGTCAAGGGTCATGCAGAAGAGACAAAATGAAGGAATACGAAAATGGCAAATCATACTCATTGCTCATTCTAGAAAAGAAGAACTCTGGTGGTCCTAAGAGCAAGAGGAGAGCAAGGGCCCAAGGAAAGAAGGGCAAGTGTTTCACTTGTCATGGGCACACCCAGTCACTATGCTAGAGAATGTCCCTTCAAGAAGGATTCTCCCGATAGTGATGACAACAACAACAACCGGAGGAATGGAAATCAAAGAAACGACAGGTCCAAAGGAAAGAGGAAGGCTCCCTCTGGCGGAAGCAATCAACCTTTCAAAAGGTCTAGAAACTCCAGGTATGAGGAGTCAAATGTTGTTGATAAAAGAAATGAATACATTCTTGTATCTGCCCTCTCTACTGCATTCCCGCCCGACACTATGGATGTCTCGTTGATAGATAGTGGTGCCTCAAGACACATCACTGGGTTCAAGGAAGCACTCTCTGACATGGTTGAGAAGGATACAAATCTGGAAATTATCCTTGGAGATAATGCCACATATCCCCTGAAAGGGACAGGGACTATGACCCTCCACTTGTCTCAAGGACAAGTCCTACATTTGTAGGATGTACTCTATGTACCAAAATTGAAGAAGAACCTTGTGTCTATATCAGCCATCGAAGACAAAGGCTTCAATGTGGCATTCACTGATGGAAAGGTGCGCATGTGGAAGAAGAATCTCAAGGAAGTTATCGTGATTGGTTTTAGAGTTGGAACACTCTACCAGGTTGAAGGAAGTCCACTAGGAGCTATGACATGTGATACTATCCGACAAACTGAACTATGGCATCGGAGGTTTGGACACCTTCATTATAAGGCCCTTCCCGAAGCAAGGAAGGTGGTGACAGGGATGCCCGATTTTGGAAATAATCATGAAGGTGTATGTAAGGGTTGTGCCGAAGGAAAGCATACAAGGGGACCTTTCCCCTCAAGTGTCACAAAGACATCTGATATTTTGCAACTGGTCCATTCTGATCTATCAAATAAAGTGCAAAATAACTAACTTTTGTTGACAAGCCCACCAAACTAGCTCATAAACAAAATAATAAGCCTCTCAAGAGGTCAACTGATAAATGATACATGTTTTTGGGCCCTCCAAGAGGCCTCTTGAAGTCCATAAGTGCGACACTGATGAATAGGACTCTCAAAAGTGATGGACAAGGGGGTGGCCCATTGTTCTCCAAACAGTAAACCTGTGGTGCTCCCAGTGGGTGTGGGGGCACACAAATAACCTCAGGGGTCTCCAAGTAGATCGAAGATGCATGTAGACCATTTGTAAGGGCTTAGATGATGATATAAGTGATGCCAGATCATCATACAAGTCTTGGGTCATCTGTAAGGTGCATGGTACAACCATGGGACCGACTGGGCATGTTGAACCAGATGCATCTTCCTCGTCCAATAGGTGAATTTCAATCAATCTCTGACCATCTCTGGGGATCCATGGAGTGTTGTCTACTGCTGTGGGGGCCCATGGCTCTCTACAAACACCCTACATGTGCCAATGTAGCCCTTTGGAGAGTTAGGACCTTGTATATGGAGATCAAACTTAGAATGGAAACCATCTCAAATCCTGCATAAGGTCCAATGTGTCCCCTAGCCTTCCAGCACAACAAGTCATTAAAGTAATCGGGTAGAAGAGCTTACAAACCATGGACAACCAGTGGACACTTCATAATGGCGTGGCCTTCCATAGTGGGTTTTGGCATGTGCTAATGTCTCCAAGCTCCAAAGGGGTTTAACCAAGTACTTGATTAGATGATATCTACCTTTAGAGGGGCTAGTATGTCCAAAGTACGTCCCTCAAATGGTGGTGGCATGTGATAAATGTTGGAAAGTGTAACTAGGTTCGGTCTTCATAATGACTAGTAATTATGAATTTATGTAATGAAGACAAAGATAATAAAATGTATTTTGTAAATACTTGCTTCATGGGTTTCATGAGCAAGAAGTTTTTATTATAAGTCAAAGACTTCTTCTTGATGTCTTTAGGAATTTGTCTGGTCATAAATATAATTTGAGTCATGTATATGGAGTCATATTACACTCATGTAAAAGACAAATTATTGATGGAACTGTATGCTCCAAGACCTTTTCACCATCTCCTGGAAGACGACCTCAAAACTAAGAATGCACAATTGAAGTCGGCCTCCATATATATATTTGACATGTTGGCTCATTATTGGAGACATGTTGGTTCATCTATGACATGTCGACTTATTTATAAGCTTCATCAACTATATAAAGGAGGATATACCCTCGCAGATCACAGTCAACAGTTCGATGAAGTTTGAGTTTTTCGGATTGGTTATTACAGTGAAAAAGTGCGGATCAAGTTTGAGAATTCAGTGAAGAAGAAGGGTATATTTAGAGATCACTTCGAATCAATCTATAATAACCAATGCAGATAACTGTATGGACCATAACATGAAGGAGAAGGGTGCTACAACGTAAAGAAGAAGGATACTAGAACGTGAAGAAGAAGGATACTACAACGTGAAGAATAAGGGTGATACAACAAGGAGTAAGGTCTATATGGCATGCGTGGATCTGTAAAGAAACTTATCTCTGTTTCACCTCTATCATTGTAATTACAGTGATGAACGAAGGTTGCCTTATGTGCATACACAGTTCAATCTAGGGTTCGTTATAAGTGTAGGAGATTGGAAAGAGACCAAAGTAGAAGACTGTTAGAAATTGAAAAGGAGGGAGTATCTTATGAAAGGCTAGAGATCGAGATTCTCTAGGTGACAGTGCAGTACGGTGCAAAGCAGTGCAGAAAGGAGAGATCAGCTAGAGAAGCTGAAAAGAACAGTGACAAGGGTCTTGGAGGCATACTGGTGTCAAGGGTCTAAGTCATGGTAATGGTACTTGTCAATTGAAGAAGTAGAAGAAGAACTACTTTCGGGTTTTCCTCTCCAAGAGGGAGAGGTTTTGGCCCTGGCTTGAAGAGCGAAATTTTTTTCTCTTGTGTTTTGATAATTGACTTGATGAAAGACATAATAAGCTAATGAAGATAAGATTTAAGTAATAGAAGTATAACCAGTATAACATAAGCAATTATCTAGTATGAGAATTGAATTAAACTACGACCTATGAAATTCTCAAGAATAAAGAAGTGAATGGAATAGGGAATGATATTGGCTATCTTGGGCCACATATTGGGGTACAAGGGTAGCTAAAAAAAAGGGAAGCCCACACTTGGGTATACAATGAATAGGAGGGAGAAATCGTGGTACATGAGGTACCTGGGCCTTGGTTTTTCCACCCTTCTTTATATGCCTTTTGCCTTTTATGATTTTTCTTTGATTAACTGCTCGGGGCTCATGGGATAAGAGCCTGATGTGTAAGATATAACAGTGAATACCCCCTTTAAGGTAGGGCGGTTGATTTCCCACCAGGGGTTGGGACAACATGGGTTCTAAAATGATAAGGGAGGTTCATTGAGGGCCTATGGAACTAGGGTGAGGCCATGGGTATCGGGTAGAACTCATGCATTGGATTTTGCCCATGTGCCAAATATGGTTGTCCTGACCATCTTTTGCATCTTGTGGTACATTTTCTTGTTGAATGTGGCCATTTATGCTTTTACTTTTCTTTTCAGCTACTTCAATCTCCGGGGCATCGTTCCAAGCTTGCCCCAAGGTGGGGGCAAGGGAAAGGGGAGGTTGTTGATTTGGGGTAGCATTGGATGTGCTCAAAGTCTCAATATTTGCAAGGAGGCTTAGACACATGTGTTCCAGTTAACCCATAAATCGTTTGAGGAAATTCCACCCGGATTGTATTTTATTAAAATAATTAATTATTTTTAAAGGGACCCGAAGTCTACACTTGGGAAAATAAAATAATTAAAGTGAATTAATAGAATATGGGTGTGAATGTTCTAGAAAAGGCAGATCAAGTCAAAAATTAATTCTTAGCTGTCGATTAGAGATCTAATCTGGTTCGTTGAAGTTTCAACGAGAAGACTATAAGAATGGCTTGAAGGGTCATTTGGAAAACACATTTGGCGGAGTAAGGATCAAGAGATCAATTTCTTTAGTGAGCAGTGCTCAGGGAGAAACTTCGATCGAGAGATCTTTTGCAGAAAGGGGCAGTAATTCCAGTTGGAAGCATTCCTGAGTCGGAGGGTACATAGTAGAGGAGGCAGTGAGAGCTACAGTAGCAATGCAGAGCCAGTGACGCAGAGCTTACATCGTCACTGTGCAGAGCCTGAAGGGAAGTCGTAGTTTTGCTGAGGAGGTAGTATTGGGCCAGTGCCAGATTCCAGAGAGATTTTTCGGAGCACAGAAGGCCTCTGTTTCCAGCCAACAGAGAGACTAGCGCAAAGACAGAGGGCAGCCGTAGCTGTGACGCAAAGACTGCACAGGGCAATCCGTGTTGGGTGCTAATCAATGTCGAGTTCCTGTGGAGTGAGGTTTGTCTCACAAGATGTTTCTTGTCAGTTTCTCTACATGATTTGACAGATATGTCAATCATAGAATTGTACTCAGAAATAATTATTGCATAATATATAAACCCTCAGCTGCTGCATCCATTTTCCCAAATTGGGTTTTTTCGGGGACAGTGGTCCAAAAATAACTGTGTCAATTGTGTGTGATCTATTCTTGTTCAGTTTTGTTTCTGCACTTGTAATTTTTCCGCAATTTATTTGTGAAGGTTGCAATGATGTATTCAGTGTTTGTCGTAGGAAATTGCAAATAAATTGTTAAGTTAAAATTAACAATTAGGTGAATATCTTCCAGTTGTTGCAATAGGATTCCAGATTTATGAAATTTTCACAGAGGCTAATCGTATGTGGACCCAGTGAAGAAATGTGGAACCAGGTGGGAAAGGTGATGAATGGGGTTATAATAAACAGTGTTCCACGGGAACACGTCCCCCAGGGTCTGGTGCACGCACCCCTCGCACCCCACGCACCTGGGACGGGGAGTCTACTGTGGGTGCGTTTCCCCACACACCCTTTTTGGGGAGATGCAGGGGGGGTGCATTTCCCCAGCGTGGGGGACGAGACTCCCCAAAAGGGTTGCATCTGGGCGACCCCCCTCAAAGGAAAGCAAAGAAGCTAGTTGTAGTGCACAATTCTCTATGTCTTGCACATGGGAAGACACCAGAGTATCGAAGGGGACCAACAACACGATGGGACGTGGATCCAGAGGATAGTGCACAGATAGATAATGAGGATGGACTTTCGTTGGTTAGTCAAGAGAGTGACTTTGACTTAGATAACGCCATTCTCATAGATGGTCTCGATGACTTCATGTAGCAGATGGATGTAGAAGACCAATCATTGGATTGATTCTTTGATGTTGATTTTATTTTCAGTGCTCATTATCCATTTTTACTTTTCAGTTTTAATTTTTGAGTTGTGACACTAGATATTGATTACCTCAAACTGATTTGATTCTTGACTCTTCACTCTTAATTATTTTTGAGTTTGAAACTTTGAGTTATATAAATTTAGTGTTCAAACTTTAGTATCTTGTATATAGTAATATATTAGTATGTTTTGCTTTCAGTTTAGATTCTACAATGATGAATGGTGAATTTAATTTTTAAATCAATGTAGATTATAGAATGATGAATGATGAATATGTTGTAAAATGTCACTAGGTTGGTCTTCATGATTATGAAAAGGAGACAAAGATAATAAAATGCTCCAAGACCAAATCCAGAACTCGTGGAAGAATGGCTATCATTTAGCCCTCATATAGCGTTGATAGACAAGCCTAAATAATGTGTCAAGTTAGCCTTCAAACTGCTGGAGAAGTCGGCCTCTTAAACAGTCATGTCGGCTCCTAAATAGTCACACCGGTTCACTTGTAAGGTTGTGATGCAGGGGCATTAGGCAATAGCCAGCAATGTAGGAGTTTTGTCCACATGTTGTGGCTATTGAGGGTTCGGAATTCATCAAATTGTAACAGCCAGGTGTCAATACCTCGGCTGACTGTTTTAATTAGACTAGTTAGAGTTGTAGAAGTCGAATAGTTAGTTCAGTTATTTGAATTATTGTAATTAACCTGTTGGTTTTCCAACCGGTCCTCTCATAGGAACCGAAGAGTCATATGTGTATATGTATAAATGTATTCTCGGATGTAATTGAAACAGAGGAGAGGAGAGCGGGAGCGAGAGAAGAGAGATTCTGCAATAAAATTGTGTCCATAATTGCTTCCAATTAAATAGTTTCTGTGTGCATTCACCGTAGGGTAGTTCGAATCCTCAAGAGTGAAGAGATTGTTTAATTGCGAAGTAACGAACTCTGTGTATGGAAAAAATTGAACTCCTGTGAGATTTCCCCCTATCTCTGTCGATGGTTTACCTTGGTTTATTCGAATAATCCTTGCGCAGTTAACCCCACCTGTAGTCGTGGTTTGTATAGAGGATCCTGGATAATATTGTGAACTTTCCGTATAAGGAGATAACCTAGGTTTACTGTTAGTTGAAGTCGGAACCGGGACTAAGCCTGGAGTTAAGACACACAAAGGAGATTAACTCGACGAGAACCACAGTCAGTTACTGTAGCGAAACCACAAGCTGTTTTCGGGTTCACCCGCACCACTTTTGCAGCGTGAGTGGTATTTTCCGAAACGGAGCGATTCCATACAGGAATCGACACGTGGCTAGGCCACTGTTCCAAAACCACTGTTTAAACTACGATTTCGCGCGTTATCCATCGTACCAGGACGATGAGCGGAATGAACGAGATCCGTTGATTTGGGATAGGCGCATCGAACGGCGGGCGCTTCACAAAGGTGCGCGAGGTTTAATAAAGGAGCACACGGTTTATTGTAAGTGATTTACATAAGGCACGTGGAAGTGGGTCCCAGGACCGGTACTGTTATAAAGTTCATTTATAAAGTGTTGGCTATTGATATAAAATTCCGGAGATAAATTTAATCAATAGTATGGGTTTATGAATTAATGTTCCGAAGGGTGGAGAGTTATATAACGTCGGAAGGTGTAATATTGTGATAATATATATGGCGGGAATATAATACAACATCCAAGTCACGACTATATCTATGTGTAAATTCCGTTTGTCAATTGATAAATAAAACAAGAAAATGCAAGTGGACCACGTAGAGCAAAAGAACGAGTGTAAATAGGAGGAGAGTCGACTTTCAGCTGTGTGACTGCGTCATTTGTGGTATCAGAGCGGGTAGTTTAAGTTGTTTGCTGACATGGCAATCCGACTTGGTAGAGGTGCTGGCAGAAGGAGACCTGTAGCCAACGCAGAAGTGTTGGAGGTTTTGCAGAGGGTCGAGGCCAGAATGGATGCCATGGAGAGAAGACAACCCAGAGATCCTGAAGACACCATTGAACTAGAAATGGAAGAAGATGAAGAAAATGTTGAGATTCCTCCTGACCTGAGGCTCCTGAGAACTATTCTGGGATCTGCAGTTAAGCCCAGAATTGAAGTGTCAAGCTATGCAGGGGGACTGAATCCAGAAGAGCTGGTGGACTGGATAAATGAATTAAACAAGTGCTTCGATTATGAAGAAATAAGTGAAGATAAAAAGGTCAAGTTTGCAGTGACAAAGCTGAAGGGACATGCTGCACTTTGGTGGGATGGAGTGTAGGCAGAAAGGAGGAGAGTTGGCAAGCAACCTATCAAGAGCTGGACCAGAATATTGGCTAAGTTGAAGGGTAAATTCCTGCCTAGTGATTACCAACTGACATTGTATAGACAAATGCAGAACCTGAGACAGAGGTTGCTGACAGTAAAAGAATACACAAAGGAGTTCTACACAGTGAGCATAAGAGCTGGGCAGTTCCAAGACACACCAGAAAAGACTGCCAGATATGTGAATGGTCTCAAGCTGGAGATCCAAGATGAAATTGGTCTCTTGTCTCCTAAGACAGTGGAAGAGGCATACCAGATGGCCTTGAAAGCAGAGGAGAAACTCCTGAGAAAACAGTCTGCCAAGAAGAGGGGTACTTTCCGTGGGAAGGGAAGTCAAGGTGGTAGAGGAAAGCCTACACCCAAGGATGGAGCTAACAGTAGCTCACCTCAGAATGCATCTACAGAGGAGGATGCAAGTGGCAGAAGGGGTCCTCATAGAGGAAAAGGAAGAGGAGGCAGAGGTAGAGAATTGAGGTGTTATAGATGCCAGCAGGTGGGACATAAGCACTATGAGTGTCCAGAGAATGTGGGTGTTGGTCCAAGAAATGCTGTTGTTGCCCAGGTTGAAGAAGAAGCAGAAATTGAAGAAAAAGTTCTTCTAGAGAGGGGAGAGTCCTTGGTGGTTAATAAGGTTCTGTTGAAACAAACCAAAGAAGTCACTGAACCTGCACAAAGGAAGACTTTGTTTAGGAGCATATGCAAAGTCCAAGGGAAATGCTGCCAGCTAATCATTGATAGTGGCAGCACAGACAATTTGGTTTCCAATGAGGTGATAGAAAAACTGAAGCTGAAGACTAGGGAGCACCCCACTCCCTACAGGGTGTCCTGGCTGCATAAAGGGCACCAGCTGGTTGTGAAAGAACAGTGTGAAATAGAGCTGCAAATGGGCAATTACAAGGACAAGGTTTTGTGTGATGTAATGCTCATGGATGTGTGTCATATACTGCTGGGTAGACCTTGGCAGTTTGACAGAGCAGCAGTGCATGATGGCAAGAAGAACACTTACAAGTTCTTCAAAGATGGGGTACATCATATATTGATTCCCATGGAAGAAGGAGAGCCATCCAACAGAGTGATTGATCCAAAGACCTTGTTGCTGAGCGGGAAGGAATATCTGCAGCAGATAGAAGAAGAAGAGGTAAGCTTTGCTTTAGTTTGCAAACCAAAAGTAGTCCTTACTTCTACAAAGATTTCTGATTTGCTAATAGAAATCCAAGAGATGTTAGATGATTACTGTGACATTGCTGTGGATGATTTACCTGATGAGCTGCCACCTGTGAGGAAGATCAGCCATCAGATAGATTTTATCCCTGGTTCAAATCTGCCAAATAAGGCAGCCTACAGAATGACCCCCAAGGAAAATGAAGAAATCAGGAGACAAGTACAGGAACAGGTGGACAAAGGACTGATCATAGAAATTTTGAGTCCATGTGTAGTACCAGCAGTATTGAGCCCAAAGAAAGATGGAGGCTGGAGGGTGTGTACTGATTCCAGAGCAATTAATAAGATCACAATTAGGTACAGATTCCCTTTACCCAGAATTGAGGATTTGATGGACTGTTTGAATGGTGCTAAATATTTTTCAAAGATAGATTTGAAAAGTGGATACCATCAGATTAGAATAAGAGAGGGTGATGAGTGGAAAACTGCCTTTAAAACAAATGAAGGACTGTATGAATGGATGGTAATGCCTTTTGGGTTATCAAATGCACCTAGCACTTTCATGAGACTTATGAATGAAGTATTGAGAGAGTTCATTGGTAAATTTGTGATAGTGTATCTGGATGATATTTTAGTTTTCAGCAGAACTAAAGAAGAACATTTAAGACATCTTAATCATGTCTTGAAGAAGCTGCACCAAGAGAAGCTACTGATAAATTTGAAGAAATGCTCATTCATGAAAGAAGAGTTGGTGTATTTGGGTTTTGTTGTTTCTGCAGAAGGATTGAAAATGGACCCAGAAAAGGTTAAGGCAATTGTGGAGTGGCCTTCACCCAAGAATGTTTTTGAGGTAAGAAGTTTCCATGGGCTTGCTAGTTTTTACAGAAAGTTTATAAGAAACTTCAGCAAGATTAATGCACCCATAATTGAGACCATAAAGAAGAGAAAACAACCATTTAAATGGACTGCTGAAGCAAAAAGAAGTTTTAAACTATTGAAGCAAAAGATAACAGAGAAGCCTGTTTTGATTCTGCCTGATTTTACTAAACCATTTCAAGTGAAATGTGATGCAAGTGGGGAATCCATTGGAGCTGTGTTGAGTCAGGATGATAGGCCTGTGGCATATTTCAGTGAAAAGCTGAATGACACCAGAAGAAAGTATTCCTCCTATGAGAAGGAATTCTATGAAATTGTTCAGGCACTGAAGAAGTGGAGGCATTATTTGATGTCCAGAGAATTTGTATTATATTCTGACAATCATGCTTTGCAGTATATTGTACAGCAGCCCAAGTTGAAACATAAGCATGCTAAATGGGTTGAGTATCTCCAAAGTTTTAATTTTGTTTTGAAACATATAAGGGGCCAAGCCAATAAAGTAGTTGATGCTTTGAGTAGGAGACATTTGCTTGTTCAAGAGACTAATTTTGAAGTTGCAGGATTCGATTTTCTCAAAGAATTGTATAAAACAGATCCTGATTTTAAAGAAGCATTTGAAGCATGTAGTAACCCTGTTTTAACAGATAGAAGCCAGTGGCTGGATTATTTCCTACAGGAAGACTTGTTATTCAGAAAGAATCAACTGTGTATACCAAAATGTTCCATGAGAGAAAATTTGATCAAAGAAAAGCATAGTGGTGGACTTGCTGGACACTTTGGTACTGATAAGACTTATGAGCAGCTGAGTCACTTTTATTTTTGGCCTAAGATGAGAACAGAAGTAGATAAATTTGTGAAGAATTGCAAGATCTGTCAGTATGCTAAAGGAAGGAGCCAAAATGCAGGATTGTACACTCCCTTACCTATTCCAGACAGGCCTTGGGACATGGTGAGTATGGATTTTGTTCTAGGATTGCCCAAGACTCAGAGAGGGAATGATGCAGTCTTTGTTGTGGTGGATAGATTCTCCAAAATGGCACATTTTATTCCATGCTATAAAACTAGTGATGCCACCCATGTTGCTAACTTGTTTTTCAAAGAAGTTGTTAGATTGCATGGGTTGCCCAAGAGTATTGTCTCAGACAGAGACACCAGATTTGTGGGTCATTTTTGGAGGACACTATGGAAGAAACTTGGCACTAAACTGAGTTTCAGCTCATCTTATCATCCCCAGATTGATGGACAAACTGAGGTAGTGAATAGGAGTTTGGGAAATTTGTTGAGGAGTCTTGCAGGAGAACATCCCAAGCAGTGGGATCATATTTTGCCCCAGGCAGAATATGCATATAATGATTCACCAAACAGAAGCACAGGGCAGAGCCCATTCCATATTGTTTATGGAATGCACCCCAGAGGAATATTAGAGTTAAGAAATCTGGGAAGAGGAGAGCTAAGGAGTGCAGATGGTGAGGAATTTTCTTCAGAGATCTAGGCCATACATGAACAAGTGAAACAACAATTACAAGGCAACATCATCAAATACAAAAATAGAGCAGACTTGAGTAGAAAAGAAGTTCACTTTGAAGTAGGAGACTTGGTTTTGGCACACTTGAGGAAGGAGAGGTTCCCAAAGAAACAATACAACAAATTGAAGTTCAAAAAGATTGGGCCATGCAAGATACTTAGGAAGTTTTCTGCAAATGCTTATGAGATTGAATTGCCACCTGATGTTGGAATATCTCCCATTTTTAATGTTGCAGATTTGTACAAGTATGAAGATGATGGTGCAGAAGAAGGATCAGCAGACAAGGAGCAGGTTGAGTGGAAAGAGAAGCTACCTCCAGCACAGCCATTGCAACCAGATAAGATATTGGACAAAAGAGTATTCAGGAAGACCAGAGGACAAGAGTACTTCCAGTACTTGATCAAATGGAAGGATAAGCCAGAGGAGGATGCCACTTGGATGACTGAAGGAATGTTGCAGAAGATAGGCAGATCAGTGGAGGAGCTCATGGACAGGAGCCATGAAGAAGATTGCCCTCAGGAGTCTGATGCGGGGGCATTGGAGAGCAGCAGTAGCCAACAATGAGGTTTGTCCCATGTTGCTTGAATTGAGGTTCGAGAATTCATCATATTGTAGACGATGTCAATACCTCATTTGTTTTGTTTTAGACTAGTTAAGAGTTGTAGAAGTCGAATAGTTGGTTCGGTTGTTTGAATTATTGTAATTAACTTTGTTGGTTTTCCAGCAGGTCCTCTCATAGGAAAAGAAGTCATATGTGTGTATACTCATGTATAAATGTATTCTGGGATGTAATTGAAATAAGGAGAGAGCGGGAGCGAGAGAAAGAAGATACACAATAAAATTGTGTCCATAATTGCTTCCAATTAAATAGTTTCTGTGTGCATTCACCGTAGGGTCGTTCGAATCCTCAAGAGTGAAGAGATTGTTTAATTGCGAAGTAACGAACTCTGTGTATGGAAAAAAAATTGAACTCCTGTGAGATTTCCCCCTATCTCTGTTGATGGTTTACCTTGATTTATTCGAATAATCCTTGCGCAGTTAACCCCACTCGTAGGCGTGGTTTGTATAGAGGATCCTGGATAATATTGTGAACTTTCCGTATAAGGAGATAACCTGGGTTTACTGTTAGTTGAAGTCGGAACCGGGACTAAGCCTGGAGTTAAAACTTAAGACACACAAAGGAGATTAACCCGACGAGAACCGCAGTCAGTTACTGTAGCGAAACCACAAGCTGTTTCTGGGTTCCCCCGCACCACTTTTGCGGCGTGAGTGGTATTTTCCGAAACGGAGCCATTCCATACAGGAATCGACACGTGGCTAGGCCACTGTTCCAAAACCACTGTTTAAACTGCGATTTCGCGTGTTATCCATCGTACCAGGACGACGAGTGGAATGAACGAGATCCGTTGCTTTGGGATAGGCGCATCGGACGACGGGCGCTTCACAAAGGTGCGCGAGGTTTAATAAAGGAGCACACGGTTTATTGTAAGCGATTTACATAATGCACGTGGAAGTGGGTCCCAGGACCGGTACTGTTATAAAGTTCATTTATAAAGTGTTGGCTATTGATATAAAATTCCAGAGATAAATTTAATCAATAGAATGGGTTTATGAATTAATGTTCCGAAGGGTGGAGAGTTATATAACGTCGGAAGGTGTAATATTGTGATAATATATATGGCGGGAATATAATACAACATCCAAGTCACGACTATATCTATGTGTAAATTCCGTTTGTCAATTGATAAATAAAACAAGAAAATGCAAGTGGACCACGTAGAGCAAAAGAACGAGTGTAAATAGGAGGAGAGTCGACTTTCAGCTGTGTGACTGCGTCAGGTTGGCTTATATATAGGGGCAAACAACTATAAATACCCCTATAGCCTTCGCAGAAAAACACAGAAAATGCAGATCTGTTTGAGGTATTACCACAATCAAAAGATGCGAGTTCAGTGAAGTTTGAGGACTAAGTTTTTGCGGACAAGACTGAGGTTATACAACGTGAAACAAGGAGCAACTATTGCGGATTTATCTGAGGTTTTTGGTAGCATCTAAAGTGCAGATCTAAGGATAGGGGTCAGTGCAGATTGAAGGGCAATATATTGCGGAAAGAACAGGAAGAACAGACTGCGGTTGGGTGCACCAAGAGAACAGATTTGCGGATAGGTACAGGAGGGTAGAAGTGCAAATATCTTTGAGCTATACAATATCTATTGTAAGAATTTGTCATAGTCAAGTCAGTGACATAAAGGATATAGACGGTAAGGAAGGTAAATCAGAGATTTACCTTCCTAATTACATTGCAAGATATTCAGTTACAAGTAAAATCAATTTTGTCTCTACATTGGTATAAGTACTTTGATAATTGACTTGATGAAGGATTAACTAAGAAGACATAAGCAAGTTCACAAGTAATTATCAGGAAGAGAATTTTTGTATTAATCACATGCATTGACAATTCTCAACATGGTTTCAGAGCTAAGGTGACAATTAAGAAAGGGCATCTAAGGGACACACAAGGATAAGATTTCAAAGCATATAAGCTAGCCAAAGTTCATTGCAGAAGGGATAAGTTCAGAGATCTAATTCTCTGAGATTTTGGGAAGAAATCAGAGTCCAAATATCACAGCCAACAATTCAGATCATCCTTAGGAAATCTCGGGCTAATTTCAGAGGTGTTTTTTGGTAACTTCAGATTAGTGGAATCACAACAATGCTCTCGACACACCTAATGCAGATCGTAGTAAAAATACTAAACATAATTTCGGTAATATGTTACAGTTTGGGTCTATGCTACTTCAGGTCCAGTATAAATCAATAGAAAAAGAATAACAGTACTACCTAAGTAACATCTCATCTCAATCACACGTTTTGATGCTATATGTTGGTGCCGTCACATATATTCCTCGGTACTATTCAGTGATGGATTTATCAGAACTACTACCTTGGTGATCACAGTGACGTTGGTGCAAGCAAGGAAAGATCTTGATGCTAGAGAGAAGTCTCATGTGATATGAGAACAAAAGTTTTGTATCCTTTAAAAGAGCTAGATCAAAAGGAACAATCTCCTTTATTGAAGAAAGGCTTTTTCATTTGGAAGAAGATCATTCAAAGAGAGAGCACTAATACATCTTTTCTCAACCACCATCAAGGCGACCAAGCTGAAGACTTTATCTTCACTTGTCAAGTAAGTATCTTTTATTCTATAGTCAAATTTGGTATAATGACTTTGTTTTTGTAGGGAAATCTGTAAGCTGGTTGGGTTACCAAGATTCTTTGCATGAGGAGGATAGTCACAGTCCTTGAAGAAAGTAAAGTCATGAAAAGTCTCCAAAGGTCAAGATTCATCTAAATGCATGAAAAGGATAGAAGGGCTCAAGGATTCTTCTGAAATCAGTAAAAGTCCTTACATCCCTATATAACAGGATTGGAGACATCAAGAGAATATATGATAACTTGAAAGAACCATTCAAAGCAATAAAGAAGATCATGACACTTAGACCTGATTTACACAAAATTGAAGGTATCAAGGAATGAAGGGATATCTTCATAAGATCTCAACTATGAGACCTGGAAGAGATGATAAAATGGACAAGAAGGAAAAAGGAAAGTTTAGGAAAAATGGAAGACTTATGGACATTACAAGAAAGTTGGTCTTAAAGGGACAATCTCATTAGGAGAAAGAAAAGAAGATTCAAGGAAAATCACATAAACTTATGAATAAGAAATTGACTTCTGTTGGTCATGTGATAATGTAGCTTCCTGATCTAAGCATGGCAAGAGCTCCCGGTGAATCAGCTCCGGGAAAAACCTCTCTGACAAACATTACTAATGTAAAGCAGTCATCAAGAGCAAGGGTCATCATGGAAACATATTTCTTGATGTGATGACATATTGATGAAGTAGGCCAAGGGAATGAAGCTCTTCATTCTTGAGAAATTGCTACAGGATGACTCAAGGGAAAAAGGTATGAGGTATGTATATATTTATATGCCGACATTGGATGTTTTGAGGTCATGTCATATGGTTGCTGGTAATGGACTTCTGTACTTAGAAGTATGATGTATGGAGGAGTATCTCTCAATGCACGGACAGATGAAATCAACATAAAATGTCCTCATGGAATATGAGGTGGTTGTATATGAACAGGAAACTAGGAAAGTTGTATGTTCCTGGGAATCAAGAATGTGCAGAGAGGAAGAGATCATGAAATGCAACATGTCAAGAGGCAGTTATTATCCGGAGGCCAATAAGATGTGACTAGGAGATCTCCTAAAAAGAGATGTAGACTCTGACGAAAGTCTGGTAAAGAAAGAAGACCCTTGGAAATCATATCATTAGGAAATGTGTCAATCTGTATGAAGGATGCCGATGCTTACAGGAAGATGTCATCGTGAAAGATCATCACTGAGGTAAACTTTGTTTTAAAAGGTTCATATGTAAATGTTTATCTGGATGAATTTGTGCAGGGTTGCTAATCATGAGAAATGATGTATGATCCTGGGAGATGATTCAAAGGAAAGCAGCATGGCACAATAGTGAACCAGATAAGGAAGTCTGGTGAATCACTCTGATAGCTGACAAGACTTAGGATGGAAGTGATGAATGATCTATGCCCTATGAAGCTAAAAGATGGAGATTCCTCAATACCGAAATCCATGACATCGAGGACAGGAATTCTTAATGAGCAGCTGGGTGTCTCACCATTGCTGCTGGAGGTCCCTGGTTAAGAGGGAGCTTGATGGTAAGTTTCTTACTTGGAATAAAACTTGGTAATTCCTAAGGATGAGCTTAGGTACATTCTTTGTATAAGAATGAGTACATCCCTTGTGGAATAGGTCCTCCCTGCGAGGGAGAGATAGACACATCATTCTGGTCTTGGGAAGACAGAATGGAGGATTGGGTAATCATTTGGAATTCGATACTCTTTGAGAATGTGATCGCGCATTCAAGATAAGAGTAGTTGGGGACCGATGTTCTTTGAGGGCTAGCTACCCAAGAGAAGAATAGTCCAGAAAGGTCATACTTTGGGAACACCCGGGTGGAGTATGTATGTTGGAGAGACAATGACGAAGGTGTCTATAAGTCATGTGTCTCGGCAGCATTGAAGCCCATTGTCTCGTTGAAGAGATGGGGCTGTTAGTCAAGGCCTTGCACTAGTACAATGCTGGTTGAAATGATGCTATATAGATGCGATTACCAATCCGATTTTTCTTATGAGATTCTTTAGTTTAAAAATGATCATGTAACTATATGAATACCTCCCCAGTTAAGAGGGAGTGTTGTAAAATGTAACTAGGTTGGTCTTCATGATTATGAAAAGAAGGAGACAAAGATAATAAAATGCTCCAAGACCAAGTCCAGAAACCGTGGAAGAATGGCTATCATTTAGCCCTCATACAACATTGATAGACAAGCCTAAATAATGTGTCAAGTTAGCCTTCAAACTGCTGGAGAAGTCGGCCTCCTAAACAGTCATGTCGGTTCCTAAATAGTCACACCGGTTCACTTGTAAGGTCGGCTTATATATAGGGGAAATCAACTATAAATACCCTTGTAGCCTTCGCAGAAAAACACAGAAAATGCGGATCTGTCTGAGGTATTACCGCGGTCAAAAGATGTGAGTTCAGTGAAGTTTGAGGACTAAGATTTTGCGGACAAGACTGAGGTTATACAGCGTGGAACAGGGAGCAACTATTGCGGATTTATCTGAGGTTTTTGGTAGCATCTAAAGTGCGGATCTAAGGACAGGGGTCAGTGCAGATTGAAGGGTAGTATATTGCGGAAAGAACAGGAAGAACAGACTGTGGTTGGGTGCACCAAGAGAACAGATTTGCGGATAGGTACAGGAGGATACAAGTGCAGATATCTTTGAGCTATACAGTATCTATTGTAAGAATTTGTTGTAGTCAAGTCAGTGACATAAAGGATATAGAAGGTAAGGAAGGTAAATCAGAGATTTACCTCCCTAATTACATTGCAAGATATTCAGTTACAAGTAAAATCAATATTGTCTCTACATTGGTATAAGTACTTTGATAATTGACTTGATGAAGGATTAACTAAGAAGACATAAGCAAGTTCACAAGTAATTATCAGGAAGAGAATTTTCGTATTAATCACATGCATTAACAATTCTCAACAGAATGATATTGATCAATGTATTTGAATATTTCATTATTGAAACTCATGGTACGGATGAATAATGATGTCATATGAATGATGTATGTATCAAAATGATTGATGAAGATGGATCAATGTATGTCATTATTTAATTCAATTATGAATTTAAATTTTATGTGTGGATCAAATTTAAATTTTCAATGTTTTGGTATATGTATTACTATTAGTCTATTTAATATTTATGCTTTCATTATTGAACAATGAATATGAACTTGAATTATATATATATATTGTATACCTCGATGTCCCCCCGCACCCTCGAAATTTCCCTAAAATTTGAGGGTACTCCCACACGTCCCCCCTGTGTGTCTCCCCGCACCGGAGTCTTCGTGGAACATTGATAATAAATGGAAGGGGAGTGATATATATGAATGAGGGAGTGGGACCACGCAACCAAAATCGTGGTCTCCCATGTAGTACCACCCTAAAACCGAATTGTCAGTAAATGAGATCCCACGAGACTAAGATCCAAGGGTAGCATCCAAAAGAGGTCTAGGAGACAAA
Organism: Pinus albicaulis; assembly: GCA_034641835.2. Taxonomy (NCBI): domain Eukaryota; kingdom Viridiplantae; phylum Streptophyta; class Pinopsida; order Pinales; family Pinaceae; genus Pinus; species Pinus albicaulis. Next base: position 336,631,267 of record CM076575.1, on the reverse strand, counting down.
AGCACAGATCTAGCCCACTCTTTCCACTGAATCACCCTATTAATCCATTGCAAAAAGTGTCCATGATAAGCAAACTCAATAGTCAATTACCAAATGACAAGACATACCTTCAGGTTCTGGAGGCCCACCTTCAAACATACAATCATGACAGATGGGTGAGGGACCACATGGCTAGATCAGGTGGCGGAGAAATGGCACAACGAGCTAGTTGGTGGCTACAAGGGGTTGTTGGCTGCCGGCTAAGGACCTTCTTGGAGAAATTTTTTCTCCTAGGGATATCACCCACAAAGTGGTGGGTAACATCTGGCTCCAACTAGGACGTGATCTATCGAACAAGTGGGTGAAGCTACTCAAATGGGAGGTCATGAGAACTCTAGCAATCTCTTGGTCACCGTAGACCTGTTAGCTACACATATCAACGACTAACCCACATGGCAACATGTTTTTCATGGTGTCTTATGATGACCCATGCTTAATGTCAGGTCGTAAAATCAACAAGTAATAAAATGTACAATTTTTAATCTAAATGCAACTAACCTATCATGAGCAACATCATATGACATTAGTTCTAATGCGGAAATTAACATGCAATGCATCCTACTCTAACATGGATATGGTACCAAACTCATACTAAGTGTAATCATAAAGCCAGTGCAACCAAGATATCATCAAATCAATATAAATATGCCGATTGATATGATTATTTATGTAGTAAATGTCAAAGTGGATGTGGAAAAAATCGCGTGGATGATAAGGCCGGTGGGAGGTAAGAAAATAGAATGTCGACACATGGATGATTATGTGAGAAAAGGTACAAAAAGGATGTAATCTAGTCCATGAGATCCTCTCTTCTAATAAAAATATAGATATGTCAATGATTAGACTCGTAATCTTTTGATGGATGGCAATCTCAGGCATATTATTTCCATGATGGTCCTTATCATTTGTGTCATATTTTTTGGTCTCTACAGGGTTATGATTACTAAAAAAGGGAGGTTGATGAGATGGAGAAACACAAGTAGATTGGCCATGATGATCACAATGGAAAAGGGAGAGTATAGATTGATCATGATCCGAAGGGGATGCCCAAGGAGATAAAGAATATTCAATGAGGGGTTCTTCCTCGACACTAAACTCAGAAAGGGGAGAGGAGAGGGATCGATGTCACTTGAGATCATATGAGAACATGCATGAGAATCACTCTCAAAATGATGAATAAGAGAAGAAGATAAGGGGGAGGGAAAATAATTATATTCAATGGGCTCTTCTTCTCCAAAATCATAATTTAAAGGCTTGAGAGATTTGAATACGGTAAGGATGATAAGTAGGAGCCTTATTGATTTCCTCTTTAATAGTATCAAAGATTGGGTCTCCCCTAAAAGAAGAGTTGATTACTTCCAACTCCCCCTCTTCTTGTAAGGGAAAATAATAATTCTCCTTCCCAAGGGTATCAATGAATATTTCAACATAAATAATGCTTGAGAGAAAGAGAAGGCCAATCTCAGCCTCATCCTCCTTGTCTTATCATAAACGGGAGCACAATCAAATTGATGACCAACAATTTTCAACTTTTCTTTTTCAATATGAAAGTATTCTCCAATATCAACTTCCACGGGGCTAATGGGATTACCCTCCCCAAGGTTCTCCAAAGGAGAGTCATTAGGAGTAATATCCTTGAGAAAGGTAAGGTTAGCCTCAACTTCACTTTCCATAGATTCATCCTCCCCAATACATGTGTTCTCAAAATCACCCTTTTCATCATGTGGACCCATGGAGGACTCACCTTCACATTCATCACTTAGATTCTCAAGGTCTTGATGATGCTCGATGAAGGCTTCCTCTTGAATGCCCAATGCCGGGCGTACTTGAAAATGTCTAAGAAATCCATCATTGAACTCCTCAATAGATGAGATACGCTTAGGTTCATGATCATGTAACCATGAATTATGACCACCGAGAGATCCCATGAACCACAGCATGAGGACATCTTGGTGAACCACCTTCTCCCTTGAAGCATGTGCTTTAAATCTCTTTGCATGGTCAATTGCAGAGAGTGGATCACCATCAAACACGGACACCCCATGTACCATCCTTCTGGTGACATGATAAGGGTGCGCAGGGATGCTATCAATGTCCAATTTGGGAAACTTATCAATGAAAGACAACCTATTTGAGATATACATGAAAAATATGTAGGAGTCGCCAGGGTGAATTTAAAGATGCTTAGAAAAATTCTTGCTTCACCCTACAAGCATTGACTTTAAAGTTCAATGAAGAACTAGGGCGTCGTTCTTCCAATGGAGTCGCCAATAATGTTATGTCAATATGTCATATGGGGGAAGAAACACACGTTTAGTGTCCTCGACAACGATGCCAGAAATGTTACCACTCAAACTAGCAGGGGACCTAAAAGGGAATCCTAAAGGGGCAACTGTTTAGGTTAAGGGAAACGATGGAGACTTAGCCCACTTTCATCTTAGCTAAGGCTCCCTACTCTTTACGAACTTTCACCGATGGGAGGAGACTCGGTGTATAGAGAGTCACTTGTGAAGGATAGATCAACAATGGATATGAAGTGACCTCGATGATCCTTTCCTAGAAGGGAGTCAAGAGTGGGGCTTGCTTGCTTCTTAAGCAAGGTACAAGTTTTCTAGGAGAAGGGAGTGAGGATTTAAGGGCTAGGTTAAAGGAGTGTGACTTGGGAAGGAGCTCCCTAATCCATAAAATGCTTGCAAGACTTGGATTCTCGAGTTGTCTTTTTGAAGATTTGACTTAGATGAAAAATGGGACCACACGGGACCAAATGGACCCAGCCTAGGTTAAGGGGAGGGAGTATAGAAACTGATGATGAACTTAACCTAGACAAGGAGGGGGAGAGGATCAAAGAAAGAATTTCCACTAAAAGGTGCAAAAATGGTCCTATGAGGTACTAGCCTAGGGAAACCCAAGGCAAAGTTTGATCTCAAGGCTAGGGCTTGGGATATCTCGCAATCTTACCATCAGAATTTCTTCAATTTTGGAGACCTTGAGGAAACACGATCATAGGAGAGGCCAAGAGATCGAACTTTTTCTATGGCTATTTTTCGAGAAAATGATGCCCTAGGTGACCTAGCATGGCCAAACTTGGAGACGAGAAAAAGGGGAAGAAAAGTGTTTCTAGGGTGATCACCTTATGGTGGACTAGTGCCTAATTCCTTTGGGTATATGGAGTCAGGAAGAATAATGAGAATGGATTTCGTTTCTTGCTCAAAGAGGCTCTAAGGACAATTTCGTTTAGCATTAGGGAAAAAAACAGAGTGACCTTAAAGCATTTATAATTCGTTTGCAAATCAAGATGGCTTATCGAGATGAATTTGATCTCTAGGAAAATTCATTCAACATACATGGCCCATACATAGAGATATGCTATATAGAAACATAATTCCACAATTTAACAATAAATGCTTGCAACAATTTGCCCTAAAATAGCGAAAAACCCATTATCAATGCGTGTGACGAAGTAAAAGAAAATAGCATTAAGTTCACACTTACATGTAAGAGAATATATCCAATCATCAATACATTTTCCAATCAAGAAGCTCTAAGAAAAGAAAATGTAATCCAAACATCAAAATTCATCCATACTCAGATTTTATCCACCAAGAAGAAATGCGAAAATCTCAAGAGAGAGAATGATCCAATCCCCATGATGATTCAAAATGAATTCACATCACTCCTATTTATACACTTCTTAGGAATTCGAATTACCTAATTAGACCTACATTAGCCCCTATAGTAAAATAAAGTGCAAAATAACTAACTTTTGGTGACAAGCCCACCAAACTATCTCATAAACAAAATAATAAGCCTCTCAAGAGGTCGAATCATAAATGATACATGTCGTTGGGCCCTCCAAGAGGCCTGATGAAGTCCATAAGTGCCACACTAATGAATAGGACTCTCAAAAGTGATGGACAAGCGGGCGACCCATTGTTCTCCAAACAATAAATCTGTGGTGCTCCCAGTGGGTGTGGGGGCACACAAATAACCTCACGGGTGTTCAAGTAGATCGAAGATGGATGCAAACCATCTGTAAAGGCTCAAATGATAATATAAATGATGCCACATCATCATACAAGTCCTGGGTCATCAGCCTAGTGCATGGTACAACTGTGGGGCTGACTGGGCATGATGAACCAGATGCATCTTCCTTGTCCAATAGGTGAATCTCGAGCAATCTTTGACCATATCTGGGGATCCATGGAGTGTTGTCTACTGCTGTGGAGGCCCATGGCTCTCTACATTTACCCTACATGTGCCAATGTAGCCCGCTGGAGAGTTAGGTCACTGTATAGGGAGACCAAACTCAGAGTGGAAACCATCTGCAATCCTGAATAAGATCCAATGCGTCCCCTAGCCTTCCAGCACAACAAGTCATTAAAGTAATCGGGTAAAAGAGCTTACAAACCATGGACAACCGGTGGACACTTCATAATGGCATGCCCTTCCATAGTGGGCTTTGGCATGTGCTAATGTATCCAAGCTCCACAGGGGGTTAACCAAGTACCTTATTAGGTGGTTGCTACCTTTAAAGGGGCTAATATGTCCAAGGTACATCCCTCAAATGGTGGTGGCATGTGATAAATAGGTGAATGGAATAGGGAATGAAAGGCGCAATCCTGGGCCACATATCAGGGTACAAGGGTAGCTAAAAAAATGGGAAGCCCACATCTGGGTATATAATGAATAGGAGGGAGTAGTCGTGGTACATGAGGTACCCAGGCCATGGTTTTTCCACTCTTCTTTATATGCCTTTTTCCTTCTATGATTTTTCTTTGATTAACTGCTCGAGGCTCAAGGGAGAAGAGCATGATGTGTAAGATATAATAGTGGATAACCCCTTTAAGGTAGGGCGACTCATTGCCCACCAGGGGTTGGGACGATCATGGGTCCCATAATGATAATGGAGGCTCATCTAGGGCCTATGGAACCAGGGTGATGGCCATGGTTATGGGGTAGAACTCATGCATTGGCTTTTTCCCACTTGCTAGATATATTTGTCCCGATCATCTTTTGCATCTTGTGGTACATTTTCCTGTTGAATGTGGCCATTTATGCTTTTACTTTTCTTTTCAGCTACTTCAACTTCTGAGGCATCGTTCCAAACCTGACCCAAGGTGGGGGCAAGGGAAAGGGGAGGCTAACCCTATGTGGACCTAGTGAAGAAATGTGGAACCAAGTGGGAAAGGTGATGAATGGGGTTATAATAAATGGAAGGGGAGTGATATATGTGGATGAGGAAGCGAGACCATGCAACCAAAATCATGGTCTCCAATGTAATACCACCCAAACAATCGAATGGTCAGTAACGAAGATCCCACGAGACTAAGATCTAAGGGTATCATCCAAAAGAGGTCTAGGGGATAGATGCACAGACCTAGGCACTCTTTCTTCCGAATCTCCCCATTAATCTGTGCTCAGAAGTTTCCATGATAAGCAAAGTCAATACTCAATTACCAAATGACAAGACATACCTTCAGGTTCAGGAGGCTCACCTTCAAACATACAATCATGTTAGATGGGTGAGGGACCACATGGCTTGCCCAGGTGGCAGAGAAATGGCACAACGAAGTAGTTTGTGGCTGCAAGGTGCTGCTGGCTGCCAACTAATGACAATCTTGGAGAAAATTTTTCTCCTAGGGATATCACCCTTAAAGTGATGGGTTGTGAAAATTTCTGAATTTACTAACCAGAAATCCTACAACAGTAATCTGATTTATTTCTCCAACTTGTTTTATTAACTTAACAAGTTATTTTTCTGACTAATACATGAAGAACATTGAAGTAAATACACTGTTGCCTACACGTCCATACAGATCAAGTGCTGAAGGATTAATCACATTCGACAAAGGACACATAAGAATTTTCGAACAATTGTCCTCGGAAAAACCCAATGCGGGAAAAAACTGGTGCAACAACTCTTGAGGGTTTTATTATTATGTAGAATTCTGAATACAAACTAGGGTACCAATAGTGGTTTACCCAAAAAAAAAAATCTCGGCAGAAGTACCTTTATCTCTGGAGTAGATATTATGGTTGATTCAACTGAGAATGATGAACCCCACAGGTGCCTACGCAGTCACTGCGTCACCCTTTAGTGTAGCTGTGTCACTCTGTCTAATGTGCTGAATACGAGCCCGATTTGGTCCACTGAAATCCCAACACTGCTTAATGAGTGACTGCGTCACCCTGACTGGGCCTGCCCCCCTCTGCATGAGCCATTCTGGCTCTGCATCACCCCTCTTGGGCTTATGCTGCCTCTATGTCACCCCTCCAGGGTCTACGCTGCCTTTGCGTCACTCCTCGTAGGCCTGCACATCTCTCTAGTACGGATCTGCCTCTCTGCTATTGTATTCACAGCCTTGGACTCGGAAATCCCACTGCCAAACTGCCCCTCGCTACACTACAAGCTCACTCAAAAATTCTCAGTAAACCACGCCCCAAAATTTCGACTTAGCTCAATTGCTACCGCTATGTGTGTCTCCTCCAACTGACCCCAAGCCTTCCTTTAATAATTTTCCAGTTGACGAATCAACGACCGTGATCTAATCTGTAATCGATGGCTAAGATTACAAAAGACTTGATCCTCATCACTTAGAAGTTTAGAAAATTCTCACTCACATGTTTAAATTAATTCACTTTAATTATTTAATTTCCCTAAGTTTGACTTAGGGTCTCTGTTAAATTTGGACAACTAGGTCCAAACTCCATGTTATGATGCTCAGATTAAGAGGCTAATATTTTTGTTGGATTCCTCTTTCGGAGAGGTGTAAAATCCATATATAATATGTCTTAATCCGATGAGCAGAACATTTATTTTGAATTTATTATTCATAATAAATTATATGTGCAGGTCGGCCTTAAGGTTTCACACCCCCAGCAGATGTGTCACACACCCCAATGATGGATATAAATACAAGCAAAGTTGGAGAGCATTTCATCACAACACAACACATATCTTCTTCTTTCATCTGATGTAGTACGAGCTCCTTAGAAGACATTTCCAGCCCACACGTGTGAAGAAGAAGGACGAATTTCTGTACGGCTGAGCTGAAGGACGAGTTGCTGCAGCTAGGGTTTTGCGGGAAGTTTGACCAGCGTTGACTTTGGTCAACGCATGGTCCGAATGGGCTGAAATTTGGTGAGAAGTTCGATTTTGGAAGGCCGTACTGTTTGGCACAGAAATCGAGGTCAAAGAGTTGACCAATCTGCTGCTGCGTTGACTTTTAGCTTGCTGCCCTGCGTTGACTTTTTCTGGAAGCGTTGACTTTTTTGGAGTTGACTTGGGTTGACTCGTTTGCTGATTGGAGGACTGTTGTGACACATTTTGGGTTGGCTGACCAAGGAGACTTTGCTGGTTGAAGCATCCTGTTGACCGCCGTAACGCACCACCACATTTTTCTTGTTTCTGATTTGTCTTCTATAAGATCCACTTATATGTTCTATCTGCATTTTACTTAACTATTTGTATGATTGCTGTGAGAAAAGTAAAGTTGCTCCAAGCATAGAACATCTACAAAAAATTTACATGGTATCAGAGCTGAGGTGAAGACAAACTCTATCTTTAGCAATCACCACCGGAAGAAATGGGTTCCACAAGTCTTGAATTCAAGGAGAATGACAAGCTGACTTCCATGCCCGGAAGATGATATTAGATCTCAAATTGGAAGACCATGATCTCTTGGATCATGTGCTGGGTAAGATTCAAGAACCTCCATCCAATGCTACCGCTGCTGTTAGAAACAAGTATAAGAAGGGAGAGATCAAAGCAAAGTTGTTGATCAGGGAATCCATACATAAGAGCCTGGTTGCCTATATATCTGAACTAGGCACATCCAAGGAGATGTATGACAAATTGATCCTTATGTTCAAGGTAAACAATGTGAACCAAGTGCTATTCCTCAAGAACAAGTTAAAGAATATGAAGAAGGGCCGGGATGAGTCTGTTCAAACTTACTTTCTGAAATTGACCGAAACAAGGAACAATCTGCTAGCTATTGGGGAAACAATAGCTAATCGTGAGATGGTTCTCACCGCACTTGGAGGACTTCCATATGAATGGCAAGTATTCACAACTACCATTCTCAACAATAATACCATTCCTAACTTTGATGAGCTTCTGTCTAGATGTATGCAAGAAGAAACAAGGATGAAGGAATTTGATAATGACAAAAATGCTGCCTATGGTGCTCATTCTCGAAAGAAGAACTTTGGTGGTCCTAAGGACAAAGGAAGAACGAAGGCTCAAGAAAAGAAGGGCAAGTGTTTCACTTGCCATAGGCCTGGTCACTATGCTAGAGAATGCCCCTTCAAGAAGGATTCTCTCGATAGTGATGATAACAACAACAACCGAAGGAATGGGAATCGAAGAAATGACAGATCCAAAGGAAAGAGGAAGGCTCACTTTGGTGGAAACAATCAACCTTCTAAAAGGTCTAGAAATACCATGTATGAGGAGTCTAATGTTGTTGATAAAAGAAATGAGTATATTCTTGTATCTGCTCTCTCTGCTACATCTCCGCCCGACACTATGGATGTCTGGCTAATCGATAGTGGTGCCTCAAGACACATCATTGGATTCAAGGAAGCACTCTCTGACATGGTTGAAAGGAATACTAATCTAGAAATTATCCTTGGGGATAATGCCACATATCCCGTGAAAGGGACAGGGACTGTGACCCTCCACTTGTCTCAAGGACAAGTCCTACGTTTGCAAGATGTACTCTACGTACCTAAATTGAAGAAGAACCTTGTGTCTGTATCTGCCATGGAAGACAAAGGATTCAATGTAACTTTCTCTGATGGAAAGGTGCTCATGTGGAAGGAGAGCTTCAATGAAGCTATCTCAATTGGTTTTAGAGTTGGTACACTCTACCAGGTTGGAGGGAGTCCGTTGGGAGCTATGACTTGTGATACTATCCGACAAACCGAACTATGGCACCGAAGATTTGGACACCTTCATTACAAGGCACTTCCCGAAGCAAGGAAGGTGGTGACAGGGATGCCTGACTTTGGAAATAATCATGAAGGTGTATGTAAGGGCTGTGCTGAAGGAAAACATACAAGGGGACCTTTCCCCTCAAGTGTCACAAAGACATCTGATATATTGCAACTGGTCCATTCTGATATATCTGGTATGTTGCCCGTGACATCCCTGGGGGGATGTTCTTACTACATGACATTTACCGATGACTTCTCTCGCAAAACCTGGATATACTTCTTGAAGAAGAAGGATGAGGCTTTCATGTGGTTCCGTACCTTCAAAGCCTTGGTGGAAAATATGACCGGAAAGAAGATCAAGATTTTGAGGACTGACAATGGCACCGAATATGAGTCAAATGAGTTCAAAGACTTTTGCAGAGCAGCTGGCATTAAGAGGGAGACTACCACTGCATATACTCCTGAGCAGAATGGTGTTGCTGAACGCAAGAATAGGACTATTGTGGAAGCTGCCCGTGCCATGCTATGTGACCAGGTCTACCGAAGTTTCTGTGGGGAGAAGCTGCAAATACTGCTGTGTACATTCAAAACCGATGCCCTCATTCCGCTCTGGACTCCAAAACTCCCGAAGAGGTTTTCTCTGGTAAGAAACCCGATGTCTCACATTTTAGAATTTTTGGATGTCCTGTCTATTTTCATGTGCCGAAAGAAAAGAGAAGTAAGCTGGATGCTACTGGGAAGAAAGGAATGCTTGTGGGCTACAGTGAGACTTCTAAGGCATATAGAGTCTATGTACCTGGTCAAAGGGAAGTAGAGATAAGCCATGATGTCACTTTTGACGAAGATGCTTCCCTGAAGAAAGTAGTAGATCTTCCAAGATCTGGAGAAAATCATGTAGAAAGGCCTGGAAATCTGGAAGAACTGCAGGATGAGACAATGCCTGATATTGAAGGACCAATGGACCCTATTGATTCATCTCCTTCACTGGGAAAGAGACCATCATGGCTGAGGGATACCCTCGAAGATGCTGAGGGTCATGCTGCCCCAAGGTGGACATTCCGAGAAAGCAAGAAGCCGTGTAGATACCAAGGGTTTCTAGCTTCCATGAGTACTATTGTACAATCTGAACCTGGATCTTTTGAGGAAGCCGTAAAGCATCAAGTCTGGAAGGATGCTATGCACGAAGAATATGAGTCCATAATGAAGAATAATGTTTGGGATGTGGTCCCAAGACCGAAGGACAAATCTGTTGTCACCGCAAAATGGCTCTACAAGATCAAACATGGATCTGATGGGAGTGCTGAAAAGTTCAAGGCAAGGTTTGTTGCCCGTGGCTTCTCTCAAAAGGAAGGAATTGACTATGATGATATATTTGCACCTGTGGCACGATATACCACCATTCGATCAATCATAGCCCTTGCTGCTACGCAAGGATGGAGTATTCATCAGATGGATGTCAAGACCGCTTTTCTGCATGGTGCAATAAAGGAAGAGGTGCATGTGGAACAACCTCTGGGATTTGAAGTTCAAAATCGAGACACTCATGTCTGCAGGTTGAAGAAAGCCCTCTATGGGTTAAAGCAAGCACCCAGAGCTTGGTACGAGAGGATGGATAGTTACTTGATGAAGCTGGGCTTCACTCGAAGTAATGCTGATCCGAACCTTTATTTCAAGGTTGTGCAGGGAAAGCCTCTCATTCTAGTGTTGTATGTGGACGACCTCTTCCTGACAGGTGCTGACCCTCTCATTCATCAATGTAAGAGGGAGCTCGCTGCTGAGTTCGAGATGAAGGACCTAGAACTGATGCACTACTTCCTAGGCCTGGAGGTCTGGCAGAGACCTGGAGAGATTTTCCTTTCTCAAGGAAAATACATTGTGAAGCTTCTGGAAAGATTTGGGATGGTGGACTGTAAGTCCGTGTCGACACCGATGGAACTCAACTTTAAGAAGCTGAGTGGCAGCGCTGCGGGGCCTATCTTGGCCAATCCTTCTGAGTATCGTCAACTCATAGGAGCTTTGATGTTCTTAGTGAACACCCGACCGGATATATGTTTTGCAGTGAACACTTTGAGTCAACAGATGGTTGAGCCTCATCATTTTCACTGGGTTGGTGCCAAGAATCTTCCGAGATATCTTCGGGGCACGATAAACCATGGGCTGAGATACACTGCCGGGAGTGTGACACTCCGTGGATATACTGATGCCGATTGGGCTGGCAGTGTGGTGGATCGTAAGAGCACATCGGGATGCTGCTTCAATCTTGGTTCTGCTTTGATCTCATGGATGAGCAGGAAGCAGAAGTCGGTGGCTTTGAGCACCGCGGAGGCCGAATACATTGCTGCTAGTATGGCCTGTTGTGAAGCAGTTTGGTTGCGGAAGCTCTTTAGTGAGCTGCTTGGACATGTGCTAGATACCACTGTGATACTCTGTGATAATCAGAGTGGGATTCGTATGACTGAGAATCCTGTGTTCCACGACCGATCCAAGCATATTGATATCAGGTACCACTTTATCCGGGATATGGTACAGCGAGGCGCCGTAAGGCTCGATCATATAGGAACTGATGAGCAGGTCGCGGATATTCTCACTAAGCCCCCGGGGAAGGTCAAGTTCCTAACCTTCCGTGAGAGTCTTGGTGTCGTGGAAAGACCCTATGATGTGGGTCCTGTTGGACGATGAGCTCTGGGAGCTCTGGGGGCTTTGGGGATAGCTTCTCGGAGCTATAAGCACTCATAATGCTTCTGCCCCACCCTTGTGATTATTGAGCTGGTTCGCCACTCATTTATCTGTGCCTCGTATGCATCCTACCCATTGAGTTCAGGGCTCATGGGAAGTACCTCTCATTTGGCCAATGAGGTGGGAAAAGCTAGAGACTATTAGCAAAGACTGATGGACGCATCAGAGATTGCCGTACTCTCTATCTAGGATGGCACGGTCCAACCACTTGATCTGGGATCAAGTTTAGTGAGGTCTGGGACCTCTGCCTGACTTCGGGTCAGATGAACCAACTTTGGGTTGGTTGGATATTCTTCATGAGTTTGATAGAGGTTTGGAACCTCTGGACTGATTATGTCAGTCGGGGGATGATGTCTTTGTGACTGACCCACTTCTGTTCTGAAATAAAGAGGCCAGCAAAGCAAGTTACGGCGGGATGACGCACGATGTTTGATTGCACCGATGGATGGAGTTCTCCCTAGTTGAGAGGGAGTGTTAAATTTGGACAACTAGGTCCAAACTCCATGTTATGATGCTCAGATTAAGAGGCTAATATTTTCGTTGGATTCCTCTTTCGGAGAGGTGTAAAATCCATATATAATATGTCTTAATCCGATGAGCAGAACATTTATTTTGAATTTATTATTCATAATAAATTAAATGTGCAGGTCGGCCTTAAGGTTTCACACCCCCAGCAGATGTGTCACACACCCCAATGATGGATATAAATACAGGCAAAGTTGGAGAGCATTTCATCACAACACAACACACATCTTCTTCTTTCATCTGATGTAGTACGAGCTCCTTAGAAGACATTTCCAGCCCACACGTGTGAAGAAGGAGGACGAATTTCTGTACGGCTGAGCTGAAGGACGAGTTGCGGCAGCTAGGGTTTTGCTGGAAGTTTGACCAGCGTTGACTTTGGTCAACGCATGGTCCGAATGGGTTGAAATTTGGTGAGAAGTTCGATTTTGGAAGGCGTATTGTTTGGCACAGAAATCGAGGTCAAAGGGTTGACCAATCTGCTGCTGCGTTGACTTTTAGCTTGCTGCCCTGCGTTGACTTTTTCTGGACAGCATTGACTTTTTTGGAGTTGACTTGGGTTGACTCGTTTGCTGATTGGAGGACTGTTGTGACACATTCTGGGTTGGCTGACCAAGGAGACTTTGCTGGTTGAAGCATCATGTTGACCGCCGTAACGCACCACCACATTTTTCCTGTTTCTGATTTGTCTTCTATAAGATCCACTTATATGTTCTATCTGCATTTTACTTAACTATTTGTATGATTGCTGTGAGAAAAGTAAAGTTGCTCCAAGCATAGAACATCTACAAAAAATTACAGTCTCCATTAAAATAATTAACTATTTGAATAACTTAAGTTCTGGGTGGAATTTCTCCAAACGATTTCTCGGTCTTGGAGATCTCATGTATTCTAGGCCCTCCACAAAGTTTCGGAGCTAGAGCACATCCGATGCTAACCAAAAATCAACACTCCCTCTTCGCGAGGAATGTGCTTTAGCAACACTTCACCCTAAAGCATCACTCTGATCCACGACATCGGTCCCCAGTGCTGCTGATGCTTGGCCTGCAGCCCTTCACCCATTGCGCTGCTGCCTTCTGTACTACAACCCATGACATTGCCACTGCCACTGCCTCATCTGTATTGTAGCTCCCTCTCAAATGCTGCATCATGCTACCCATAGCACTGCCATTGCTAACTGTTGCACTACAACTCAGTTGCTGAGAGTTAAGCAACTGAAGGACATCACCCAAAATACTGACATACAAGTCAGTCTAGTTGCATCTCAATACTGAAGCACCCTCTGCTACTACTTTGTGTTGATCCTCTTAAGCTCTGTGTTGTCTGCTGCTTTGCACTGCTTCTGCGTTGCTGAAATCCCATCAGCCTCTGCGCTGCTGCTTCCACACTGCTGCAGCCTCTCCTCTGCGCTGCTCCATTCTTCAATATCCTAGCACTGCCAGCGCTTCTCCATGATCCTCTGCACCAACTAACTCCAGTCATCTTGCTACTGTCATTAAGGGCTCCTGTAGCTCGTATGTGATCCAAGAATTTGGGCACCTCAAGGATCCTACCCTCCCTCTGTAGTTCAATCTATAGATCTATGTTGCCCCATCAGTTCTCTCGAGGTAGATGAACACTCATAACCACATCGTCATCACTTCCATCATCACCCTTAGCTGTGGTAACTTTTGAATCAGAATCTTCCTTGCCCTTATTTTTCATAGGACAAATTTTGGCGAAATGTCCCAATTCACCACATCTGATGCACCGAACCTTTGAAAGGTCTTTCTTCTTCTTCCTTTGCTGTTGCTGCTATCCCTTAGATGCGAGAGACACATCTTCCTCCTCCTCCTTGATCTTGATCCCTCCGCTGCAGCTGCCCATCTTGGTCATCCTCCTGATCTCTTCTTGTCGAAGAGTTGCCCACATGTTTCCCCAAGTTGGGTGATGTTTTCTGCCCAAGATGCCTTGGACAAAGTTATCCCACTCCTCAAAAATTGCATTCAAAGCAGTTCTTACCATCAATCCTTCGTCAGTGTGGCCCCCATGGCAACCAGCTGATCACGGATCTCCTGCAAGCTTGTGAGGAAGGGGTTGATTTCCTCTCCCTTCAACATTTTAAACTGTCAAAGTTGATTCTCATTTGCTGTTTTCTTTTCAGCAATGTGTGAGACCACATGATCCTTGACCTCGTTCAAGATCAAGCACTTTTCCCTTCCTTGCGTTTCTTCATACTTCTTCAATGGGTCAACATAAATAGGGATAGCTACAACCTTCTCGGCATGATCTTTAATACAATATTCATCAAGGAATGACAGGATTTTGGCCTTCCAGATGACTAAGTTGGATGCTCCATCCAACCTACCTTGATCCCTCAGTGCATGTGAGGCCATCTATGCTCAAAAAGATGTCAAAACAGATACTCCTCTCCCTTCTTCTGTTGCTGCCCTCAGCGAAAAGACTCGGATCTAGGTTTCTTGGTGCTAGAAACCTCTAGAGAATACGCTCCCTCTGACAAGTGATTTCCTTCCCAGAAATATTCCACCAACTGCTGTCGAATCCCTCTCTGATCACTCCGCTGATCAGATCTTCAAAATTCTCGGTGAGAAAGTCTGCTGAGGCACTGCTTCCTCTTACTTTGTTAACCCTGCTAGACACTGTTTTGCATTGACATAAACAATGCCTCACTAGCAACCTCTGAAGAACTAAATTGCACTTCTAGCCATGGCAAGTGGCACAACTTTACCTCCTCCCGGACTATGTCACACTTCTGGGTCTGCGTGAGCCTCCGAGTCAGCTCTGCGTGAACTAGACTGGCTCTGCGTCACCGCTCTAGGTCTACGTGAGCCTTTGCATCCACTCTACGTCACCCCTCTTGGGCTTATGCTGCCTCTGCGTAACTCCTCTAGGGCTTGCGCTGTCCCTCTGGTGTTGAATTGCCTCTTCTTGGATCTGTGCTGTCACAACCACCTTCTTGCAACAGAAATATTTGCCTCTTCGCTGATGGCTTCAACTCTCCCTGATCTGCAATACCTATGATACCATGTGAAAATTTCTGAATTTACTAACAAAAAATCCTACAACAGTAATCTGATTTTCTTCTCCTACTTGTTTTATTAACTTAACAAGTTATTTTTCTGAATAATACATGAAAAACATTGAAGTAAATATACTGCTGCCTACATATCCATACAGGTCAAGTACTGAAGAATTAAGCACATTTGACAAAGGACACACAAGATTTTTCAGACAAATTGTTGATTTATAGTAGCATTGGATGTGCTCTAGTCTTGTAATTTTGTATATAGGCTAAAACACATGTATTCCATAAAACCCAAAAATGGTTTTGGAAAATTCCACTTAGAGACAATTTAATTAAATTAATTAATCGTTTTTTAATGTTTTCCTAAGTCTAAACTTAGGGAATCTGATTAATTAAAGTGTATTAATTAAATCAAGTGTGAATCTTCTAGATAAAGTCATGGATCACTTCCAAGTTAATCTTTAGCTCTTGATTATGTTTTAATCTTGGCCGTTGAAGAGTCAATGAAAGATTATACGAAGGAGGGTGAGGGGCCTATGGAAAATACACTTGACACTTGAGCTATTGAGCATTTTCAAATTTGTGTGAGAAGACAGTTTTTTTTTTGGTCAAGAACAAATCACTAGGGCTAGGTTTGCTAAGTGATTTGATTCAGTGATCAAATCAAGAGAGGGGCAGAAGTAGAGATTGGTCAGGAGGGCCAAGAATACATTTCATAGAGAGGCAACATCAACGCAGGAGAGAGACAACGCAGTTTCTGCCAGGGGTGACGCAGTTATTGCAGAGAATCACACAGAGCCAACGCAGTGTCTCTTGGAGTCAGTCCAGAGAAAGATAGAGGCTGGGGTTCTCAGCCAGGAGGGCCAAGATCTAGCTTCAGATCAGCCAGATCAGCTACAAGAAGGGGTGACGCAATCCCTCTAGCTTGCCTATGCAGGGTTACGTAGATCCAACGTAAGCAATCATGCAGAGGCAGTGAGGGCTTCATCAAGAGCTGTTTTTGATCAGCCAGAGACTTGCTGAGTGAGGTATATCTCACAGTTATCTTTGCTGTCTAGATTTCTCTAAAGGGTTTTTCGAATGTTGGCACCCTAGTTGTATTCAAAACTCTGCTGCTTAATAATACAAACCCTCAGATCTGCTGGACCGGTTTTCCCAAGTTGGGTTTTTCCTGGGACTTAGTCCAAAAATAACTATGTCAATGTGGTTGTTTTTCATTGTATTTTGTTCAGATTGTTTCAGCACTTAGATTTATTTCGCAACATTATTTGTGTAGACTGCTTCAGTAATTACTTCAGTATTTCAATGTAATGAAATAATTATCAAATAATAGGAGAAGTAATTTAGATTTGTCGTAGTAGGAATCCAGATCTAGGATTTTTCACATGGTATCAGAGCTTATTTAAGCTGAAGTGTAGGAGAAACAAAGAGAACTAGCAGATCAGCATTGTAGAGTCTAGGATCTGGGTAAGCAGCAGCAGACCCTCCCAGAAAATTATGCGGTCCAGGTCTGGAGGGCATTCCAGTGCAAAAAAGGCTCCCTCTGAGAGAGTTGACAGAGGGGTAAGCTTTTTTAGTGTCAGAAGAGGCAGTGTAGCAGAATAGCGTAGCTAAAGGACGTGTTGACCACTGGAGTGGCACATGATGATTATGTGAAGAATCCATGCCCAAGGATGAACTAGAGGACACTTGTACCATCAGATATCATCAGTTCAATATAGTTTTTAAACTCTACTTCTTTTTCTTATTATTTCCTTCTGTAGTCTTCAGATTTCACAGCCCTACGGGGATATTGTATAAATGTCGCTAGCATGATGAATAAAGCCATGTAACAGGCCTAGGATGTTGGGACTCAATCAGCAAGCGAGTACACCTTGGAGTGTTTTTTTTACTTGGTTAATTATTTCTTCTTTTTAGCGGCGAATAATTTTCTAGGTTTTTTCACTCATTGCATTACCCCAAAGTCAGGGTGACGGCTTGAAGGTTGAGCCCCTAATGCATCTTAGTGTCTAGAGTCGATGTATATTACCATGCTAGGTCGTCTCTGAAATTTCGCGGAATTTGACTGGGTCTAAGTAGGATTTTTTAATAATCTAAAATTTTCCGCAAAACGAGATTTTTTAATTAATTTCTTTGTAATGATGTAAATAAGTGGCCTTAGTAAATTTCTGGGGCATGTGACTACTCAAAAATCATCCTCAAAGACCCAGCATTATCCTAGGACCCACTTTGAGGGTCAAAAAACGACTTATGGTCCCTTAAAAGCCGACTTTCCTAATGTTAGTGGCAAAAAATGAAAAAAAAATGAGAAAAAATTAATAATTGGAAAAATTTAGAAAATTTTCCAAAGTCAAAATAAGTCAAATTTTGACATGGCAAATTGAGGGTAAGTCAAAGGTGATGTGTCAAGCATGTGGGGCCCACCACATAAGGTACAACAAAATCAAGTCAAAATTTCAAGTGGCAAGTCAAGTTGGGCCCACGTTGAGTTCATATGTATGGCCAAAAGTTCAATTTGGATATAATTCAAATGTTATAAACTTGATGGGGCATAATTCTAAAGTTTAAACATTAATAAAGTGGGTGAATATTGGATACCACCTCAGTCATGTAGTCTACGTAGGAGGCAATGAAAACAGTTCAACGCACATGTCATAAATAAATATCCATGCAGGCCCAGTTTCAACGCAGCGGTCATGGTACAAATCAGCAAGTGAAATGAAATCGATTTGAAAGATTTAATGGAAAAATTAGTGGAGGCTTGTCCCCACTCACCCAAACACAATCATTTGTATGCAGCACATGTTTGACAGTTTCCACGTAGTCACCATACCAGCATCTACACAAATCAGAGTTTGAAAGCTCCTACGGAAATAAATGCGCAGAGATGAAGGGTAGATCAGTTGGCACTTGTAATAGGTGTCATTTTTTTTCTGGTTTGATTGGTTGAGAAACGAGTGGGATCTTGTTGCTCTTTCACCCACTTGTACCACACATGGCAGTAGTGAGTATGTACACACAAGGCAACCAAACGCACAGCAATCATAGCAGCCTATATGCAGAAATTAAGGGGCAGTTTGGTGACTGTTTGTACAAGTGTCATTGTACAGGGATTTGTGGCCTTTTGATAGAGGATTTGTTGGGAATTTGTCTCCCTTTGCACCCACCCAACCTCACACATGGCAGCGTCAGCCATTTCTGCACATGAGAATAAGGAATATGTTGAACAAAACAGAGATACACTTCCATCTAACAGGAAATTCGAATTTCACATTTGGCATGAGGTTTCTACACTTGGAATTTGAGTTGCCTTCCTTGAGATCTTCAACTCTCCACTTGTCATGAGGTTACTCATTGAGATCTTCTCCAGTTTTTGTATAAATTGAGCCTTGGGCTTTCATTGTAAAGAGGGTTTTCTACTAGCTATTGTGCTTGCGGAAGCGCTGTTGTCTTGTACACTTTCAGAAATATTAATAAAGACTTTGGGGTTTCATTCATGAGGTGTTTCTCCTTTTGGAGTGTGATGAATCGTTGATCATTGGTATAATTCCTTTTACTCATGCTTTGATCTAATTTGTTTCCATATGCTCTTGTAGATTTGTTAATGTAGAGCTATCTTACATTGACATTTGATTTAGGAGTATGCTCTAGGTATAGAATGCTCTAGTCGGTTTCAAATAAATCTCTAGAGTTTCTTATCATTGTTTATTGTTAGATCTATATGGAACTAATTCTTGATTGAAGTTTTGTAGAGGGAACATCTTGTTGGGATCAAAGAATCAAGTGTTGGGGGAAGTCTTTGGAGAGACCAACCCACTCTTGATACATTGTCAAAGGAGCTCTCATTCGTTCTTTGAACCTTCACAGTCTTATCTTACAGAGTGGTGGTTTTGCTGGGGTTTTGGGACATAGCTTGTATACAAGCCGAATACTTCTAAATTCGAATATCTTTTAAAACATTATACTTCATTTCTTTCATTTGTTATCTAAGAGCTTGAAGATGACTAAGCAAAGAGGAGAGTTTACTCGAACTTTTTGGCTTAGCCCTTTGTAAATTGTTATGCAATATTTTGTAATTTTATCTATCTAATATTTGATTGGTTTTGTAACCCTCTTTCTGAACTTTTTCTTATGACAACTTGAGTGGACAACTACAAGAAATTACTAACAAGTTGTTGCAGGACCTTTGGGCTCTGAATTTCAAATGTGGAAGATAACTCTCTCTTCTTTAGTTGTGGGCATAGAAGAGGCTTCGATCCTCTTCTCTTATTGTAATGTTTGAATTCTTTTTAGTTTTTTAGAAATTCTCATCAGAGAAAAGTCTATGGTCCCAATTTTTATTTGTAAAGACTTTCCTTGGTTTAGAAAAGACCTCATGGTCATTTCTTTCTTGTAAAATTATTAAAAATTTCTGTTTTTGTTGTGGGAGCGTGGGTTTTACCCATTGGCATCTCTATATCTCCATTTCAAAGGAGAAAATTTGTAGATGGATTGACCTAGTGGTTTTGACATTTCCATTTTCTTTCATCTCACATATGCATGCTCTAATTGGGGAGTAACACAAATCGCATAGTCCTTTAATTTCCTAATTTGCAACCTCATTTTCCATCACTTACTTATGTTTTGTGATCTATTTCTCATTTTGATTGTTTCACAATATACTACAAGTAAAGAAGCATAACACTTTTAATTTATGGAAACTTGAGTTATTGTTCTAACTATGAAACATATTTAATTGAATCATCTCCATCTTGTACATAGCACTTGCAAACTCACTTTCATATCATTTAGGCATTTCACTTTGCATACTAGACTTGCATCTCTAAAAATTAACATCCAATTTAAGTTGGTTGTATAGACATTAGGGACCCTCCACCCCTATGGACTTCTCACTGTGAGATCCGTATTTCGGGCAAGGGTGAGGACTGGAGATAGGAGTTAAATTGAATTTTTTTTTTTTAGAATTCTACTAATAAAATAAACCAAGAGCACCTTCACATCACAAATTTACTCGCAATTTTTCTATTTCATGTACTTGTTACATTAGTGGTTATTTAGTTCATGAATATTTAATGTCATTATCCTTTGTTACTTCTGCACTTTCTTACAAGTACTTTATCATTTATTGCAAGTGATGCTTATATGTTATTCTTGGTCTAACACTTGCTTTGCGGGATTATTGTCATTGTACCTTGAATTTCGTTTTCGAGCAAGCACTTGTCATTTATTTTAAAGCACTGGTCTATATTTTGAACACATCATTAAATATTGCTCATACACTTATATGCTTGTTTACATCTTGGAATTGAGTCATCTTTGATAAGTAATTCCTTCTAATCAATTCTCCTAGAAACCTCACATCATTAACATAGTTTTTCTTTAGGGACCACCCCCCATAGCTAACCTAGGAGATAGTTTAAATGGAGAGAGTCGGGATTAGTGTGACAGCCCCTTCTTTGAGTTCCTTGCCACCAACCACACCTTGTGGGGTTAAAGGCTTTTCCCGCTAACTGTAGGTAGGTGTAGGCGACAAACGATAATAGGATGCAGTTACTGCACAACAGTAAAAGCTAGTGCATAAGCGTCAGAAAATTCTGAAAAACACAGTTGGGGATTTCTTGACCTCAGAGGGTTTTCCAAAAACTCAGTTTTTCCCGTGCAGCAGCAGAAGAAGTGACTTACTCCACAAGGAGTGTGTAAGTCAAGCTGAGCAGAGGGTTAGAGCAAGGTATCGACAGTTGAGGAGATGGCCAGCAACGGATTGCGTGACCAAGATAGATTGGAGGGTGCCTCCAATTACATTATCTGGAAATCAAGGATAGAATTTCTCCTTGATGAACACGATCTTAAAGCCCTCACAGAAAATGCAGTTGCAGAACCTCTTGATGCAGCACACCTAAGGCAGTTCAAGAAGAATATGGCTAGAGCCAAGAGATTGATCCTAGATGGAGTGAAGGATCACATTGTACCTCACATAGCAGCCTAAAACACTGCTAGAGAAATGTGGGTAGGGCTAGAAAAACTGTACCAAGGATCTTCCGAGTAGCGGGAGATGTACCTTGAAGAGAAGATGCGGAATATCAGGACGAAGAAGGGAGAGTGTTTTGACTCCTTGTCTCGGATTCAGGAGAACTGAGATCAACTGTCTGTAGTAGGATCTTCTCCTAAAGACTCAGAGCTAGTAAGGCTCACGCTGAACCCTGTTTGTGAAGATTATCAAGTCTTTGCCCAAAGTATATTGGACAGAGAAAAGCTTCCAGGATGGGAAGCAATGTGGGTAGCATTACAACAAAATGAGTTGAGGAGAGATCTCCTGAAAATCCACTTGGTGGATGGCAGTGGCAGTTCAAAGGTCAAGAAGGAGGAAGAAGACAACACTGCCCTTGCATCAAAAGGGCAACCAAAGCAGAAGAAGAAAGATCTATCTAAGATCAAGTGCTTCTGGTGTGGGGAAATGGGGCATTATTCCACACAATGTCCTCTTAAGAAAAATGATAAAGAGGAGAAGGAAGACACACATGCAGGGGCTGCCAAGATTGAGGCAGAGAAAGACTGTGCTATCTTAGCTCATATTCCAAAAGGAGAGAAGTGGGTTGACTTGGATTTGTAGATTCAGAATCTACAAAAAAGCGGGATCCTTGAGTATTTCCGAACTCTTGGATCACATGTGAGCTACGACAACCTAAAGACAATAGCAAGATGGACAGTTGCAACCTAAGATGATGAGATGATGCAATGACTCGCAGTACTAGAGACTGATTAGCGCAGAGAGGCAACAACAACAGCGCAGTGCACAGAGGGGTAGTGCAGTGCAGAGTAGTGCTCACGCAGTGCAAAGCAGCAACATTGTAGTATTTTCAGAGAGCTAGTGCAGAAACCAGTAGCAGTCAGTCTTATTTTCCAGTTGCACGTCTACTTATCCAATTTCGAATGTTTTTCTTGTAGAAATTTCTGAATCTTATACCTTATGCAAAAAGTATCACTGTTAATCCGGTTATGCTCCTCCTACTTAGACAAGTTATTAATTGAATAAAGTCAAGTTAAAATCGAAGCAAAACACATAACATATCTCTACCAATCTAGATCTAGAATAAGCACATACACACATTGAAAACCGGTCTCTGGCTGCTGGAGGATTCTATTATTAAGAATATTTCTGAATACACAAATCTGGGTTCTAGATCTAGAAAATCCGACAGAGAAAACAGTAGATATACATCTCACTGGCTAATCTAGGGCCAAAATAACGACTCATCCAAACCTTCAAACGAGATTTACAGAACTCAATCAAGATTAGTGCCTGGAAACCCCAGCGCTGCCCCTGAAAGCCTCTGTGTCAGCCTTTGAAGTCGTCCAAACCCTCGATGTTGCTCCGAAAGGGAATGTGTTACCCCAGACTGGGTGACGCAATCACTATGTTGCCCCTTAAGGGTCTCTGGGTAACCCCATAGGGTTTCCTGCTGAAAATCACGCTTTCCTTAGAGGGACTGCGCTGTCCTTGCTGCTGGTGTTGCTGCCTTTTTCTACGCTTTCCTTGAGCTGATCTCTTGCTCTTGTGTATTCTAGACCCCGAGATCAGATCATCCCCTTGGCCTAAATTCCCCTCTCTGCAGCTGAAACACTTCTGAGTATTCTTAGCAAACCCTACCCTAGAATCTTCGCTTAGCTTCAGTGCTCCGCCTCTGTGTGTCTTTACAAATGACCCCAAGCCTTTCCTTTATACTTTTCTCGTTGACAAATCAATGACCATGATCAGATCTTGAATCAATGGCTAAGATTAAAAGAAAGCTTGATCCGTGTGACTTAAGACAATTTCATCACATGTTTAATAAAATTCACTTTAATTATTTAACTTCCCTAAGTTTTAACTTAGGAAATACACTTAAAATAATTAATTAATTTAATATCTACTAAACTAGATGAAATTTCCCAAATCCTTTTCTGGGTCTTGTAGATCAAGTGTACTTTAGTCTCTTCACAAAGTTTGGGAGCTAGAGGACAACAAATGCTACCCCAAATACACAAAATCTCAACATTTCTGTTGTAATTAGCAATAGTAGTAGCAGTGCAGCAGCAGCAGAAATGAGCAGCAACAACAATAGATGAGCAGCAGCAGCGCAGTGCACAGAGGGGCAACACAGTGTAGAGTAGTGCTCACGCAGTGCACAGAGGGGCATCGCAGTGTAGAGTAGTGCTCACGCAGTGCAGAGCAGTGCTCAGATAGTGCAACAACATGGTTGCATAATTTAGAGGGAGTTGCAGTACAGTGGCAGTTGGCAGCAACAAACAGAGTCAACAGAAGTACAGTTGCAACATTTTTGTGCAGTGTTGGTGAGCAGCATCAACAACACAGCAAAGATGTGACAGATCAACAACACTCTGAGGTGTTTTTCTACAACACTTTCCTCGCTAAGAGTGAGTGTTGATTTATGGTAGCATCAGATATGCTCTAGCCTTGTAATTTTGTATATAGGCTAAGACACATGTATTCCATAAAACCCATAAATGGTTTCGGAAAATTCCACTTAGAGATGATTTAATTAAATTAATTAATCATTTTTAATGTTTTCCTAATTCTAAACTTAGGGAAACTGATTAATTAAATCAAGTGTGAATCTTCTAGATAAAGTCATGGATCACCTCCAAGTTAATCTTAGCTCTTGATTATGTTTTAATCTTGGGCGTTGAAGAGTCAATGAAAAATTATAAGGAGGAGGGTGAGGGGCCTATGGAAAATACACTTGATACTTGAGCTATTGAGAATTTTTGAATTTGTGTGAGAAGACAGAGTTTTTTTGTTTTTGATCAAGAACAAATCACTAGGGCTGGGTTTGCTAAGTGATTTGATTCAGTGATCAGATCCGGAGAGGGGTAGAAGTAGAGATTGGTCAAGAGGGCCAAGAATACATTTCAGAGAGAGACAACATCAACGCAGGTGTAATTTCCCGTTTCGGGGATATCTCTAAAACACGACAAACTCCAACCAGAGATGGACTGGGAGGGCATTTACCGGATATTCCGCCTCTGAAAGAGGACGAGATCCGGAGGCTACCTGGCCCTTTTCCAGACTCTGTCTATAGAGCTGCTTGAAGAATCCCACTCAAAAGCTTTGATACCACTCTAATATCCCAAAAATGGATCTCTCAGCAAATCATGCCTAAAAAATGCATTCTTCAGGAATGTGTGCTTCAACTATTATAAAAAGTGTTTAAAAACACTCAGCAACCCACTCAAAATACTGCAGCAACCTTTACTCAGCTTTTATGTGCAAAAAGGTGGGGAAAAGTGAGGATTTTGGCCCTAAAATGAGTGTATAAGAAAATATGCGTAAAATGAAGGGTCAAGGTTCTGGAATATGTTGTATTAGGTCAAGAGGGATATGCATGTCGAATTTCAGTAAAAACAAAGGCGTTTTACTAAGTTAAACAGTTCCTCCTTCCCGACTAGTCAAGAAAAACCTTGATTTCCCATGATTTTGAGTATGCAGAAATTTACTGAAGCAAGGGCAGCGTATTTTCTAAAGGTATGAGATGTAAAACAGTATGAACAATCAGAGAATGATTTTAGGAACGTGGCATAGGCATTAAACAAGGTTAAACAACAATTTTACATAGAAAATCCCTCAAGATTGAGGTGCTGCAAGACAAGAGAACGACCCAGAAACCCTTCAGCGTTACTTCCAGGAGGCTAAAGATTATTTTTATTATATTACAGATCTGCAACTGATAAATACATGAAAACAGAGATCTATAATGGAACAAAATGCCCAAAGGGCTCTTTATTACATTCCCCTTGGGGGATTTCAGCAATACATGAAAATGCCGGAGTAGCTGGGCAACTACGACAACTTTGGAACTAGGAATATGTAGAGAAGGCTGAATAAGATGAAAATATTTGAAGTAAACCTCCTCCAATGGATCTCCAAAGTGGAAGGCTAATCCTTACACTTGAGATCCCACCCTCCAATCAATCTGCAAAACCCTGCAGCAAATGCACTATGAAAATAACGCAGCTATTGGAGCAAACTGCGCAGTAGGGGCAAGAATATGTGTTGGCCTGATGCCAAGATCTGCAAATAAGCTCTCAAGCTTCCAAACTGATCCTCCAAGGCAAGAAAGACTCCCCCTCTGAAAAACAAGCAATGGAAGAGGTGTTGTGAAGTCTCCACGACAACACCCTACAACACAGTATTACGCTGCTGCAGCAATAACGCTGTCCTGGAGGATGATGCTTCGGTCTCGAGCCAAAATAATGATGGGACAACCTCACCCGAGCAGGCACTCAAAGTCCCCCGGGGCTGAGGGTGAGATCTCCAAACGGAGACACTTGGTGCACTAAACAGTGCTGCAGACTAGTTAAACAACCAGCGTGCTCAAGAAGTCGAAATGACCAACTCAATATCATAAACATATGCATGAATGGCAATAGCTCTCCTCCCCTCCATTTATATAGCAATTGGAGACTCCTCATGGACCCTTCGTCTAGAAGCTTCCCTCCTATGTAGTGCTTTCCAACTCATACCCTGCGCTGGTTGACTTGGTCAAACCTCTTTGTAAATATCTCCTTTCACACATGAGGGTGTGAAATCTGGTTCCATGGTTGATCCCTTTTCATACTAGAGGGATTTTATTTATGTTTTTATTATCTTTGGGCCTCCTTACCCAATTATTCATCTCCTAAATGAGTTTGGACAAAATTTAATGTTCCAATTTATTGAAGAAAAATTTGGAACATTACAGTCTTTCCCTCCCAAATGTGGCTTGTTCCCAAGCAAGTGCAAGGATAGAATTGAAGAATCTCCACTCAAGGCATGGAGTCTAGAATATAATGAGGAACATCTCCCTCATGTGGATCCTCCATCCCCAAGCAATCATCCAAACAAAATGAGCCACCTTCCAACAAGGCAACTCCTGAAAATCTCCTTCCACCTCAAGCTCCGGTAATGAAGGTGGGCTGAAAATATGAACTTGGCAAGCATTATAGCTTACCGCATGCTGTCCTTCTCTCCATTCATGACAAGTGTAGAGTGTATGCTAATCCTGGGTTGCAAAATTATTGCCTTCCAATGGCAAAGTGAAGAACAATCCTCCAAAGAAGGCTTCTCCAACAATGAAGAACAAGCTGGCCCAAAACAATCCATCCGTGAAGAATAGGACATGGTCATCATGGAACATCTTAATGAGAGGTTTGCTGAAGGTTTTACATGATGATACATGATGCAAACAATTTCTCACAAGGATACAACGCAGTCTCATCCACTGCAACTTCAGAAAATTACATGGCAAGCAATATCCATGATTCATCACATCTACTAAAGGATAGTAAATGGCTGAATGTAACAACAATAATACATGATCAAGCACTTGTCCATGGCTATACAATGGATGAATATCAATCTTATGGCCCACCTCGAAAGAGAACAAATATTTGGCTGTGGTGGCCATATCTCCTCTCATGCTCCCATTAGAACATGTAGTGCATAAATTGTGAGAATTCTTCCCAATCACGGACACATCCAGCTCATGTGTCTCCCTCATAATCAAGCCTCCCATACAAATCTGATCTATATTAGCAAATGAAGACATGATCAGCAGCAAAATAAAGAAAATGCTAAAGGTTACAAGTGATGCAAGAAGGTACCAACAGCTTTCCCAACAGTGACAATGCAGTTTTGCAAGTTGCTGCTTGATAAAAATACATGGCAAAATGTTTCTTTTTACATGGTTAATCATGCATGTCTTTATATGATACATGCTATAGTGCAGCAACTGAACATACATGTGGTGATAAAACATTTTCCCAAGGCCACAAAAGAGATGGCTGCCTCCATCATGTAGATTGGCCCAATACAATTCATGGAGCAATTTGACAAGCTTGCCCTCTTGTGAAGCAATGCACTGTATAAGCATGGTAAGAGTGTGCAAATCAATGAATGAATAAACAAGCTTCTCACCATATGCTGTAAGTAAGATGGTACATTGGTCCATACATGAGTCCTTCATAGTGTTTTGGCATGCTATGAAGAAGAATGAACCATGTGCTGCAAAAAGATAATCCTCCTTATGCTTGAAAACCCAAGTCAAGAAGAATATGCCATAGATGTCTCTATCATCATTACCTCCTCTTTGTTCATCAAGTGCAACAAATATGAAGTGATCCTGGGACCTATGGGTTATGGATCCACCATACCTCTGCTGGGCACACTTCATCCATAAGTCTTTACTCCAAGGTGACAACGCTGTGAGCTTATGCAAATAAGCTCCTGTCAATACACAACTATGTTCTTTGACATGCTCCTTGTCAAAGATTCTTCCAATAATGCTGCAACAAATGTGGAATACTTCCCAAGATGGAAGTGCTTCCCAATCATCATCAAAGACCAAGGAGATAGTGCCATCCCCTCCTCCTGCAACATCATACAAAGTGTGAGAGCAAATATGCCCTTGCTCTCCCAAGCAAAGCAACAAGGTATTTTGTTGCCTCCTCATACTTCCATCATACATCTCATGTGATGAAGACACATCAACATCATGCATCCATTCTCTATGCTGCTCAATGATGCAAGTATCCTGCCATCTTTTTCCCATCCTCCCACTCTTAGGAAGAGTGTTTTCCAAGTGATGGCCAAACTCTTTCAAGAGTAACTAGCGCAGCCAAGCCTCCTGCTGCTCGGAATCATAGATCTGTAAGTAGCCTCCTAGTTCCTTGCTCATCAACCACATCCACTCAATCACCTGTGGGTGCCTCCTTCTCCTCATCCTGGTACTCCTCTGATGAGGGCTACCATCGTCCCAAATCAAATTCCTGTCTTTGCACTTTATGGGATTTTGAAATGTAAGCTTCTCAAGGATCAATGAGACCCTATCAAGAATCAAATAGGTGGTAGGCAAAAATGTCCCATCATGATGTGTATGGCTCAAGGGATGTCCAACACAAGCATGAGAGATGTTATCCATCCTAAGATGTCCTCCATCTTCTATCTGCTCTTGTGAGAAGGGAAGAAAAGCATTGCATTCCATGGTGTGTCGAAGTGTATCTCCATTGAGATCTCTCTTTGAGACCTCCCTTTCATCCATAGTCTTCCAAAACCAATGAGGTCTTGGATCTAAAAGTAGAAGTTCCTCTTTGAGCTGAGAAGAGCTCATTGAGAAAGTGTCATCTTGAAGGGAGAAAAGGTTTCTTACTCCAAGATGTCTACCATCAATCTTCAAGGCTTCAAACCCCAACCTCCAATGTGATGTACAATCCAACAATGGCTCATGAGAATGATGGTTTGATTCCTTCTTGAGTGTTTCCATGTTGCACAATGCAGTGCAACCAAGCTGCTCTATAGTAGCAATGAGATTTGACTCTTGGTCATGCAAAAGTAAATCCCCACATTGATCAAAAGAATTTGCTGCAACAATGGAATGTGGAAATCTTTTTATACCTTGATGTGCATTTGGAACTTCTTGTAGCGCTGCAGGAGTCCCTTCCTCAAAAGTGTTGGCTGCCCCAACTGTTGATGCATGTGGCTGCTCTTCCATGAGGGTGACAGCGTTATCACAAGCCTCCTCAAGAGGTGATGTGATCTCTTCTTTCTTTGCTCTTTCTCCATCAAAGGTTTGGATCAACCCTTGAGTGAACTCTGCAAAAGTCTCCACCCTTGCATGGCTCAAGTGGTTGCACCACCAATCATAGGCTTCACCCTCCAAGTGCAGCGCTGAGATTTCAACAGCTTCTTTCCCTGCTACAGGATGTAGTAGGAAAAATGCCTCCAACTTTGTCACCCAAGTTCTTGCATTAGATGACCCATCAAAGGTAGACAACAAAAATCTATTTCCTTTGATTTCTTTTCTGCTGCATGGCCTCTTCTCTTCCTTCAGCTGGATGAAATGAGGAAAATCTAGAGTCTCCCTGAAGGCTCTAGGTTGAGATCTATACTCAACAAGGTAATCACTGAGAATCTGATGATCCAAATATCTGCCATGCTCAATATCTTCTTCTTGATGAGAATAGGAAGTGCATTGTACTTCCTCTTCTTTTTCTTCAATCTTCTTGACCTCCTCAAAGGTGGATGCATTTCCTCTGGATCTGAAAATAGATGAGAATAAACTCATCTTTTTCAATGTTCTTATCTTCTTGGGCTTAGACTCACAGGGGTTAGTGGATCCCTCATACATGGGAAAAGGTGACCTCCCAGTGGTATGCTGCAACTTTGAACTCTGCGTGCTAGATCTCCCATTGTTCCATTCACTTTCATCCTGCCTGAGCTAACAGTAGTCTTTGAAAGGCAAAGCTGCTCTGAAGTCTTCCCCCATGGACTGCCATTTATGGAAATAGTCTCCAAAGAGTATATGATCATGCTGCCTCCCTTTCTCACTCGGTACTGGAGGTAAGAGTGTAGGCATTGTGATAATGCCCCCACGGTTTCTCTTTCGGTGTCGTAGATAACTAGCTCCACAGGCTGAGCCAGAACTATGCTCTGAGACCACTGTAATACCCCGTTTCGGGGATATCTCTATAACACGACAAACTCCAACCAGAGATGGACTGGGAAAGCATTTACCGAATATTCTGCCTCTAAAAGAGGACGAGATCCGGAGGCTACCTGGCCCTTTTCCAGACTCTATCTATAGAGCTGCTTGAAGAATCCCACTCAAAAACTCTGATACCACTATAATATCCCAAAAATGGATTTCTCAGCAAATCATGCCTGAAAAACGCATTCTTCAAGAATGTGTGCTTCAGCTATCATAAAAAGTGTTTAAAAACACTCAGGAACCCACTCAAAATACTGCAGCAACCTTTACTCAGCTTTTATGGGCAAAAAGGTGGGGAAAAGTGAGGATTTTGGCCCTAAAATGAGTGTATAAGCAAATCTGTGTAAAATGAAGGGTCAAGGTTCTGGAATATGTTAGATTAGGTCAAGAGGGATATGCATGTCGAATTTCAGCAAAAACAAGGGCGTTTTACTAAGTTAAACAGTTCCTCCTTCCCGACTAGTCAAGAAAAACCCTGATTTCCCATGACTTTGAGTATGCAAAAATTTACTGAAGCAAGGGCAGCGTATTTTCTAAAGGTATGAGATGTAAAATAGTATGAACAATCAGAGAATGAGTTTAGGAATGTGGCATAGGCATTAAGCAAGGTTAAACAACAATTTTACATAGAAAATCCCTGAAGATTGAGGTGCTGCAAGCAACGTTGCACGAAGCGGGGATGAAGCGGGGACGTTTTTTGGAAGCGGGGACGCGGAAGCGTCATTTCCAAAAAAATCTAGGAAGTGAAGCGTCTCATAAGCGTCTACTATATATATATATATTTATTTTTATTTTTTTGCATTTATATTAAAAAAATATCCAAAATACCAAATTAATTGTAGAAGATATTGAAGCATGCATATTTGTACATAAATCAAGATAGATATGACATCCATTGTACATTAATGATTAATTATTTGAGCATCAACCATTTAGAATAGATGCATCAACCATCTATAATCTAGATTCTTCTCCTCTTATCTAGCCTTTGCCTCTACCTCGATTATCTAGGGACATTAGTCAAAATTGCCCAATTTTGATCAAACCCTAATGCAAGCCTTAAAATATGGTAGAAAGAACTTAACATGCTTGATCGATTATTTTGACTTGATTGAAATGTAATTTTTTGCTAACGACATGACAAAGGAGTTCAACAATTAACACCACCAACACTAGGGTACATATAGGGCTTGGTGCTCTTGATTAAATGCTAATCACATACCCTCATACATGATATAATCTAATGACATGCCACCATACCACTGATCCTGAATTCCTGAAAACTGTTAAGTTTGCTGAATTTTGAAGAGGATATGAAATTCTATTTTCTCCATATGAAGTCCGATCAGGTTGGAACCACTCTCAAACATCCTGAGTCATTTCATGGTAATGTATTCTCATTTATTTTTCATTTTCATCCTTTTACTTTAAGAATTTAACATTACCATGAGGGAGCATCTAAGAAATATCTAAGGAGGTAAAAGAGAGCTTATATTTTTTTCCTCCTATCCCTAACTCAGCACTAACTCACCTACTAACCCAACCAAAGACAAAAATTTAAAAAAAAAATCAAAAAAATCATTTTTCTGACCTACATTAGTTGGATCCGTACGGCAATGTACGGAACCGTTCGCGATCCGTACGGATCCGTCCCGGAATCGCGGCGGTTCCGTACAGCAATCCGCCGTACGATCTGCGGATCCACTGTACAGAATCGCGGATCCGGGCGTACGGATCCGAAAAACCAGGAATCATAAATTTTTTTGGGATCCGCGTTTCCGAAAATCGGATCCACGTTTCCGAAAATCGGATCCGCGGTTTCGAGTACGGATCCTGTACGGTTTCATACGGGACGCGGTTCGGGCCTTGGAGCCGGGGGGGGTGGGGGGGGGACGTTTCCTGCAACATTCGCTGCAAGACAAGAGAATGACCCAGAAACCCTTCAGCATTACTTCCAGGAGGCTGAAGATTATTTTTATTATATTACAGATTTGCAGCTGATAAATACATGAAAACAGAGATCTATAATGGAACAAAATGCCCAAAGGGCTCTCTATTACATTCCCCTTGGGGGATTTCAGCAATACATGAAAATGCTGGTGTAGCTGGGCAGCTACGGCAACTCTGGAACTAGGAATATGTAGAAGGCTAAATAAGATGAAAAGATCTGAAGTAAACCTCCTCCAATGGATCTCCAAAGTGGAAGGTTGATCCTTACACTTGAGATCCCACCCTCCAATCAATCTGCAAAACCCCGCAGCAAATGCACTATGAAAATAACGCAGCTATTGGAGCAAACTGCGCAGTAGGGGCAAGAATATGTGTTGGCCTAATGCCAAGATCTGCAAATAAGCTCTCAAGCTTACAAAGTGATCCTCCAAAGGCAAGAAAGACTTCCCCTCTGAAAAGGAAGAGGTGTTGTGGAGTCTCCACGGCAACACCCTACAACACAGTATTATGCTGCTGCGGCAATAACGCTGTCCTGGAGGATGATACTTTGGTCTCGAACCAAAATAATGATGGGACAACCTCACCCGAGCAGGCACTCGAAGTCCCCCGGGGCTGAGGGTGAGATCTCCAAACGGAGACACTCGGTGCACTAAACAGTGCTGCAGACTAGTTAAACAACCAGCATGCTCAAGAAGTCGAAATGACCAACTCAATATCATAAACATATGCATGAATGGCAATAGCTCTCCTTCCCTCCATTTATATAGCAATTGGAGACTCCTCATGGGCCCTTCCTCTAGAAGCTTCCCTCCTATGTAGTGCTTTCCAACTCATACCCTGCGCTGGTTGACTTGGTCAAACCTCTTTGCGAATATGTCCTTTCACACATGAGGGTGTGAAATCTGGTTCCATGGTTGATCCCTTTTCATACTAGAGGGATTTTATTTATGTTTTTATTATCTTTGGGCCTCCTTACCCAATTATTCATCTCCTAAATGAGTTTAGACAAAATTTAATGTTCCAATTTATTGAAGAAAAATTTGGAACGTTACAGTAGGAGAGAGACAGCGTAGTTTCTGTCAGGTGTGACACAATTACTGCAGAGAATCACACAGAGTCAGCGTAGTGTGTCTTGGAGTCAGTTCGGAGAAAGATAGAGGCTGGGGTTCTGAGCCAGGAGGGCCAAGATCCAACTTCAGATCAGCCAGATCAGCTACAGGAAGGGGTGACGCAGTCCCTCTAGCTTGCCTATGCAGGCTTACGCAGATCCAACGTAAGCAATCACACAGAGGCAACGAGGGCTTCATCGGAGCTGTTTTTGATCGGTCGGAGACTTGCTGAGTGAGGTATATCTCACAGTTATCTTTGCTATCTAGATTTCTCTAAAGGGTTTGCCGGATGTTGGCACCCTAGTTGTATTCAAGATTCTGCTTCTTAATAATACAAACACTTAGATCTGCTGCACCGGTTTTCCGAAGTTGGGTTTTTCTGGGGACTTAGTCCAAAAATAACTGTGTCAACGTGGTTGTTTTTCATTGTATTTTGTTCAGATTGTTTCGACACTTAGATTTATTTTGCAACATTATTTGTGTATACTGCTTCAGTAATTACTTCGGTATTTCAATGTAATGAAATAATTATCAAATAATAGGAGAAGTAATTCAGATTTGTCGTAGTAGGAATCCAGATCTAGGATTTTTCACACAAATGTCCCCGGAAAAACACAATGCAGGAAAATCGATGCAACAACTCTTGAGGGTTTTATTATTATGCAGATTTCTGAATACAAACTAGGGTATCAGTAGTGGCTTACCCAACAGAGAAAATCCCTGCAGAAGTACCTTTATCTTCAGAGATAGATATCATGGTTGATTCAACTGAGAATGAAGAAGCCCACAGGTGCCTACGTAGTCACTGCGTCACCCTTCAGTGTGGTTGTGTCACTCTGTTTGATTTGCTGAATACGAGCCCGATCTGGCCCACTGAAACCGCAACGCTGCTCAATGAGTGACTGCGTCACGCTGACTAGACCTGCGTCCCTCTGCGTGAGCCCTTCTGGCTCTGCGTTGTTGATTTTATAGCATCGGGAAGTTTTCCAGGTCTCAAATTTTGAGAGGTTTGGACAACAGTATTCTAGAGAACCCAGAAATCATTTGTGGAAATTCCACTTGGATTTTTCTTTATTAAAATAATTATTTATTTTAATGTGATCCCTAAGTCTAAACTTAAGGATATTAAATAATTAAAGAGTATTAATAAAGCAGAGTGTGAATCTTCTAGAAAACAAAGATCAAGTCATCTTTTAATCAGAGCCATTGATTAAGGATATAATTTGGGCCATTGATTCATCAACAAGAAGACTATAAGAGAAGGCTTGAGGGTCATTTGGAAAGCCAATCGAGCACATTTTCAGTACCCGAAGGAAATCGATTTTGAAGTAAGAGAATTCGCTTTCAGAGGGTGAGTCTGTAGAGGTTGTTGAGATTTTGAGTGTTGGGTAGCATTGGATGTGCTCTAGCTCCCAAACTTTGTGGAGGTACCAGAGTACATGAGATCTGTAAGACCCAGAAAGGGATTAGAGAAATTCCATCCTGTTTAAGAGAAAATCAATTAATTAATATTTTTAATTAAGGTCCTTAAGTCTAACTTAGGAAAAATAAAATATTAAAGTTAATTAATTTAAACATATGATGGAAATGACTTAAGTCACACGGATCAAGCTTTCTTTTAATCTTAGTCGTCGATTCAAGATTAGATCACGGCCGTTGTTTTCCCAATGAGAAAAGTATAAAGAAAAGACTTGGGGTAAGTTGGAGAACACACTCACGGAGGTAGAGCACTGAGACTAAGCTAGAATTCTAGGGCGTGGTTTGCTAAGAATTTCTAGAAGTGTTTCAGCTGCAACGAGGGGTAGTATTGGCTAAGGGGATGATATGATCCCAAAGTCAAGAGTCAACAAGAGGCAGAGAAGCAACAGTGAGAGCAACACAGTGGGGGCATCAACTATGCAGCAGCTGCGCAGCTCAGAGACTTCAGGTGCTACGCAGGCCCAGAAAAGGCAACGTAGAGGGAACAGGAGGCATTTAGGGCTTACGCAGGCTCAACTAAGGCAGCGCAAAGACAATGTAACCCAGTCTTGGGTTACACAGCTCTCCCCTGAGCAGCGCAGAGGCGCCAACAACTTAGCAAAGCTGACGTAGAGGGCTTCAGAGTAGTGCTAGGGTTTCTGAAGATAGAAAAGGGTTGAGTTCTGTAAATCTCGTTTGAGGGTGTGAATCAGTCCAGTTTTCCATTTGAAGAATAGAGGTATTGCTGCAGATTTTTGTTTTTCTCTGTCGGGTTAACCAGTAAGGTGCCCAAATTTTCTTTACTTAGAATCTACTTAATAATATAAACCCTCCAGCAGCCAGAAGACCGGTATTCTTGCATTGGGTTTTTTCGAGGATAGTTGTCTAGAAAATCTTGTGTGTCGCTTTGTCTATGTGCATGTTTTCAATTTAGATCTGTATCTGTGAAGGCCATTAATGTGTTTACTTCGATGTTAATGTTGAAATTTCAGATTAATAACTTGATTAAGTGGGAGAAGTATAACCAGATTTAATAATAGGGTTTCTGCATAAGTAATATTCAGAAATTTTCACATGGTATCAGAGAAATTGCATATCTAGTTGAATCATCAGTAAGAAGACTGAAGAATCCTTGCTGCAGAAAGCAACAAAGAATGCAGTAGTAGCCGCAGAAAGCCGAACCAGAAAGGACAGTGCAACAACAGAGGGGAGTAGAGCCATGCAGAGGCCAGAGTGACGCAGTCTCCACGTTGGCCTACGTACTTACTACATAGAGGCAACACAAAGGTTGCGCTGGGACTGTTCTCTCACGCAGAGGCCAGCCAGGGTGACACAGTCCTGAAGCTGTTGCTGATTCAGAGTGCCAGAAGCAGTGCTGTAGAGCTTCAGTAGTTGTTGGTGGGGTTAAATTTCCGAAGGCGCAGAAATTGCCCTGAGCACTAGTTGACAAAGAGCGGGAGGAGAACAACTTCTCAGAGGATTTCCAGCCAAAGAAATTTGTAGATCGGTCAGAGGATCGAGGAGAGCTGATTCGTTTTGTTTTGGTAGACTTCCAAGAGAGGAAGTCAATTGTTAGAGGGAGCAGAGGGTGCCTTTCGTGCCAAGGACCCTAGATCCGAGCTTCAGTTGAGAAGCGGGGAGAGGAAGATCTGTTCCGACAGAGTAGATCTGAGCAGATGGCACCTCACGGACTACGTGATAATGATAGGTTGGACGCCTTGTCCAACTTTTCAGTCTAGAAGGCCAGAATCCTGGTAGTTATGGAGGCATACGGTCTGAGGGAGCATGCAGAGAAAGCCCTGGCCATGCCGACCGTTGCAGATCTCCTGAAGAAGCATGAAGAAGTAGTGGCACATGCCAAACGCTTCATAATGGACGGGGTTAAGGATCATGTAGTATCACACATAGCCGCAAAGAAGACGGCTAATGAGATGTGGAAAGCCTTAACCGCCGTTTATGCAGGAAGATCCGTCTAGAGGACAACGCTTCTGGAAAATCATATCAGGTTATTCATGATGGCCAAGGGAGAAGAGATCGAACCCTTCATTTTCAGATTACAGGCGATCAGGGATCAGTTGACTGCCATGGGAGTGAAAGTGGAGGATGGTGTGATGGTGAGGACTACACTCAATGCGGTCACAGAGGACTGAGAAATTTTTTTCCAAAATATCTTGGGTAGAGCGGACCTTCCCAACTGGGACAGTATGTGGGCGATTCTTCGTCAAGAAGAACTCCATCAGTTCACCAAGAGATAGTTCAACACTGGATCAAGTAAAGTGAAGAAGGAAGAGGAAGAAGATGCAACCTTGGAATCAAAGAGGCAACAAGGGAGGGAGAAGCGTGATCTATCAAAGATCAAGTGTTTCCAGTGTGGTGAACTAGGGCATTATCCCAGCAATTGTCCTCAGAAGAAGAAGGACAAGGAAGCTTTTACCTCCAAGGTTGCTGTGGCGGACGATGGCTCAGAAGATGATGTAGCCATGAGCGCTCATGAACCACGAAAGTGGGGCGACATGGATTTATAGAGTAACTACAGAGTGGTGCAGGGATCCTTGAGTTGCCCAACTATTGGATGACATCCGTGCTACGGGAGCCTTAAGACAGTAGCGGGACAAGTGATGTAGTGGGTGCAGAGAATCACAGATGGAGCAGAGGCGGAGTTGAATGCTGAGAGTGAGCATCATAATGCAGATGTAGCCGTAGTGTGGAAGTGCAGTGCAGAGGGGTTGATGTGACTTCAGCAGCATAGTGCAGGCTGGCTTACGCAGAGCAGAGCTGCAGCAGCGCAGTGTCTTCAGGATGACAACACAGAGCAACAGCCTATGGAGCTTCAGTGATGAGGATGCAACCTAACTAACTTGTTTGTCAAAGATGGGCAGGAGTTTTTCAGTTGCTTCTCTCAACAACTAAGTTGCAGTGCAACAGTTGGCACCATGATGCAGTAGATTGAGAAGGAGTTGTAGTACAAATGTGGCTGTGGCAGTGGCAGCGGCAGCGACAACGTCATGAGAAACAGTACAGGAGAGCAACAACAACGCAGTGATGAAAGGCAACATGCCAAGCATCAACGCAGAGACCCACACCAGAGATTAGTGCAGAACTTCAGGGTGAAGTAGTGTTGTTCTAGAGCACTTTTCTCGCTAAGAGGGAGTGCTGAGATTTTGAGTGTTGGGGTAGCATTGAATGTGCTCTAGCTCCCAAACTTTGTGGAGGGACTAGAGTACATGGGATCTCCAAGACCCAGAAAGGGATTTGAGAAATTCCATCCTGTTTAAGAGAAAATTAATTAATTAATATTTTTAATGAAGGACCCTAAGTTTAACTTAGGAAAATTAAAATATTAAAGGTAATTAATTTAAACATGTGATGGAAATGACTTGTCACTTAAGTCATACAGATCAAACTTTCTTTTAATATTAGCCGTAAATTCAAGATTAGATAACGACCATTGGTTTCCTAATGAGAAAAGTATAAAGGAAAGGCTTGGGGTTAGTTGGAGAACACACACACAGAGATA
This sequence comes from Pinus albicaulis, assembly GCA_034641835.2. Taxonomy (NCBI): domain Eukaryota; kingdom Viridiplantae; phylum Streptophyta; class Pinopsida; order Pinales; family Pinaceae; genus Pinus; species Pinus albicaulis. The sequence goes on along the minus strand of CM076575.1, from coordinate 336,593,449 downwards.
GAGCACTAAGACTAAGCTGGAATTCTAGGTTATGGTTTGCTAAGAATTTCCAGAAGTGTTTCAGCTGCAGCGAGTGGTAGTATTGGCGAAGGGGATGATCTCATCCCAGAGCCGAGAGTTAGCAAGAGGCAGAGAAGCAACAATCATAGCAGTACAGAGGGGGCAGTAGCTACGCAATGGTTATGCAGCAGTTGTGCAACGCAAAGGCTTCAGGTGCTACGCAGGTGCTAAGCAAGCCCAGAAAGGGTAGCGCAGAGGCAGCATGAGGCAATCAGGGCTTACGCAGGCTCAACTAGGTCAGTGCAGAGACAACGTAACCCAGTATGGGGTTACGCAACCCTCTTTTGAGTAGCGCAGGGGCACCAACAGCCTAGTAGAACTGACGCAAAGGGTTTCAGAGCAGCGCTGTGGTCATTGAAGACAAAAAAGGGCTGAGTTTTGTAAATCCCATTTGAGGGTGTGAATTAGTCTAGTTTTCCATCTCCAGTACAGAGGAGTTGCTGCAGATTTTTGTTTTTCTCTGTTGGGTTAACCAGTAAGGTGCCCAGATTTGTTGTACTTAGATTGTACTTAATAATACGAATCCTCCAGTAGCTAGAAGACCGGTTTTCCTGCATTGGGTTTTTCCGGGAACAGTTGTCCAGAAAATCTTGTGTGTCACTTTGTCTATGTGCATGTATTCAGTTTAGATCTGTATTTGTGAAGACTGTTAATGTGTTTACTTCGATGTTAATGCTGAAATTTCAGATTAATAACTTGATTAAGTAGGAGAAGTATAACCAGATTTAACAGTAGGGTTTTTGCATAAGTAATATTCAGAAATTTTCACAGAGGCGGGGTTGCAGAGACATAAGGAGGAGGGAGAGGTCAGCAGAGACGAAGAAGAAGGAAGACAGAAGACGAAGGGAAGGCAATGCCGAGCAACAATACTAGCCCTCCACATAGACTTAAGTAGTCCAGGCAGTGACTGCACAGAGGGCTATGCAGATTGATGCAGAGTGTGCAGGAGGTCATCCCGTGTGTCGGGAATTCTTCCGGATTGTCCGAAAAATTCACATTAGGTGTACGCTATTGATTTTTCTCGTCATGAATTCTGTAAATGATCTTTACACTACTGAAGATTAATACAAACCCTCATCTGCTGCACCGATTTTCCCACATTGGGTTTTTCCAGAGACAATTTTCCAAAATAACTGTGTTCATGTGGTTGTTTCTATTGTGCTATATGTGTTTTACTTTGTTCTTATGCTTTTGATAAGAGTAAATACTTCAATTGTTTTTATTTCAAAATGTACTGAAGGATCTGTAAATAACTTATAATAATAAGTAGGCGAAATAAACCAACTACTACAGTAACAATTTTCAGAGTGAAAATTTCACATGGTATTAGAGCTAAAGGCAAAAGACAGAAAGGGAGGTTCTGCAATGGAACAAAGATCCGACGTTAATACAGTTTAGAAGGGCCCAAGCAGTCCTCTAGAGCACATAGAGAAACAAAGGGAGCATGACATTTCTGTTCTAGCATCCAGACTAGAGGAGGATTTCGCTTGTGTGTCAAGCATGACCTCTCCAAGGGTTTGGTATATTGACAGTGGAGCATCTGCTCGTATGACGGGAGTTCGAGAATGTTTTTTGAGCTACTGAGAAGAGCATATGAATTTCCAAATCACGATGGGAAACAAGGTCAAGTGTACCCCTGTTGGAAGAGGTACCATAATATTTTATAAAGAAGTTGGCAACAAACTTTTGGCTACAAACGTTCTGCATGTACCAGGTGTGGGGATGAACTTACTCTCTGTGTCTTAGCTCCAAAACAAGGGTTATGACGTCTACTTTATTGGAAATAAAGTTTATGTCAAACACCCTAGCTGGAAAACGAACACCCTAGCTGGAAAACGAAGGCACAAATTGGAGTGAGGAGGCATAAATTATATAAGCTTCAGCTTGAGTCCCCAATGGCACTAATCGACAGTACGGACGAAAGGAATCTGAATGAATTATGGCACAAAAGGATGGGGCATTTACATCAAGGAGCCTTGAAGATTCTCAACAAGATTGTCATGGGAGCTCCAGAACTCAGCACAAGGAAAGATGAGGTCTGCAGTGTAGAAATTTCTGAATCTTAATTCTTATGCATAAATTATTTCTGTTAATCCGGTTAAGCTTCTCCTACTTATACAAGTTGTCAACTGAATAAATTCAAGTTAACATCAAAGCAAAACACATAAAAGATCTCTACCAATTCAGATCTAGAATAAGCACATGCATACATAGACAAAGTGACATGGTTATTTCTGGACAAACTATCCCCGGAAAAACCCAAGGTGGGAAAACCAGTCTCTCGCTGCTGGAGGGTTCTATTATTAAGAATATTTCTGAATACACAAGCCTGGGTTCCAGATCTGGAAAACCCTACAGAGAAAACTCTAGATCTGCAGCACCTGGCTGATCTAAGACCGAAAATACTGATTGATCCACACCCTCAAATGGGATTTACAGAACTCAACCAGATCTAGGTCTAGAAACCCCAGATCTGCCCTTGAAAGACACTGCAGTTGCTGCTGTTGCCGTCTGTTGCTACTGCTGTTGCCGTCTGCTGCTGCTGCTGCTACCGCCTGTTGCTGCCTTCCTCTGCATTGTCCTTGCTGATCTCTTTTCTACTTCTTTTGTATTCTAGACCATGGGATCAGATCATCCCCTTGGTCTAAATTTCCCTCTCTGCAGCTGAAACACTTCTGAGAATTCTTAGCAACCCCGCCTTAGAATCTCAGCTTAGCTTCAGTGCTCTGCCTCTGTGTGTCTTACAAATGACTCCAAACCTTTCCTTTATACTTTTCTCATTGACAAATCAGCGACCAAGATTAGATCTTTAATCAATGGCTAAGATTAAAAGAAAGCTTGATCCGTGTGACTTAAGACAATTTCATCACATGTTTAATTAAATTCACTTTAATTATTTTATTTTCCTAAGTTTTAACTTAGGAAATACCTTAAAATAATTAATTAATTTAATATCTCCTAAACCAGATGAAATTTCCCAAATCCATTTATAGGTCTTGTAGATCCAGTGTACTCTAGTCCCTCCACAAAGTTTGGGAGCTAAAGCACAACTGATGCTACCCCAAATACACAAAATATCAACACTCCCTCTTAGCATCAAGGGTGTGCTCTAGCAATACATCACACTGACACATTACATGAATTTGGGCACTGGTTCTGTGCTGCTGAAGCTTGGCCTTCTCCCACTCAACTCTGCACTCCTGCTGCCATTCTGTACTGCTGCCCATGACTCTGCCATTTCCACTGCAACCACTGTACTGCAACTCCCTCTCAATATGCTGCATCTGTGTTGCTCATAGTACTGCCACTGCTGATCTGCTGCACTGCAACTTCAGTTGTTGAGAGAAACAACTGAATCTCTTGCCCAATCTTTGACAAACAAGTCTGGTGGGTTGCATCCTCATCACTGAAGCTCCACAGGCTACAGATATGTGCTGGCATCTAAAGAACGATGCACAACTACAACTCTGCCTACATAATTAGACTCCCTCTGCACTATTGAAGTCACATCAGCTCCTTGTGCTGAAATCTATCACGCTGCTGCTGCACTGCTCTGGCCCTCTAAAGCTCTCTGCGCTGCTGCATAAGCAGCACTGCTCTGCGCCGCTGAAGTCACATCAGCCTCTGCGCTGCTACTGGTTCTATGCTGCTGCTGTTTTGCTCTGCACTGCTCCTCCCAGCCTTGAGATCTGACTCTGCGTCTGCCTCATCTGTGATATATGCACACATTGCTGCACTTGTCCCACTACTGTCTTAAGGCTGTCGTAGCTCGCTTGTGATCCAATAGATGAGCTGCTCAAGGATCCCGCCTTACTTCCATGTAGCTCCTCTACATGTCCATGTCACCCCACCTCCGTAGTTCATGAGCACTCATGGCTACATCATCTCTTGACCCATCATCTGCCACCACTGCTTTGGAAGAAGATGCTTCCTTGTCCTTCTTCTTTTCTGGACAATGGTTGGCAAAATGTCTCATTTCGCCACATTGGAAGCACTTGATCTTAGAAAGATCCTTCTTCTTCTTCAGCTGCTTCTTCGATGCCAAGACTGCATCTTCCTCCTCTTCCTTCTTAACCTTGCTCAACGCAGGGCTGTGCTGCTTCTTGGTGAACCTTCGTAGTTATCTTTGCTACATGATCGACCACAAGCTGTCCCAATCTGGGAGGTCCGCTCTGCCCAAGATAGTTTGGACTAAGGTTTCCCACTCATTCGTGACTGCATTGAGGGCTGTCCTGACTATCATTGCATCATCTACGGTTGCACTCGTTGCAGTCAGCTGATCCCTGATTGACTGCAATCTGAAGAGGAAATGCTCGATGCCTTCTCCCTTGGTCATCATGAATGACCTCATTTGGGCCTCCAACAACATCTTTCTTTGGACTGATTTTCCCTCATATAGGGAAGTCAAGGCCTTCCACTTCTCATTAGCTATCTTCTTCTCAGCTATGTGTGGTACAATATGGTACTTGATACTTTCCATTATCAGCCGCTTGGCATGCCAAACAGCTTCTCTATGCTTCCGTAGGAGATCCGCATTTGTCGATGTGGCCAGGGTCTGCTCTGCATGGTCTCTTAGACCATATGCCTCTAGGACAATCAAGATCCTAGCTTTCCATATCGAAAAGTTTGAGAGGCCCTCTAAGCTATCCTAATCACACAGTCCATGAGTAGCCATCTGCTCAGAATGTGTTGGAGCTCCTCTTCTCTATGCTAGAGATCTTGGATCTAGGGTCCTTTACAAACTGGGCACCCTCTGCTCCCTCTGACACTTGATTTCCCTCCTTGGAAATCTACCAAATCAACTATGATTCAGCTTCTTCTTTGATCCTCTGAACAAACTGCAAGTTTCCTTTGGCAAGAAACTCTCTGAGAAGCTGATCTCTCTTCCCAAACTCTGTCACTTGTGCTAAGGCTACAAATCTGAAAACTGCAGAAGTTTAACCCCACCAGCTCTTCTGCATTTCTGCGACTTTTCTGCAGACTTTTTTAGGATCATACAGATTCAGACCCAACCAACGCTGTTTCTAAGCTGCCTCTGCGCAGTAATTGCGTGGGCTTGCTAGGAGACAGCGTTGGACAGCGTCTCCCTCCCCTTTGCGTGAATCTCCTCCTGAAAACTGCGCCGTCCCTTCAGATCTGGTTTTCTGCTGCCTTTCCAGCTGCTTTATTCAGCTAGATCCTTCAGATTCTTCAGCTGGTGACCCTTCTAGATCTGCAATTGCTCTGATACCATGTAGAAATTTCTGAATCTTAATTCTTATGCAGAAATTATTTATGTTAACTCGGTTAAGCTTCTTCTACTTATACAAGTTATCAACTGAATAAATTCAAGTTCACATCAAAGAAAAACACAGAATAGATCTCTACCAATTCAGATCTAGAATAAGCACATGCACACATAGACAAAGTAACATAGTTATTTATGGACAAACTGTCCCCGGAAAAATCCAATGTGGGAAAACTGGTCTCTGGCTGCTGGAGGGTTCTATTATTAAGAATATTTTTGAATACACAACTCTGGGTTCCAGATTTGGAAAACCCTACAGAGAAAACTCTAGATCTGCAGCACCTGGCTGATCTAAGACCAAAAATACTGACTGATCCACACCCTCAAATGGGATTTACAGAACTCAGCCAGATCTAGGCTTAGAAACCCGGATACGCACACAGAAGATATTCTTTATTCTTCTTGCCGTCTAGTAAATCTTTGTTCTTACTCACAAATCTCTTCTTCTTCTTTATTAATAGTTTAGCCATTCTTTCTTGCTTCTATTTCTTTGACGCTCTTTGCCTTCCTCTGTTTGTCTTTGCTTATCTGTTTTTACTGCTTCTTGTGTATTCTAGACCCCGAGATCAGATCATCCCCTTGGTCTAAATTCCCCTCTTTGCAACTGAAACACTTGAGAATTCTTAGCAACCTCGCCCTAGAATCTCAGCTTAGCTTCAGTGCTCTGCCTCTGTGTGTCTTACAAATGACCCCAAGCCTTTCCTTTATACTTTTCTCGTTGACAAATCAACGACCAAGATTAGATCTTTAATCAATGGCTAAGATTAAAAGAAAGCTTGATCTGTGTGACTTGAGACAATTTCATCACATGTTTAATTAAATTCACTTTAATTATGTAATATTCCAAATTAGCATTGCTAATTGGAATATTTCATTTTTGTTTAATTTCGCCGCTTTAGCTAAAAATAATAAATAAAGTGAGAAACAAGAGGGGTCATCTCACTTTATAAATTAAAAAGTGCTTTCCTAGTTGATTGACGTTGTAACTTAAAGGAGTGGCCTTGGGGGTCCACACGAGCATGAGGGGAGGCCTCACGCTGACCCAAGGGTAACTGCGCAGGCCAAGGAGGGTGAAGGACGCAGTCAAGGTTTTGGAGGGAGTTTAGCACTATAAAAGGAGGGGCTTCCACTTCATTTGGCATTGTTGATATGATATTGATATTGAGAGCTAGACTTCTGTCTACTTCAGCACGCCGGTTGTTTAGTCGGTCTGCAACACTGTTTAGTGCGAACTGAGTGTCTCCGGTCGGAGATCTCACCCTTGGCTCCGGGGGACTTCGAGTGCCTGCTCGAGCAAGGTTTTTCCTTCAGTTTCGGTGGTGATTTGCAGCAGTTTTCTGGTGGACGTCTTACAGAGGAGTTGCCCTTCTTTTGTGACTGCGCAGTCTAGGAGAGAGGACGCAGTCCCAGCTAGGGAGGACGCAGTTATTTTGAGCAGGGTTGTTGTGTGGGGATTTGGTAGAGATTCAGCGTTTTCCAGCCCTGGGAGTTTTGCTTTTTCATCCGGAGGATTCAGAGGTGGATTCAGCCCTTTTTGCCAGTGTTTTCTTGGGCCTCTGCGCTGTCACTGGGAGAGACAGCGTTTTCTCTGGAGAGGGTTTATTGGGTGCATTTTCGGAGGTGGAGCATTTGCTTCACGATTTCTGGGTTTTGTTCGGAGGGTTGAGATCAGCTAGCCTTCCAGTTTTCAGCTCATTCCAGTGAGGGGATCAGCCCCTAGCTCCAGTGCATTGCAGCAGCAGCTTTCTACGGCAGTTTTTCCAGCCAGCTAGGACGCAGTCCCTTGTGCAGCCATTTCTTATTCTGAGAGGGTCTCCACTTGCCTAGGGCAAGGATAGGTGCACTCATTCTGATTATCTTTGTACCCATATGCATGTATTCTCAGATTAATAAAATGGCTTAGTGTTCTGGCATTTTATGTGTATTTGTTCCATCTTCTGGTTCTGGCATTTTGTTCTATATATCTGTCTGTTGTATTTCTGTGTATTACTGGTTATTTCCCGTTGGGGATATTACAGTGGTATCAGAGCATAGTTCTGGCTCAGCCTGTGGTGCTAGCAGTCTATGACGCCCGGGGATATTCCCTACATCCATCGGAGGAGACGTAGAGAAGCTGAGAGTGGGTGGAAGTTTCCTTTCGGGGGAAGTGATTCTGACCAGGAGCCACCTGAGACAGATTCAGAGGCAGAGCAGCCTGTGAGGGACACAGAGCAGCGGGATCCGATGGCAGACATAGATAAAAAGCTGGATGCAATCATCCATCACATGCAGGATATGTCACAGAGGCTTGCAGCCGTAGAGGTAGCACAGAGAGAACCCCCTAGGGTTTTCCAGGTCGGAGAGGGATCGGGTATGTCTCACCACATACCAGTGCGTGATGCTATCCCCATTGTGACGACTCAGGCACCCGCGCGATCCACTATGCCCACATTCTTGCCAGAGGACACAGGGACAGGAGTACGGGGAGGTACACAGAGGGATATTCCAGCACCCACGCGACCTACCATGCCTACCTTCCTGGTAGAAGACGAGGGGTCGACAGCGCCGAGAGAGTTAAGTCCAGCTCGGTGGGCGGCCGCTTTTGCAGAGTATCAGGTTTTCGGACAGGCATTCATGGATTCTCTCACCTTCGAGCGCTATCTCCATATCCAGTATGGCATTAGACCCCGTGATCAGCACAAGGGGCACGGGCACCATCGCGATGACCACCGCGCGGCTAGTAGATTCCATTTGCCCACGTTTGATGGCTCATCAAACAGTTCGGCAAAGTCCTGGGTGGAGAAGTTGGACATCTATTTCCAGCTTAACCAGGTGTCGGAGTCTGAGGCCATTAAGGTGGCTACATTGCATTTGGAGGGTGAGGCTCAGGACTGGTGGTTTCATGGGATGGCGACACTCGGGCATTCCATAGTGACGACATATGCCGAGTTTACCCGGAGGGTGGTAGAGCGCTTTGACAGGAGGGATCCGGAGCAGCATTTTGTTGAGCTGACCAAGCTCAAACAGACTGGGAGTGCAGAGACATACATTTCAGACTTCTTGAGGGTTTCAGTGATGGTACCTGATTTATCTGCAGCTCGGATGGTTTACATGTTTGTGGAGGGGCTGTCAAAGCCACTTCGTGGCCTAGTCCGGTCGAACAAACCAGCTACCCTTTAGGATGCCATCAGCAGAACTCGGGACTTACAGGATGTCTTACCCAGGACTCGGCCACCTTATCCCCAGAGACAGGCTTTCCAGCCTAAGGGTAAGGACACGAGGGCTCCGCCTCCCAAGGCGAATCCTGGACGAGGGCAGGTTGAGGATGAGGCCAGGAGAGAGCTGAGGAGGAAGCGGTTGTGCTTCACTTGCCAGGAGCCATGGGCACCGGGACACAGGTGTGCGGCAGGGAAGGCACATTTCATTGAGGTCTTCTCCGAGAGCAGTGGAGAAGAGGATGAGGGGGAGGATGTAGAGGCAGGAGACAGCTATGCAGCGCAGGATACCTTACCGCCTCCACCACCTGCAGCAGGTGGGGCATCATTTGCACCTACTGGGGGAGCTCTAGCCGCATTGCGGGGAGTTCCCAAGTACTTGACACTGCGCGTGCGAGGGACAGTGCGCGGACAGCGGGTTTCAGTTTTAGTTGACAGTGGGGCCACCCACAATTTTATTGATGCCCAGATGGTTGAGCGGAGAGGCATACAGACGGAGGGCTTTGATGGGTTTTCTGTCTTGGTCCCAGGAGATCAGACCATGGCATGTGCTCGATACGTTCCGGAGTTATCAGCGACGATGGGCACTTATACATTGACAGATCACTTCTTTGTGGTGGACATTCCGGACACCAACTTGATATTGGGAGTTCAGTGGCTTATTACTCTAGGGAAGGTCACGACAGATTGGAAGGCACTAGAGATGGAGTGGGATGATCCCAAGACGGGGAAACATGAGAAGATACGGGGGCAGCACACATACCCACCCCAGACAGTGTCGGCACATAGCATGGAGGCGACCTTCCGCAAGGGAGATATAGAGTGGGCGGTAGAGTTGCGGGCTTCAGAGGCAGTGGATACAGGACAGACAGTGCATCCTGATCTACAGTCTATTCTCGACAGGTATGCAGTAGTTTTCGGGGATATTCCACCAGGGCAGCCACCGGATCGGGGGTTTGAGCACACGATCAAGCTTGAGCAGGGGATACAGGCCGTGATTACTACACCGTATAGGCATCCCAAGGCCTATCGGGACGAGATAGAGCGAGCCATTCAGGAGTTGCTGGCCCTTGGTCACATTCGGCCCAGCACTAGTCCTTTTGCTTCTTCCGTAGTGCTGGTGAAGAAGAAGGACGGCACATTGCGCATGTGCATTGACTACAGGGCTCTGAACAAGAAGACCCTGAAGAACAGGTACCCCATCCCCAGGATCGATGAGCTGATGGATGAGTTGAGAGGAGCACGGTTCTTCTCGAAGATTGACTTGAGATCCGAGTACCATCAGATACGCGTGAGGGAACAGTGCATTCCCAAGACCGCTTTCAGGTGTCACTACGGGCACTTTGAGTTTCTGGTCATGCCATTTGGGCTGACCAATGCACCTGCTACTTTCCAGTCATGTATGAACCACATTTTCAGGGATCATCTGAGAAAGTTTGTGCTGGTTTTCTTTGATGACATCCTTATATACAACAGGACTTGGGAGGAGCACCTCCAGCATATTGAGACAGTCTTGCACATCTTGGAGGAGCAGCAGTTCTATGCCAAGCTCTCCAAGTGTGAGTTCGGTTTGACAGAGATGCTGTATCTGGGACACATTATAGGAGTGGACGGGGTGAGAGTCCACGAGGAGAAAATCAGGGCTATCAGAGACTGGCCCGAGCCGCGGAATGTGACGGAGCTTCGGGGATTTATTGGTATTTGCACCTACTACAGGAAGTTCGTCAAGGGCTTCTCTCAGCTTGCTGCACCCCTCACGGATCTGACGAGGAAGGGGGCATTCAGTTGGTCGGACACAGCACAACGAGATTTTGACAAGCTCAAGGAGGTGATGAGCAGTTGTCCTGTATTAGCGTTGCCAGATTTTACGCAGCCCTTTGTCCTAGAGTGTGATGCATCAAGAGAGGGGATTGGTGCAGTTTTGATGCAGGACGGTCATCCGATTGCTTTTAAGAGCCGGAAGCTCCTTCCACACGAGAGGTTGTATCCCATATACGACAAGGAGATGCTGGCCATCATGCATGCATTGGCCAAATTCCGGCAGTACCTGGTGGGTGGCAGATTCAGGGTAAGGACAGATCATAACAGCCTGAGGTATTTTCTGGAGCAGAAGCAGTTGCAGGAGAGACAGCAGAAGTGGATCAGCAAGATCCAGGCCTACGACTTTGACATAGAGTATGTCAAAGGGAAGAATAACGTGGTAGCTGATGCCCTTTCTCGTAGACCGGCCACGTTATCACTCATGAGCTTGGACGCTGATTGGAGGACTCGACTGTTGGTTGAGTACTCCAAGGATAGGTTTGCATGTGAGGTTCTGGATGGGCAGGTAGCAGATGACAGGTACAGGGTGGTCGATGAGATCATCTATTACAGGGACAGGATCTTCTTGACTGAGGGGTCTCAGCTCAAGAAGAAGATACTCCAAGCTTCACATGATTCACCATTGGCGGGCCATCAGGGGTTCACCAAGACATACAGGGCCATCCGGGAGAGGTTCGCATGGAAGGGCATCAAAGAGGACGTACTCCAGCATGTCAGGGAGTGCGATGTTTGCTAGAGAAACAAGGGAGAGATGAGCCATCCTGCAGGGTTGTTGCAGCCTCTTCCCATTCCAGAGGGGAAGTGGGAGAGCATATCGATGGACTTCATCACAGGGTTGCCCACCGTGCAGGGCAAGGATTGCATCTTCGTAGTAGTTGACTGGCTGACGAAGTATGCTCACTTTTTCGCCATATCCGCACATGACACGGCAGCACAGGTGGCGGAGCTGTTCTTCAGGGAGGTTTTCAGGTTGCATGGTCTACCCAAGACCATTGTCAGCGACAGGGACAGCCGCTTTATGGGCGGATTCTGGCAGGAGCTCTTCCGACTAGTGGGGACCGAGTTGACACTGAGCACTAGTTACCATCCTCAGACGGACGGGCAGACAGAGATAGTTAACAAGTGGCTGGAAGGCTACTTGCGTAACTACGTCAGTGGGCAGCAGAGGGCATGGCTGAAGTGGCTGCATTTGGGCGAGTACTGCTACAACACAACGCACCATATGTCTATTGGTATGACACCTTTCTATGCTTTATATGGATATCATTCCTTATCTTTTGTGGACATGATGTTTGGTGTTAGCAGGGCTCCGAGAGCCAAGTTATGGATCCAAGAGAGCCAAGATATCCTCCGAGCTCTCAAGGATAACATAGCCACAGCACAGAATCAGCAGAAGTTGTATGCCGATAAGGGTCGGGTGGAGAGACACTTCGAGGTAGGGGACTTGGTCTACCTACGGTTACAGCCATACCGACAGTCTTCGCTCAAGCAGAAGGGGGCGGAGAAGCTTAAGCCCCGCTTTTATGGGCCCTACAGGGTGATACGCAGGATCGAGCAGGTTGCGTATGAGTTGGAGCTGCCCCAAGGCAGCAAGATTCATAACATCTTTCATGTATCATGCCTGAAAAAGGCACTGGGCCAGCATGTGACAGTCACCGAGGAGCTACCACCTACAGATGATGAGGGGCATCTGGTGTTACAGCCGGAGGCTATTATTGACACTAGGGAGAGGCAGCTGCGGAGCAGGAAGATCAGGGAGTTCTTGGTGAGGTGGAGGAACTTGCCGGATGAGGATGCCACTTGGGAGGATGAGAGGATCTTACAGCATCCATCACTTCAGTTGCTTGAGGACAAGCAACGTTTTGCCGGGGGAGACTGTAATATTCCAAATTAGCATTGCTAATTGGAATATTTCATTTTTGTTTAATTTCGCCGCTTTAGCTAAAAATAATAAATAAAGTGAGAAACAAGAGGGGTCATCTCACTTTATAAAATAAAAAGTGCTTTCCTAGTTGATTGACGTTGTAACTTAAAGGAGTGGCCTTGGGGGTCCACACGAGTATGAGGGGAGGCCTCACGCTGACCCAAGGGTAACTGCGCAGGCCAAGGAGGGTGAAGGACGCAGTCAAGGTTTTGGAGGGAGTTTAGCACTATAAAAGGAGGGGTTTCCACTTCATTTGGCATTGTTGATATGATATTGATATTGAGAGCTAGACTTCTGTCTACTTCAGCACACCGGTTGTTTAGTCGGTCTGCAGCACTGTTTAGTGCGAACTGAGTGTCTGTGGTCGAAGATCTCACCCTTGGCTCCGGGGGACTTTGAGTGGCCGAGTGCGGTTTTTCCTTCGCTTGCAGGATTGCCAGCTCGTGATCGCCTTACGCAGGAGTTGCTCTTCATTGTGATCGCGCTCTAGGAGTGAGGACGTTAGCCCTGGGCCTAGGGAGGACGCAGCGATTTTGAGCAGTAGTTGCTAGGGGATTTGGTAGAGATCTCGCCGTTTTCCCAAATTCGGAGTTTTGCTATTTCATCCGTGAGGATTCGTGAGGTGGATTCAAATTTTGCCAGTGTTGTTTTCTTAGCCTCAAGGCTGCTGACTGAGAGACACGTTTTCTCCGGAGAGGGTTTATTGGGTGCATTTTCTGAGGTGGAGCATTTGCTTCACGATTTCGGGTTTTGTTCGTGAGGGTTGAGATCGCCTAGCCTTCCAAGCTACCATTCTGAGGGATCACTTCTGCCTGGGGCAGCATTGCGCCATTGTTTTCTACTATAGCTTTTTCTCTGTACTAAATTTAGACGCTAGCCCTCAGCAGCCATTATTCTATTCTGAGAGGGTCTCCACTTGCCTAGGGCAAGGATAGGTGCACTCATTCTGATTATCTTTGTACCCATATGCATGTATTCTCAGATTAATAAAATGGCTTAGTGTTCTGGCATTTTATGTGTATTTGTTCCATATTCTGGTTCTGGCATTTTGTTCTATATATCTGTCTGTTGTATTTCTGTGTATTACTGGTTATTTCCCGTTGGGGATATTACAAATTATTTTATTTTCCTAAGTTTTAACTTAGGAAATACCTTAAAATAAGTAATTAATTTAATATCTCCTAAACTAGATGAAATTTCCCAAATCCATTTCTGGGTCTTGTAGATATAGTGTACTCTAGTCCCTCCACAAATTTTGGGAGCTAGAGCACAACTGATGCTACCCCAAATACACAAAATCTCAACATGCAGGGGGTGCGTACTAGGGAAGTATCCCAAGGCAACATTTCCAAGAAGCAACAGTAGGGCCAAGAGTGTATTGGAGTTGATAGACTGAGACATTTGCGGTCCAATGTCCACAACTGCTCTCAGTGGTGCAAAGTATTTTGCTACCTTTATTGATGTCCATTCCAGGAAAACTTGAATCAACTTTCTTAAATCAACAGATGAAGTCTTTGAGCGTTTCAAAGAATTCAAGGCGTTGGTAGAAAATTTAACCGGGAAGAAAATCAAGAAGCTACGATTAGATAATGGTGGAGAGTATATGGATAAAGACTTAACTAGTTTCTGCGCAAAGGAAGGCATCGAGAGAGAATGGACAACTCCATACAATCCATAGCAGAATGGAGTTGTAGAAAGGAAGAACATGACCATTGTAGAAGCTGCAAGGACGATGCTATATGACCAAGACATGCCCAAATTTCTGTGGGTAGAGGCTTGCAATACAACTGTGTATGTGCAGAACAGGGTGACCCATAGAGCATTGGGGAAGGTGATCCCAGAGAGTGTGTTCACAGGCAGCAAACCTGAAGTGAGTCATATCAAGATATTTGGCAGTATAGCATATTGCCACGTACCCAATGAGAAGAGGAAGAAGCTGGATTAGACTGCGAAGAAGGGTTATCTTGTGGGTTATAGTGAAAATGCGAAGGCATATCACATCTATATTCTGGAAAACAGGAATATCGTAGTAAGGTGGGACGTAAAATTCATGGAGGAGAGAGCCTTCAGAAGATCCCGGAAAATGGCTACAAATATGCAGGTTGAGGAAGATCTACTAGTTCAGCCTCAACAACCTACAGAGATGGCTCGAGTGCCTCTCCACGACACAAGGATTCTGAGGAAAGTTCTTCTGAAGAAGAGCAAGTAGGAGAGTAGGAAAATCCAACCATTACTAGTGGGAGAACAAGTAGAGAGCTCCAACAAATTGTGAGGGATGCAGAAGAATTTGTTGGAGTCCCTAGAGATGGGAAGAGGGTACGGAGGCAACGGGACAGGTACCAAGCATTAGTAGCACAGGTCGGAGAACCCTCTAGCTTTCGGGAGGTAGCTCAACATCAGGTGTGGGAGATGCCATGGTGGAGGAGTATAGCTCCATCATGACGATTGATGTATGGGAAGTAGTTCCTAGGCCTCAGAACAGATCGGTTGTAGGATCAAGGTGGATCTACAAGATCAAGTATGCTGCAGATGGCAGCATAGAGAAATTCAAAGCCAGGTTTGTGGCTAAGGGGTATGCACAGAAAGAAGGGATCGACTATGAAGAAACCTTTGTCCCTGTAGCTCGGTACACTTCAATCAGTTCCATCATCTCTCTCGCAGCGCAAATTGGATGGGGGACTCACTAGATGGATTTCAAGACAACGTTCTTGAATGGGGTGATAGAAGAGGAAGTGTACATAGAATAGCTAGAGGGCTTTGAGACACATGAGCAGAAGAATCATGTATGCAGGCTTAAGAAAGCCCTGTACGGACTAAAGAAAGCCCCCAGAGCATGGTATGGGCGAATTGATAGCTACTTGCAGAAGATGGGATTCGTCAAGATTGACGCAGATCCCAACCTCTACTATTTGAGAGTAGGGGATGAGCTGCTTATCTTGGTATTATATGTAGATGATCTGTTCCTTACTGGATCATCTAAGCCCATCAAAGATTGCAAGGAGAATCTGGCTACCGAATTTGGCATGAAGGATTTGGGGCAGATGCACTATTTTCTTGGTTTGGAGGTCTGGCAACAAAAGGGAGAAATTTTCCTTGGGCAAGGAAGATACACTAAAGAGATCCAAAAGAGGTTTCAGATGGAAGACTGTAGATCCATGGCTACGTCAATGATTACAAACTGGAAGAAGATAGACACGTCATAGGATGATGAGGCTGACCCTACCTTGTATAGGCAGCTCATTGGATCATTGATGTACTTGGTCAACACTAGACCAGACATCTGTTATGCAGTGAATACCCTCAGTCAATTCATGGTGGAGCCAAGGAGGTTTCACTGGGCAGCAACCAAACATGTTCTCTAATATTTGAAGGGGACAGTCGAGTATGGGTTGAAGTACGCTAAGGGAAATGAAGTCCAGTTGAGTGGGTTCATAGACGCAGATTAGCTTGGAAGAACAGTGGATCGGAAAAGTACTAGTGGGTACAGTTTCAGTCTCGGATCAGGAATGAATTCCTGGTGCAGTAGGAAATAGAAGTCCGTCGCACTGAGCTCAGCCGAGATAGAGTATATGGCAGCAAGCATAGGTTCGTGTGAGGCCATATGGCTCATAAACTGCTCTTGAACATACTCAAGAAGAGGATGGAACTGACCAAATTATGTGTGATAATCAGAGTTGCATCAAGCTATCTGAGAATCCTGTGTTTCATGACTAGACAAAGCACATTGTCATTCGGTGCCACTTCATCAGAGACTAACGGGGAGTTGTACAGTTGAGGTACACTCCTACAGGAGAACATGTGGCAGATATCCGCACCAAGGCTCTGAGTGAGATCAAGTTTACATACTTCAGAGAAAAGATGGGGATGGTTGAGAACCCTTTCCAGTAAAGGAATGGGTGGTTTACAGAGACAGAGGGAGCTGCAGTATGGATGAGGCAGTGGCAGAGATAGTGTCACAGGCAGCAGTACAGAGGGTAGCGATGCAGAGGTGAGAGGCAACAACCAGGACGTCAGCAGCGCAACAGATACTTTAGAATCAGAGCAGTATAGTTGGTACCTTGCTTGAACACTTTCCTCGCTAAGAGGGAGTGTTGATTTTATAGCATTGGGAAGTGTTCTAGGTCTCAAATTTTGAGGAGAGGCTTGGACAACAGTGTTCCAGAGAGCCCAAAAATCGTTTTTGGAAATTCCACTCAGATTTTTCTTTATTAAAATAATTAATTATTTTAATGTGATCCCAAGTCTATACTTAGGGAAATTAAATAATTAAAGGGTATTAATAAAACAGAGTGTGAATCTTCTAGAAAACAAAGATCAAGTCATTTTTTAATTTGAGCCATTGATTAAGGATATAATCTGGGTTGTTGATTCATCAACGAGAAGACTATAAGAGAAGGCTTGGGGGCCATTAGGAAAGAAAGCCAGGCACGTTCTCAGTACCCGAAGGAAATCGATTCTGAAGTAAGAGAATTCGATTTCAGAGGGTGAGTCTATAGAGGCGGGGTTTCTTGAATTTCTCTGACCATTTCTTGCATTTCTGCTTCCTATAGGGCTTGAGGATGACCCAATAGACCTTTCTTCGACCTTCTTTCTGCAGTTTCTCCAAGTTCGATTTTGCAGTAGCAAAACACTAACACTTGCCCTTCGTCCTTCGTCCTTCTTTGCTAGCCTTCTTCTTTTTCTCCTTCGCTTGAATGATGAGAGAATGAATGATGTCCATAGGAGGTCGAGTTCCCTCCTATATATTGGCTTCCAATGTGGACGAAATGCCCTAGTTGAGGCCAACTTCTTAGCTGCCAAGTCAACTTTGTCTTGGAGGGTATTTTGACACTTTTAGATACAAAAATAATTCTTTTTACAAGTTACAATGTGCCCGATGGGGTCTTCTTGTGCCCGATGGGGCAATAGACCTTTCTTCGACCTTCTTTCTGTAGTTTCTCCAAGTTCAATCTAGCAGTAGCAAAACCCTAAAATTTGCCCTTCGTCCTTCATCCTTCTTTGCTAGCCTTCTTCTTTTTCTCCTTCGCTTGAATGATGAGAGAATGAATGATGTCCATAGGAGGCCGAGTTCCCTCCTATATATTGGCTTCCAACATGGACGAAATGCCCTAGTTGAAGCCAACTTCTTAGCTGCCAAGTCAACTTTGTCTTGGAGGGTATTTTGACACTTTTAGATACAAAAATAATTCTTTTTACAAGTTACAATGTGCCCGATGGGGTCTTCTTTGTATGACAATATTTTGACTTCTTGACCTTAGGACAAACCCTAGAAGGACTCAATGGGTGCTTGACCTTTAAAATAAAATACCTTCAACATGAAACCCATGCCACAATAATAGTTTTTCTTTCATTTTACAATATACAAGAATCAAAAGTATATTTCATATTTATGAAGACCAAACCTGGTTACACTTTTTTCAACAATTACTTCCCTTCAAATCTTCATTAATAATAATCTTAAGCATACATTGGCTCCCATATTGTTATAATGGCCTTATGGAAGAAAAATACAAATGCAACAACAGCTGAAGAGATTCCAGCTGATCAATCCCTCTACAGATCTGTCTTTCTATCTTTCTTGGCTAATATGAATCCTTCTCCTTTGTGGTCCCTTGCACTCTTCTTTGAACCCAACACACTTGGATGAAAGTATTTTTCCACCCAATCACTAAGATTTCACTATCTCACTATGTCTTGTGCTCGAGGATGTGTCTTCTCCCTTAGCCTAGCCTTCCTTTTATAAGTTTGAGTTATTGACTGAATCCACAACCCTAATCTCTGATGTGATTGACAATTGAGATTAGATGTCAACATTATCGGAGGTTAACAATTGAGATTTATCTAATTCAGTAATGCCAATAACCTTTGCATTTCGTTGGATTAACTCACTTTATCTTATAAAAGTCAATTACTTTAATATTTAAAGTAATCGCTAAGGTTAAAGGGTAATTCGATAACCTCCACATGTCTAGAGGCTCACACCTATGCAAAAGTACCTGCCTGAGCCACTATGATCAACATCAGGTATGTTGTTCTGGATTTGAGAGCAATTATTATGTATGTACGGGTCTCTTGACCATTAATAGATATGGAGCAGCTAGTTAGTATTGTTGCTTGTGTATTGCAGTGCATTACCTTTTATCAGTATCAGATATGCTGATATGCATGTTTCAGTTCTTAGTTGTTGAGTTATAATCCTTTTACAAGGTTTGGATACAATGGAAAGTACAGAACCCCAAATTTGTATCATGGTTGCATTGGGTGATCTTCATGTATGAATTACAGAATGACTGCATCCTTATTGCAAATCAATTTTTCTTTTAATTGATGAAAGAAAATTTTAAATATCATGTAATTTGGTTGATGCAGGTTCTAGCTGAAGACTTGCCACATATTTTGTCAGGGCTGTCATTCCCAAAGTCAATGCATTGGAATACCAAGGCATGCATTCACTGTAAAACTTGGATTGGCTACAATATTTAATTTTCAATGATAACTAGTTATCCTTTTCTTAGTAGTTTTCTGGCATCTGATATTTCTTCATCCTTTTAGCAAATAGACTTTTGGGTCCGTTATTTATGTTTGTTCATTTTTGTAGACCTCTTTTAGCAGACCCATAAGATGGATTCTAGCTTTACATGGTGATGCAGTGGTGCCATTTGCGTATGCAGGTATCTTGAGGTAAAGACATATTTCTGTATTGTTACGCATATTAAGGATGTTACTTGTGGAAAAATATCCTAGTTGTGTTATTACTGTGATTTGAATAGAGTTAAGATTTCATCAATTTTATTTTTCCGATATTCAGAGCTGTTCATTATTTTCATTATTTTTGGATTATATATATGTGTGTGTGTGTTGGGTTTGGATTAATTGTACTATAGCAATGTATATTTGTCATTTATTTTCCAAGGAATCTGTCGTGTAAATCCTTCCCAGTACTTCCCCATGATTCAGGGATGGTAAACATGTTAAACTGTCAGCTGTATTATGGAGCCTAACCCCGAGGGGATAATGGGAGTTCAACCCATGACCTTCCCAATGTTGATGGAGAGATAAGTTGTCTCACGTCTGGTGCATGACCACTTGAGCTAACTGTCAGGGCTTACTATGTATGCTCATTGTATTTGAGTTTGTAGCGAATATTGTTTATTTTTTTCGTCTAATTTAACAGTTGCTTCTAAAATTACATTAAAGGGCATTTTCTTTATATTAACTGTTACATTTGAGAGATGAGGGCTTATAACAATGATTTTCTTGCCTCACATAGGAAAAATCCAACATGCCAGCTCTTGTTCTTATCTCTGAGAAATATATATCTTTTCACAAGGTAACAAGCCTAGTGGTAAATTGATCAGCTAGCTCAGCCTTGGTGTCTGAAAGGTTGTATGAGCCCTGATGGTCATTCAACATAGCCGTCAGAAGTGAAACACATAATTCTGAAATAATCCATTAGGATCACACACGCAAACACTCAAGCATGGTTTGAATGGATGATTGATACGTTTGAACAATGTGATGCCTTTATTTGGTGCTTGGACATAAGGGTCACGTTGAAGCATTGTGAGTTTAGGTTTAATTTGTTTTATATATCAAAGTTTTATTTATAGTTTATATCAATGTTGCAAACATTGACATAGGGATAAAATCAGCAAGGGTTCGGATAGCCAAAAAATTGTAAAAGTCGGGAAAATATTAGTAAAACCAGCGAACATCGGCACAATTAAGATACAATCAACATATCGGTAAAAATCGGCAAACATCAGCTACGCCAAAAAATCGTGATTTCACAATAAAATCAGGATGTTATCGGGATGTTCGCAACACTGGTTTATATTATTTAATATTAGGTGTATTACATGTCATCCCTAATTGGGATGCTTTGTCCTTAAAGTAATTGAAGAAACTCAATAAAAAGACGTTTGAAACTTTAGACACTATTGCTACTTTAGAGACATGCCAATGCATCCTAGGTTGATTTTCTCCAGGATTGCTTGTTGACAAGGTTCTTGGATGAAACTTATTGGATCACGATTCTAAGGACTACTTTGATTTGGAAATGAGATTCTTTGAAATATAGGAAAAATATTATGTTTCTTCATATTAATGTTGATAAGTTGATCAAATAAGGTGACAATTATTATGACTAGGATGCCAATAATGTGTGACCTGAATTGGATCATTATATTGTTTGTCATCCATCTCGATGCATTTGGAGTGGAAAAAGTGGAAGAATCAGCACACGGGATCGTTTTCACTGGCAGGACCCAATTTGGCAAAACGGGGTCTGAAACCTTCCGGGAGCATTTCAGGGCATCAAATGATGTTTTGTTGGTGGTCAAACTTGGCGCTTTAGTGCAACACCTTTTCATGCTATTCTACACTCAGAGATCTTTCCAACGACGCAAGATGCACATCAATTGGAGTTAGTATGCAAAAGTTATGCCACTCAGAAGTTGACATTTTTGTTTTTACACCTATAGTTTGGGAGGATGCTGCGTCAACCCCCATTATTCATGGAAAAGGGGCTAGCCACGTGTTTGTGATGTAAAAGACTCTAGAAGAATCTATTTTGTAACTCTAGTTAAGAGTTGTTGTAGTGAAAATTAACTACTAGTAGGCTATCGGGCTATGTTATAATCGGGCTTCTAGGAGGAACAAGCATTCCATTCTTTCGAGAGCATTTTGTTCCATAGCTGAGAAAAGATAGCCAAGAGAGATAGGCGGTAGAGCACGCAGAGAGGATCTAGGCATTGTAGTAGCTCACGGGCCTGTTACCCGCCACTTCGTGGGTGATATCCCTAGGAGAAATATTTTCTCCATGATGGACCTTAGCCGATAGCCAACAATACCTTGCAACCTCTTACTAACTCGTTGTGCCATTTCTTTACTACCTGAGCCAGCCATGTAGTCCCCCACCCATCTGTATTGATTGTATGTTTGAAGGTGGGCCTCCCGAAGCCAAAGGTACGTCTCGTCATTTGGTAATTGAGTGTTGGGTTTATTTATCATGGATACTTATGGGCATGGATTGATGGGGGGATTTGGTGGAAATAGTGGGCTTAGTCTGTGCTCCTGTCCCCTTGATCTCTTTTGGGTGTTACCTTTGCACTTTAGTCCCGTGGGATCTCCTTTATTGACCATTTGGTTCTAGGGTGGTACTACTTGGGAAACCTCGACTTTGGGCGCTTGGTCCGGCTCCTTTATCCATATATATTATTCCCCTTCCACTCATTATACTCCCATTCATCATTTCTCCCAGTTGGGTCCACATAGCCCCCATGGGTCCACATGAGGTCAACTTTTCTATCCCCTTGGCCCCACCTTGGATTAGGCCTGGAATGATGTGCCAGAGGTTGAAACAACTAAGAGAAAAAGAAAAAGCATAATTGGCCACACTTAACAGAAAATTGTAACACAAAATGTAAAATATGGTCTGGACAAAAACAATTAGCACGTGGGCAAAAGCCAAAGCATGAGCTTTGCCTGTTACCCATGGCTATCACCTTGGTTCCATAGGCCCTAAATGAGCCTCCTTTTGTGAAAATTTCTGAGCCATTATTATAGAAACTCTACTGCAGTTTTCTGATTTACTTCTCCTACTTGTTTGATTTAATTAACAAGTTATTTTCCTGTATTATTCAGTAAAAAAACAAAGTAAATACTACTGCAACCTGCACATACATACAGATCAAGAATTGAAGAATGAAGCACACATGACAAAGGACACACAATATTTTTTGGACCATGTCCCTGGAAAAACCCAATGTGGGAAAACCGGTGCAACAACTCTTAGAGGGTTTATTTATTATGTAGAATATTTGAATACATCAAGGGCACCTGTAGTGGTTTGCCCAACAGAGAAATCATGACAGATGTACCTCTACCACTCGGAGACAGAAAATATGGAGGATTCAGCCGAGGATGAAGAACCCCAACGAGTGCATATGTAGTCACTGCGTCACCCTTCTGTGTGGGTGCTTTAGTCTTTCTAAAATGCTGAAAACGAGCCCTTTTTGGCCCACCGGAACCCCAGCGCTGCCTCTCCTAGTCCCTGTGTCAGCCTTTCCTGCCTAGCGCTATTCCTGCGTCACCCCTCTAGGCTCAGTGCTGCCTCTGCATCACCCTGAAGGGCTTGTTTCAGCCTCTGCGTTGCCTTTGTCTGAGCCTAGCTGGGTTGCGTCACGCTTGTTGGGTCTCTGCACTACCTGGTACGAATCTGCCTCCTATGTATTCTCGGCCTCGAATATGAAGAATCCCTTGCCGATCTGCCCCTCACCAGTAGTGCAAGCTCACTCAAAAATTCTCTGTAAACCACACCCTAGAATTTCAACTTAGCTCAAGTGCTATCGCTCTGTGTGTCTTCTCCAACTGACACCAAGCCTTCCTTTAATACTTTTCTCGTTGAACATTCAATGGCCATGATCTAATCTCTAATCAACAACTAAGATTAAAAAAGACTTTATCCACGTCACTTAGAACATTCTCACCCATGTGTTTTAATGAATTTCCTTTAATTATTTAATTTCCCTAAGTTAGACTTAGTGTTTCAATTTAAAATAATTAATTATTGGAATAATTTTTACACTGGGTGGAATTTCTCCAAACGATTTCAGGGTCTTGGAGATCTCATTGTGTCCTAGCCCTTCCACAAAGTTTCAGAGCTAGAGCACATCCGATGCTACCCAAAAATCAACACCTTTATCATACAGGAACCCATGATTGTCCCAACCCCCTGGAGGGCAATGAACCGCCCTACCTTAAAGGGGTAATCACTACTATATCTGACGCATCATGCTCTTATCCTTGAGTCCCGAGCAGTTAATTAAAGAAAATTCATAAAAGGAAAAAAGCACATAAAGAACGGTGGAAAAATCAAGGCCTTGACACCTCATGTACCACGACTCCTCCCTCTTACACATTATATACCTTGGTGTGGCCTTACCCTTATCTGGATGCCCCTATGCCCCGATATATGGCCCAGGATTACCCCTCTCATTCCCTACTCCATTTCACTTATTTATCACTTGCCACCTCTATTCAAAGGATGTACCTTGGACCTACTATCCCCTTTAAGGGCTAAAACCACTTAATAAGGTACATGGCTAACACCCTTTAGAGTATGGAGACACTGGGACATGCCAAGGCCCACTACGGAAGGGCATGCCATTGTGAAGTGTCCACTTTGTTATCCATGATTTGTAAGCCCTTTAAACTATTATTCTAATGACTGGTTGTACCGGAAGCCTAGGGGACACATTGGATCTTATGCACGATTACAGATGGTTTCCATTTGGGTTTGGTCTCCCTCTACAGGATCGTAACCCCAGATGGCTACATTAGCGCATATAGGGTGTGCATAGAGAGCGATGTGCCTCCATAGTAGCAGACAACACTCCACGGATCCTCATCGACCTTCAGAGACTACTAGTGATCCACTTTTGAGATGATGGTGATGTGCTTGGTACACTATGCCCAACAGGGCCCATAAGAGCCCCACACTCTTGGCAGGTGTCCTAGGACTTGTACGATGTCATGGCAACATTCATTCCATCACTTGAGCCCTTGCAGAGGATTTACAGGCATCTCCGATTCATATGGATACGCATGGTGTCATTTGTGTGCCTCTACACATTGGGAGCACCATAGTTCTACTATTTGGAGAACAAGGGGCCACCTCCTTGTTCATCATATTTCGAAGAATTTATTCCTCATTATGGCACTTCAGGACATTACTAGGCCTTTGGAGGGCCCCACAACATGTATACATTATTATTTGGCCCCTTGTGAGGCTTATTTTTTCCATTTTGTGCTTGTTTGGTGGGCTTGTCACCAATAGGGGTGTTATTTGCACATTATTGTATCATTAGGGGCTAATGTAGGCCCATAGACTATTTCGAACTCCCTAGGAGGCTATATATTGATGTTAGATACATTCATTAAAGATTTGTATCATCACTTGAATTGGGATCTCTCTAATCCTAGAGAATTTCACATTTTTTCCCTTGGAGGACCTTATTGGAGATGGATGAATTTTGATGTATGAATTTGGGCTATTTCTCGTCTTGGAGCTTTGTTTTGCAACAAAATGCTGGTTGGATATACTGTATAACATCGTGAGTAATTTTTATTGTTGTTATTCTTGTTGTTGCATACTGCTAAAATTAGGGCTAGTTGCTGTATGATTAAAGTGTAGAATTGAACATGTTTTAGCTAATTGAATGTATGGGCCAATGTTATAAGAATGAAATGTCCTAGAGATTATTTATCTCGATAAGCTTTCATCATTTGCTTGGAAGTATAAATGCTTGAAAGTCACATTTCTTTTCTTTCTAACAACATTGGACGAAGCTGAATTTCCGGGCCTTCTTGATCAAGAAACCAAGTTCTTACTCATCATTATCCTTGACTCCATATCACGAAGTGGTTTAGGCATTGATCCCTAAAAGGATGGTCATCCTTTTAACCTTTTTACCCTTTCCTCACCATTTTTCCAAGTCTAGCCCTCAAAGGTCACCTAGGGCATCAATTTCCCGAGAATTGACCCAAGGAAAAATTTTGATCTCCTACAAGCTACTGTGCTGGTGGGTCCCCTTCCTCTCCTCCAAATTGGAGGCCATTCTAATGGTGGAATCCTCGAGAATCTCAAGCCCTAGCTCTAAGATCGAATTTTGCCTAGGCGTCCCTAAGGCTAGACCTCAACAGGATCAATTCAACCTTTTAAAGTAAATATTCTTGTTTGGTCCTGTTGTCGCACAGAATGTCCAGGCACCGCGACAATGCCTCAGATCGGGGGCTGTCACCCTGATCCCCATCTCTCTATTTAAGCTGTCTCCTTGCAGACTAAGGGAGGGGGACCCTAACGAAATGAAAGAAAGAGAACTTGTTGGAAACCACCCAATTCAGGAAGACACAGTCAAACGACCAAGTACTTGTTAAGATTTAACGAGATTTTACAGATTCGATTAGATAAAAAGTTTAAGACCAGTGCCTTGTGGAGTCAAAATATCCCGTTATGAAATTAAGATCAAGTAGTTGATAGGTAACTGCTGCTAAAAAGGACATTTAACCTGCTATGAAAATATATCAATCCACCATGACAATATTCAATTGCTCAATTTATCAAACTGGAAGATAAGCCCTTTTCAATAATGTTATTTAACCTTCAATAAAATACTTTCAATATCACGCATCAACAATATTCAATCTAGGAAATAAAGACATGCAATTTTTCATCACTTGAAATATTCTTAAAGTTGACTAATCAATTAATCACCAATTCCAAGCAATTTAAAACCACAATTAAAGCTCATTAAACGACCATCAATCCCAATGATTGCTGAGCATGAAAATATTTCGAACCAGATGCAAGATTTAAACAATTTAAATTCCGAAAAGATATTATCATGAGAGGACCATCGAATTTAAATGCTGAACATTTCCAATAACTCTGAATTAAAATGATATCCTTGGCAATTCCAATCCAGAATTTTAAATTGAGTCTATAGTCAAACTTCAGATATTAAAATTAAAGTTCGCCTTTGACTATGCAAAAATTTAGATCAAAACCATTTCCAAAAAAAAAAGAAAGATATTTAAAAGAAAATTTCCTAAAATTTTTTATTTTTATTTTTTGAAGTTAAAAAATTTCATTAAAGTTTTTGGCCCCTTTTTTTTTAAATTTCAAAACCTATGGTTAATGAAAATACAAAATTTAAAAAAATTAAAAAATAAATCTAAAACTATAAAAAAATAGGAAAAATAAAAATTTAAAGATTTATTAATGTTTTTTGGACCCTTTTTAAATGTTTTACTTTTCTAAAGCTTTAAAAAAAAATGAAAAAAGAAAGAAAGATCGAAACTAAATCATGAATAATAATAAAAAATCGAAATCTAAATTTTAAAACTAAAAATAAAATCTAATGTTAATGTTTAAATCTAATGTTAATGTTTTTTTTTTTAGATTTAAAAATTTTTAAATGTCAAACAAGAAAATGAAAATAAAAAATGAAATGTTCTAACTTAATGTCAAACTGAAATAAAAAAAAAAAGGTCAAAATCGAAATGGAAATAAAAGATAATGCGTGAATACTATGGGTTATGATAAAGTTGCTGGCGATTGTGTAGGAGAGGCAGCCGTCAAGCAAACAACGTAGCGTGAAGTGGAGGTGCGGAAGGGAAGGCGAAAGGGAGTAGTGAGGATGGCGGCCGCAGGCAGGAGATGGACTCGTGGAGAGGGAGCTGCAGCGTGAGCCGTCGAGTAGCAAGGAGGGTGAAGGAAGCTGCCAATGGGATTTCCGCAGTGAGGGAAAAAGGCGCAGAGAGTTAGGCAGTGAGCTAAGGGAAATGAATGGCTCGAGATTGAGAGAGGGCTTGGACAGAAAATGGGCAGTGTGAAAGGCAATAGCTGATGCAGACGGTAAGCAATGGAAAGGCTGCGGGAATACGGAGGGAGCAGTGACAGAGGCCAGCGTGGAGAGGACGTGGATGGACACCGCAGGGAAGGAGGGAAACACAGGTAGCAAGCTAGGGCAGGGAGAAAATGCAGAGATGAAGAGCAGATCAGCAGACCCTTTGGTGCATAAAATCTTAAAATTTTCGTTACCCAGGAATCAACAAACTCAGATTTTAAATAAATAAATACACCTGCAGTTTGTATTTTGAGGCAAAATCCCTCCTAAATCTGCAAACGAAACTGATCTTGAGGCCAGATCTGGCTCAGATCTAATTTTTTTTTCTTTTTTATTTGTTTATTCTATGAAAATCTCCCTGTAAAACCTGCACAAAACCAGAAACAAGAGACCCAAAACCCCAGAAATATGCATAGAAGACCCTTAAACCCCGGTGAGTTAAAAATAACGATGTTTACAAATCTACAATGCTATTTTACAGATCAAAGCCCTGATGGCTAGATTTAAAACCGTACAACACAATTCAGAAAAGAAGGAACTAAGAGAGAGGCACAAGCCCTAAAAAGAACCCTGCAAAAAATTGGAATTTAAGATAAACCCAGGGAATTAGATCCGGATTGCTCTTCAGATCTTATTTTCTTGGGAGTCAGCTGGTCCAGCTGAGGACTTCCCTAAATGCTGAATTCTAAATTCGGAAGATTTATGCACACTTAAAGTTAAATTGTTAAATTAATAGAGAAATAAGATAAAACATAAAATTTTCAGGAGCTAGAGATAACTGCTAACTCGATCCAATTAATATTATTACCGTAAATCCAGTAACCTAAGCAAGATACCTGTGCAATAGATGACTCTACAAGAGCCATTAATCAACAATCCATTAAAATAATCACCAACAGAATATTAAGAACAAGTTTATCCTAAAATGCTGAAGAGGAACACCCCCATCAAAATAAAACCCCAAAGTCTTAGTTTGTGTTATTCCAGAAAATATTACAGGAGAGCTTCAAGAGCAAGTACACGATCAAGAGATGGGATGACTGAAAGACTGGCAAAGACCTCTAATTTAAAAGATAAAAATCTCCAACGGCTAGTTCAGTTGATCCATGTCAAAGTAATTTCGACTGTTTAAAATGATCTAATCATCTTTTAATCTCGTCCATCACAATTATAAATTTTTGAGGAAATTCGAATTTATCATTTAATTCCCTTTTAATTAACTCAAAAATAATATTTTGAGTTAATTACCTTAAAAATTTGACTTTGACTTAACCACCAAGGCCCAAGGGTCCAAAATTTCTCGAAATTATCAATATTCCCTTGGCCTGAGACCTTTAAAAATTTAGTTTTTAGGGACCACGAATTTTGCCTTTGAAGAATTTTAAATCACCTAGGACTTTAAATTAATTAAATTTATGGCTTAGGATTTTTAAGTTAATTTGGCTAGAAAATTTAATTAATTGACTGAGAGGGGATTTAACTATTTTTCCAACCTTCTTTACATAAGATAAATACATTTTGACACATGAAGTGGGAAAACCCATTCGTGATAGACCCTCAAATAGCTACCTAATTCTGCGACTCAAAACATGATCTAGTAGACCAAGTAACTTGTAATAAAATAATCTAGCCAATTAGCTAGGATTATTCCCAAATTACTTTTACAAAGACTCGATAGAAAACACTAGGACTCACTTAGCATTTTGACGACAAAATCCACCCTAGCTTTGGGGCGAGGTTGGAGGGAAAAACTTTGCCGATCACTTGTGTCGAGAAACACAAATGAATTAGTGAGACAAAAACCTCCTAGGATAGAAATCGTCACCAAAATACTAGGCTTACCTAGGTTGTTACATACATGACTGTCTTACTTAGATCATTTACATCATAAACATGCATAGTGGGTTTACATCGTTTATAAAACTGTCGACTGATGATAGAATCTGAATGGCGTGAACACCTCGAACATGATAAATCCCATTTGAAAAAATGGGGGTGTACTGCTATGGGGTCGTTGACAAAGTGTGGTCAATAGGTCCTTTCCCGTCACCTCATCCAGGATAGGAGCATCATTGGTTGCTATATTCCATCCCCGAACCTGGACTGGGTCCACTTGGTCTCGTGTGGTCCCACTTCACATCAAAGATTATTTTTCAAGGACCATTTGGGAATCCAAGTTTCCCAAGGATTATAGGGATTTAAAACCTTGTTTGTGAACCTACTCCTTCTACCTCAACCCTCGAATCCTCATCCCTTACCCTTAGTGGACCAAGCCCCTTGCTTGAAGAGCAAGCAAGCTCCATTCTTCAATCCATCGTAGGGAAAGGGTTTTCAGGGTCACTTTCCACCTATCCATTGATATATACTTTACAAGTGATTCCTACACTACTGGGACTCCTCCCATCGGTGAAAGTCCATAAAGAGCAGGGAGTCTTAGCCGTTGTGATAGTGGGCTAAGCCTTTGCCGTTGCCCATTGCATAAGAGCATCATCCTATTTATTATGCTTTGAGGATAAAACATTCCTTAAAAGAGGGCAACACTGGTATAAGGATAATAATATAATAAATAACAAGTCAATTAATTAATGAAAAAATGTTTCTTATAAAAAAGACACATCCATTAGTATGAAAAGGCACCTTGCCGAGGTGATTGTAATGGGTGCCCTCATTGTAACATGCATCATCTAATTAATTTTTCTATCAATAAATATATATTTTATTACATAAAACCAAGTATAACAGGAACTGTTATCACAATGTCCATATGTGTGGAATTTGCTCATTTTGAGGATAGTGTTCCTTTGACTAAGGGTTTGTGGAATTTTTCATAGTTTGATTTGGGCACATGGTATTGAGCTCATGGTTTTACCTAGCACATGGTATGAGGTCATGGTTTCACTTGAGTATAGTGTATTTGAATGATGGTTTTAAAACACCTTTTTTCCTTATAAAAAATGGTTTCTCTAGCTTATTTTTCTCATTGGAGAATAAGTAGAAGCTTGCTTATTACTCATTTTTAGTAGCTTTCTTCCCATTATGTGGATACTTCTTATTTTCTTAAGGAGATTGAATAGCTATTGATCTTGAAGCAGTAAAGGTTTTCATCAATGGTGAAGACTCCCAAGGGTTAGAATTTCTTTTCTATCTTTTGGCATCTTTGAAATTTCTTTAGATAAATTTTATAACTGTGTTTGAGAGGAATGTCATCTTATTGTTTGTCTGATTACTATTTGATTGTCTAGAGAAACCTTTTCCTAGCTTACGTTATTTACTTCTATTGATTTTACCCTCTTTAGGGGCCTTTAGTCTATTTGATTTCAGGTTGATGCTTCCCTTTCAACTCTAAATGAGAAATGACTTATTCATATTAGCATGAAGCGTCCACAAAGGGAAGAATGACTCCATGGCCCATTGGAGGGCTAGCACCACATTCTTCCTTCAATTTTTATTTTCATTAAGTTTACATGAGCAAGTCATAGATTCTCAGGTTTAAATCTTTCTAATTAACTTGCTAATTTTAAATCCTAAATTAGTCCAAACGAAATCGATCTAAGGTTTGATCTCTAAAATCTTGGCAAGATCGATTTAAATTTTTGGGAGTGCTGTAGTTTTATTTATAAATTCAATTTTTTAGCTGCCTATCTGCAGTGAAGTAATATTTGATAGCAATAGGGGCTGAATACACTACTATATCTGATGAAACTCCTATGGTTGCATGCTTTAAATCTGATAGGCCATGAACATTTCTGCATTTAAGCTTATACATGTTTCTTAGTAGTATCTAAACTCATTTAAGCTTATACATGTTTCTTAGTAGCATCTAAACTTCGTTAACTTTGTGCAATGATTTCCATTTGAGCAAAAAACCCAGTTGTTTCAATTCTGCAGAGCATTTGGGCAATTTAACTGGTAACTTGACTTCAGCAAGTATTTGCATAAATAGCTAACTCACAGGGTGTAAATTAAATATGCAGTGTGGGGATGTTGAATGCATGATGCAGATTTAAATATGAATTATAGTTCCAAACGATCTTTGCTCTCTGCTTTAAATGTTAACGGAGTTTGTGGGTTAATTGATTTCTATTTTGAGTGAAATTTCATTTTTATTTCAAACTCGAATACGAAAGGTTAAGAATATGGAATATTTTGAATCCTTTTATGATTAAGACTAATTTCTTTTGACATATTGTCCTTCTTATGTTGGATATTTAGTAAATGAACTTTGTTCATTTCATCCTGCTCAACATCTTTGGGATTGTTACATTCTACAGTACGACTTCAAACTGTAAATGATTGGTGCCAAAGCTTGTTGGTAATGTATTATCTTAGTGGTACTCGTAACACAATAGGCTTGTGTTTCGAAACTCAAATGACTGGTATCCCCTTAAAAAACTAGATTGTGAAATTGTTTCAGGGGTTGCAATGTTGGGGCTAATCATTAATTATTGGTTAGAGGCTGCTCAGTTGACTTTCTCTTGTCACTGGGATCTTGCTTACTCTCTTTCTCTTGCTTTTCAACACTATTCTTTACTGTACAATTGAAGATTCATCCTCAGTTTTATATACCACTTCTTACCATTTTTTTTGTTATTTCTTGAAGCGGAGATGCCCAAAGCATTCCCCTTTTGGCTATTAATACTGGTGTAAACTTGAGCCCTATTGACCTATCTTTCGTCATTAGTGGACATTAATATAATTTCTTTGAATGTTTATTTCTTCTTTATTACTAGATTGGTTTGTTCAGTGGCACTGCCTATGTACGAAATGGATTGTGGAATTATCTTTTTTTAGTGTTCTATTATGACAACCTTGGCAGGTTTTTGAAATACACAGGGTGTTTTACTTGTATTTGAGTAGGAATTTTCAAATTGAGTTTGATTCTCTTCGAGAGAATTTTTATAGATTAGAATATTCCATTCTCTCCCGCCTCATGCTTACAATAAAAGAAAAAAGAACATGCTTTCTTGAAGTAATGTCCTTTTCCTTTTAAAACAATCTGACAATAATTCTTTTTATTTTTGATGTTTTAGTGGACAGTTGTCACATGCTCTTCGAATGTCCTCGTCACCTATTATAAAGGTAATCTTTTTTAACCCATTATTTGGTATTGAACAGTTTCCTCACCTATTAGGCTATGTCTCTAATTGGTTGGGATAAGCTATTTTTTTTTCAATTACGAGGCTTATGTTATGGTAATAATCTTTTAGGAAAATGGCATCAGTTTTTAAGAAACAGAGTCAAAGATGCATAGGAAAAAATGCAATTGTAAAGGAAATTTAAGAGAGAGACTGCTTGATATTTAATTTAGTGAATAATCTCATTACATAGGTGTATGACTCTGAACACTAGAAAGAACGATTACATAACTTATTTTTCTTGAATAACTTTATTTAACGTGCAGATAGGAAGGTTATAATATATATTGTAATCGTTTTTGGGACAATTTACTTTGACTTCTTTATTATTAATTTTTATTGTAATTTGTTTTAAATATTTCGCATATATATTTGTATTAAATGGATATTTTGGAATTTTTTTTTTCAGATTTTTAAAATGTGATATTTATGACTTTTGGTGCGTGTTTAACTTTTATTTGACAAATAAAGTGGGCTGATCCATAATTGTATGATACATAAAATCTGTTTAAACTTTAAAATCTCAATAATACTTTATAACTCAACGTTACAAGTTACAACAATATTAATTTTGTGATTAAATATGAAATGATTGTTCTCACTGCTTTGTCAAAGGAATTACAACAACTATTACTAATAATCTATTTTTAATATCATGGCCAAGTCAGACACCAAATTGGTGTATGAGACTCCCTTGTTTGTGGGACAAGGGACTTGCTGTGAAAATTTCTGAATATTACTTATGCAGAAACCCTACTGTTATATCACGATTTACCTCTTTTATTTATACAAATTATTAATCTGAAATATTCATTATTAACTTTGAAGTAAACACTTTAACAGCCTCCACAGATACAGATCTAAACTGAATACATGCACAATGACAAAGTGACACACAGGATTTTCTGGACAATTGTCCCTGGAAAAATCCAATGCGGGAAAACCGGTCTTCTGGCTGTTGGAGGGTTTATATTATTAAGTAGATTCGAAGTACAACAAATTTGGGCACCTTACTGTTTAACCCGACAGAGAAATACAAGATCTGCAACAATACCTCTGTTCTAGAGACAAAAAAACTGACTGATTCACACCCTCAAACGAGATTTATAGAACTCAGCCCCTTTCAGTATTCAGAAACCTCAGTGCTGCTCTGAACCCCTCTGCGTCAGCTCTGCTAGCCTGCATGTGCCCTTGCGCTACTCAAGAGAGGCCTGCATAACCCCAGACTGGGTTACGCTGTCCACGCGCTACCCTAGCTAGGCCTGCCTAAGCCCTGATGGCCTTTTGCTGCCGCTGCGCTGCCCTTTCTGGGCTTGCGTAGCACCTGAAGCCTCTGCGCTGCGCAGCTGCTGCGTAACTGCTATGTAGTTGTTGCCCCCTCTGCGCTGCTCTGACTGTTGCCTTATCTGCCTCTTGTTGACTCTTGGCCTGGGATTAGATCATCTCTCTTGCCAATACTACCCCTCGCTGCAGTTGAAACACTTCTGGAAATTCTTAGCAAACCATGCCCTAGAATTCCAGCTTAGTCTCAGTGCTCTACCTCCGTGTGTGTTATCCAACTGACCCCAAACCTTTCGTTTATACTTTTCTTGTTGGGAAACCTACGGCCGTGATCTAATCTTGATTCGACGACTAAGATTAAAAGAAAGCTTGATCCCTATCACTTAAGTCATTTCCATCACATGTTTAAATTGATTACCTTTAATATTTTAATTTTCCTAAGTTATATTTAGGGTCCTTAATTAAAAATATTGATTAATTAATTTCCTCTTAAACAAGATGGAATTTTTCAAATCCCTTTCCGGGTCTTGGGGATCTCTTGTACTCTAGTCCCTCCACAAAGTTTGGGAACTAGAGCACATCCGATGCTACCCCAACGCTAAAAAATCTCAACTCTTGCCTTCACACAACAAATTGATTGCTAAAGTCTATGGAGGTGTACATACTCTATCCCCCTCTGGATTTAAACCTGTGACCTCTTACAAGGAGGGACATGTTTTTAACCACTAGGCTTACTACCCTTATAGTGAATCAGCTAGGGCTTTGAGGCATTGTTGCCTCAAAATCTAGTAGGTCTGGTGAGATACCTCACAAGGCAAGGGCCAGAACTAGATGGAACAATGAGGTGGACTGCCACTGTCACCTCAAAAATCCACCGCCTCCTCTTAAGTGGAATTTTCCCACGGAAGGCTTCCTAGTTTTCACCTAAAGGATGTTCTAAGTCAATTAGCTTAAGGTGATATGGATCAAAGGGTGAGCAAGGTACTTTCTTAATGGACAAAGGCACAGTTTCCATTTGTGTAGGAGCAATGTACCATATACTGTAATATTCCTAATAGAAAAATTGACAGTGATATTCAACAAAAATACACAAGTAAATAAAAAATTTTAGATAGCCATCAAATACCTAGAATAAACACTAGAACTGCGCCAACCATTTTATTATATACAAAGAGGAGTACAATTCATTGGATGTGTGCACCTAGGCTTTCCAAGGCAAGCTAGACAATCCCAAGTGGGAAAATGCTGCCTAGATGCAAAGAAAACAACTACTCCAAAAGGGACTGCGTTGACCCTGGAATTTTTGCACTGCTAGTTGAAAGGAACCCTTGTTTGAGCCACTAAAAATGCCCAGAAAATTCTACCAAAAAATTCTGGGCCTCTCCACCAAAAACCCAGAAAGGTTTTGGTCTAGTTCTGCTGCTTCAATACCACCCCCAAATTCTATGGGCTCCTCCACTGCCAGAAAATTACGACCTACCAGAAACTGGCCTTTGTAACCCCTCCAAAAGACTGAGAAATCTCCCTTAGTCCACCTTCTCACACCCAGCTCCAAATCCCATGACCAAGCTTCCCCCACAATTATCTCCACCAAGAACTGCGTAGCCCAGGATGTAAGGAAAAATACTGAGAGAGGGGTTGAATTAGTATTTTTATTTACTTCAAACCTTTTATTTCTTATTTTGCATTTTGTATGCTACTGTCATTTATGCAAGCCACATATGTACGCGACTTCTATGAAGTAAAACCACGTATATTCAATTAACTAACCTTTCATATGTTCCATTAACTATTAATTTGTAACCAGTACATCATTATTCATTTATTAAGCATAAACCATGAGCAGTAAAGACCACAACACATAACCAACACACATAGAACACCAGGGTTTTTTAGGTGGAAACCCAATGTGGGAGAAAACCACCTCTGCCGTCATCTCTGTCTTCTTCTTTTATTATAAAGAAAAATATCTTACAATCTTGTATTGGCGCGAACTCATATCAGTACACAGACACCCACCTGCAGAGGGGCTACAATCTTCTCTCGTTTTCGAGCACGCACTGGAAGGTAGCTCCAACACCATGATCTCGTTTACCAGCTTGTACTAGAAGGGAGCTGCTACCCCCTTTCTGAAGGCAAGAACCCTCATCTCATTGTGGACCACTTTTCAAAATATTTCAAACTGGATCCACCTCTCAAGCAATGATCACACAACCTGTAGGCAACCTTTCATCAAATTTTCAAACTGGACCCATATTAATCATAAACCCAAACAAACTGAAGCACTGAATCTAAAACACATTCACACTGTAAATCAATTGAAAAACTGAAGTATCAAATCACTGAATTTAGAACCCAACCAATAGCAACAAATATCAAATTCTGTACGCGATTTTACTGAATAAGACTTGCATATGTACAGAATTTTCTATTTCACACCCGCGTACAAATATTAGAGTACTGGAAACTGACTCATCAATCACTGAACCATTCTTAGATCATTCCATTACTCATAGATTACTTGAACCAATCATAGATTACTAAACTAAACATAGATCACCAATCTATAACTTCAATATCAATCAATATACCCTTCATCATTTAACCTAGTCAATACGGTCAGATAGATTATAATAGACACATCATCGACAAACAACAACGATCAAAACAAAACTGATCAAAGAAATCATCATTAAGCCAGACTGCAAAACCTTAGAATGTATATGTAACTTTTATGAAGCAGACTTGCGTATGTACGCTCTTATCATGAATAACACTCGTGTATAGATCTGCACGTACCGAAAATTATTTCGTAGAATATATATGCGACCCTATAGATATGGATCCGCGTATGTACGTGATTATCCTGAAACAAAGCCGCGTCATATCTTGAAATTTCTAAGTCAAACTTTCGCTGCAACCACAACACATACTGCACATTCTTCATTGTCACATATTCATATCAGAGCATTATTATCATCACAAATTTATCATTGTTAGCCAAAAGAGATCAAGCAAGTATATTCATTAATCTTAACTAAACTTTCAGATCTATCATATTTGAGCCTCCTCTATGCTCACTCGTGCAGTCCCGTTTCAGATCAAATCATTCATAGACAACCCAATACTTGCACCCATAACACTTTGATCTCCATCTCCTTATATAGCATTAGCCTTAGCCAATACCTTAGGCCAATCCCTTAGTAATGCCGTTGGTATTCTAAATTCTTTGATGGGATCAAGTAACTCTTTTCAAACTCATTACTATGGGCCAATACCATGGTAAAGACCTTGGTATTCAAGTTATCGTGGTGCGTGTGAAATTTTTTGAATCTAAGTTACAAAAATCCTACTGCAAAAATATGATTTACATTACCTACTTGTTTTCATTAACTTAACAAGTTATTTTTTGAATACATCAAGAAAATATTAATGTAAATACACTGCAACCTACAAAACTATACAGATCAAGTACTGAAAAATAAATTTGGCATTTAGACAAAGGACACACTTATTTTTGGACAAATGTCCCCAGAAAAACCTAATGCGGGACAACTGGTGCAAAAGTTCTAAGGGTTCATATTATTAAGCAGCAGTTATCTAAGTACATATAGGGCACCATAATCCAGCTCACCCAACAGAGAATATCCTTGGCAGATAGAAAAATCGTGAGTTTTACCTAACTCTGCAAGTTCTGGCTTATCTAGATCAGAAATTGGTGAAACCTCAGCTGCCTTTGTGCAATAAATGCGTAGGTCTGCGTGGTTCTAGCTGAACGCTGCGTCACCCCTTCAGCGCTGCCGGCTTAGAAACCCCAATCTCCAACAATTTCTGGACTGTCCCTTGGAGGCATTACGCTGCCCCTGTGTGAGCCCTGTGTGGGCCTGTGCCACCCTCTCTAGGGTCTGCGTCACCTCTCTTGGTGGCTGTGCTGGTTCCTTTGCGTCTCTGCTATATACCCTTGGTCCTCTGACCCTCAACTGCTTCAGCCCCTCACGTTTGCACTAAATTACTCAGATCTGATCTTCGTCTGAGCACTACTTCGTAAGAAGAATTCGGTACCTAGATTCAGATTTTGTGTGTGTTCTCTGACTGACCCTCAAGCCTTCTTTTATACTTTTCCTATTGATGAATCAATGACCATGATCTAATCTTTAATCAACGACTAAGATTAAATTAGACTTGATCCTCATCACTTAGAAGCTTCTCACCTACATGTTAAATTAATTCACTTTAATTATTTAAATTCCCTAAGTTTTAACTTAGGCTCCATTTAAAATAATGAATTATTTGAATAACTTAAACTCTGTATGGAATTTCTCCAAACGATTTCTGGATCTTGAAGATATCATGTGTTCTAGCCCCTCCACAAAGTTTTAGAGCTAGAGCATATCCGATGCTACCTAAAAATCAACACTTCCTCTTAGCGAGGAATGTGCTCTGGAAATAGTTCTCGCCAGAAGCATCACCCTGATCCCCGACATCGGTCCTTTGCGTTGCTGATGCTCGACCGCTGCCCCTCATCCACTGCGCTACTGCTATTTGTACTGTTGTCAATGTCACTGCTACTGACATTGTTGCATCTGTACTGCAGCTCCCTCTCAAAGGCTGCGTCATGCTGCCCATAGCACTGCCACTGCTTACTGTGAAAATTTTTGAATACATTAATGCAGAAATCCTACTGTAGTATCATGGTTTACTTCTCCTACTTGTGATTAAATTATACAAGTTATTTCCAGAAAATATTTAGAAAATATCGAAGTAAACACTACTAATAGCCTACACATAGACAGATCATTTACTGAATAGTACGCTCATTTAAACAAAGTGACAGGTTTTTCGGACAATAGTCCTCGGAAAAACCCAATATGGGAAAACCGGTGCAGTAGATATGAGGGTTTATTATTATTATGTAGAATCTGAGTACAACAAATATGGGCACCCAACTGGTTAACCCGACACAAAAAATGATAAATCTGTAGCAATACCTGTTGTTTTGAGACCAAAATCTAACTGATCCACACCCTCAAACAAGATTTACAAGACTCAGCTATTTTATGGCCCTAGAAACCCTAACGCTGCCCCTGAAGCCCCAACTTCAGCCCTACTAGGCTCTGCGTGCCTCTACGCTGCTCAGAAGGGGACTGTGTAACCCCAAAGTGGGTGACGCGGCCCTTACATTGCCTCTAGAGGCCTTTGCGTAACTTTGATGTCCTCTGAAGCTGCAGCGCTGCCCCTCTTGGGCTTGCATAGCAGCTGAAGCCTCTACACTGCGCAGCTGCTGCTGCTGCCCTTGCTCCTCTGCGCTGTCCTTGATTGCTGCTCCTCTGCCTCTTGCTGACTCTTGGCTCCGAGATCAGATCATCCCTCAGCCAATACTACCCCTCGCTGCAGAAAATTCTTCCGAAAATTCTTAGCAAACGTTGCCCTAGAATTCCAGATCAGTTCCTCAGCTCTGCCTCTGTATGTGTGTATCTCCAACTGACCCTCAAGCCTTTCTCTTATACTTTTTCGTTGAACACATCAACGACCGTGATTAAATATCTTATCAACGACTGAGATTAAAAGACTAATTGATCCGTGTCACCTAGAACATTTCAGCACGTGTTTAATTAATTCACTTTAATTTATCTAATTTCCTAAGTTTAGACTTAGGGTCCTCATTAAGAAAAATTAATTATTTGAATAACTTCAACACTAGATGAAATTTCTCCAAATGCTTTCTAGGTTTTGGAGGTGATGTGTTTATTAGCCCCTCCACAAAGTTTCGGGGTTAGAGCACACAAGATGCTACCCCAACTACACAAAATCTCAACACTCCCTCTAAGCACGGAGTGTGCTCTAGCAATACACCCACACCATGTATCGCAAGATCTTGTCATTGGTCTTTGCGCTGCTGGTTCTTGGCCTTCTGCCCTCCATCCACTGCGTTGCTTCTCTCTGTCCTGTTGCCCATGTCACTGCCACTGACACTGCCACATCTGTACTGCAGCTCCCTCTGTAATATTCCCAATTAGCTTTGCTAATTGGAATATTGCCTTTTTTTGCTTTATTAGATAGCAATAATAAATAAAGTGAGAAATAAGAGGGGTCACCTCACTTTAGCCACCTCACTTTATAATAAAGTGTTCTTTTTTCCTAGTAGGTTGACGTTGTGACTTAGTGAGGGCCTTGGGGGTCCACGTGGATGTGATGGAGGGGAAGCATCAGGCTAACCCCAGGTAAACTGCGCAGTTCCAGGGTGAGTTAAGGAGGGAGTTGATGTTATAAAAGGAGAGGCTCTCACCTCATTTGATTCATTCATGATTTGATATTCTTATTGATAGCTGGACTCTTGTCTGCTTCAGCACGCCGGTTGTTTAGTCGGTCTGCAGCACTGTTTAGTGCACGAGTGTCTCCGGTCGCAGATCTCACCCTTAGCCTCGGGGGACTTCGAGTGCCGGCCCTGGTAAGGTTTTCTGGTTTCACCCTTAGCTTCGGGGGACTTCGAGTGCCCGCCCCAAGGAGGTTGTTCTTAGTCATTTTTCAAAAGAGAGCACAGCACCGAAGATTATCCGAGGGAGAAAGTTCTCTTTGTGGTCACAAGAAAGAAGAGGAGGAAGGACGCCGAATTCGAAGGAGAAGGACGCCGTCCCATCCGGAGAGAGGACGCCGTACCTTTCGTGTAGCGTAGAGTGACGCCGCGAAGAAGGACGCATCTGGGCCCAGGGGCAGAGAAAACGCTGTTTTGGGAGGCAGAAGGACGCTGTCTAGCCCTAGAGTGAGGACGCCGTCCATTTCTGGAGGTAAGGGTTGCAGATCTGAAGGTTTATTGCTAGATCCAGTTGTGGAAAGGGTAGATCTTGCAGATCTAGTCTTGTATGTGGCAGAACTAGTCTTGTATATTGCAGATCTGAAGGTTTGGCACCAGATCCAGCTGAAGGAGTGACAGATCTGAGGAGATATTGATAGATCTAGTCCAGATCTGAAAGGGTGACACCAGATCTAGCCCTAGGGGCTGTAGATCTGAAGAGATAGTTCCGGATCTGGTGTAGATCTGAGGGTTTGATATCAGATCTGATATTGGAGGACGCAGTTCAGAGAGGGAAGGACGCAGATCTGATTGGAGGCTTCAGATCCATCAGGTGGGACGCAGATCTGAGGAGCAGGCTAATGTGAGAAGGGCTCATCAGCGTTTCCCAGCATCCTGTAGCAGATCCATTTGTCTGGAGGATTGAGGGCTTGTGCTGCACCTGTTTCTGCGCTGTCACTAGCAGGGACAGCGTTTTCCAGCAGAGGGGGTTTTCAGCTTGGGATCAGCCCAGTTTCTGCGCAGATCATCACCAGTCTCCAGGGCAGCTTGGACGCTGTCATTATTTGCAACCATTTCTTGTATGGGAGGGTCATCACTTGCCTAGGGCAAGGATAGGTGCACTGATTCTGATTTCTTGTATTACTCTCCATGTACTTTCTGATTAATAAAATGGCTCAGATTCTGGTATTACATGTGTCTTGATTCAGTGATCTGGTTCGGTATTGTTTCCTTTCATATCTGTCTGGCATATTTCTGTTTATTATTGCTTATTCCCCTTTGGGGATATTACAGTGGTATCAAAGCTTAGATCTGGCAGCCTGTGGTGCTAGCACTCTATGGCACCGAGAGGTCACCCCACTCTCCTTGGGGGAGGTGATTCTGATTCAGAAGAAGAACGGAGGAATCCAATGGAGGCTATGTTGGCAAGATTGGCTGAAAAGTTGACTGAGAAGATGGATGCAAAGATGGATGCAAAGATGGATGCAAAGATGGATGCATTCATGCAGGAGGTAACCAGGAAGGTTGCAGGGGGAACGCAGAAAGAACCCCCTAGGGTCTTTCAGGTAGGGGAAGGATCAGGAACATCTAGTTGCATACCAGATGCTATACCCATTGTGTCAGCGCAGAAGGCCGATTCCATGGACACGCGACCTACCATGCCTACTTTCCCGGTGGAGGAAGTGGAGCAAACGGCATCAAGAGGTGAGGGTCCCGATCTACATGCAGTTTGGTTTGCAGATTGGCGAAGTTTGGGGCCGGAATTCATGGAGGCTCTCCCTTTCAATCAATATATGCAGTACCGAGGCGGCAGTAAGCCTCATGATCGGAATAAGGGACGGGGTTCCCACCGTGACAGTAACCGTGCAGCCAACAAATTTCATTTGCCGATGTTTGATGGGTCTCCAAAGACCACAGCCAGGTCATGGGTGGAAAAACTAGACCTCTATTTTCAGCTTAACCAGATGCCGGAGAAGGAGGCCATTAAGATGGCTGCATTACATCTAGAGGGTGAGGCCCAGAACTGGTGGTTTCATGGGTTGACCACACTGGGGCATTCCACGGTGACTACATATGCTGAGTTCACCAGGAGGGTGGTGAAACGTTTTGATCAGAAGGACCCAGATCAGCCTTTCCTCGAGCTGACCAAGCTCAAACAGACAGGTAGTGCAGAGGCATACATCTCTGACTTTTTGAGGGTTTCAGTGATGGTACCTGACATATCAGCGGCTCGGTTGGTCACGATGTTTTTGGACGGACTGTCAGAACCACTTCGTGGTCTAGTCCGGTCAAACAAACCGGCCACACTTCAGGATGCTATCGGCAGGGCCCGTGACCTACAGGATGTGTTGCCCAGGACTCGGCCACCTTATCCCCAGAGACAGGCTTTCCAGCCTAAGGGTAAGGACATGAGGGTTCCGCCTCCCAAGGCGAATCCCGGACGAGGACAGTATGATGATGAGGCTAGGAGAGAGCTGAGACGGAAGCGATTGTGCTTCACATGCCAGGAGCCGTGGGCACCAGGACACAAGTGCACCACAGGGAAGGCACATTTCATAGAGGTCTTCTCCGAGGGCAGCGGAGAAGAGGATGAGTTGGAGGATGAGGAGGCAGGAGAGTGTTATGCGGCGCAGAGTGCCTTACCACCTCCACCACCAGATGCGGGAGAGGCATCATTTGCACCTACTGGGGGAGCTCTAGCAGCCTTGCGAGGAGTCCCCAAGTATCTGACATTGCGCGTACGTGGGACAGTACGGGGTCAGCGTGTTTCAGTTCTAGTTGACAGTGGGGCCACCCACAATTTCATCGATGCCCAGATGGTAGCACGGAGAGGCATACCCACAGAGAGCTTTGCTGGGTTTTCAGTTTTGGTTCCAGGAGATCAGACCATGGCCTGTGCTCGATATGTACCGGAGTTATCAGTGACGATGGGCACCTATACGCTGACTGATCACTTCTTTGTGGTGGACATTCCGGACACTAATGTGATATTGGGAGTGCAGTGGCTTATCACCCTGGGGACGGTCACCACAGATTGGAAGGCCTTGGAAATGGAGTGGGATGATCCCAAGACGGGGAGGCATGAGAAGATCCGAGGTCAGAACACATATCCGCCCCAGACAGCATCGGCACACAGCATGGATGCGACATTCCGCAGGGGAGACATAGAGTGGGCAGTTGAGCTGCGGGCTTCAGAGATGGTAGATACAGGCAGGGCGGTGCACCCTGATCTACAGACTCTTCTCGACAGATATGCAGTAGTGTTTGGAGACATTCCACCAGGACAGCCACCAGATCGGGGGTTTGAGCACATGATAGAGTTGGAGCAGGGGATACAGGCAGTGATCACCACCCCTTATAGGCATCCTAAGGCCTACAGGGATGAGATAGAGAGGGCCATTCAGGAGCTGTTAGCCCTTGGACACATTCGGCCCAGTACTAGTCCTTTCGCTTCTTCAGTAGTGCTGGTGAAGAAGAAGGACGGCACATTACGCATGTGCATTGATTACAGGGCACTGAACAAGAAGACTTTGAAGAATCGGTACCCCATTCCCAGGATCGATGAGTTGATGGACGAGTTGAGAGGAGCACGTTTCTTCTCAAAGATTGATTTGAGGTCCGGGTACCATCAGATACGCATGAGGGAACGGGACATTCCCAAGACTGCTTTCAGGTGTCATTATGGGCACTTTGAGTTTCTGGTTATGCCATTTGGGCTGACCAATGCACCTGCCACTTTCCAGTCTTGCATGAACCACATCTTCAGGGATCATCTGAGGAAGTTCGTGCTGGTTTTCTTTGATGATATTCTCATATACAGCAGGACTTGGGAGGAGCACCTCCAGCACATAGAGACAGTTTTGCGCATCCTGGAGGAACAGCAGTTCTTTGCCAAACTCTCCAAGTGTGAGTTTGGTTTGACAGAGATGTTGTATTTGGGGCACATCATAGGAGTGGACGGAGTGAGAGTCCATGACGAGAAGATCCGGGCTATCAGGGACTGGCCAGAGCCGCGGAATGTGACAGAACTTAGAGGGTTCATTGGTATCTGCACTTATTACAGGAAGTTCGTCAAGGGCTTCTCACAGCTTGCTGCACCCCTCACGGAGCTGACGAGGAAGGGGGCATTCGGTTGGACGGACACCGCACAGCGAGCTTTTGATAAGCTCAAAGAGGTGATGAGTAGTTGTCCGGTGTTGGCATTGCCTGATTTCACTCAGCCCTTTATCCTAGAGTGCGATGCATCAGGAGAAGGGATTGGAGCAGTTTTGATGCAGGAAGGTCACCCGATTGCATTCGAGAGCCGGAAACTCCTTCCACATGAGAGACTTTATCCTATCTATGATAAGGAGATGTTGGCCATTAT
The DNA here is from genome assembly GCA_034641835.2 of Pinus albicaulis. Taxonomy (NCBI): domain Eukaryota; kingdom Viridiplantae; phylum Streptophyta; class Pinopsida; order Pinales; family Pinaceae; genus Pinus; species Pinus albicaulis. The sequence continues at coordinate 336,549,678 of CM076575.1, read as the reverse complement.
GCATGCATTGGCCAAATTCCGGCAGTACTTGGTAGGCGGCAGATTTAGAGTCAGGACAGATCATAACAGCCTAAAGTACTTTTTGGAGCAGAAACAGCTGCAGGAGAGGCAGCAGAAGTGGATCAGCAAGATGCAGGCTTATGAATTTGATATAGAGTATGTCAAAGGGAAGAACAATGTGGTGGCAGATGCCCTTTCTCGTAGACCAACTACATTATCCCTCATGAGCTTGGACGCTGATTGGAAGGCTCGACTACTGGTTGAGTATTCCAAGGATAGATTTGCATGCGAGGTGCTGGATGGACAGATAGCGGATAGCAGATACAGGGTGGCAGATGAGGTCATCTATTACAGGGATCGGATCTTCTTGACCGAGAGATCTCAGCTCAAGGAGAAGATACTCCATGCCTCTCATGATTCACCATTGGCAGGACATCAGGGGTTCACCAAGATGTACAGGGCCATCCAGGAGAGATTTGCATGGAAGGGCCTCAAGGAGGACGTACTCCAACATGTCAGGGAGTGCGAGGTTTGCCAGCGGAACAAAGGGGAGATGAACCATCCCGCAGGGTTGTTGCAGCCGCTTCCCATTCCCGAGGGGAAGTGGGAGAGTGTCTCGATGGACTTCATCACGGGTTTGCCCACAGTACAGGGCAAGGACTGCATCTTCGTAGTAGTTGACCGGCTAACGAAGTATGCTCACTTCTTTGCCATTTCGGCACACTACACAGCAGCACAGGTGGCAGAGTTGTTTTTCCGGGAGGTTTTCAGATTACATGGTCTACCCAAGACCATTGTTAGTGACAGGGACAGCCGCTTTATGGGTGGATTTTGGCAGGAGCTCTTTCGACTAGTAGGGACTGAGTTGACACCGAGCACCAGCTATCATCCCCAGACGGACGGGCAGACAGAGATAGTTAACAAGTGGCTGGAGGGCTACTTGCGTAACTACGTCGGTGGGCAGCAGCGAGCGTGGCTGAAATGGCTACATCTGGGCGAGTACTGCTACAACACAACCCATCATATGTCTATCGGCATGACACCGTTTTATGCGTTGTATGGATATCATTCCTTGTCTTTTGTGGATGTGATGTTTGGGGTTAGCAGGGCTCCACGAGCCAAACTATGGATCCAAGAGAGCCAAGACATCCTCCGGACTCTCAAGGACAACATGGCTACCGCACAAAATCAGCAGAAACTATATGCAGACAGGGGCCGAGTGGAGAGACACTTTGAGGTAGGGGAATTGGTCTACCTGCGGTTACAGCCATACCGCCAATCTTCACTCAAACAGAAGGGGGCAGAGAAGCTTAAGCCTCGTTTTTATGGACCATACAGGGTGATTCGTAGGATTGGACAGGTTGCATATGAGTTGGAGTTGCCCCCAGGCAGCCGGATTCACAACATTTTCCATGTATCATGCCTAAAGAAGGCGCTAGGCCAGCATGTAACAGTCACAGGGGAGCTACCTCCAACGGATGATGAGGGGCACTTGGTATTACAGCCGGAGGCCATTATTGACACCAGGGAGAGACAGCTGCGGAGCAGGAAGATCAGAGAGTTCTTGGTGAGATGGAAGAACCTGCCAGATGAGGATGCCACTTGGGAGGATGAGAAAATCTTACAGCACCCCTCATCGGTTGCTTGAGGACAAAGCAACGTTTTGCCGAGGGAAGGCCCCCATGTCCAATTAGCTTTGCTAATTGGAATATGCCCTGCTTTATTAGATAGCAATAATAAATAAAAAGTGAGAAATAAGAGGGGTCCACCTCACTTTGTACCTCACTTTATAATAAAGTGTTCTTTTTTCCCTAGTAGGTTGACGTTGTGACTTAGAGAGGGCCTTGGGGGTCCCCGTGGATGTGATGGAGGGGAAGCATCAGGCTAACCCCAGGTAAACTGCGCAGTTCCAGGGTGAGTTAAGGAGGGAGTTGATGTTATAAAAGGAGAGGCTCTCACCTCATTTGATTCATTCATGATATGATATTCTTATTGATAGTCAGACGTGTCTGCTTCAGCACGCCGGTTGTTTAGTCGGTCTGCAGCACTGTTTAGTGCACGAGTGTCTCCGGTCGGAGATCTCACCCTTAGCCTCGGGGGACTTCGAGTGCCTGCCCTGGTAAGGTTTTTCTGGTTCTACCCTCAACTTCGGGGGACTTCGAGTGCCCGCCCTAGTGAGGTTGTTCTGAGTCATTTTTCAGTAGAGCAGCAGCAATTTCTGAAGATTATCTGAGGAGGAGAAAGCCCTCTTGTGGCTGCGCAGAGCAAGAGGAGGAAGGACGTTGAATCTGGAAGGAGAAGGACGCTGTCCCATCTGGAGAGAGGACGCTGTACCTTTCAGGAAGGGAGGACGCTGGCCAAGAAGGACGCAGTCCAGTCTAGCAGGAGAAAACGCTGTTCTGAGGGGCAGAAGGACGCTGTGAAGCCCTAGAGTGAGGACGCTGTCCATTTCTGAAGGTAAGAGTGGCAGATCTGAAGGTTCATTGCTAGATCCAGTTGTGGAAAGGGTAGATCTTGCAGATCTAGTCTTGTATGTGGAAGATCTAGTCTTGTATATTGCAGATCTGAAGGTTTGGCACCAGATCCAGCTGAAGGAGTGATAGATCTGAGGAGATATTGACAGATCTAGTGTAGATCTGAAAGGGTAACACCAGATCTAGCCCTAGGGGCTGTAGATCTGAAGAGATAGTTCCAGATCTAGTGTAGATCTGAGGGTTTAATACCGCATCCGAACTGGATATATGCAATGGGGCAGAGGGGGTAGACTATCCATTGGGAGGCCTCGTATCCTTATTTGGGGACGCAGACCGAGGAGCAAAGCAACGGGAGAAGGGCTCATCGCCGCGCATCCCGTAGCGCGCATCCATATTTGTCCGGAGTGACTGAGGGCTCGGTGGCCGCACCGCCCCTCGGCCACCGCCGCTCAGCGCACGCGCCCGGTGCCGAGGGGGCCACCTGGGATCGTGCCCCCGGGCCGCGGCGACTACTTCCGCCGCTCAGTACAGCCAGACGGCGCTCGTCATTATTTGCGGCCATTTCTTGTATGGGAGGGTCAACACTTGCCTAGGGCAAGGATAGGTGCACTGATTCTGATTTCTTGTATTACTCTCCATGTACTTCCTGATTAATAAAATGGCTCAGATTCTGGTATTACATGTGTCTTGATTCAGTGATCTGGTTCGGTATTGTTTCCTTTCATATCTGTCTGGCATATTTCTGTTTATTACTGCTTATTCCCCTTTGGGGATATTACACCCTCTGAACTTGCTGCATCATGCTGGCCATAGCACTGCCATTACTAATTGTTGCATTGCAACTCAGTTGCCGAGAAGTAAGCAACTGAAAGAGTCGTGCCCAATTGTTGACCGACAAGTCAGGTTGCATCCCATCACTGAAACTCCCTTGGCTGCTGCTTTACGCTGTCCTCCTGAAGTCACTGCGCTGCTACAACTCTGCACTGCGTGAGCACAACCTCTTTGCACTGTTGAAGTCCCATCAGCCTCTGCGTTGCTGCCTCTGCATTGCACTGCTCACTCTATAGCATCTCAGCACTGCCCTCTGCTCCACTATGATCTTCTACATGCTTCTCCTACTTGTCCTGCTACCGTCTTAAGGCTCCCATAGCTCATATGGGATCCAAGAGTAGGGCTGACTCAAGGATTCCGCCTCCTTGATCTGTAGCTGCTCTACAGGTCCATGTCACCCCACTTACGTGGTTCATGAGCACTCATGGCTATGTCATCATCACTCCCATCATCCTTTGCTGCTACAACCTTGGAGTCAAAAGCTCCTTTGTCTTTCTTCTTAGGACAAGTGTTGGCGAAGTGTCCAAGTTTGCCATAGTTAAAGCACCGGACCTTGGATAGGTCCCTCTTCTTCTTCCCTTGCTGCTTCCGTTCCTTCGATGCAAGGGCTGCATCATCCTCCTCTTCTTTCTCTACTCTGATCATTCCGCTGCTACTGTTTTGCCTCTTAGTGATTCCCCTGATCTCTTCTTGGCGGAGGATTGCCCACATGTCCGCCCAAGATGGTAACACTCTGCCCAATATGCTTTGGACAAACATTTCCCATTCCTCGGTGACGACATTCAGGTCAGTCCTTACCAAGAGCCCTTCATTCGGAGGTGCACCCATGGAAATCAGTTGATCCCAGATAGTCTATAAACAGAAAAGGAAGGGATCCACCTCCTCACCCTTCTGCATTTGGAACAACCTCATCTGATTCTCAAGAAGCATTTTCCGTTGAACGAAGCTTCCTTGATACATGGCTTCTAAAGCGGTCCAGATCTCATTTGTCGTCTTCTTTCTGGCAATGTGTGGCACGACATGATTCTTTAGTCCGCCCATAATCAAGAACTTAGCCCGCGCTTGATTTTCATTAAATATCTTCAGAGGATCAGGATCTGCAAGCTCAGCTAGGACATTCTCTGCATGGTTCTTGATGTCGTACTCATCTAGGACTGATAGAATCCTGGCCCTCCAGATGACGAAGTTGGACACACCGTCCAGCCTGTCTTGATCCCTCAACCCATGAGAAGCCATCTAGCTCAAATCTGATGGAAACGATACTCTTCTCCCTCTTTCTACTGTAATACAGAAACGTTAGATTTGGGTTTCTTGGTGACTAGAAACCCTCTAGAAACTGCTCCTTCGTAAAACTGATTTCCCTCCTAGAAATCTTCGGTCCAATAATCAGACAACTCTCTTCGATCCTCCTAATCAAATCTCAGATCTGTTTGGCTCTTATCTGCTGAGTGACTGTCTTCCTCTCGCCCTTTGTTGACTTAGCTAGGCACAATTCTACACCGGCAGAATCTCTACCACACCAGAACTGTTGAAGAACTGAAGCACTGCTTTTGGATCTCGTCAAACTAACAAGAAGACTGGACTGCATCCCTCTGGCTGGCCTCTGCGTAGGGAGACTGGCTCAGTGAGTGTCTATGCTGCTCAGAATTGGACTGTGTAACCCCAGATTGGGTGATGCAGTCCTTACGTTGGCTTGGTTAGCGTCTGCGTAAGCTTGAAGGCCTTCTGAAGCTACAACGCTACCCCTTTCTGGATCTGCGTCCTCTTGCTGTTGTTGTCCTTTCCAGATTTCTGCTGCTTCTGCTGTTACCTTGCAAAAAAATATTCTTCAGCTAATTTGCTAGAGATTCAGCTTGATCTACTATTGCTCTAATACCATGTGAAAGTTTCCGAATACATTAATGCATAAATCCTACTGTAGCATCATGGTTTACTTCTCCTACTTGTGATTAACTTATACAAGTTATTTCCTGAAAATATTCAGAAAATACCGAAGTAAACACTACTAATAGCCTACACATATGCAAATCATTTACTGAATAGTACGCTCATTCAAACAAAGCGACACAGATTTTTCGAACAATAGTCCCCGGAAAAACCTAATGCGGGAAAATCGATGCAGCAGATATTATGGTTTATTTTTATTATGTAGAATCTGAGTACAACAAATCTGGGCACCCAACTGGTTAACCCGACAGAGAAAATGATAAATCTGCAGCAATACTTGTTGTTCTGAGACCAAAATCTAAGTGATCCACACCCTCAAACATGATTTACAAGTCTCAGCTATTTTCTGGCCCTAGAAACCCCAGCGCTACCCCTGAAGCCCCAACGTCAGCCCTGCTAGGCTCTAGGTGCCTCTGCGCTGCTCAGAAGGGGATTGCGTAACCCCAGAGTGGGTGGCGCAGTCCTTACGCTGCATCTGGAGGCCTCTGCGTAACTCTGGATGCTCTCTGAAGCTGGAGCGCTGCGCCTCTTGGGTCTGCGTAGGGGTTGAAGCCTCTGCGCTGCGCAACTGCTGCGTAGCTGTTGCTGATGCCCTTGTTCCTCTGCGCTGTCCTTGATTGCTGCTCCTCTGTCTCTTGCTGACTCTTGGCTCCGGGATCAGATCATCCCCTCAGCTAATACTACCCCTCTCTGCAGAAAACTCTTCCGAAAATTCTTAGCAAACCTTGCCCTAGAATTCCAGATCAATTCCTCAGCGATGCCTGTGTGTGTGTGTGTATCTCCAACTCACCCTCAAGCCTTTCTCTTATACTTTTTCATTGAACACATCAGCGGCCATGATTAAATATCTTATCAATGACTGAGATTAAATGACTGCTTGATCTGCATCACTTAGAACATTTCAGTACATGTGTTTAATTAATTCACTTTAATGTTTCTAAGTTCCTAAGTTTAGACTTAGGGTCCTCATTAAAAAAAATTAATTAATTTGAATAACTTGAACACTAGATGAAATTTCTCCAAACGCTTTTTGGGTTTTGGAGGTGATGTGTTTCTTAGCCCCTCCACAAAGTTTCGGGGCTCGAGCACACTCGATGCTAGCCCAACTACACAAAATCTCAACACTAACTACCGCATTGCAACTCAATTGTTGCGAGTTAAGCAACTGAAAGACATCCAAAAAACTGACATATTGGTATGTCTGGATGCACCTTGATGCAGGAACTACCTTTGCTGCTAATCTGCGCTCATCCTCTGATGCCTTTGCTTGACTGCTCTGCACTGCGCTGCTGCTGCCTCTGTTCTGCGCTGCTTCAGACTTCGACACTCTAGCTCTGCTGTAGCAATCAGGTTGGGTGGCATTCGTTAGCCCGTCACCAATAACTCGAAGTGGCCATAGTGGCACCTGAATGAAGTCTTGGGAACATCCTGGTTCCTCACCTTGATTTGATGGTACCTCGACCTCAGATCGATCTTGGAGAAGAACTTCGATCCCGTCAGTTCATCCATCAACTCGTCAATCCTAGGGATGGGGTATCGGTTCTTCATGGTCTTTTTGTTGAGTGCCCTGTAGTCAATCCACATCTGCAATGTGCCATCCTTCTTCTTCACCCGAACAAAAGAAGAAGCATACGGGCTAGTACAGGGTCGGATGTGTCCCGGTGCTAAGAGCTCATGGATAGCTCTCTCAATCTCATCCCTATAGGCCTTGGGGTGCTTATAGGGGGTGGTGATCACTGCTTGGATCTCCTGCTCCAACTCGATAGTATGCTCAAACCCCCGGTCCAACTGCTACTCCGGTGGTATGTCCCCAAAAACCGTGGAGTATCTGTCCAATATCGACTGCACATCGGGGTGTGCTGACTCCCCTGTGGCTCCTACCTCTGAAATATGTAGTTCTACTGCCCACTCTATGTCCCCCTTCCGGAACTCTGCCTCCACCCGGTGTGCTGAAACTGTCTGCGGAGGGTATGTGTGCATGCCTCTGATCATCACATGCTTCCCACTCTTCTTGTCTGTCCACTCCATCTCCAATGTCTCCCAATCTGTGGTGACCTTACCCAGTGCAATCCAATACCACATTGGTATCTGGGATGTCAACCACAAAGAAGTGGTCTGTCATCGTGTACGTCCCCATGATCATTGCCAATGCTGGAACATACCTCAAACACTACATGGTTTTGGCACCCATAACCAACACTGAGAAGCCATCAAAACTCTTTGTTGGTATGCCCCTCCTCTATACTAGCTAGGCATCAATGAAGTTATGAGTGGCCCCGCTATCTACCAGAATTGAAACACGCTGTCCCTGGACAGTGCCTCGGACACACAGTGTCAAATACTTTGGAACTCCTCGCAGAGATGCAAGGACTCCTCTAGTGGGTGCAAACGCTTCCCCTCCTACTCCTAGGGGTGGTGGTGGTGGATGATCTCCTCTCTATGCCACAGCGCTGACCACTCCCTCTATCTCCTCATAAGCATCTTCTTCTCCCTCACTACCGGAGAAGACCTCGATGTAATGTGTCTTCCCGTAGCACATCGATGACCTAATGCCCATGGCTCCTGGCATGTGAAGCATAACTTCCTCCTTCTCAAGTCTCTCTGGGTGTCATCATCCAAAAGCCCTCGGCCCTGGTTCCCCTTTAGTGGTGGAACTCTCGTGTCCTTCCCCTTTGGTTGAAATGCCGGTCTTTGGGGAAAAGGAGCTCTAGTCCTGGGCAAAGCATCCTGGAAGTCCCTTGTCCTACCGATTGCGTCCTAAAGTGTAACAGGCCTAGTGGACCTGACTAACCCACGGAAAGGTTCTGCCAACCCATCAATAAACATGTAAATCCTCCTGGCTGCAGACAAGTTTGGCACCATCACTGAAAGTCTCAAGAACTTAGAAATGTAAGTTTCTGGGTTCCCAGTCTGTTTGAGCTTGGTCAGCTCAACAAAATGCTCTTCCAGATCCTTCCGATCGAACCTCTCCACCAATCTCCAGGTGAACTCTACATACGCTGTCATTGTTGAGTGACCTAGCGTGGCCATCCCATGGAACCACCAGTCATGGGCTTCCCCCTCAAGGTACAGCGCTGGCACCTTGATGGCCTCCAACTCCACCATCTGGTTCAGCTGAAAGTAAATGTCCAACTTTTCTACCCAAGATTTTGCTGAACATTTCGATGACCCGTCATATGTTGGCAGGAAAAATCTGCCCATGGTACGCTGCAGCTCACCTCCCTGCGTGTACCCACCACCTCTATTTTGGTTGCGAGGTCTGCTATTGTTCTTTAGCTAGAAAAAATCGTGGAAAGAGAGAGCTTCACCAAACTCTCGCACATATGACTGATACTCTGCAAAATAATCCCTGTAATGAGCCATCTACGGCTCCTGGGGTCCTCCCGTTCCCGTACCTGTAGTCAAGAATGTGGGCATAGTGAAATGTGGGGGAGTGCGTAGCACCACCTGTTGCGCTGTGTTCTGCTCCTGCATGTGATGGGAAGTGTTGGACCCTTCTCCGATGTAAAATCCCCTTGGGGTTTCATGCTGTCTATTCTGCTTAGCAATCTTCTGACCCATCTCTTCTATTTTCCTGGAGAGTTCCTGTACAGACTTCAAGAGGAGATTTCCGAACTCCTTCTCGTCATCTACTTCTTCTTCCATAGGTGCTTCCTCCTTTGTGTCCTCTACTGGAACGCAGTCCCCATCACCAAATGTGGGCTCGGGCCTTTGCTCTCGGCTTCTGTATTGCTGCTTCCGGTAGGTGATGTATTCTTTGTCTCCGAGTATCATAGACTGATCTGCTCCACAGACTGAGCCAAGTCTATGAGCTTTGATACCACTGTAATATTCCGAATAGGAAATAAACAACAATACAAAGCAACATAATCAAAATCTGCGGTTAATAGAGAGACACAATGAAAAGCACTGCAAACATTTCAGAAAAGCTGAGCCATTTTTTTATAAATCTAGAAATAGGAAATGAGTACAAGAAGGTGATTAGAATGATGGCACCTTGGCTTGCTCAAGGAAAGTTGAAATAACTCTCAAAACCCTGCTATGGATCGCTGCTTCTCCTCGGGACTGTGTAACTCCCTGAATGGATAGCTCTGCGTGATCTGCTATGAAAACTCAAGGTAAAGCTCCTCACCTGAGTAGGCGCTTGAAGTCCACCGAGGCTGAGGTTGGGGTCTCCGCTCGGAGACACCCATGTGTTGAAAAGCACTTGCAGACTTAGTTAAACAATGTAAGCGTGCTCAATATCTGTTAGACAGAAATTCTGAAGATGCATAATGAGAAGCTAGGTCCTCACTCCCTTTTATGCTTGAGACCCTAACATTCCCTTGGGCCCCACTATGTTGCGTTGTCTTCCTTTGCCACACTGCCCTGCCTACTTTGCATTGTCTTGGCCCACGTTGCCACTGGGCTACCTGGCACACGTTGCCTCTATGCTGTCCCTCTCCCTGCACTATCACTTGGTCCCTTGGGCCCCACGCTGAAATTATAATGTTGGCTAAGTGACTTTAGGGAGTTTATTTCTTCTTAGTTGGGTTATGGTTCCCAACACCCTTTTATTTATGGCTGAACATTAGAAAAGAAAAATCTGAGCAAAATTTAATATTGCCAATTAGCTGCTACGAATTGGGAATATTACAATGCATCTTTCTTCAATAATGTTGTTAGAGGTGCTGCTATTCCCCCATAATTCTTAACAAACTTGCGATAATACCTTGCTAACCCGAGAAATTCTCGCAACTGCTTTATGGTTGTGGGGACTTTCCATTCCTTAATGGCTTTAATTTTGTTAGGGTCTACCTTAACACCCTCGTGAGATACAATATGACCCAGATATTCCACCTCTTGTACTCCAAAGAAACGTTTGGATGTTTTTTCATATAATTGTTTCTCCTGCAATAGTTTGAGCACCCTGTCAACATGTTCAACATGATCCTTCCAAGACCTGCTGTAGATTAGTATATCATCAAAAAATACTAGCACAAATTTTCTAAGGAAGGGTTTGAAAATGGAATTCATCACCCTTGAAATGTAGAAGGTGCATTGGTAAGGCCAAAAGGCATGACCAAAAATTCATAATGACCCTCATGAGTTCGAAATGCTGTTTTTGGAATATCTTCAGTCTTCATTTTAATTTGATGATATCCTGAACGAAGATCCAACTTGGTAAAATAAATTGCTCCATGTAATTCATCCAATAATTCATTAATCACAGGAATGGGAAATTTGTCTTTAATGGTGAGCTTATTGAGCTCCCTATAATCCGGACACATTCGCCATGATCCATCCTTCTTGTGTACCAATACTACCGGAGCAGAGAAAGAACTTTGACTAGGTTGAATTATACCCGCCTCTAACATTTCTGCAATCATGCGTTCAATTTCGCTCTTTTGGAAGTAAGGATATCTATAAGGCCGGATGTTTGGAGGAACACTTCCTGGAATCAAATGAATAGCATGATCATAATCACGAATAGGTGGGAGTCCTTTGGGAGTTTCAAACACCTTGGAATGATTGTCCAAGACTTGTTGGAGATCTGCAGAAATAGATGATTTTGATGTCGGAACTTCTAGCGAGCATAATTGTGCAATTACGCCTCGTTGTTCTTTCTTTAGAAGCTTTGTCATGACATTAGAGCTTATTATCCTTCCTGGCTTCCCTTCAATACCCCGTAATTCGACTTCCTTTCCTTCTGAAAAAAATTTCAAGAAAGTTCTTGAAAATTAAAAGCTACCGTCCCCAAAGATTGTAACCATTGTACTCCTAGTACAACATCAGCACCTCCCATAGGAATGGAAAGCATTGGACTAGTCAATACATATTCCCCCATGGTTAGCTTGATATTATGGCATTTTCCAGAGCAATTTATAGTTCCTCCATTTGCAACCATCACTTGACATTCTTGTGCTGGGTAGAGGAAGCAATTCAATTCCTTGGCTACTTTACAATTAATAAAATTATGGGTAATACCCCAGTCAATCAACACTATTACCTTTTTCTTCTTAATATGTCCTTCTATCTTGAGAGTTTGAGGAGTGGTAATTCCTGCCAATGCATTAGAGGATATGGTCGGACTTATTTCTTCTTTCTCTAGGGTTGGTTCCTGGTGTATATCCTCTTCTTTGTAAGTTCCTTGTTTATTTTCTCCCTCCTCTTCACAATCTATGTAAAATAATTTCTTCTCAGCACACTTATGACCTTTAGTGTATTTGCTATCACAACTGTAGCAAAGCTCTTTTGCTCTTTTTTCTTCCAATAGTTGTGGTGTCAACCTTGTAGGTTGTGGAAGTCTAGGAGTAGCAACACTTACCTCTTTATAGATGTGAGTGGTAGGCTTCCTTGTTGCCATAATTTTATATTCAATTTTTCTTGCCAACTTGAATGCCTTCTCCAATGAATCAGGTTCCTAGCAAACCTCATGTTGGATGTTATCCTTTAAAGTCCCGATGAAGACATCAATCCTGTGTTCCTCTAGAGTATTAGCCACCCTTATATTCAATTTTTGAAAGTCCTCAATGTGCTCCACCAGTGAACCATTTTGTCTAAGATTTATCAATTGGCTAAAGAAGGTGTTTCTCTTTGTATCCTCGTAATGTGCTATCATTTCCTCCATAAAAATTGACCAAGTGACAATTTTTTTATAGGAGCAAAGCCATTGATACCATACAAATGTATTTTGTTCTAAATATAAAGTTGCAAGGTGTACCTTTTGTGTGTTTTGCACATTATTGAGATCAAAATATTGCTCCATCTGTAGTATCCATGTTACAGGATTCTTGCCATCAAACTTCCTCATCTTGATCTTTGGAATATGGTGGGTCTTCAATCCAACATTAGAGTTTATGAAATCATGATTAACATTTATTTTGTTCTTATCATGAGTTTCCTCTACTGTTTTTTCACCATTAGGAATCATTTCTTGTATCAACTTTGTCAAACCTTCCTTCAAACCTTCCATGTCTGCTTTTATATCATTCTTCATGTCTTCCATTTTTTCTTCCATGTCTTCCATGTTATTCTTCAAACTATCTATCTTAGCTTCCACGCCTTTCTTCAAACCATCCATATTAGCTTCCACGCCCTTCTTCAAACCATCCATCTTAGCGTCCATGCCTTTCTTCAAAACTTCCATTTAATTTTTTGTTGCTCTTTGCGAGAGCGAAATTTGGTGCACTTGCTCCTATAATTTTGATATATCATGTTGCACTTCTTCCTCTTCATGAGTTATAGTAGAGTATTTTGAGGGTTAAATGGGTGTTGAATTCTTTGTAGGGGGCATTTTAGAACCCAATATTGATATGTATGCTTCAATATGCCCTTGGAGTCATTTCAAACTGATTTTTCAAACAAGACTTATGCAATTTGAAAAAAAATACACACCTTTATCTTGCTTTTGAGGAGCTCGATATTGAAACTGAATTATCTCTGTGATTTCAGATCTTCAATATCTGAAATTGGTCCCGTAGTAGCCCTTTGAATTTTAATCCGAATGCCACAGGTCTGACCTGATTTAGATTCTTCAAGATAAAGATATGCTCAATTTCCCATAATGACCTAATTATGGACTGGTTTTGTAGAGCAAACTTGTACGGCGTGCCATGTGTCACTATTTCCTCCTTTAGCTCTGAAATTGATACAGAGGAAACTCCAGTCCGTGTACTTTCGACCACTTTTTATAGAATTCCAATTCGATGCTCAGAGAGAGAATTTGACGATTTTCCCAAGGTCGCCTCTTTTAGATGAAATTCGGGAGCCTGCAAAAACCCTAACTTCCATAGATCATATCTAAACATTCGTAGAAAAAAAGTTATAGCGAAAATGCCACAATGACCTATTTGAAGCAACGAAACCCGAGAATCCAAAGCTTTGATACCAAATGTTATGAAACCAACTCAAAAAATAGAAGAAAAGAGAGATCAACGCCTTAGAAATAAGCCACTTCGAGGGGGCAACCTTCTTTACATTACATAAGTGAACAATTCTTGGATGATACAAATGACAAAACCTCCTTTCTATATATAGGAGTCCATGGGGTCACAATATAATCCTAGCTGACCTAACAATAATGTTGAGATTTTATGTATTTGGGGTAGCATCAATTGTGCTCTAGGTCCTAAATTCTGAGGAAGGACTAGAGTTCACTAGATCTACAAGACCCAGAAATGGATTTGGGAAATTTCATCTGGTTTAGGAGATATTAAATTAATTAATTATTTTAATGTATTTCCTAAGTTAAAACCTAGGAAAATAACATAATTAAAGTGAATTTAATTAAACATGTGATGAAATTGTCTTAAGTCACACGGATCAAGCTTTCTTTTAATCTTAGCCATTGATTCAAGATCTGATCATGGCCGTCGATTTGTCAACGAGAAAAGTATAAAGGAAAGACTTGGGGTCATTTATGAAGATACACAAAGGAAGAACACTAAAACTAAGCTGAGATTCTAGGGCAGGGTTTGCTAAGAATTCTCAAGAGTGTTTCGGTTGCAGAGAGGGGAATTTAGACCAAGGGGATGATTTAATCCTGGGGTCTAGAATACACAAGAAGTAGAAAAGAGATCAACAAGGACAACGCAGAGGAAGGCAACAACAGCAGACGACAGCAGCAGCAACAGTAGACGGCAGCAACAGCAGCAACGGACGGCAACAGTAGCAGCAGCAGTGTCTTTCAGGGGCAGCGCTGGGGTTTCTAGGCCTAGATTTGGATGAGTTCTGTAAATCTCATTTGAGGGTGTGGATCAGTCAGTATTTTTGGTCTTAGATCAGCCAGGAGCTATGGATCTAGAGTTTTCTCTATAGGGTTTTCCAGATTTGGAACCCAGAGTTGTGTATACAGAAATACAGAAATATTCTTAATAATAGAGTCCTCTAGCAGCCAGAGACCGATTTTCCCACATTGGGTTTTTCCTGGGACAGTTTGTCCATAAATAACTGTCACTTTGTCTATGTGTGCATGTGCTTATTCTAGATTTGAATTGGTAGAGATCTGTTATGTGTTTTGCTTTGATGTTAAATTGAATTTATTCAGTTGATAACTTGTATAATTTGATGTTAACTTGAATTTATTCAGTTGATAACTTGTATAAGTAGGAGAAGCTTAATCGGATTAACAAAAATAATTTCTGCATAAGAATTAAGATTCAAAAATTTCTGCATGATATCAGAGCAATTGCAGATCTAGAAGGGTCACCAGCTGAAGCATCTGAAGGATCTAGCTGCAGAAAGCAACTGGAAAGGCAGCCAAAAAGCAGATCTGAAGGGACAATGCAGTTATCAGGAGGAGATTCACGCAGAGGGAAGGGTGACGCTATCCAGTGCTATGTCCTAGCAAGCCCACGCAATTACTGTGCAGAGGCAGCTCAGAAACAACATTGGTTGGGTTTGAAGCCGACCAGTGTGGTTCAAATCTGAATCTGTCAGATCCAGAAAAAGTCTGCAGAAAAGTTGCAGAAATTGAGAAGAGCTGGTGGGGTTAAACTTCTGAAGTTTTCAGATTTTTAACCTTAGCACAAGTGACAAAGTTTGGGAAGAGATCAGCTTCTCAGAGAGTTTCTTGCCAAAGGAAACTTGCAGTTTGGTCAGAGGATTAAAGAAGAAGCTGAATCATAGTTGATTTGGTAGAATTCCAAGGAGGGAAATAGAGTGTCAGAGGGAGCAGAGGGTTCCCAGTTCGAAAAGGACCCTTGATCCAAGATCTCTAGCATAGAGAAGAGGAACTCCGACACATTCTGAGTAGATGGATCCTCTTGGAATGCATGATCAAGATAGGCTAGAGGGCCTCTCAAACTTTTCGGTATGGAAAGCTAGGACCCTGATTGTCCTAGAGGCATATGGTCTAAGAGACCATGCAGAGCAGACCCTGGCCACACCGAGAGATGCGGATCTCCTATGGAAGAATAGAGAAGCTGTTGGGCATGCCAATCAGCTGATAATGGACAGTATCAAGGACCATATTGTACCAGAAATAGCTGAGAAGAAGACAACTAATGAAATGTGGAATGCCTTGACTTCCCTGTATGAGGGAAAATCAGTCCAAAGAAAGATGTTGTTGGAGGCCCAAATGAGGTCATTCATGATGACCAAGGGAGAAGACATCGAACATTTCCTCTTCAGATTGCAGTCAATCAGGGATCAGCTGACCGCAACGGGTGCAACTGTAGATGATGCAGTGATAGTCAGGACTGCCCTAAATGCAGTCACGGATGAGTGGGAAACCTTTGTCCAAAGTATCTTGGGCAAAACGGACCTCCCAGATTGGTAGAACTTGTGGTCGATCCTGCGGCAATAAGAACTACGAAGGTTCACCAAGAAGCAACATAACCCTGCGTTGTGCAAAGTAAAGAAGGAAGAGGAGGAAGATGCAACCTTGGCATCAAAGAAGCAGCCGAAGAAGAAGAAGGATTTTTCAAAGATCAAGTGCTTCCAGTGTGGCGAAATGGGACATTTTGCAAGCCATTGTCCAGAAAAGAAGAAGGACAATGAAGCATCTTCTTCCAAAGCAGCGGTGGAAAATGATGGGTCAGGAGATGATGTAGCCATTAGTGCTCATGAACCACGGAGGTGGGTTGACATGGACATGTAGAGGAGCTACATGGAAGTAAGGCGGGATCCTTGAGCAACTCATCTCTTGGATCACAAGCGAGCTATGGCAGCCTTAAGACTAGCGAGAGAAGTGGAGCAGTGGGTACATAGATCACAGATGAGGGAGAGGCAGAGGCAGATCTAGAGGTTGGGAGGAGCACTGCAGAGCAAAGAAACAAGAACATAGAAGCAGTAGCAACGCAGAGGCTGATGTGACTTCAGCAGCTCAGAGTAGTGCTGCTTACGTAGTGCAGAGCTGTAGCAGCGCAGAGAGCTTTAGAGGGACAACGTAGTGCAACAACAATGTGATAGATTTCAGCAAAATGAGCTGATGTGACTTCAGTAGTGCAGAAGGAATCTGATTACGCAGGCAGAGCTGTAGCTGTGCATCATTCTTTAGATGCTAGCACAGATTTGTAGCCTATGGAGCTTCAGTGATGAGGATGCAGTCCATCTGACTTGTTTGTCAAAGATTGGGCAGGAGATTGAGTTGTTTCTCTCGACAACTGAAGTTGCAGTGCATCAGATCAGCAGTGGTAGTGCTATGAGTAGCACAGATGCAGCATATTGAGAGGGAGCTACAGTACAGAGGTTGCAGTGGCAGTGGTAGAGTCATGGGTAGCAATATAGAATGGCAGTAGCAGTGCAGAGTTGAGTGGCAGGAGGCCAAGCTTCAACAACACAGAACCAATGCCGAAAATCATGTAATGCATGAGTGTGATGTATTACTAGAGCACACCCTTGATGCTAAGAGGGAGTGTTGAGATTTTGTGTATTTGGGGTATCATCAATTGTGCTTTAGGTCCCAAATTCTGAGGAAGGACTAGAGTTCACTTGATCTACAAGACCCAGAAATGGGTTTGGGAAATTTCATCTGGTTTAGGAGATGTTAAATTAGTTAATTATTTTAATGTATTTCCTAAGTTAAAACTTAGGAAAATAAAATAATTAAAGTGAATTTAATTAAACATGTGATGAAATTATCCTAAGTCACACGGATCAAGCTTTCTTTTAATCTTAGCCATTGATTCAAGATTTGATCATGGTCGTTGATTTGTCAACGAGAAAAGTATAAAGGAAAGGCTTGGGGTCATTTGTGAAGATACACAAAGGCGGAGCACTAAAACTAAGCTAATATTCTAGGGCATGGTTTGCTAAGAATTCTCAAGAGTGTTTCAGTTGCAGACAGGGGAATTTAGACCAAGGAGATGATCTGATCCCGGGGTCTAGAATACACAAGAAGCAGAGAAGAGATCAGCAAGGACAACGCAGAGGAAGTCAGCAGCAGACGGCAGCAACAATAGACGGCAACAACAACAGCAACAGCAGTAGACGGCAATAACAACAACAACAACAGATGGCAGCAGTAGCAACAACAGACGGCAACAACAACAACAATAGTGTCTTTCAGGGGCAGTGCTGGGGTTTTTAGACCTAGATCTGGCTGAGTTCTGTAAATTCCGTTTGAGGGTGTGGATCAGTCAGTATTTTTGGTCTTAGATCAACCAAGAGCTTTGGATCTAGAGTTTTCTCTGTAGGGTTTTCCAGATCTGGAACCCAGAGTTGTGTATTCAGAAATATTCTTAATAATAGAGCCCTCCAACAGCCAGTGATCGATTTTCCCACATTGGGTTTTTCCGTGGACAGTTTGTCTAGAAATAACTGTCACTTTGTCTATGTGTGCATGTGCTTATTCTAGATCTGAATTGGTAGAGATCTGTTAGCTATTTTGCTTTGATGTTAACTTGAATTTATTCAGTTGATAACTTGTATAAGTAGGAGAAGCTTAACCGGATTAACAGAAATAATTTTTGCATAAGAATTAAGATTCAGAAATTTCTTCAAGTAATAATGTAAGGGCACAATAATAACAATATGGGGGTTACAAGGGTACAACAATAACAATAAGGGGGCTACACTTACAACAATAAGGGACTACACTAGTAATATAGGGATCTAACGGTGTGCTTCTTCCTCACCGTTGTGAGATTGAGCTGGTTCACCGTCTCTTTAAACTATGCCCCGCATGCATCCTACCCATGGAGTTTCAGACTCATGGGAAGTACCTCTCATTTGGCCAATGAGGTGGGAAATGTGGATAGAGACCGATAGCATGACCGATGGATGCATCGGGGATTGTTGTACTCTCTATGTATAGGATGGGATGTGTCCAACCACTTGATTCGGGATCAAGTTTGATGAGGTTCTTACCTCTAAACTGACTTCGGGTCATTAAACTAACTCCAGGTTAGTATGGGACTCTCTTTAGTCCGATTGAGGTTTTAACCTCTAAGCTGACTTCGATTCAGCAGAGTGTGATGTCTTTGTGACTCACTTTCGTTTGTTTGCCCCAAGAGCCAGCAAAGCATGTTACAACAGGATGACGCAGGATTGCAGGATGATAATGATGATAGTACATGATGGTACTAGATGTCAGTATGGCACAGGTGGACAGATTGAGTTCTCCCTAGTTGAGAGGGAGTGTTAATTTTGGGCAACTAGGTCCAAACTCCATGCTGCACTGCTCATATGATGATGATTATATTTTTGTTGGATTCCTCTTTCGGAGAGGTGCAAGATTGATTTAAAGATCATCTTGTTTGGATGAGCAGAACTTATATTTTGAATTTATTTTCCACAGATGTAAATTGTCAAGGTCAGCCAGATTTGTAATGTAGGTTCACAAGCCCCAAAAGATGTGTCATACACCCTCATTGATGGATATAAATTGGAGAGAGATGATGCTCATTTCATCATCATCTCATCACACATTCTTCTTGTGATCTTATTGGTTTGTACAACCTAGGAGAGGCTTCTCTCTCTGACACGTGTGAATCTGAAGCTGGAGAAATTGCGGACCGTTTTAGGGCTTTTGCTGAAGCGTTGACCGTGGGTCAAATCTTGGAGCTTGACCTTTATTCTGGGAAAAAAATTTCGATTTCTTGAGGCCGCATTGGAGGGCAGAAAAATTGAGGCTAGACATTGACTTTGACTGGTGCCCGTTGACCAATGTTGACTGGTTTCTGTTGACTTGCGTTGAATTTTTGGGAGCTTTCTTTGAGGTGTGTGTGACTCCTGGAGGAGGGCTGATCTTGTATGTTGGAAGAGCTGGTTTGGCCAGCCAAAGTCTTTGCTGGCTAGGGCATCCTGTTGACTGTTGTAACAAACATTTCTCTCTATATTTGCTGGACAAGAAGAATTACAAATTCTGATATATTATTTGGCTTGTCTTATGTTGATCTATTATTATGTTCTATTAACATTTTACTTTCATGTTTATGTGATTGTTAAATTGGATTGGGCCTATAAGAAAGATTGAAGTAAAATTGCATTAAGCATAGAACATACCATGGTTATCTAAAATTAACAGATGCACACAAAGCAGGAAGATGACCTCAGAGATCAGGACACACTAGACTTTTAGGCAAAAACCTTAAAAATTCTCAAATTCAAAGACCAGCGCGGGCATACAGTTAGAACCAGAGGTTCAAGCGTGACTATTTATGGCAAAAGCAGCGCTAACAACACAGTTGTTTCTGGTAAAAAGCGAGCTGAGAGAGAAATGCTTAGGAAAAAAGAGAAAAGTTTGAGCAAAAGCCTAGACTTGATACCCTAAAACATAGACTACTTAGAGTACAGACTGAAAAGCAATCAAAATGGAGGATCATTGAAAGGTTGACCAAAGTAAGCAAAAGACCAAATGAAAAAGGAGGGTTGAAAAGGCTATAGGCTCCCCAGTATGGTCACCATTTTGTTGTGCAAACAATATCTTTTGCAGACAAAAGCGATCTCTCTAGTCCTAAAGGAAGGATCTTGCAACAAAGCAGACAAATATGTGTAAACTTTCCTAGCTTATATCAGAAAGTACAAAGTAAGATAGATGGCCTACCTCACTCTGATGCTAACACTCGTTGGTGTCATTTCTCGATCTTCTCGCTTCCAAGTCCAAAGCTCTTTATGCCGTTGTAGATCAATACCTGCAAGGAAGATAAAAAAGAGACGAAAAAAGCATACATATTATAATTCATTCTAACATAAACTATATCATAGATCACAGAGTATCACACTAAATGAATAATGATTTACACATTTTTGGGAAGCAAACACATAATGTATTATTAATAGAAAGTGAGGGAAACATATAACCAATTAAGCTCTGATGTTGGAAGCCTCCTTTGGATGAGTTTCCAAGTCCTAGCCAAGACATTCAAGCACTCCTTTCTCCTTCACAAAATGGAAACATTTAGGCACAACTGAGCACAAGGATGGCAACCAACATTGATCAATCGTTTGAGGAAAGTAGGTAATTCATTTATAGGGAAGGAGATGGAGTTAGGGATCCACAAAAGGGGGAAGTGGTCCACATCTTAAGGGGAAGATCCCTAATAGTAGGATCAAAGGCTTGAAATGGGAGATCTCGACCTAATCCTTATTCATCTGTAACCAACTATCTGTTCTCGAGGCTTTTAGTAAGAGAAGTTTCTCTTCCATTTTTGGAGAAACTTCCTTATGAGGAGCAACGCGATTTTCCACTTAAATTCCCGTGTTGGGAGCGCTAGACACATATAGTGGTGAAGCTGACAAGCGTGAGGCATAAGTCATGAGGACCGCGTGGGGTCTACAAATAGGGTTTTTGGCAAGCCTTTTCAGAATTGCTTCAAGGCATTTCTTCTTTTGTTCTTTACGGATGCTCTAATCATGTTTTCATGGTGAACACATTATCAACTTTTGTCTCTTTGCGACATTTGGGGCAAAGTTCGACAACTTAGTGTTGATTTTTGGTAGCATCGAATGTGCTCTAAGTCTCAAATTTTGCAGGGAGGCTTAGGCACATGTAATCCAAAGAACCCAGAAAGCGTTTTGGAAAATTCCACTCAGAGTATGTTTTATGAGAATAATTAATTATTTTTAATGGGACCCTAAGTCTAAACTTTGGAAATTAAAATAATTAAAGGATATTAATTAAAACAGAGTGTGAATCTTCTAGAAAAGATGAAGATCAAGTCAAGTTAATATTAGTCATTGATTAGCAATTTAGTCTCGGCCATTGAAGACTCGACGAGAAGATTATAAGGACTTGATGGATCATTTGGAAATTACATCGAGAGAGAAAATCTAGTGATCAAAATTCTTTAGTGAGCAATGCTTAGGGAGAAGATCGATCGAGAAGATTTTTGTAGGGAGGGGCAGTGATAGATCCGATTAGAAGATTTTCCTAAGCCGGGAATACATCATAAAGAAGACAATGGGCAATACACAAAGAGACAGCGTAGCAGCTATGCAGAGCCAACGGAGGCAGCGCAACAACCTTTAGGAGATCTGCGATTCAGCTAAGGATCCATCAGATCCAGTGCCAGAGTGCCGGGGTGTGAGATCGGAGGGTCCAGAGATCAATATCCAGCCAACATAAGAGTTAGCAAGCAGAGGTGACACAGAACTGCGTAGAGGTAGCGTAGGGCTCATCAGCTCAGTGTTTGGTCGTCAGGATTTTCTAGTGTCAGTGTGACGTAATCCTCACAAGCTCTTTGTCAGTCAGATTCTTTGTGTGGATGGCTAGTAAGGCATCCCAGATTGTATTCAAATCTTCTGCATAATAATACAAATCCTCAGCTGCTGCACTGGTTTTCCCGCATTGGGTTTTTCTGGGGACACTGGTCCAAAAATAATGGTGTTGTGTGTCTATTGTTTATTCTTGCTCAGATCTCGTTTCTGCACATTTATTTTCCGCAGTTTAATTTTGTGAAGGCTGTAGTGTATGGGTTTCAATATTTACCGTAGAACACAGTAAATAATTTGTTCAAGTAATTAACAAATACGAGAATTCTCATCAGTTGCTGCAGTAGGATTTCGGGCAACCGAATTTTCACACTCAGGGCATGAGACAAGGAGTGCGACAAAATACTGTATTACACTTTCACATGGCCAACTCTGTCACAATGTTGGCATTTGACAATTTGTGGTTGCTATGGAAGAGGAGCAGATGAAATTGAGTTTCCTTGAAGAGATCCGACACTTTGAAACTGAATGGCTTAGAGTAGTTTGGAACATGAAAGGACGCATCCATTTCATATCCAAGACTAGTTATGTTCCTATTGTTGAGAACTTCTTCCCAAGGTCTAATGATGGGCTTGGCAAGAGTAGGATGAACTTTGCATCTTCAAGCAAATATGCTCCTGAAGTGGACACTGGATCTGAATCAACCTCAATCTCAGTGCTTTGAGCACTTTCTGGCTGCTAATGGGAGGAAACTTCACACTAAAAAAGGGGATTGTTCTGCACAAAATCAAGTTCAGAACGATGTCTTTTTTGCTGTAACTCATCTTGCTGTAGTTGTGACTTAAGTTGCAAAAAAACAATTGTCTTGTGCATTTTGCAAATAGGTTTGAATGTCAACAAGAGAGGCTTTGCTGATTTTCACAATATCATTAACAATAGATTGTATCAGAGTTTTCAGGAAGTTTAATATTTTCATCAATTAGAGCTATTGTCTCAGCAAAAATAGAGGCTCAACAAATAAGGGGAGTACGCTCAACCAGAAATGCACCTATTTACAATGTAAAAGTACCTTCACACAAGAATGAGTATCAACCTATGCGTATTTATTTTCCTTAGATGGAGAAGTTGCCAATTCATTGGAGATCCATGCATTCTTGCAACTTCTAGCTACTTTTGGAAAAGCATTGAGAGTTTGATGACTTATGCAAGCTTGTTCTTTCAGTTGCACATCATACGCAAACACTTGAACTTTGCCGCTCCCTTGTACTTGAATAAAAAAGCCATATGTTATAGAAACCCTAGTCAATAGTGGAAAGATAAATCAAGGTAGTCAAATTTACTCATGCATAGGTCGTTTTGCAACAACATAATAAAAATCTAGAAGAAATATCCGTTGCCATATACGACTATATGAAAACTTGTCAAAGAGATGGTGAAAATGATACAAAATAGCCCTTAATGATTGGGTTGAATCATAGAGGAAGAATCCTCGCATGGAGATAGGTATGGTGCACCAAGGAGTTTAGGTCATCAAAACCGTTTTTGATCTGACTGTTGCAAGTTTGTATCCTACAAAAGTCAATTCCTTAAGGGCGTGTTAACAATCCCTCCCAAATTGTCAAAGTTGAAGTTGATTCGTTAATGGAAAGATCAATTTGCTAGTTACCAAAAATAAGTCCTTATTAGAATATCTCCGAGACAAGTGGTAACCAAAGTGATATTAATCGATCCACTTAGGTCTTCCCATATAGCTCGGACGAGACCACAAAAGGTAAGAACAAAAAGCGGGCTTGCAACCTGGGAAGTTAACGTTTCTGTTCAAGTCAATATGTCGATATGTATTTATGTAAGCAATTAACACTCAAAACACCGTTTGTTAGAAAACATTCCTTTTCCCATTTTTCAAAGCATTAGGGAATGTTGGGTCATGCCATCGCAGTAGACTCGAATTGGGTCTCAACGCTAAGGTTCAGAAATTACCCATCACTGAGAACGGTATTTACAGCTGGATGATGATGTAAAAATTTGAGGGAGGATTAAAAAACCATCGCAGGTAAAACCCAATTTGTCAATTGTATCGAAGGTGATGAAAAAGAGGCACATAGACGATGGGCATCTGTACTTTTCTATAATTATAATCTGAATCTGATTATGTGAGAGCAAAAGGGATAAATGCTCCCTGTTGTCGCACAAAATCTAGGCACCGCGACAACGACTCAGATCGGGGGCTGTCACCCTGATCCCCAATCTCTCTATCTAAGCTGTCTCCTTGCAAGCTAAGGGAGGTAGACCCTAACAAAAATGAAGGAAAATAACTGGTTGAAAGTCAACCAATTCAGAAGACAGCTAGATAATCAAATACTTGTTAAGATTTACGAGATTTTACAAGTCCAATTAGATTCAGAAGTTTAAAACCAGTGCCTTATGGAGTAAAAAATATCCCATTATAAAAATAAAGTCAAGTATCTGATATGTAATTGCTGCTATGAAAACTAGATTCATCACAATGATATTTGATAAAATGCACCACAACTATGCATTAAAGTACTTTGAACCCACAACAATGTTATCATGAGATGACCAGCAATATTTCCGAATTTATGATGTTCTAAGTAACCCAATCCAGAAATTAAAAAAATTCATATAGTCAAACTTCAGATAAAAATTTAAAAGCTCACTTTGACTATGAAATAAAATATTTTTGAGAATTTTCTAAATTTTTATATTTTTTTGTATTTTTTATTATTTTTAAACAAAATATATATATACAAATATTAAAATCTAAAGATTTAAACTAAAAAGAAACTAAAAAAAAAAAAATCTAAAAGCAAAAACTAAAACTATGGATAAAATTAAAATCTAAAATTAAATCTAAAACAAAAAATTTAAAACTAAACTAAAGTTGAAGTTAATTAAAATCTAAAATCCTAAATCTAAAAAACTAAGAATTATAACTAAATAAATGAAATTCTAAAAACTAACGCTAACCAAACTAATTAAAACTAAAACTATGAAAAATAAAATTTATAAATCTAAATTCTAAAACTAACGTTAAAACTAAACTAAAACGATTTTAAATGAAAACTAAAAAAAAATCTAAAATTAAATTAAAATGTACAATCTAAAGTAAAAAAAAATTAAAATTGAACCCAAAAAAAAAAAAGAAACGTAGATTACATACGGGTGACTGTGGTTTTTTTTTTTTTTTTTATGTGTGCATTTGCTTTGAGGTCGACGACGGAAATGGAGGCGGCGTGAAGGCAGAGAAGTGCAGGCAAGGGAAGCGCGATGGAGGGCAGCGAAGGTGGAGCTTTTTTGACGACAGAGGAGCAGGCTGGACGGCAGCTAAACAACAGCAGAGAGAGGTCGAAGGGACGTCCGCACTGTACCGACGACGTGGTTGAGGGTGATGCAGAATAGAAGAGCATAAGGAAGAGCTGTTTTGACGCAGGAGATGGATGATGTGAAGACAAAGAGCAGTGGCAGCGTAGAGGAGGAAGACAAGGGTAGAGGCAACAAATATGTTGACGGGCGCAACGTTTATGCAGGCAGGACGCAAAGAAAACCCAGTACACTTAAAATTCGTCCAACAGATTTAAATTTTTCTCACATAACCTAGATTTTAGAAAACTGATTTAAATGCACCTGAGATCTTCTCTTTTGTACTCAGATCTGCCATCAAAAGCGATCCTGAGGCCAGATCTTACACTCTGGGGGTTAGATCTGGCTCAGATCCTAACAAAAAATTTGAGAATCCCCTGGAAAACCTGCAAAAAACGAGAATAGATCCAAAACTATGCACAAAAAAAATTAATAAACCCTTACACCCTAGAGAAAATATACAAATTTACAATGCTAATTTACAGATCGGAGGCCCTCATGGCTAGATTTAAACCCATTTCAGAACGATTTAGAAGATAGAAAATTTTAAGAGAGGCACAAGCTCTAGAAGACCCTATAAAACAATGTTTTGAAAATCGCGATCGGGATTAAATCGACGAGGGGAAAAAATTGGAAAAAATCGTAAAAATCGGGAAAAAATCGGCACATACAAAAATATTGATTTTTTTCAATTTTTTTAATATCTAAAGCATCTACAGCATAAAATAAATGCATTGAAACATAAATATGAAAAAAAACTAATATATAAGATGTGTAATATCATGTCTAGTGCTACATCACACATAAAACTGAATCTTGTCCTGAATACTAAGTCCTGAGTCTCAAGAGTCAACTCAGCCTCAAAATATTAACAAAAAATATAATAATGTATCTCATATCATGAGTCATAATGTCATATACAAAGGAATGTCAATGCACCATATAACCTATGGTCCTATACTACTGATTTCCTTTGCCCCTCTTGCGAGAAAATACAACAGCTTTGTCTTTCCCTCTAGATGAAGAAGCTGGCAGGAATGGCAATGGACTCTGTCGTGCTCTAGAAGTAGCAGCAGAATGGGAACCTGAAGCACTAGGAGCTAAGGGAGGCAGACCACGTCCTCTACCGGTAGTAGTGGTAGGTGGTGTCACCTCCTCCTCCTGCTCCTCCTCCTCCTCCTCCTGCTGCTCCTCCTCCTCGTCCTCCTCCCCCTCCACTACTTCCTGCTCTATCCAATCAGGGGCTGACTCCATGACAGGCCTCTCAGCCTCAACCCTCCATTCAGCAGTGGTGTCAATCGCATCTAAAGAGATGGCCTCCATATCAGGGGTCCTCTCAAGTTGTCTCACCCACAATCTAAGATTGTAGTAGACATAAACCATGTCATTGAGCCGCTGGGCCTCCAACCTGTACAAGGGTCATAAATTAATAAATTAAATATTTAAAAAAAAATATTTAATGAATTCAAAAAATCAGTTGGAATATTTTAAGTTTTTTACCTATTGCGCCTTTTGGTGTGTATTTTTTCAAATACACTCCGGTTGCGCTCGCATCCTGAAGAGCTACATGTTTGGCTGAGTATTCTAATGGCAAGTTTTTGGAGTTTTGGTAATCTGCCACCGTAGCTCCTCCACCATGCATCTACAAGTTACAAGTTACAACAAATAAGATAAATTTATAAAGTTACAAACATAAGAAAAATTTTAAAATAATGAAAATCTTACCTGGCATTTTAATATTCCTATCCTGGACAGCCATGTCGAAGCTCAAGGTGCCACTTGCCATTCTGTATACCTCCATCTCTTTGGATATCTCTGCACGTTCTGATGGATTTGGCACCATCTTCTGAACACAAGTGAAAAAGCCATCCATGACCTCAGCATCAAATTGGAAGCCACATGAATAAGAAAATGCGGGGTTCAGGAAGACCCCTGCAGCATGAATGGGACGATGGAGTGTGTTGTTCCATCGATCATCAATCACTTCCCATAAAAGAAGTTGCCTTTGAAACCCCTCATCACCCTTATCATCATAATAGCTGCGAACAACTTCTTTGGCCCTATCCATGGCCTCATACAAGTAGCCCATTGCGGGCTTGTCTCCATCCACCAATCTAAGAACCTTTACCAAAGGTTCAGTAATGCTGCACACCTCTTCCACTCCAGCCCAGAAACTTTCCTGATATGACACCAACTTGCAAATGGCCTCTCCCTCTAATTTGCGGCTGATAGTCAAAGCACGCCACTCATCTGAAACAAACATTCTCTTCAAATCCCACTTAGAATTCAAGAGGGATTGAAGAGATATGAAACTAGTGGCGAAACGTGTAATGGCAGGCCGCACCAACTCCTTCTTGTTGGTGAATGTCCTCATCAAACTAAGCACAAATGCATGATTATATATAAATTTTGTGATGCTCTTTGATGATTCTACAATATCTTTGACAAAATCAATCTTTCCGATGTCCTCCAACATCAAATCAAGACAATGTGCAGCGCAAGGTGTCCAAAATATGCTCGGATACCTCTCCATAAGCATCTTGCCAGCAGAAACATAGTTTGCAGCGTTGTCTGTTATGATTTGGACAACATTTTGGGGCCCAACCTCCAAAATGAACACATCTAATAAATCACATAATAATCTTGCATCTTTGACATGTGCAGATGCATCAACAGATTTCATAAACATTGTCCCCTTGGGACAACTGACCAAAAAGTTAATAAGGGTCCTACCCCTTTGATCAGTCCAACCATCTGACATCACAGTGCATCCTGTGATTTCCCATGATGCCCTTAACTCCTCTAATCTCTTGGTGCAATCAACTTTCTCATTTTGCAGAATGCGCCCTCTAATGTCATCATATGAGGGGGCTTTGTATCCTGGGCCAACAACAGCGATAGCATCAATCGTAGCCTGATAAAATGGATTGTGCCTGGCAACAGTGAAAGGAATATCACTCCAAAGAAACAATTTGCCCAACAACCTATCAGCTTCTTCCTTCTCCTTTTTTTTAATAAAGGAGGAGATAGATGGCTGTGCCCCGTGAGTGGTTCTAGGAGCAAAAAATGAGGAGGCAGCTACGGGGCTGCCTGTAGAAGATGTTGATGCTGAATCGCCACTACCACTCTCACGGTCAGCTCTAAACCCTGATATTTGACTCTTCAGGGTTGCCTTGCTGAGTTTAGTGGTTTCTATTCCTTCCAATGAGTTCATGGCTCTTTTGATTATTTCTGGAGTGGTATTTGTGCAAGGGCCTACTTCATGCCCAGGAATTTGTGCCAGGTGGTATTTCAACCTGTATACGCCCCCTGTCATGTGTTGACCACATAATTTGCAAGTCAAGTTTGCTTGGTCAAACCCCTGATCAGGTTCACCAAATTCCCATAAAGGATCTAATTTCCTTGGCATGTTGGAAACTTTGAACTTTGAAGTTTGAAAGTTGAAATTTGAACCTAGGGCACAAGAAAAATTGCCAGTTAAAAAATAAAATAAAAAAATTACAATTTGACATACAATATTTTGATTTTTTTCACAAAAAAAAACTCTCAACTCAATGCAAAAATAATAGGAAAAAATACATGTTGAAACACAAGCAAAAATAATGGGAAGAAACTAAGAGCACAAGAAAAAATATAAAAAACAAAATTTAACAAAGATTTTTTTTCATTTTTGACCAAAATAAACCCTCTCCTCTCAATAAAACAAAAACAAAAAAAAAAACACAACCAAATGCAATCACAAATGATGAAAAATACATGGGTGATAGAAACCCATGGAAGAACAAGAAAAAAACAAAAAAAAATGGGTTTAATTTGATGCCCATACCTGGAAAAACGTTTTGCCGGAGTCACTTGGTTCAAATTCAATTTTTATTTGCTTGGTTTGCAAGAAATTCTTCACTTTTGTCCAATCTTGAGCTTGTAGATGGTTAATCTCCCTCCTTGGCTCTTCTCCTTCACCCCTTAGCTCTCCAAGCAAACCTGTCAATGTAAAAATGACAAAAAAAAACTTCAAAATCGCACTTTAAAATCGCTGTTTTCGGGCCCCACGATTTTTACTGCTTGAATCGCGATTTTTTCATAAAAATCGCGATTTTTTGGCGATTACCGATTTTTTGAAAAAATCGGGAAAAAATCGCCGATTTAATCGTTGCAATGAAAAAATCGCGATTTAATCGCGATTTTCAAAACACTGCTATAAAAACACAATTTCGTAAGATATCTTTGAGAATTTAGAAACATTGAGCTTTTTCAAATTTACGAAATCTCAGAGTCCACTGGTCTAACTGAAGACTTCCCCAAATGCTCAAACCTTAAAAAAGATTCCCTGCACACTTAGATCTGAAATTTAGATTGATAGAGATTTAAGAAAATAAACATGAGACCTTTCAAAAAAATAGATAACTAGTCTTTCCGTCAAATCAAAAATGTCATTTTATGAACCCAGAAACTGCACAAGATACCTGTATGCAGATTAATCTATGAAGGCCATCAACTATAAAAATGCCAAACAAAGTAGCAGAGTTTAGAGATAAATCACCACATAGATCCAGAAAAGGAACACCAAAGTTTGTAACCCCAAAGTCTTTATGCTTTATTCATCAAAAATTCACAGGAGCTTCCAAGAACAAGTGCACGATTCAAAGATCAGATGCAAATGTCATACCAAGGCCTCTAATTTATAAGACAAAATCTCCAACAACTAGTTCGTTTGATCAGTGTCAAATAATCTCGATCGTCGAAAAGATTTGATCATCTTTTAATCTGGACTGTTGAAACTATAAATTTGAGAAAAAACGAATTTATCATTTAATTCCATTTTAATTAACTTAAAAATAATATTTTTGAGTTAATTACCTCAAAATTTTGACTTTGACTTAACCACCTAGGCCCAAGGGTCCAAAATTTCTTGAAATTTTCAATATTCCCTTGGCCTAGGATCTTTAAAAATTCATTTTTTAAGGACCAACGAATTTTTCCTTTGAAGAATTTTATACTCATCTAGGACCTAAAATTAATTAAATTTCTAGCTTAGGATTTTTAATTAATTTGGCTAGAAAACTTAATTAATTGACTGAGAGGGGATTTAATTATTTTTTCCAACCCTCTTTACATAAGATAAATACATTTAGACACATGAAGGGGGAATACCCATTCGTATAGAACCTCAAATAGTTACCCAATTCTGCGACTCAAAACATGACCTAGTAGACCAAGTAGCTTGTAATAAAATTATCTAGCCAATTAGCTAGGATTATTCCCAAACTACTCTTACAAAGACTCGATAGAAAACACTAGGACTCACTTAGCATCTTGATGACAAAATCCATCCTAGCTTTGGGGTGAGGCTGGAGGGGAAAACTCTGCCGATCACTTGTGTCAAAAAACACAAGTAAATCAGTGAGACAAAAAACCTCCTAGGATAGAAATCGTCACCAACATACTAGGCTTACCTAGGTTGTTACATACATGATGGTATTACTTAGATCATTTACATCATAAACATGCAGAATGGGTTTACATCATTTATAAAAATGTCGGCTGTCGATGAAATCTGAATGGCATGAACCTCGAACATGATGAGTCCCATTTGAAAAAATGTGGGTGTACTGCTATGGGTCGTTGACAAAGTGTGGTCATCACTTCCTAAGGTGAAAATATCGGAATATTTTCCTGGCATGTTCTTTAAACAAGAGCAAGGCCACGCTATGTTAGTAGGTGTGAAAGACAAAGAGCAGGCTTAGATGAAACCACTTAAAGGAGAAGTTCTCAGGTTGAGAAGAGAAACGTTATGTGAAAGCCGGTAGGCTAGTTAGGTGTGGAAGAAAACGCAGACCTGAAGATAGGCCCACAAACTGACAACCAAGGGACCAGCTTGCAGAAAGAAAAACACCAAGATAGAAAATGTTTCAATTTACAGACCTGAGTATGAAGAGAACACGTTTCTGCTATTTCAAGACCGTGGGAAGAGAATTTAGCTTGATTTTGGCTGAGAAGAGATGCAAAAGTGCAGGACTGGTGGCAAAACTGACATGCATAGAGAGGTTGTGAAAAATCCTAGATCCAGATTCCTACTGCAACAAATCTGAATTACTTCTTCTATCATGTTACATAATTATTTCATTATTGAGAAATATCAACGTAATTTCTGAACCAATCTACACAAATAATGTTGCGGAAATAAATCTAAGTGTTGAAACAATCTGAACAAAATTCAATGAAAAACATCCACATGTGACACAGTTGTTTTTGGACTAGGTCCCCGGAAAAACCCAACTTGGGAAAACCAATGCAGTAGATTTGAGGGTTTGTATTATTAAGCAACAAAATCTTGAATACAACTAGGGTTCCAACATCTGGGAAACCCTTCAGAGAAATCTAGACATCAAAAATAACTGTGAGATATACCTCACTTAGCAAGTCTCCGGCTGATCAAAAACAGCGCTGGTGAAGCCCTCATTGCCTCTGCATGATTACCTATCCTAGATCTGCCTAAGCCTGCATGGGCAAGCTTGAGGGGCTGCGTCACCCTTCTCTGCAATTGATCTGGCTGATATGAAGCTGGATTTTGGCCCTCCTGACTCAGAACCCCAACCTCTAGCTTTCTCCGAACTGACTCCAAGGGACACTGCGCTGGTTCTGCGTGATTCTTTGCAAGAACTGCATCACCTCTGCAGAAAACTGCGCTGTCTCTCTTTTGCGTAAATGTTGTCTCACTCTGAAATGTATTCTTGGTCCACCCTACCAATCTCTGCTTCTGCCCCTCGCTGGATCTAATCACTGAATCACAATCACTTAGCAAACCCTACCCTAGTGATTTGATCCTTGATCAAAAGCTGTCTCCTCACACAAATCGAAAATGCTCAATGGCTCAAGTGTCACAATGTATTTTCCATAGGCCCCTCACCCTCCTTATTTAAGTACTTTAAGAATTTAATATTACCATTAACTATTAGGGTATTTATCTCATGTGATGAATCATGGGAAATGAAATTAATAGATTTCCTCTTGTTTGTATGATGGAAATAGTCAGAATATCTTGACAACTCAATCCACAGGGCGCCAATTTCGAAATTATTGTGATAATTACCTAAATTATCATGATAATTTCAAAAGGGAAAATTATCGCTATAATTACTGGTGATATTATCATTAGTGTTGGTTTTGGCGATATTGTCGCGATAATTCCGATACATTGCGATAAGTGTAGCACTGTTTCAATAAGCTGTGAATTATTTTATTATATGTATTGATGTTTGTGAAAAATCCTAAATCTCGATTCCTACTGCAACAAATCTGAATTACTTCTATTATTTTTCATAATTATTTCATTACAGTGAAATACCGAACTAATTACTGTAGTAGTCTACACAAATAATGCTGCAGAATAGATCTAAGTGCTGAAACAAACTGAACAAAATACAATGAAAAACATCCACATTTGACACAGTTATTTTTGGACTAAGTCCCCAGAAAAACCCAACTCAGGAAAATCGGTGCAACATATCTGAAGGTTTTGTATTATTAAGTAGTGGAATCTTGAGTACAACTAGGGTGCCAATATCCGACTCACCCTTTAGAGAAAATCTAGGCAATAGAAGAAATGTGAGGTATACCTCACTCTGCAAGCCTCCGACTGATCTAAATAGCGTTGGTGAAGCCCCTTTCTGCCTCTGCGTGATGCCTACACTGCAACTGCGTAAGCCTGCGTGGGCAAGCTGAAGAACTGTGTCACCTCTCCTCTGCAAATGATCAAGGCTGATCTGAAACTGAGTTTTGGCCCTTCTGGCACAGAAACCCCAGCTTCTAGCTATCTCCGGACTGAATACAAGAGGTACTGCGTCACTTCTGCGTGATTCCCTTCAGGAACTGCGTCACCCCTCCAGGTAACTGCGCTGCCTCTCTCTGCGTCACTGCTGCCTTTCTTTGAAATGTACTCCTGGTCCTCCTGACTAGTTACTGCATCTGCCCCTCTCTGAAAACTGATCACTGAATCAAATCACTTAGCAAACCCAGCCTTAGTGATTGGATCTTGATCAAAAATTTGTCTCCCTCACAAGCTCGAAAATGCCAAATGCTCAATGTGCTCAATGTGCTCAATGTGATTTCCATAGGCCCCTCACCCTCCTTATGTTCTTCCGTTGACCCTTCAACGATCAAGATTAAAACATAATCAAGGGCTAAGATTAACTTGGAGGTATCCATGACTTTATCTAGAAGATTCACACTTAGTTAAATTAATACCCTTTAATTAATTAGTTTCCTGAAGTTTAGACTTAAGAAAACATTAAAAATTGAATAATTAATTTAATTAAACCATTTCTAAGTAGAATTTTCCAAAATCCTTTTTGGGTATTATGGAATACATGTGTCTTAGCCTATATACAAAGTTACAAAGCTAGAGCACATTTGATGCTACCATAAATCAACAATGTTCACAATAATTGACAACATCTTGAAACATTTAACTGCTAACATCATCATCAAACACTTTGGGCATGTAGAAGCATATATACTAAAGATAAGCGTATATACTAAAGCACACCATAATGAGATAGTATGCTCCATAACCATCAATAAGAAACCAAAGGGGTTATCAACAAGGAATGCACATGTGAGAAGACCATGAATGAATAAGCACGATCATCCAACCAAGGAGACTTGAGACTCCACAAACCAAGGACCTCTAAAGAACCACCAGTAAAACTCTATCACTGTGATGAAAATCACAAAGTGGAACCTCATACAGTATTAGGTGTAACAGAGCACATAATAATAAATAGTCATCTAATAAACACAATTAATAAATAATTATCAATAATTGGCTTCTCTATGTAGAGTCATGTGTATTTGTCAAACATCTATAAATAAAGGAGCCATCTTCAATGTAAACCACCACTTATCGATTTTATTAAACTATTTATACGTTTAAAGTCTATATCTATGTTTGAAATACTTCAGTGAAGACATTCATGAAGAGCAAGTTTTTTACCTCTTAAAAAGGCTCGTCAGGTTTCCTTTAATGCAACCTTAACCGTATCTCATGTGAAAATTTCTAAATATTACTTATGCAGAAACCCTATTGTTAAATCTGGTTATACTTCTCCTACTTAATCAAGTTATTAATTTGAAATTTCAGTATTAATATCGAAGTAAACACATTAACAGTACTCACTGATACAGAGCTAAACAGAATACATGCACACAGACAAAGTGACATAAGATTTTCTGAACAACTGTCCACGGAAAACTCCAATGTGGGAAAACCAGTCTTCTGGCTGCTGGAGGATTTATATTATTAAGTAGATTCTAAGTATAGCAAATCTGGGCACCTTACTAGTTAACCCGACAGAGAAATAAAATATCTACAACAATACTAGTTGTTTCAGAGACGGAAAACTAGACTGATTCACATCCTCAAACGGGATTTACAGAACTCAGCCCCTTTCTACCTCTAGAAACCCCAGCGCTGCTCTGAAGCTCTCTGCGTCAGCCGTGCTAGCCTGCTGATGCCCCTGCGCTGCTCAAGAGAGGGCTGCGTAACCCCAGACTGGGTGACGCAGTCCTTACCCTGCCTTGGCTGGCCTCTGCGTAACCCTGATGGCTCCCTGCTGCCTCTGCGTTGCCTTTTTTGGGCCTGCGTAGCGGCTGAAACCTCTGTGTTGCGCAACTGCTGCGTAGCCTTTGCTTCTCTGCGCTGCTCCTGATTGCTGCTTATCTGCCTCTTGCTGACTCTTGGCTCTGGGATCAGATCATCTCCTTAGCCAATACCACCCCTCGCTGCAGTTGAAACACTTCTGGAAATTCTTAGCAAATCCGCTCCAGAATTCCAGCTTAGTCTTAGTGCTCTGCTTCCATGTGTGTGTTCTCCAACTGACCCCAAGCCTTTCCTTTATACTTTTCTCGTTGGGAAACCAACGACCGTGATCTAATCTTGATTCGACGACTAAGATTAAAAGAAAGCTTGATCCATGTGACTTAAGTCATTTCCATCACATGTTTAAATTAATTACATTTAATATTTTAATTTTCCTAAGTTAGACTTGGGGTCCGTAATTAATAATATTAATTAATTAATTTTCTCTCAAACCGGATGAAATTTCTCAAATCCCTTTTTGGGTCTTGGAGATTTCATGTATTTTAGTCCCTCCACAAAGTTTGGGAGCTAGAGCACATCTGAAGCTACCCCAACACCACAAAATCTCAACATCTCATATATCTAACTGAGAGCGTTGTGCTTAATTTGTACCACGAATTAAGATCTGACTATGCAGTCTTGATATCATCAATCCATACAACAATGTATTCTGTCACATTAGTGAATGTTTTGGGAAGGAATATGCTGAGTTTAAACAGGTATCTGGTCTGTATTTGGCTTACAGAGCC
The DNA here is from genome assembly GCA_034641835.2 of Pinus albicaulis. Classification (NCBI taxonomy): domain Eukaryota; kingdom Viridiplantae; phylum Streptophyta; class Pinopsida; order Pinales; family Pinaceae; genus Pinus; species Pinus albicaulis. The sequence goes on along the minus strand of CM076575.1, from coordinate 336,514,582 downwards.
CTTACCTTGAAGTTATATAAACATCAATTCAAGATTTATCCATTTGAACGAAAGGTCATCGGTATTTCAGATATAGATTAATTAGCAACAAACCTATGTTGCCAGGAAACGTGGGTGCGGGTGCGGGGACGGGGACGGGGACGGGGACGGGGACGACATTTTTTGAAACAGGGTGCGTGGGTTCGTCTGGGTATTTTTATATTAATATATATTATTAATTATAAATTTAATGAAAATTAAGACTAAACAAACTCTAAGAAAACGGCTACCATCAGAATTCTTATCAGAATTGCATCAGTCAAACATTTGGGGTGTTTTTCCCACTGAGTGTTCTTAAGCTTGTCATGCCTGCCATGCAGACACAGATTTGGTAACGTTAGAAAACAATCATTCATTAACTGAAAAATGATGCAACAGAAAAATTGCTGCAATATCCACACAAGTTTCCTGCGGCAGTCAAAAACAACTGTTTCAAAATCTACACATAAATTTGATGAAGATCCTACCCATAAATTTAATAAGGAATGTGATTTTTGAAATCTACACATACACTTGATGAAGTAGGCCTATTAGTATTGTAATTCAGATACTCAGATGATTGATTTTTGCTAACTATGAAAACTCAGGCAGATAGGTTGTTTTGCACGTTGTCTACTGATCAAACTTCCTTTTATTGAAAGTCCCACAAAGGCAAGTAAAATTTTGGATAGGTATATTGTCAGTACATTAAAACAACTCCAAAATCTCAAAGCATGCATTCATGCTCTTGTCCACTACAAATTGTTGGTTGTGGAGTAAGCAGGTAACTTTTTTTTGGTAATGAATAATTAAAAACCCTTCTAAAAGCAACTATTTACAAAAGCATCTTATAAAGTGCCAACATATTGGATTTCAAATAACTTGACAGGATTCAAGCCTCCTAGCATACAAGTTGCTTCTTCCATTGTGTCACTGTATCGAGAAGGGTTAAAACACCATATCAGTTTCTTGTTCTTTATACAAAAGAGCAAAGGAAATGCATAGCAAATATGGAAGCATTCAAAATTAATTTGCATGGTTATGGATACACCCCAGATGTTTGACTGAAAAACGATGGGTTCTTCATACCAAAAGAAACCAAGAACCCGAATTTTTTTTTTGAAGAACCCGGTTCTTCTGAGAAGAACCCGGTTCGTTTGGGTTCTTCAGGGTACTTGGGTGCGGAGAATCCGGTACTTGGGTGCGGGAACCCGGTGCGGGTTCGGGAACCCCACCCCTGGGTGCGGGAACCCGTGCAACGTAGCAACAAACATTTGTGGAAAGCTATTGGTGAAGCAGATAATGATGCTGCTTGAAAATTGTTCTAGACGCTACTGAATAAAATGTTCAAGTGTAGGTATACTGGTCATTTTCATTCCATGCTAGTTTTAGTATGCTGTTACTTTTTGTGTAGGTGGAACATTTTCAGCTTTTGTATTTAAATTTTTAAAGCCTATTGAAATTTTTTTAGAGATATTTAATAACCACGGTGTAGCATATGAACATGAAAAATGGACATTATTCATACTGATGGTTTCTAATTTCTAAATGACAGGTGGCCTGCGCAGAAGACTATATGAGTTCTATCAATCATTCTGGGATCACTCTCAGTGTGGAGGTATGAATGAATAGTTAGATTATGTGTCTATTGCCATGAGCAATCACTGGTAGTTAGACTATGCATATGAAGATTCCAAAGGTTCATTTCCCAAAATCATTTTGTATGGACTACAGAATAACAGAGAATATTTTGTGTGGAGCTTGATTTGAACCTGCCCTGTCATAGGGTGACACTGCTTTTTATTAATCAACTGCAAAAAAGATCCAGTGAAAGTATATTATTGTCCAGTCATGATGGAAGAAAGGTTAATGGGACAAAATAACCCAGTTGATACAAATAGTAAAATAAGAAGTGCCTAGCCTCATCTCCTATAAAGTGACAAATATGGGTGTAATAACAATTCAGGAGGATATAAAAAAGAGGAAAAAGATAGAAGCTTCAGCTGTATTAGATCTGTTGCAATCTAGATGTCAATTTGAACTGTTGATGTCAATCCAATTACCAAAAGTTGATCCTTTTAATTTTGTTTTGGAACTTTTGAGCTGATGCCATTCACCCAATTGTGTAGATTTTTTCTTAGCCTAAAGATATCATTATAACTTGACCCTGAAACGTATGGTTTCTCAAAAACCATGGATTTGCAGAATGTGGGTTTTTCTATAACACCATTTACAGAAGCAAATGATTACAAGATATGATGCAGAATCATAAATGCTATATATTAATGATAATACTGTAGCAATACATGACAGGAATAGCTCAAAATAGGCTACCCAAGAACATTGAATGCATGTGGCACTCTTGATCAGGTCCAAGATATCCAGTTTTCAGTGTCTTTATCTTATTATTGCACTTATACTTTTATGTCTTTTGGATAGACTGTTATTGAATAACTTAGGCAGATAATTAGTTATTCTTCCTTCTTTTTCCCCTTTTGTTGCTTTGAACATTGATATAGGTGTTGCTTTTGTACTTCCATATTTTATCTGTACTGGACGTACCTTTTATCCCCATTGACCAACTTTTGTTTTCATTTGTTAGAGAATAGGAAGATTATGTTATCTTTTCTCACTAATCTCGTCATACATTGTGTCATGTTATATATATAGGACCCTAAGATGGTTAGGTGGCTAACTGCCTAATTAATTTAATGGGGCTAATACATACTGGCTAACTGCCTAATTAATTTAATGGGCTAAAACATACTGGATAACTGCCTAATTAGGTCTAATACTGATTATCATCATTAAACTTGATGTCATGTTTTATTTTCCTTCAAATGTTCATAGGTGTTGGGATGGGATCTCCACTCTCCGCAGTGGTAGCAATCTTTGCATGGAATAATTAGAACAAAGACGTTGACTCCTTTCCCTTCAAGCTGAAAGACTTGTTGACTGCTGAGTTGCACTTAGCAGATATGAAGACTCCATAGCCCAAGACACGAAGCATGTATCCAAATTTTCCAGAATCCAGAAGTCAGCAGTGCATTCTAGTTCCTTTCTCTCTCCTCTCCCTTTAGTCTATTTTCAAATTCCACAATCCTACAAGGAATTGTAAAAAATGTCGCTAGCATGCTGGATAAAGATTTGTAACAGGCCTAGGATACTTGGGACTCGATCAGCAAGTAAGTACACCCTATATTGTTTTTTGACTTAGCTAATTATTCTCACATTTGAGTGACGAATAACTAGCTGGGTTTTTTCACTCACATATACCCCCAGAGCTAGGGTGATGGCTTGAGGATCGAGCCTTGGGTCCATCTTAGTGTCTATGGTTGATATATATATTACCATGCTAAGTCATCTATAAAGTTTCACGGAATTTGACTAAGTCTAGATAGTATTTTTAATAACTACAAATTTCTTGTCGGATGGAATTTTTTAACTATTTTTTATGTAAAATGTAAATAAGTAACGCCAAAAAATGTTGAGGGTGTGTGAGTACTCAAAATGCATCCACTCGATCTCAACATTCTTCTAGGACACACTTTGGGGGGAAAAATCACTTCTAACACCTCAAAACCCACTTTTCCTACGTTTAGCAGGTATATTATATATAAATTACCAGAAAATTAAATAAGTGGTGAAATAATAAATATTTCCACAAGTCAAACGAAGTGGAAATGAGGTGGAAATTACAAGTCAAAGAAAGGATCAGTGAAAGGGCAGCTTGAAGGTGACTTGGCACCTAAGTTGCCAGAAACGTCAGGCTAGACTCCCAAAAACGCCGTTCAGCATTTCGGGTACGGGGATACCTTTACGATACACCTAAAAAATGACGAAAAACGTTTTTATCCCGCTTCCAATTTTCTAAAATGGCAAGCTGACTCGGGATATGTATTTTTGATGTTTTTTTTTTTTTTAAAATTCGTTTCCAGCAATATGCTAAAACATATTTCGATTTTAAAACCCCGATCCGGAAAAATAACAATACGTATCATTTCATCTCTTAGTGTATCCGCAATACATGAATATGTAGTCTCTCTCAAGGCAGCGTTGGACAGCAGGAGACCTTCAGGGGTTACGCAGAGTCCCTCAAGGGCAACGTAGGGTCTGCATCACCCATTCTGGGGTTATGCAACCCTCTCCAGGCCAGCGCAGAGGGATGCAGAGGCTGACGCAGGGGCTTCAGGGGCAGCGCTGGGGTTTCTAGGGCAAGATCTGGCTGAGTCCTGTAAATCCCGTTTGAGTGTGTGGATCAGTCAATATTTTAGGTTCTGAACAGCAGGTGAGCTGCAGATCTATATTTCCTTTGTCTGGTTTCCCAGATCTGGAACCCAGATTTGTTGTATTCAGAAAACTGTTAATAATAAAACCCTCCAGTAGCTAGAAGACCGATTTTCCGGCATTGGGTTTTTCTGGGGACTATTGTCCAGAAAATCCTTGTGTCACTTTGTCTATGTGTGCATGTAATTTTCTGTTTTAGATCTGAATCAGTGAAAGTCTGTTAGGTTTTTTCTTCAATGTTAATCTGAAATTTCAACATTAATAACTTAATTAAGTAGGAGAAGCATAACCAGATCTAACAGTAGATTTATGCATAAGTAACATTCATAAATTTTCACCTGGTATTAGAGCGATTGCAGATCTAGCAGGGTCACCAGCAGAAGACTGAAGGATCTTGCTGCAGAAAGCAACAGGAAGAGTAGCAACAACAACAAAAGGCCAGATTTGAAGGGACAACGCAGTTTCAGAGGGAGCAAAATCACGCAGAGGGCTTGGTGACGCAGTCTTACGCTATCTCCATGTAGGCCCACGTACTTACTGCACAGAGGCAATGCAAAGGAAACACTGGGATCGTCTGAAGCCAGCGAGGGTGACACAGATCTGAAGCTGTCTGATCCAGAATTGCCTGAAGCAGAGCTACAGAACTTCAGAAGGAGCTGGTGGGGTTAAATTTCTGAATTTTTCAGAATTTTAGCCTAAGCACTAGTGACAAAGAGAGGGAGGAGATCAACTTCTCAGAGAGTTGCTAACCAAAGAGACTTGTACATTGATCAGAGGATCGAAGAGAGTTGAATCTTTGTTTGATTTGGCAGATTTCTAGTAAGGGAAATCAGTTGTTAGAGGGAGCAGAGGGTGCCTATTTCGCCAAGGACCCTAGATCCAAATCTCTAGCGTAGAGAGGAGGAGCTTTGGCAAATTTCTGAGCAGATGGTGCTTCACGGACTGTGTGATCATGATTGATTGGATGGCCTATCCAACTTTGCAGTTTGGAAGGCTAGAATCCTGATAAGCCTAGAGGCATATCATCTAAGAGACCATGTAGAACTAGTCCTGCCATGCCAATCGATGCAGATCTCCTGAGGAAGCATAATGAAGCTACGGGACATGCCAAGAGGGTGATAATTGATGGAGTTAAGGACCATGTTGTCTCACGCATAGTTGAAAAGAAAACAACTAATGAGATGTGGAAGGCCTTAACATCCATACACTGCTGAAGAATCACAATCAGAGAGTAAAAGTTACCAGGAGCAAGGAGCTGGAAGCACCATTTTCAGCTCTGATTTGGGAAGCATTCTGATAGATTTTTTTTTAAATATATATATATATATATATATATATATATATATGTATATATTGATGCATGTGGTGTCAAAAACCATGTACAGTGATGAATTAGACTAAAGCATAAAACACAAATTAGATATATATCAATCAACTAGAGTTACCAGTATTTCCCCAGTCTGGAAATTATGTTTTCTAATCTCAGAGTTGTAAAAATTCAACTATATTGACTCTTGGAGCCTAGAATTATCAATCTTAAAGTTTCAAGTTTTCAAAATTCAATATATAACATTTATCATCATCGATTCATTGATCACCATAGTTTTACTTGTAAGCTAAGTGTAACATTTACAACAAAGAATATTTAACATGAAATGAAATGTTATAAAATGAAATGAAATGAAATAACTTTCAAATTTCATGAAGCATCATATTCATAATTCATAATGAGTTATAAACTTATAACTGCCAACTTCAAACTTAAATTGTCATATATTGTTTACATAAAATATCAAAATAAATATGAAATAGTCAAGTTTCAACAGTTATAAATAGTTAAAAACTACTAGAAACTAGAAAATACTAGTAAATCTATTTTATCTATTGCTTGGCCTCTTGCCACGAGAAATGTCTAATTTTTGAAATTTGAGTAGATCGTGGTAATGGTGGTGTTCTAAGGCTTGGCCTTAATACTTGTTGACATTGCCTTCCCTCAGAAATATAATTAAAAAATGTGAATAATTTCTTTAGAAATGTTAAAAAGTATTTGTAAAGATGTAAGAATGAAGAATAATTTCTCTAGAAACATTAAAGGGTATTTGTAAAGATGTAAGAATGAAGAGAAGATACTTTATGCCAGACAAGCACTTAAAGATAATGATCTAATAAAATATTTACACAAATTCCCAAGATGTAACCCAAAAGAAAATGAAAAAGCTCTAACCTGTGGTGCGTCTTGGATGAAATAATGTGCAAATTGTCAACCACAGAAATCTAGATGGTTGTAAAGATTTAAAAATCTTAAAAACGATGGCGTATTAATAAACATTGAACACATATTGAGAAAATCACATGATACATCTAGTTTTTGGAACACATCTAACAGAATATCATCTTAAAAGATACAGTAAGATATTGTAATGTGGGGGTCACATTAGATAGCTTAAACCGGGGCTTTGATTTTGATATCATTGTGCAAAAAGCCACATGCTTTTTTATGTGATGGCCGCTTAAGAAAAAAAATGGGATCTTGCCTAATAAAATATAATAGAGTTAAAATCTTAGAGTCGTAAGTGAGTCCCCAGGGGGAGAATGGGATCTGCACTTTAGCTGAATGCTTAGGTATTCATCATGTCCAACAGGGGGAGAACACGTAGAATGTGTTGCTAAGGAATAAATTAATTCCTTTTAAGGAAATGGGAAATTCAACCTAGAAGCCATATCATTAATTATCCAAAGTTTAAGCAATTGCATTTTCATCAACTTGTTACCCACTTTGCCATCAAGGTCGTAAAATCTCTAAGAAACAGTGGATGGGAAAATACACAAGCCCCCATCTCATGCAAGCAATATGGCCATGACCTAAAAGGGTATAGGCATTCATGAAACATCAACAAATATTTCGGTCATCCATCAATGTCTCCAATAAGATGGCATATCTTGATTGCAAAGGACTGTCAACTTGGTTTCAATGTGAGAAAGGAGTAGGTGTAAGGCATTAACAATAGTACAAAGAATGATTTCATAATATTTAGGCCCTTTTTATAGTAGAGAGAAATTGTTGTTGAATTAAACACTGAGTTTCAAAGGGTCATATATTCTGCTTATAATAACTACAACACAATGAGTTTTAAAGATAAGCTTTTGTTTTTATTCCTTAATGAAAATTAGCCTTTACTCATATCTTGGCAGTTGATCCTTGCATAAAACGAATATGATGTATGCTTTTCAACTAGTTTGAACAAAATCTATTCCACTTTATGGTAGGAAATTTTGTCTCAAGATTGTTAAAGGATATACCTTTCCTAGTTTACAATAAAATAATGGCCATTACCAAATGGAATTGTATCATAATATGTTAAAAAATAGTTGATACACAAATTATATTGACAGTACAGTTAGGTTGGCAAATGGATGATTTAAGCAAATGGAGAGCAAGCAATTTCATTTAGGACCAAGTCTTTAAGCAAAAAAAACGCTCTCAAAAATGCTTCCTCTCTAAAAAAAATGCTCCCGAAAACACTCCCCTTTCTAAAAAAACGCTTGCTAAAACGCTCCATCCCTAAAAAAGAATGCTCCCTGAAACGCTCCCTCCCTAAAAAAACTCTCCCTAAATGCTCCCTAAAATGCTCCTTGTTTTCAGGGAGCGTTTTTCCTGTTTAGGGAGTGCGCTCCCGATGCGCTCCCAAAACGCTTTCGCTCGAAGCACGAATTGGGAGTAGGTTCGAGAGGGGGGAGGGACGCTCCCTTGCAACCCTGGTCCAGAGGAAGATGCTTCTGGAGACTCAGATGCGGTCATTCATGATGACCAAGGGGGAAGAAATTTTCTCTTCAGATTACAGTCGATTAGAGACTAGTTGACTACCACAGGTGTAGAGGTGGAGGATGATGTGATGGTCAGGATTTCTCTCAATGCGGTCACACATGAGTCGGAAACCTTTGTCCAAAGTATCTTGGGCAGAGCAGATCCTCCCAACTGGGACAACTTGTGGGCAATCATGCGTCAAGGAGAACTCCGCAGATTTGCCAAGAAGCAGTACAACACGAGATCGCGTAAGGTGAAGAAGATGCAGCCTTGGCATCAAAGAAGCAACAAGGGAAGAAGCGGGATCTATCAAAGATCAAGTGCTTCTAGTGTGGCAAACTAGGACATTTCGCTAGCAATTGTCCTTAGAAGAAAAATGACAAGGAAGTGTCTTCTTCCAAGGTTGCTGTGGCGGATGATGGGTTAGAAGACGATGCAGCCATGAGCGCTCATCAACCACGAAAGTGGGAAGACATGGATCTGTAGAGCAGCTATAGAATGAGGGCGGGATCCTTGAGCAGCTCATCTCTTGGATCACATCCGAGTTACGAGAGCCTTAAGACAACAGTGGGACAAGTGGAGCAGTGGGTGCAAAGATCATGGATGAAGCAGAGGCAGATCCGAAGGCTGGAAGGAGCAGCGCAGTGCAGATGCAGCAGCAGCGTAGGGGCTGATGTGATTTCAACAGCGAAGAGTAGAGCTGCTTACACAGAGTAGTGCTGCAGTAGCGTAGAGGTTTCAGGAGGACAGTGCAGTGCAGTAGCAACGTGAGAGATTTCAGTACAAGGGGCTGATGTGACTTCAATAGTGCAAAGGGAGTCTGCACTGCGCTCTGCTTACGCAATGCAGAGCTGTAGTTGTGCATCATCTGCCAGATGTCAATACAGATCATTATCCGATGGAACTTTAGTGAGGAGGTTGCAGTCCAACTGATTTGTCTGTCAAAGATTGGGCAGGAGATTCAGTTGTTTCTCTCAGCAACTGAAGATGCAGTGCAGCAGATGGCAGCACGAATGCAGTAGATTGAGAGGGAGCTGCAGTACGGATGTGGTAGTGGCGGTAACCGCGTCATGGGCAGTGGTACAGAATGGTAGCAACAGTGCAGTGATGAAGGGCAGCAGGCCAAAGCATCAACAACACAGAACCCAGTGCCCAAAATCTTGTGATACATGGTGTGATGTATTGCTAGAGCACACTCCGTGCTAAGAGGGAGCGTTGAGATTTTGTGTATTGGGGTAGTATCGAATGTGCTCTAGCTCCCAAAATTTGTGGAGGGACTAGAGCACACTTGATCTACAAGACCCAGAAAGGGATTTGGGAAATTTCATCTGGTTTGGGAGATATTTAATTAATTAATTATTTTAATGTATTTCCTAAGTCTAAACTTAGGAAAATTAAATAATTAAAGCTAATTAAATTAAACATGTGATGAAATTGTCTTAAGTCACACAGTTCAAGATTTCTTTTAATCTTAGCCATTGATTCAAGATCTGATCATGGCCATTGGTTTCCCAACGAGAAAAGTATAAAGGAAAGGCTTGGGGTCATTTGTAAAGACACACAGAGGCAAAGCACTGAAGCTAATCTGAGATTCTAGGGAAGGGTTTGCTAAGAATTCTCAGAAATGTTTCAGCTGCAGAGAGGGGAGTTTAGGCAAAGGGGATGGTCTGATCCAAGTGCCTAGAATTAGCAAGAGGCAGAGAGTAGCTTCCAGAGGCAGCACAAAGAAGCAAGAGCAGCAACAACAAAGAGGGTAGCAGCTGCGCAGTGCAGGGGTAGCTTCAGCTACACAATCTCTCCCGGGGCAGCGTTGGGCAGGAGGAGACCCTTAGGGGTTACGCAGAGTCCCTCAAGGCCAGCGTAGGGTCTGCGTCAACCATTCTGGGGTTATGCAGCCCTCTCCAGGCGAGCATAGAGGGACGCATGGGCTTCAGGGGCAGCGCTGGGGTTTCTAGGGCCAAGATCTGGCTGAGTCCTGTAAATCCCGTTTGAGGGTGTTGATCAATCAATATTTTGGCTTCAGAACAAGAAGTGAGCTGCAGATCTATAGTTCCTCTATCGGGTTTCCCAGATCTGGAACCTAGATTTGTTGTATTTAAAAAACTCTTAATAATAAAACCCTCCAGAAGCTAGAAGACCGGTTTTCCCGGATTGGGGTTTTCTGGGGACTATTGTCCAGAAAATTCGTGTGTTAGTTTATCTATGTGTGCATGTACTTTTTTGTTTTAGATCTGAATCGGTGAAAGTCTGTTATGTGTTTTCTTCAATGTTAATCTAAAGTTTCAACATTAATAACTTAATTAAGTAGTAGGAGCATAACCAGATCTAACAGTTGATTTCTGCATAAGTAACATTCATAAATTTTCACATAACCAAGGCTTAGATTTTCCTTAGGGTATATGTCCCCTGGCTTTGACTAGGAGAGAGTCTAGATGGAGGAATTGGGAATTGGGTGACAGCCCCAAGTCACAGCTTGCCCACAAGGTCACACCAAGTGGAGTTAGGGACTTTCTCCATGCTAACCTTAGGTGTGCATTCAGGCGGTAACAAGGCTAAAACATATTTGTTGATGATAACATTGTCATTTGGTCTCATGGAATGCAAAATTTGGAGAGGATCCTTGCACATTTGAATAGCTTGTTTGATAATATTAAGTTTCCATGCAATCCAAGAGATACCCACCATTTCTTGATGTCCTAATTATAAAATGGAAAATGACTCTCTGGCACACCAAGTTTACTAGAAGAGGACATAGATAAATACTTGCACGCAGACTCACATCATTGTTCATCACAAAAGCTAGGAATTATGAATACACTTTCCATCAAAATAGTCAGAATCATGTATGAAGAGCATTCTAATGAGGACATTTAAAAAAAAAAAAAAAAATTCATATTTGCTAAAATTTATTTATAAACAACAATGCAAAAAGTGGAAGGGTATATACAATGTGTTGTTGATTAAACTTTCAGAGAAAATCTTATATTGGAGGAACTATCCAAGAATAATTCAGTTGATGACATAAAAACAAGGATTAGGAGCAGTTGAAGTGATTTTTTATGGTAGTGGATGGACAAGTGTTGGAATAGAACATTTCTCTTTACACACCGCCTGGTAGATATGTTTCTGTGAAAATTCCGCTATTCGGAATCCTACTGCAGTAGCTGATTAAATTTCTTCTATTTGTTTAACTGAACAAATTATTTATCGTGTTCTATGGTAAATATAAAAATAAAATACATTGCAGTCTTCACAATAATTTTTTTGCAGAAACTAAATGGAAGGAAAATACTAGCACAAGTATAAACACATTAACACAATTATTTTTGGACAATTGTCCCCGGAAAAACCCAATGTGGGAAAACCGGTGCAGCGACTGAGGGTTTGTATATTATGAAGTAATTTTTTGAGTACAAGTTTATGATTATCGAAACTGACAAATCATATAAAGGAAAACTAACCAATAAAATCTTGTGAGGTCTTACTCTGCCATGGGAATCCGACACTGACCTTATCTCTGGATGAGCTACTCTGTGCAGTCTCTGCGTCAAAACTAAAGCTGCCCTCTCTCTCTCTGCACTGGTTCTCTCTGCTGATTGAAAATGAGGCCCTTATGGCCTTCGAAAGCTCTCTCCAGTGATTGGCACTGAACCCTGACTATTTCCTCTGCAAAAAATCGAACTCCCTCTGAAGCTCTGCACAGTCCTTGTGTAGCCTCTGCGTGGCTGGTTCTGCACTGCCCTCTATTATCTTTACTGCCTCCTTTGTTTTTCACTCTCTGACTCAAGAACTCTTCCGAACAAAAATTATCCTTGCCCCTTGTTGACCACACTTCGTCAACGACCCAGATTTCATCGAGGTTCACGTCATCCAGATTTCATCGACAGACGACATTTTGTTATAAATGATGTAAACCCATTCTGCATGTTATGATGTAAATGATCTAAGTAAGACCGTCAATGTATGTAACAACGTAGGTAAGCCTGGTATGTTGTTGATGATTTCTATCCTAGGAGGTTTTTTGTCTCACTGATTTACTTGTGTTTTTTCGACACAAGTTATCGGCAGAGTTTTTCCTTCCAGCCTCACCCCAAAGCTAGGGTGGATTTTGTCATCAGCATGCTAAGTGAGTCCTAGTGTTTTCTATCGAGTCCTTATAAAAGTAGTTTGAGCTACTTGGTCTACTAGATCATGTTTTGAGTTGCAGAATTAGGTATTTATTTGAGGGTCTATACGAATGGGTATTCCCCCTTCATGTGTCTAAATGTATTATTTTATGTAAAGAAGGTTGGAAAAATAATTAAAATACCCTGTCAATCAATTAATTAAATTTTCTGGTCAATTAATTAAAAAATCTTAAACCAGAAATTTAATTAATTTTAGGTCCTAGGTGAGGATAAAAATCTTCAAAGGCAAAATTCGTTAGTCCTTAAAAAATGAATTTTTAAAGGCCCCAGGCCAAGGGAAAATTGAGAATTTTCAGAAATTTTGGACCCTTGGGCCTAGGTGGTTAAGTCAAAGTAAAAAATTTGAGGTAATTAACTCCAAAACAATATTTTTGAGTTAATTAAAATGGATTTAAATAATAAATTCGTTTTTCCCCAAATTTATAATTTCGACGGTCCAGATTAAAAGATGATCAAATCTTATCGACGGTCGAGATTATTTTGACATGGATCAACCGAACTAGCTGCTGGAGATTTTTTCCTATAAATTTAGAGGTCTTTGTCAGTCTTGAGTCATCCGATCTTAGAATCGTGCACTTGTCTTGGAAGCTCTTGTGAATTTTCTTTGATGAATAAAGCATAAAGACTTTGGGGTTACAAATTTTGGTATTCCTTATCGGATCTATATGGTGATTTGTCTTTAAGCTCAGCTACTTAATTTGGTATTTTATGGTTAATGGCCTTCATGGATTAATCTACATACAGGTATCTTGTGCAGTTTTCTGGATTCATAAGATAGCATTTTTGATTTAACGGAAAGACTAGTTATCTATTTTTCTGAAGGGTCTCATGTTATTTTCTTGAATCTCTATCAATCTAAAGTTCAGATCCAAGTGTGCAGGGAAATATTTTTTAAGGTTTTGACCGTTTGGGGGAGTCTTCAATTGGACCAGCCGACTCTCATATAACATAAATCTGAAAAGCTCATTATTTGTTAAACTCCAAATCTATCTTACGAAATTGGTGGTTTTGCAGGGTTTTCTAGGGTTTGTTCCTTCCTTTTAAAATTTAAATTCCCTAAAAAATTGTGCTGAAATGGGTTTAAATCTGGCTATGAGAGCCTCTCAAATTGTATATTAGCTTTGTAAATTTGTATGCAGTTTTGGTTTTGTTTGATTTTTCGTAGGTTTGCAGGGTGTTTTCTTAACGATTTCTTTGGATTTGGCCTCAAGATAGGGTCTGCTTCCAGATCTGGACGTAATTTCAAAATCTCTGATGCATCTTAAATTTGCACTTTGAAATCTGGGTTATACAGGAAAATTTTATTGTCAGATTTGCTGGACAAAAGTTCTGTTCTGGGTTTATTCATTGCAAAAAACTGTCATTCCCGTCGATTTTTGCAAAAAATAATGCTGACCCTTCTTCATTGTCCTTTCCGTCCTGCATAGCTTTCCCTCCTAACGCTGCATATCTTCCCTCTCATTTCTCAGACCACGTCTCTCACCCTTTGCCATCGATTTATTCAACCATCCGTCCTGCATTTCCTAGTTACCCCTCATCGATCAAGCCAGCTCTTCCTCACGTCGAGCTAATCCTTGATTTCCTTAGCTCCTCATCCGCTTGCCTTCACTTTGCCACAGTTGTCGTCCTCTCCTACCCGTCGACTTCATCCTTCCTTCCGCTATCCAGTTCCATTACCCTTGACGTTTGCTCATGCGTTGCGTCCGAGCCTTCTCCTGCTCCGTCGAACCCTCGTCCCTCCTCACGCCGTCGGCATGTCCACCTGCAGATTCAAATCGAAACACAAGCGTTTGACTTTGATCGGTATCATTTTAATGTATAGTTTTATTTTAGTCTAGGTATGTACATTTTAATTCGATTTTAGTTTTAAAGCTTAGATTTTGATTTTTAGATTTTTTTAGTTTTAAAAGTTAAGCGTTTTAATTTTTCTTTTGTTTAGTTGGGGTCTAGTTTTAGTTTAGCGTTAAGATTTTTGAATTCAATTTTTCTTTTTCTTTTTTCTTTTTTAATTTGATTTAGTTTAGCTTCAGAATTTGAATTTGATTTTTTAATTTAGTTTAATTTTAGTTAGTTTAATTAGATTTCGATTTTGTTTAGTTGGGATCTAGTTTTATTTTTAGATTTAATTTAGTTTAGTCTAACTTTAGCTTTAGTTTTTAGATTTTAGATTTAGATTTTAATTCCAGTTTTTCTTTAGATTAAAGTTTTAATTTAGATTTAGATTTTTTTTAATTTGTTTTAGATTTAAAAAATAATAAAAAAAAAATATAAAACTATAAAAATTCTAAAAATTTCTAAGTCCTATAGTCAAATGTGCCTTAAAATTTTTATCTAAGATTTGACTGTGGAACATTTTTAATTTTCGAATCGGGTTATATTGGAATATCATAATTTCGAAAATATTTCAAGCATCTGACATTTACACTTAATGATCGTTTCATGATATCTTTGCTTCAGTATCTTCATGAATGGTTGTGGTGCTTTCTATTGAACTTCATTGTGGTCATATCAGCAGTTATACATCTAATACTTAACTTTAATTGCATAACGAGATCTTTTGACTCCATAAGGCACTAGTTTTAATGTAATTGATCTTGGAAATTTCGTTAATCTTATCAAGTATTTGGTGTTTTAGCTGTGTCTCCTAGATTGGTTGATTTGCAACTAATTCTTGTCCTTCATTTCTGTTAGGGTCTACCTCCCTTAGCTTGCAAGGAGACAGCTTAGATAGAGAGATTGGGGATAAAGGTGACAGCTCCCGATCTGAGCCATTGTCGCGGTGCTTAGACAATCTGTGCGACAAAATTTTTTGGCGCTGTTGCCGGGAACCAATTTATTGGACTTTGGCTTTACGACATTCATCTCTTTATTCATCTTTCATCTCAGGTATTTGGGTTAGCTTCCTGTCCTAGTGGCGACTCCATTGGCTTCATCTTCCACAAGAATTTATACGAGAAGGCATCCAAGTAGCTTGATTAATCCTACTCGAGATCCTGAAAGGGTTTTTAGAGTCCGATTACACAAGCTCTCTTCTCGTACACTTCTTGATAATCTCGGCCAGGAAGCTCTCTCTGATATCCATTCTCTTTTTTGTGATCCACCTAAAAACGATATCATGGAGTTATTTACCCTGTGTAATTTTGCTAATATTCAAGGTTATCCCCATGCTATCCCTCAAACTGGAATGGATAAATTACCTTCTTTTCAAGGAAATGATGCAGTTAGTGTCAAGTCTCATTTGTTTGCTTTCGCTAATTGGTGGAATAGATTTGCAGTTGCAAATAATAATTTTGATGATGTAAAGATGAAAACTTTTGTTCTTACTTTTGGCTAAGATGTTGCTGAATGGTTTATGGAAAAACCTGATAATTCATTCGATACTTTTGAATCAATTGTAGCTGCCTTTAAGGAAAAGTATGGTGATAAAAGGGAAGATAGGCATTTGGTGAGAGAGATCAATACCATAAAAAAGAAAGAAAATGAAATGATTGAAGAATTTAACAGGAGATTTAATGGTATCCTTAGAGAAATATCTCAAACTCATAAACCTCCTGAAGAATCTCTTCTTAATTTTTATATTGATGCTTTTAATTCTGAAACTTCATATGAGTTAAGGCGGGCTAAAACTACAAATTATGAGGATTGTCAATCTTTAGCTGAAGAGCTTGAAAAAGATAAAAGGGCATCTGGGAAGTCTGAAATTCCTGGTTTTGATAGGGTTGCAACTAAGTTAAAAGGACCTAAAGGTAAATAACCTCTAGAAGATGATGATGACCCTATGAAAAAGTTAATGCAAAAGCTTAAAAGCATGGAGCTTAATCAAGTGAAATTAATCTCTGACCATGCTAAGGAAATAAGTACTTTACAGTCTAGGTTGGTCCAAATGGAAAGGGCTCAAACGCAGAATTCCCAACCTAGGAATCATAATAATAATAATCGAGGAAATAATACCTGGCAAAAAAAAGGTCAGTTGAGTGAGAAAAGACCTCCGAATCTGCTTGTATCTACTAATCTGGTTGATGAAGTTCTTCCTTATTGTAGAGTTTGTGATGCTCTTCATGAAGAGGTTACTTGTCCCATCGTTAAAAGAGTCATAAATAATAGAATGTTTGGGGCAAGTAATCAGATAAATGTTGTTGGTAAGGAGTTCTCTTTGTCTATGGAAGATTGGATGGAAGTTAAGGAAAATAGTCAAGATGTTAGGCCTTTCACATGTTCGCATAGTATCAATAATTTTGATTATGAGAATGATTTGATGATTGACTTATTTGGTGAAAAGCCTTCTCTTGATCAAGTTTTGGAAATTGCTAAGGACAAAGGATTAACTTATCAAAGAAGGGATAAGGAGCAAAGTCATAATCAAAATCCCCCTCGAATTTTTAATCCTAGTCCTGGTTTGGATATTGATTTGGGTGCATGGTTGAAAAATGCTAAGATCTTGGTACCTTTTACTGAGGCTATAAAGTTTCCTAATCAGAAAGCTAAAGTTTTGGATGTTCTTGGGGCTTCACATGTTAATGTTACTCAAAATGAAACTCCTGAAATTTCTTATCAAGATGCCCCTATATATTTGCAAAAACTGGAATCAGATAACAAAGATCATCAACCATTTTTATTTACTTTGATGGTTAATGGTTATAAATTGAATAATTGTATGCTGGATTCTGGTGCTTCAGCTTGTGTCATGACCAAGAGGGTCATGGAACAGCTTAATTTAAGAGTTTCTGGACCTTACTACAACATATGTGCCATGGATTCTAAGAAAATTGAAGTTCATGGGTTGATCAAGGATTTACAAGTTCATTTATCGGTTTACCTTGACATCATGATTGTTATGGACATAGTTGTAGTTGATGTTCTGGATGCTTGGGGTATGTTGTTATCAAGAAAGTGGGCTTCTGATCTAGGAGGAAGTATTCAGATGAACTGGTCTTATGCTATGATTCCTTCTCCTAGAGGTGAAGGGTTTGTGAAGCTTAATAGAGAACCTGAAAGAAGATTCCATGTAGAAGATCCTAAAAGACCTTGTTTACCACACTTTGTCAACGACCCCATAGTAGTACACCCCCATATTTTCAAATGTGACTTATCATGTTCGAGGCTCGTGTCTTCCAGATTTCATCGCCGGTCGACAACTTTTATAAATGATGTAAACCCATTCTGCATGTTATGATGTAAATGATCTAAGTAAGACCGTCAATGTATGTAACAACCTAGGTAAGCCTAGTATGTTGTTGATGATTTCCATCCTAGGAGGTTTTTTGTCTCACTGATTCACGTAAGTGATCGGCAGAGTTTTTCCTTCCAGCCTCACCCCAAAGCTAGGGTGGATTTTATCATCAACATACTAAGTGAGTCCTAATGTTTCTATCCAGTCCTTGTAAAAGTAGTTTGAGCTACTTGGTCTACTAGATCATGTTTTGAGTCGCAGAATTGGGTATTTATTTGAGGGTCTATACGAATGGGTATTCCCCCTTCATGTATGTAAATGTATTATCTCATGTAACAGAGGGTTGGAAAAATAATTATAATCCCCTCTTGGTCAATTAATTAAATTTTCTGGTCAATTAATTAATAAAATCTTAAACCAGAAATTTAATTAATTTAGGGTCCTAAGTTAGGATTAAATCTTTAAAGGCAAAATTTGTGGGTCTTTGGAAAATGATTTTGAAAGCCCCAGGCCAAGGGAATATTGAGAATTTTGAGAAAATTTGGACCCTTGGGTCTTGGTGGTTAAGTCAAAGTCAAAATTTTGGGGTAATTAACTCAAAAATAATATTTTTGAGTTAATTAAAATTGAATTAAATGATAAATTCGTTTTTTCCCCAAAATTTTAATTTCAACGCTCCGGATTAAAAGATAATTAAATCTTTTGGACGTTTGAGATTATTTTGACGAGGATCATCCAAACTAGCCGTTAGAGATCTTGTCCTATAAATTTAGAGGTCTTTCTCATTCTTGAGTCATCCAATCTCAGGATCGTGCACTTGTTCCAAAGTAACAAAAATCGCGATCGGGATTAAATCGCCGAGGGGAAAAAATCGGAAAAAATCGTAACATACAAAAATATTCATTTTTTTTCAATTTTTTTAATATCTAAAGCATCTACAACATAAAATAAATGTATTGACACATAAATATGAAAAAAAAACTAATATATAAGATGTGTAATATCATGTCTAGTGCTACATCACACATAAAACTAAATCCTGTTCTGAATACTAAGTCTTGAGTCTCAAGAGTCAACTCAGCCTCAAAATATCAACAAAAAATATAATAATGTATCTCATATCATGAGTCATAATGTCATATACAAAGGAATGTCAATGCACCATAAAACCTATGGTCCTATACTATTGATTTCCTCTGCCCCTCTTGCGAGAAAATACAACAGCTTTGCCTTTCTCTCTAGATGAAGAAGCTGGAGGGACTGGCAATGGACTCTGTCGTGCTCTAGAAGAAAAAAATGAAGCACCAGAACCGGAACGGGAACCTGAACCACCAGGAGCTAAAGGAGGCAGACCACGTCCTCTACCGGTAGTAGTGGTAGGTGGTGTCACCTCCTCCTCGTGCTCCTCCTCCTGCTGCTGCTGCTGCTGCTGCTCCTCCTCGTCCTCCTCCTCCTCCTCCCCCTCCACTACCTCCTGCTCTATCCAATCAGGGGCTGACTCCATGACAGGCCTCTCAGCCTCAACCCTCCATTCAGCAGTGGTGTCAATCGCATCTAAAGAGATGGCCTCCATATCAGGGGTCCTCTCAAGTTGTCTCACCCACAATCTAAGATTGTAGTAGGCGTAAACCATGTCATTGAGCCGCTGACCCTCCAACCTGTACAAGGGTCATAAATTAATAAATTAAATATTTAAAAAAAAATATTTAATGAATTCAAAAAATCAGTTGAAACTTGAGAATCGAGATATGTTAAGTTTTTTACCTGTTGCGCCTTTTGGAGTGTATTTTTTCAAATACACTCCAGTTGCGCTCGCATCCTGAAGCGCTACATGTTTGGCTGAGTATTCTAATGGCAAGTTTTTGGAGTTTTGGTAATCTACCACCGTAGCTCCTCCACCATGCATCTACAAGTTACAAGTTACAACAAATAAGATAAACTGATAAAGTTACAAACATAAGAAAATTTTTAAAATAATGAAAATCTTACCTGGCATTTTAACAGTCCTATCCTGGACTGCCATGTCGAAGCTCAAGGTGCCACCTGCCATTCTGTATGCCTCCATCTCTTTGGATATCTTTGAACGTTCTAATGGAGTTGGCACCATCTTCTGAACACAACTGAAAAAGCCATCCATGACCTCAGCATCAAATAGAAAACCACATGAATAAGCAAATGCAGGGTTCAGGAAGAGCCCTGCGGCATGAATGGGACGATGGAGTGTGTTGTTCCATCGATCATCAATCACTTCCCATAAAAGAAGTTGTCTCTGAAACCCATCATCACCCTTATCATCATAATAGCTGCGAACAGCTTCTTTGGCCCTATCCATGGCCTCATACAAGTAACCCATTGCGGGCTTCTCTCCATCCACCAATCTAAGAACCTTTACCAAAGGTTCACTAATGCTGCACACCTCTTCCACTCCAGCCCAGAAATCTTCCTGATATGACACCAACCTGCAGATGGCCTGTCCCTCTGATTTGCGGCTGATAGTCAAAGCACGCCACTCATCTGAAAGAAACATTCTCTTCAATTCCCACTTAGAATTCAAGAGGGATTGAAGAGAGATGAAAGTAGTGGCAAATCGTGTACTAGCAGGCCGCACCAACTCCTTATTGTTGGTGAATGTCCTCATCAAATGAAGCACAGATCCATGGTTATATATAAATTTTGTGATTCTCTTTGATGATTCTACAATATCAATGACAAAATCAAGCTTTCCGATGTCCTCCAACATCAAATCAAGGCAATGTGCCGCACAAGGTGTCCAAAATATGCTCGGATACCTCTCCATAAGCATCTTGCCAGCAGAAACATAGTTTGTAGCGTTGTCCGTTATGATTTGGACAACATTTTGGGGCCCAACCTCCGTAAGGAACACATCTAATAAATCACATAATAATCTTGCATCTTTCACATGTGCAGATGCATCAACAGATTTCATAAACATTGTCCCTTTGGGACAACTGACCAAGAAGTTAATAAGGGTCCTACCCCTTTGATCAGTCCAACCATCTGACATCACAGTGCATCCTGTGATTTCCCATGATGCCCTTAACTCTTCCAATCTCTTGGTGCATTCAGCTTTCTCATTTTTCAGAATGCGCCCTTTTAGGTCATTCTCTGAAGGGGCTTTGTATCCTGGGCCAACAACAGCGATAGCATCAATCGCAGACTGATAAAATGGATTGGTCCTGGCAACACTGAAAGGAATATCACTCCAAAGAAACAGTTTGCCCAACAACTTATCAACTTCTTCCTTCTCCTTTCTTTTAAGATAGGAGGAGATAGATGGCTGTGCCCCGGGAGTGGTTCTAGGAACAAAAAATGAGGCAGCAGCGACGGGGCTGCCTGTAGAAGAGGCTGATGCTGAAGAGCCACTACCACTCTCACGCTCAACCACAAACCCTGATATTTGACTTTTCAGAGCTGCTCTGCTGAGTTTAGTGGTTTCTATTTCTCCTAATGAGTTCATGGCTCTTTTGATTATTTCTGGATTGGTGTTTTTGCAAGGGCCTACTTCATGCCCAGGAATTTGTGCCAAGTGGTATTTCAACCTGTATACCCCTCCTGTTATGTGTTGACCACATAATTTGCAAGACAAGTTTGATCGGTCAAAACCCCCATCAGGTTCACCAAATTCCCATAAAGGATCTAATTTCCTTGGCATGTTGGAAACTTTGAAGTTTGAACTTTGAATGTTGAAATTTGAACCTAGGGCACAAGAAAAATTGCCAGTTAAAAAATAAAAATAAAAATTACAATTTTACATACAACATTTTGATTTTTTTCACCAAAAAAAAACCCTCAACTCAATCCAAAAATAATTGGAAAAAATACATGTTGAAACACAAGCAAAAATAATGGGAAGAAGCTAAGAGCACAAGAAGAAATATAAAAAAAAAAAATTTAACAAACAATTTTTTGCATTTTTGACCAAAATAAACCCTCTCCTCTCAATAAAACAAAAACAAACAAAAAAAACACAACCAAATGCAATCACAAATGATGAAAAATACATGGGTAATAGAAACCCATGGAAGAACAAGAAAAAAACAAAAAAAAATGGGTTAAATTTGATGCCCATACCTGGAAAAACGTTTTGCCGGAAACACTTGGTCCAAATTTGATTTTTCTTCGCTTGGATTGCAAGAAATTCTAAGTTTTGTCCAATCTTGGGCTTCTAAATCTCCTCCTTCCCTCCTTGGCTCTTTCTTCTTCTCTCCTTGGCTCTCATAAACAACTCTGTCCAACTAAAAATGACAAATAAAATCCAAAAAATCGCATTATAGCTTGTCCAGTGAGACGATTAGCCTGTCGACTCATGATTTTTGAAAAAATCGCGGTCATCCCGCGATGACGATTTTTTCAAAAAATCGCCCAAAACATCGCCGATTAAATCGGCAGCTTGAAAAAAGCGCGATTTTTTCAAAAAATCGCGATAACATCGCGATTTTTGTTACTTTGACTTGTTCGTAGAAGCTCTTGTAAATTTTTGAGGGATAAAGCATAAAGACTTTGGGGTTACAAATCTGGATGTTCCTTCTCAGATCTATGTGGTGAATTGTCTCTAAACTCTGCTACTTTGTTTCTTGTATTTTATGGTTGATGGCCTTCATGGATTAATCTGCATACAGGTATCTTGTGTAGTTTTTTGGGTTTATAAAATAACATTCTGATTTTTTCTGGAAAGATCTCATGTTGTTTTCTTAAATCTTTATCGATCTAAGATTCAGATCTAAGTGTGCAGGGCAATTTTTTTTAAAGATTGGGCGTCTGGGGAAGTCTTCGGTTGTACCAGCCGACTCTCAATAAACATAAATTTGATAAGCTCTTTATTTGTTAAATTCCAGGTCTATCTTACGATATTTGTGATTTTGCAGGGTTTCGAAGGCTTGTGCCTCTCATTTAAAAATTTTAATTTCTAAATTGTGCTAAAATGGATTTCAAATTTGACTATGAGGGTTTTAAATTGTAAACTAGTTGTAAATTTGTAATTTTTCTGTAAGGGTTTAATCGTTTTCTGGTGTGTATCTTCAGATCCGGCTGATTTCTTACAGGTTCAGGGTTCAAATCGATTTTTTTTTTTAAGATCTGAGGCAGATCTAGCCTCCATAGGCCAGATGTGGTCTCAAATTTCCAACTGTGGATGAATCTAGACATTGTTTTGTTTTAAAAAAACATCAAATCTGAGCTTAATCGTGAAAAATTCTGAATTTGCTGGGAAATTTGCGTGTACTAGGTTATTCGCTCCATCTCTTGCTGCCTGTCCAGCTTTCTCCAGCCATCGATTCCCTTAACAATCACCTTATACCTGACTGTCGATCCTTCTATTCCTTAACGTTGCTTCCATCTTCCGCCTTCTCTCATTTATTGTCCGATCGAAGCTTCCTCTGCCAAGCATTTCTCCTTGTTATCTAGCCTGCATATGCTCCATTTGCTGCCGTCCAGCATTCGTTTCCCTCATCACGCCATCCTGTCTTTGCTGTTCTTGCCTGCATTTCCATCGAGCCTTTTCCTTCACGTCGTCCCCTTCTGGCTTCCACGCTGATTTCATTTTTTCTGCATTGCACTAGTCGCTGCCGTCTGAGCCTTCTCCTTTCTGCTCATCGAACCCTCGGTGCCGTCCAGTCTTCATTTATCTCCTTGCCGTCCGATTCTTATTCTCGACCTCCATCTGCTCTTTCTGTCTCATCGAACCCTCGTCCTCCAATCTTCACACCGTCACTGCCTCTGACCAGTCGACCTGCAAGCTCACACCAAAAAAAAAAAAATCAAAATATATGCGTTATTTGTGATTGATTCGTTTTAAAGGGTTTGGCTTCAGTTTTAATGTAGATAGGCATAGATTTTAGATTTTAATTCGTATTTTTCTGACTTTAGTTTAGGTGTATGATTTAATTTCGATTTTATTTGTTAGCACATAGATTTTAATTTCGATTTTTAACTTAGTTTTAGTTTGTAGTTTTAATTTAGTATTAGTTTTTTAAATTTTGACTTTGGTGTATTTTTAATTTAAATTTAACTTATTTTAGTTTTAAATTTAGTTAGCTTTAGAATTTAATTTTAACTTTAGTTTTATTTGGATTTTAATTTTTAGATTTTAGTCTTTTAGATTTAGATTTTTAATTTGTTTTAAATTTAGAAAATATAATAAAAAATATAAAAATTCTAAAAAATAGAAAACACAAAAATAATAAAAAATTTCAAAATTTAAAAATTTTAAAAATCTGAAAATACAAAAAATACAAAATTATAAATTTTCTATAGTCAAATGTGCTAAAATTTTTATTCTAAAGTTTGACTGTGGAACATTTTGATTTTCGAACTGGGTTATAATTGGAATATCTTATTTTTCGGAAATCTTTCAAGCATCTGGCATTCTCATGTTATTGTTATGCATGGTTGTGGTGTTTTTCACTTGAATATCATTGTGGTCAATCGTGTTTTAATAAGCAGCAGTTAATTGTCACTTACTTGTTTATAATTGCATAACGGGATCTTGTTTGACTCCCTAAGGCACTAGTCTTAAACGTGAAATCTAATTTAGATCTATGGAATCTCGTTCATTCTATCAAGTATTTGATGTTTTAGCTGTGTCTCCTGGATTTGTCATCCTCATTTAGAATAGGGTCTACCTCCCTTAGCTTGCAAGGAGACAGCTTAAATAGAGAGATTGGGGATAAGAGTGACAGCCCCCAATCTGAGCCGTTGTCGCGGTGCCTTGACAATTTGTGCGACAACATTTTTTGGCGCCGTTGCCGGGGATAGAGTTTTTCTGTCCTTGGTCTTAACGACATTTTATAATCTTCTGATCTTTCATCGCCATTCATTAGCCTATCACAAGGGATCACATTTTCTGGCGTCTTTCATCTCTTCATATTTTCATCGTCTTATCTTTCGTCATATCTCTAATCATTTCATCTTTAGCACCTGGACATTTTGGTTGGCTTCTTGTTTGGGTGGCGACTCCACTTATTCATCTTTTTACTCCCAGACAAGAATCCCCCCCTGATATCCATCTGCTATCTCTCGATTATTTCTTCTGTTTTAGAATTAGTTTCATGTTCAAGTGGCGACTCCAATTCTTTCATTTCTTACAAGAGTTCCTGCTAAGAAGTTCGCTTCTTGAGGGCCTTTTGACTAGAATACGGATCTATTTCTAAAATCCTAAAAATGATATCATGGATGTTTTTGCCCCGTGTAATTTTGCTAATATTCAGGGTTATCCCCATGATCTCCCTCAAATGGATAAATTACCTATCTTTCAAGGAAATGATGCAGTTAGTGTTAAATCTCATTTATTTGCCTTCACTAACTGGTGGAATAGATTTGCAGTTGCAAATAATAATTTCGATGATGTAAAGATGAAAACTTTTGTTCTTACTTTTGGTGAGGATGTTGCTGAATGGTTCATGGAAAAACCTAATAATTCGTTTGATACTTTTGAATCAATTGTAACTGCCTTTAAGGAAAAGTACGATGATAAAAGGGAAGATAGGCATTTGGTAAGAGAAATCAGCACCATAAAAAAGAAAGAAAATGAAACAATTGAAGAATTTAACAGGAGATTTAATGGTATCCTTAGAGAAATATCACAAACTCATAAACCTCCTGATGGATCTCTTCTAAATTTTTACATTGATGCTTTTGATTCTGATAATTCATATGAGTTAAGGCGGGCTAAAACTGCAAATTATAAGGCTTGTCAATCTTTAGTTGAAGAGCTTGAAAAAGATAAAAGGGCATATGGGAAGTCTGAAATTCTTGGTTTTGATAGGGCTGCAACTAAGTTAAAAGAACCTCTAGAAGATGATGATGACCCTATGAAAAGGTTAATGCAAAAGCTTGAAAGCATGGAGCTTAATCATGCTAAGGAAATAAGTGTTTTACAGGCTAGGTTGGTTCTAATGGAAAGGGCTCAAACGCAGAATTCCCAACCTAGAAATAATAATGCTTTGCAGGAAAGAGGCCTATCTAATGAGCAGAGACCGACAAATCAACTTGATTTTTTAAATCTTGTGGATGAAGCTCTACCTTATTGTAGACCCTGTAATGCTCTTCATGAAGAGGTTACTTGCCATGTTGTCAAAAGAATCATAGCTAGTAGAATGGCAAGGTCAAGCCATCAAATTAATGTTGTTGGTAAGGACTATCACATGCATATAGAAGATCATGAAAGTCCGGTTAAGGAACCAGCTCAGATGATTAAGGATGTGCAACCCAATCATATGCAAATGATTCAAAACATGGAAGCTAACCAAATCAATCTTCAAAATAAGATAACTTCCATGGAAGCAAGTCATGCACAGGAAATAAATGTCATGGAAAACATGTTAAAAATAATGGAAGTTAATCATTCTAATCAGATGTCCATCATGGAAGCAAGACACACCCAGGAAATGAATACCATGAAGGAAAATCACTTGTTGGAAATAAAAAATATGGAGGCAAATCAGACGAAATTAATAGTAAGGCATGCCAGGGAGATGAGTTCCATACAAAAGAAATTGGAAAAAATGGAAGAATTACAAAAATTTCAACCGAAATTTGATTATGAAGATTCATCAACAGATCATAAGACTTCTTGTCTACTAAAGCCATTCCCATCTCGTCACACGGAGGATTTCACTATGGTTTCAAAGGATGTTGAGAAAGACCAAGCTTATGTGTCACCATTGACAGAGTATATCCAGAATAATATTGGTCACGCTCCAGGTTCTTCCGATATTTTGTACAAACATCTTCAAGATGAGGACAAGAAATCTACAGTGGTCTCATTGCTGACATCACAACCCACTCAGAAGAAGAGAAAGAAGCAAAAAAGAAGAAGTAAGTGGTTTGATTCGTCTGATGGTCGAGAGCAGCTTGACATTTAGATAAGACAGAGTCCTACAATTAGCAAGATTGGACATGACACATCTGAAAAGCAGCCCACAGACTTGCCTGAAAGTAGGCAAATGCTCAACATACACTATATTGAGCACATCTGATGCCACAGGGCATCCTCTGTATTGTATCTCTAACCTTACACCTTGCTATTTCAGCATTTCATTTTGTAGTTAGAGTAGATTTACTTTTCATGTTAAGTAGAATAATAAATAGAAGAAGAGCTTCTATTTTTCATGTACTTAAAGTTATATGATGATATTTGGATGGACACTACTTATATAATTTTGTGTGTTGCTTGGATGCAGATTCTGGATTCTCACATTCCTTCAATGAAGAAACGTGTCCCCAAGTAGAGCCAGATGTTTACCAAACTTTGTCAACGACCCCATAGTAGTACACCCCCATATTTTCAAATGGGACTTATCATGTTCGAGGCTCGTGTCTTCCAGATTTCATCGCCAGTCGACAACTTTTATAAATGATGTAAACCCATTCTGCATGTTATGATGTAAATGATCTAAGTAAGACCGTCAATGTATGTAACAACCTAGGTAAGCCTAGTATATTGTTGATGATTTCCATCCTAGGAGGTTTTTTGTCTCACTGATTCACGTAAGTGATCGACAGAGTTTTTCCCTCCAGCCTCACCCCAAAGCTACGGTGGATTTTATCATCAGCATACTAAGTGAGTCCTAATGTTTCTATCGAGTCCTTGTAAAAGTAGTTTGAGCTACTTGGTCTACTAGATCATGTTTTCAGTCGCAGAATTGGGTATTTATTTGAGGGTCTATACGAATGGGTATTCCCTCTTCATGTATGTAAATGTATTATCTCATGTAACAGAGGGTTGGAAAAATAATTATAATCCCCTCTTGGTCAATTAATTAAATTTTTTGGTCAATTAATTAATAATCTTAAACCAGAAATTTAATTAATTTAGGGTCCTAAGTTAGGATTAAATATTTAAAGACAAAATTTGTGGGTCCTTGGAAAATGATTTTGAAAGCCCCGGGACAAGGGAATATTGAGAATTGTAAGAAATTTTGGACCCTTGGGCCTTGGTGGTTAAGTCAAGGTCAAAATTTTGGGGTAATTAACTCAAAAATAATACTTTTGAGTTAATTAAAATTGAATTAAATGATAAATTCGTTTTTTCCCCAAAATTTTAATTTCAACGCTCCGGATTAAAAAATAATTAAGTCTTTTGGACGTTTGAGATTATTTTGACGAGGATCATCCAAACTAGCCGTTAGAGATCTTGTCCTATAAATTTAGAGGTCTTTCTCATTCTTGAGTCATCCGATCTCAGGATCGTGCACTTGTTCTTAGAAGCTCTTGTAAATTTTTGAGGAATAAAGCATAAAGACTTTGGGGTTACAAATCTGGATGTTCCTTCTCAGATCTATGTGGTGAATTGTCTCTAAACTCTACTACTTTGTTTCTTGTATTTTATGGTTGATGGCCTTCATGGATTAATCTGCATATAGGTATCTTGTGCAGTTTTCTGGGTTTATAAAATAACATTCTGATTTTTTCTGCAAAGATCTCATGTTGTTTTCTTAAATCTATATCGATCTAAGATTCAGATCTAAGTGTGCAGGGCAATTTTTTTTAAAGATTGGGCGTCTGGGGAAGTCTTCGGTTGGACCAGCCGACTCTCAATAAACATAAATTTGATAAGCTCTTTATTTGTTAAATTCTAGGTCTATCTTACGATATTTGTGATTTTGCAGGGTTTCGAAGGCTTGTGCCTCTCATTTAAAAATTTTAATTTCTAAATTGTGCTAAAATGGATTTCAAATTTGACCATGAGGGTTTTAAATTGTAAAGTAGTTGTAAATTTGTAATGTTTCTGTAAGGGTTTAATCATTTTATGGTGTTTATCTTCAGATCCGGCTGATTTCTTATAGGTTCAGGGTTCAAATCGAATTTTTTTTTTAAGATCTGAGGCAGATCTAGCCTCCATAGGCCAGATCTGGTCTCAAATTTCCAACTGTGGATGAATCTAGACATTGTTTTGTTTTAAAAAAACATCAAATCTGAGCTTAATCGAGAAAAATTCTGAATTTGCTGGGAAATTTGTGTGTACTGGGCTATTCGCTCCATCTCTTGCTGCCTGTCCAGCTTTCTCCAACCATCGATTCCCTTAACAATCACCTTATACCTGACTGTCGATCCTTCTATTCCTTAACGCTGCTTCCATCTTCCGCCTTCTCTCATTTGTTCTCTGATCGAAGCTTCCTCTGCCAAGCATTTCTCCTTGTTATCTGGCCTGCATATGCTCCATTTGCTGCCGTCCAGCATTCGTTTTCCTCATCACGCCATCCTCTCTTTGCTGTTCCTGCCTGCATTTCCATCGAGCCTTTTCCTTCACGTCGTCCCCTTTTGGCTTCCACGCTGATTTCATTTTTTCTGCATTGCACTAGCCGCTGCCGTCTGAGCCTTCTCCTTTCTGCTCATCGAACCCTCGGTGCCGTCCAGTCTTTGTTTATCTCCTTGCCGTCCGATTCTTATTCTCGACCTCCATTTGCTCTTTCCGTCTCATCGAACCCTCGTCCTCCAATCTTCACACCGTCACTGCCTCTGACCAGTCGACCTGCAAGTTCACACCAAAAAAAAAAAAAAATTCAAAATATATGCGTTATTTGTGATCGATTCATTTTAAAGGGTTTGGCTTCAGTTTTAATGTAGATAGGCATAGGTTTTAGATTTTAATTCGTATTTTTCTGACTTTAGTTTAGGTGTATGATTTAATTTCGATTTTATTTGTTAGCACATAGATTTTAATTTCGATTTTTAACTTAGTTTTAGTTTGTAGTTTTAATTTAGTATTAGTTCTTTAAATTTTGACTTTGGTGTATTTTTAATTTAAATTTAACTTATTTTTAGTTTTAAATTTAGTTAGCTTTAGAATTTAATTTTAACTTTAGTTTTATTTGGATTTTAAGTTTTAGATTTTAGTCTTTTAGTTTTATATTTTTAATTTGTTTTAAATTTAGAAAATATAATAAAAAATATAAAAATTCTAAAAAATAGAAAACACAAAAATAATAAAAAATTTTAAAATTTTAAAATTTTAAAAATCTGGAAAATACAAAAAATACAAAATTATAAATTTTCTATAGTCAAATGTGCTAAAATTTTTATTCTAAATTTTGACTGTGGAACATTTTGATTTTCGAACTGGGTTATAATTGGAATATCTTATTTTTCAGAAATCTTTCAAGCATCTGGCATTCTCATGTTATTGTTATTCATGGTTGTGGCATTTTCAATTAAATATCATTGTGATCAATCGTGTTTTAATAAGCAGCAGTTAATCGTCATTTACCTGTTTATAATTGCATAACGGGATTTTATTTGACTCCATAAGGCACTGGTTTTAAATGTGAAATCTAATTTAGATCTGTGGAATCTCGTTCATTCTATCAAGTATTTGATGTTTTAGCTGTGTCTCCTGGATTTGTTATCCTCATTTATAATAGGGTCTACCTCCCTTAGCTTGCAAGGAGACAGTTTAAATAGAGAGATTGGGGATAAGAGTGACAACCCCCAATCTGAGCCGTTGTCTCGGTGCCTTGACAATCTATGTGACAACAGACCTCATAATGAAATAATTAAGGAACAACTTGACATGGGGAATTATGCTATTATGTCTAATTTCACTGTTCCCTTATATGACAAGGTTGATGAGAAATTTGAGGACTTAAATGATCAGGTTTGGTACATGCATTTTGATGGTGCAGCATCTAGGTATGGTAAGGGTGCTGAAATTGTTTTGAAATCTCCCCTTGGTAGTGTTGTAAAGTTTGCCTATAGACTTGAGTTTGATGCAACCAATAATGTGGTTGAGTATGAGGCTTTGTTGTTGGGTTTTGAATTGGCAAAGGCTTTAAGAATTAAGTTGCTTAGTATCAAGGGAGACTCTGATCTGGTTATCATGCAAGTTAAGAACAAATTCACATGTAAGAATCAGAGGTTGAGGAATTATCGAAATGCTGTGTGGGATGTTATGGAACACTTTGATGCTATTAACCTGGAAGCTGTCCCAAGGGATAAGAATGCCTTAGCAGATGAGCTTGCTGTGGCTGCTTCTACTTTACAATTATCTGATGAATTAATTAAGGAAAAGATAAAAATGGAAATTATTTTCAGACCGTAAATCCCGGATAATGCAAAACATTGGCAAGTTTTTTATGATGAAAAACAAGCTATTCGTTTTCTTAATAATTTGGATGAGTTTGAAGATTTTCGGATAAGTTCTAAGGAGGATGGATCTGAGGATCATAATGATATTGTAAATCCTACTCCTTGGAATATTGTTGCTTTAGAGCAACACTTTGATTGGCATGATGCCACAAAGCTAAAAGAGGAGAATAGAAAGGATCTGGATGAATTCATTGAAGTAAATCTTGGTACTTCTAAGGATCCTAAGATTGTTAAAATCGGTAAAGGTACTAGTGAAGAAGAGAGGAAAAAGTTAACAAATTTACTTCATGAGTACAGGGATGTTTTAGCATTTTCATATGATGAGTTAAAAGGATATAGGGAAGATGTCATGCAACATATTATCCCTTTGAAAGATGAGAATGCTAAACCTTTTCGTCAAAAGCTTAGGGAAATAAATCCTAAGTTAGCTCCTTTGGTTCAAAAAGAGCTTTTGAAAATGCTCGCGGCTGGAATCATTGCTCAAACTAGACATTCAACATGGTGTTCCAACCTGGTGATTGTTAGGAAGAAGAATGGTACCATTAGACTTTGTGTTGATTTTAGAAACCTTAATCTAGCATGTAAAAAGGATAATTACCCTTTGCCCAACATGAAGACTATGTTGCAAAGAGTAACAGGTTCAGGAATGATGTCATTGCTAGATGGTTTTTCAGGATACAATCAAGTTTGGGTTAAAAAAGAAGATCGTCACAAAACTACATTCACCACACCATGGGGTACTTTCGAATACATTAGAATGCCTTTTGGTTTGACTAATGCTGGGGCTACTTTTCAAAGAGCTATGGATTATGCTTTTAAAGGTTTAATTGGAAAAATTATTGAAATTTATTAGGATGATCTTACTGTTTTTTCTAAAGATGGTATTACTCACATAGGTCATCTTAGGCAGGTTTTTGACAGATGTAGAGAGTTTGGGATTACCTTGAATCCAGCTAAATCTGTTTTTGGGGTAACTGAAGGGAAATTACTTGGTCACATCATCTCCAAAGATGGGATCAAGATTGATCCTGAAAGAGTTGAGGCAATCCAAAAGATTCCTCTACCTCATAATCTTAAATCCCTTCAGTCTTTTCTAGGAAAAACTAATTTTCTTAGAAGATTTATTCCAAATTACGCAGAAATAGCTAAGCCTATTCAAAGTTTTCTTAAAAAAGATGTAAAATTTTTATGGAAAGAAGATGGTAAAAAGACTTTTCAAGGGATTAAGGGTGCTATTGCTCAAGCTCATGTTTTGGCGAGTCCTGATTACTTAAAGGATTTTATGATTTTCTCTTTCGCTTCTGAAGATATTATTGCTGGTGTCTTGTTACAAAAGAATAAGAAAGGTCACGAACAACCTATTGCTTTCATGAGTAGAGTGCTTCAAAATTCTGAATTAAAGTATACTACTAGGGAAAAGCAAGCCTATGCTTTGGTTAAGTCTCTTAAGCATTTTAGGACTTATGTGGGTTATTCTAAAATTATTGCTTTCGTCCCACATTCCGCGATTAAAGATATCTCAACTCAAACTGATTGCTTAGGGACTCGTGCTAGGTGGGTTACTAAAATTCAAGAGTATGATCTAGAGATTAGACCCACTAAGTTAGTCAAAGGTCAAGGCTTGGCTGAGATGTTGACCGAAGGTAATGAGAAAGCGTTTGGTTTGATCTGTCTTAATGATGCCTCTTCACCTAAGTTGCAAAGGTTAGGAATGCATTAATGGTATAAGGACATTATTTATTATTTGTTAAATCTTACATGTCCTGACCATTTAGTTGCTCATAGAAGAAGGGCTCTTAGATTAAAAGCCACTAAGTATTGTCTCATGAAGGATGGCCTTGGATGGAGAAATCCTGAAGGGATAATACTTAGGTGTGTTGATGAAGTTGAGTCTAAAAAGTTGATTTTCGAGTTTCACTTAGGATTTTGTGGTGGTCATTATTTTGGCCTTCGATTTTTTCAGATGTGCATAAATTTGTTAGAAGTTGCCAAGCCTGTCAACTTTTCACTGGGAAGCAGAAGCTAGCTGCCATGCCCCTACAACCTGTGGTTGTTGAGGCACCTTTTCAACATTGGGGTCTGGATTTCATCGGGAAATTCCATGAAAATTCTAGCAATGGCTACTCCTGGATTTTAACTGTGACTGATTATTTTACATAATGGGTTGAAGCCATTCCTGCTAAGAAAACCAATGAAAAGGTCATTATGGACTTTATTGAAAATCAAATCATTACTAGATTTGGTGTCCCTGCCAAGATCACTACTGATAATGCCAAGGCTTTTAGTTCTCTTGAATTTTCATCTTTTTGTTTTAAGTATGGCATTACTTTATCCCATTCATCTAACTAATATCCTCAGGGTAATGGCTTAGCTGAATCAAGTAATAAAAATCTTATAACCATTATCAAGAAGATAGTAGGAGATAATAAGCGATCTTGGGACAGCAAAATCAAGTATGCTTTGTGGGCAGATAGAATTACTAAAAAGAAAGCTACTGGTAAAAGTCCTTTTGAATTAGTTTATGGCTTGGATGTAGCTTTGCCTGTTCACCTTAAATTGCCAGCTTACCAACTCCTTCAACATTTTTCCACTGATAAAGATGTTGTTCAAAATAGAATTGATCAGATTGTGGAGTTGGATGAAACTCGTAGGAAAGCTTTAAATAATATGTGCAAGAATCAATCTAACATTAAGAAAATCTTTGATAAATCATCTAGATCTGGATCTTTGCAGGTTGGAGACATGGTATTACTTTGGGACAAAAAAAATGAAAAGCCTGGAAAACACAAGAAATTCGACAGTTTGTGGCTAGGACCCTATATTATCAGAGGCATTGCTGGACCAAACTCATTCCACTTGAGCACGTTGGAAGGCGAACCACTGCAGCTACCTACAAATGGCCAATTGCTCAAGTTGTTCTTCAAAGATGACATCTGATGCCATTGGGCATCCTCTGTATTGTATTTCTAACCCTATTCCTTGTTATTTCAGCATTTCATTTTGCAGTTAGAGTAGATTTACTTTTCATGTTAAGTAGAATAATAAATAAAAGAAGAGCTTCTATTTTTCATGTGCTTAATATTATATGATGATATTTGGATGGACACTACTTATGTAATTTTGTGTGTTGCTTGGATGTAGATTCTGGATTCTCACATTCCTTCAATGAAGCAACGTGTCCCCAAGTAGAGCCAGATGTTGACCACACTTTGTCAACGACCCCATAGCAGTACACCCCCATTTTTTCAAATGGGACTTATCATGTTCGAGGTTCACGTCATCTAGATTTCATCGACAGACGACATTTTGTTATAAATAATGTAAACCCATTCTGCATGTTATGATGTAAATGATCTAAGTAAGACCGTCAATGTATGTAACAACCTAGGTAAGCCTAGTATGTTGTTGATGATTTCTATCCTAGGAGGTTTTTTGTCTCACTGATTTACTTGTGTTTTTTCGACACAAGTTATCGACAGAGTTTTTCCCTCTAGCCTCACCCCAAAGCTAGGGTGGATTTTGTCATCAGCATGCTAAGTGAGTCCTAGTGTTTTCTATCAAGTCCTTGTAAAAGTAGTTTGAGCTACTTGGTCTACTAGATCATGTTTTGAGTCGCAGAATTGGGTATTTATTTGAGGGTCTATACGAATGGGTATTCCCCCTTCATGTATCTAAATGTATTATCTTATGTAAAGAGGGTTGGAAAAATAATTAAAATCGCCTCTCAATCAATTAATTAAATTTTCTGGTCAATTAATTAAAAATTCTTAAACCAGAAATTTAATTAATTTTAGGTCCTAGGTGAGGATAAAAATCTTCAAAGGAAAAATTCGTTGGTCCTTAAAAAATGAATTTTTAAAGGTCCCAGGCCAAGGGGAAAATTTTAAGAAATTTTGGATCCTTGGGCCTAGGAAAAAATTTGAGGTAATTAACTCAAAAATAGTATTTTTGAGTTAATTAAAATGGATTTAAATCATAAATTCGTTTTTCCCCAAATTTATAATTTCGACGGTCCAGATTAAAAGATGATCAAATCTTATCGACGGTCGAGATTAAAAGATCAAATCTTATCGACGGTCGAGATTATTTTGACACGGATCAACCGAACTAGCTATTGGAGATTTTGTCCTATAAATTTAGAGGTCTTTGTCAGTCTTGAGTCATCCGATCTTAGAATCGGGCACTTGTCTTGGAAGCTCTTGTGAATTTTCTTTGATGAATAAAGCATAAAGACTTTGGGGTTACAAATTTTGGTGTTCCTTCTCGGATCTATGTGGTGATTTGTCTCTAAACTCTGCTACTTAATTTGGCATTTTATGGTTAATGGCCTTCATGGATTAATCTGCATACAACTATCTTGTGCAGTTTTCTGGATTCATAAGATAGCATTTTCGATTTAACGGAAAGACTAGTTGTCTATTTTTCTGAAGGGTCTCATGTTATTTTCTTGAATCTCTATCAATCTAAAGTTCAGATCTAAGTGTGCAGGGAAATATTTTTTAAGGTTTTGAGCATCTGGGGAAGTCTTCGGTTGGACCAGCCGACTTTCATATAACATAAATCTGAAAAATTCATTATTTGTTAAACTCCAAATCTATCTTACGAAATTGGCGGTTTTGCAGGGTTTTCTAGGGCTTGTGCCTTCTTTTTAAAATTTAAATTCCCTAAAAAATTGTGCTAAAATGGGTTTAAATCTGGCTATGAGAGCCGCCCAAATTGTATATTATCTTTGTAAATTTGTATGCAGTTTTGGTTTTGTTTGATTTTTTGCAGGTTTGCAGGGTGTTTTCTTAACGATTTCTTTGGATCTGGCCTCAAGATAGGGTCTGCTTCCAGATCTGGGCGTAATTTCAAAATCTCTAGTGCATCTTAAATCTGCACTCTGAAATCTAGGTTATACAGGAAAAATTTATTGTCAGATCTGCTGGACAAAAGTTTTGTTCTAGGTTTATTCATTGCAAAAAACTGTCATTCCCATCGATTTCTGCAAAAAAAAACGCTGACCCTTCTTCATTGCCCTTGCTGTCCTACATAGCTTTCCCTCCTAACGCTACAAATCCTCCCTCTCATTCCT
Organism: Pinus albicaulis; assembly: GCA_034641835.2. Classification (NCBI taxonomy): domain Eukaryota; kingdom Viridiplantae; phylum Streptophyta; class Pinopsida; order Pinales; family Pinaceae; genus Pinus; species Pinus albicaulis. The sequence goes on along the minus strand of CM076575.1, from coordinate 336,478,937 downwards.
CAGACCACGTCTCTCACCCTCTGCCATCGATTTATTCAACCATCCGTCCTGCATTTCCTAGCTACCCCTCATCGATCAAGCCAACTCTTCCTCACGTCAAGCTAATCCTCGATTTCCTTAGCTCCTCATCTGCTTGCCTTCACTTTGCCGCAGCTGTTGTCCTCTCCTACCCGTCGGCTTCATCCTTCCTTCCGCTGTCCAGTTCCATTACCCTTGACCTCTACTCATACGCTGCTTTCGTGCCTTCTCCTGCTCCGTCGAACCCTCGTCCCTCCTCACGCCGTTGGCACATCCACCTATAGTTTAAAAAAAAACACAAGCATTTGACTTTGATCGGTATCATTTTAATGTATAGTTTTATTTTAGTCTAGGTATGTACATTTTAATTCGATTTTAGTTTTAAAGCTTAGATTTTGATTTTTAGATTTTTTTAGTTTTAGAAGTTTACCGTTTTAATTTTTATTTTGTTTAGTTGGGGTCTAGTTTTAGTTTAGCGTTAAGATTTTTAAATGCAATTTTTTTTTTTTTTTTTTCCTTAGTTTAGCTTCAGAATTTGAATTTGATTTTTTAATTTAGTTTAATTTTAGTTAGTTTAATTATATTTCGATTTTGTTTAGTTGGAGTCTAGTTTTAGTTTTAGATTTAATTTTTTTTTAGATTTAATTTAGTTTAGTCTAACTTTAGCTTTAGTTTTTAGATTTTAGATTTCGATTTTAATTCCAGTGTTTCTTTAGATTAAAGTTTTAATTTAGATTTAGATTTTTTTAATTTGTTTTAGATTTAAAAAATAATAAAAAAGAAATATAAAAATTTCAAACTTCTAAAAATTTCTAAGTCCTATAGTTAAATGAGCCTTAAAATTTTTATCTAAGATTTGACTGTGGAACATTTTTTATTTTCGAATCACATTATATTGGAATATCATAATTTCAAAAATATTTCAAGCATCTGACATTTACACTTAATGATCGTTTCATGATAGCTTTGCTTCAGTATCTTAATGAATGGTTGTGGTGCTTTCTATTGAACTTCATTGTGGTCATAGCAGCAGTTATACATCTAATACTTAACTTTAATTGCATAACGAGATCTCTTAACTCCATAAGGCACTGGTTTTAATGTAATTGATCTTGGAAATCTCGTTAATCTTATCAAGTATTTGGTGTTTTAGCTGTGTCTCCTAGATTGGTTGATTTGCAACCAATTCTTGTCCTTCATTTCTGTTAGGGTCTACCTCCCTTAGCTTGCAAGGAGACAACTTAGATAGAGAGATTGGGGATAAAGGTGACAGCCCCCGATCTGAGCCGTTGTCGTGGTGCCTAGACAATCTATGCAACAAGACCCCTCTCTGTGAGAATCCTCTCGATCGATCTTCTCCCTGAGCACTACTCACTAAAGAATTTCGATCTTTGGATTCTTTCTCCGTCTTCGTGTGTTTTCCAAATGCCCCATTAAGTCCTTATAATCTTCTTGTTGAGACTTCAACGACTGAGATTAAATCATTAATCAATGGCTAAGATTAACTTGATTTGAGCTTCGTCTTCTCTAGAAGATTCACACTCTGTTTTAACTAATACCCTTTAATTATTTTAATTTACTAAGTTAAGATTTAGGGTCCTGCTGACCACACTTTGTCAACGACCCCATAGCAGTACACCCCCATTTTTTCAAATGGGACTTATCATGTTCGAGGCTCGTGTCATCCAGATTTCATCGTCGATCGACAGTTTTTATATGATGTAAACCCATTCTGCATTTTACGATGTAAATGATCTAAGTAAGACCGTCCATGTATGTAACAACCTAGGTAAGCCTAGTATGTTGTTGATGACTTCCATCCTAGGAGCTTTTTTGTCTGACTGATTCACGAAAGTGATCGACAGAGTTTTTCCCTCCAGCCTCACCCCAAAGCTAGGGTGGAATTTGTCATCAACATGCTAAGTGAGTCCTAGTGTTTTTTATCGAGTCCTTGTAAAAGTAGTTTCAACTACTTGGTCTACTAGATCATATTTTGAGTCGCAAAATTGGGTATCTATTTGAGGGTCTATACGAATGGGTATTCCCCCTTCATGTATGTAAATGTATTATCTCATGTAAAAGAGTGTTGGAAAAATAATTATAATCCCCTCTTAGTCAATCAATTAAATTTTATGGTCAATTAATTAATAAAATCCTAAACCAGAAATTTAATTAATTTAGGGTCCTAAATTAGGATTAAATCTTTAAAGGCAAAATTTGTGGGTCCTTGGAAAATGATTTTAACAGCCCCAGGCCAAGGGAATATTGAGAAGTTTAAGAAATATTGGACCCTTGGGCCTTGGTGGTTAAGTCAAGGTCAAAATTTTGGGGTAATTAACTCAAAAATAATATTTTTGAGTTAATTAAAATTGAATTAAATGATAAATTCGTTTTTTCCCCCAAAATTTTAATTTCAACGCTCCAGATTAAAAGATAATTAAATCTTTTGGACGGTTGAGATTATTTTGACGAGGATCATCCAAACTAGCCGTTAGAGATCTTGTCCTATAAATTTAGAGGTCTTTCTCATTCTTGAGTCATCCGATCTCAGGATCGTGCACTTGCTCTTAGAAGCTCTTGTAAAATTTTTTAGGAATAAAGCATAAAGACTTTGGGGTTACAAATCTGGATGTTCCTTCTCAGATCTATGTTGTGAATTGTCTCTAAACTCTGCTACTTTTTTTCTTGTATTTTATGGTTGATGGCCTTCATGGATTAATCTGCATACAGGTATCTTGTGCAGTTTTCTGGGTTTATAATATAACATTCTGATTTTTTTGCAAAGGTCTCATGTTGTTTTCTTAAATCTCTATCGATCTCAGATTCAGATCTATAAGTGTGCAGGGCAATTTTTTTTAAGATTGGGCGTCTGGGGAAGTCTTCGGTTGGACCAGCCGACTCTCAATAAGCATAAATCTGATAAGCTCTTTATTTGTTAAATTCCAGGTCTATCTTACGATATTTGTGATTTTGCAGGGTTTCAAAGGTTTGTGCCTCATTTAAAAATTTTAATTTCTAAATTGTGCTGAAATGGACTTAAATCTGGCTATGAGAGCCTCCCAAATTGTAAATTAGGCTTGTAAATTTGTAATTTTTTTTTAAGGATTGTAAGGGTTTAATTGTTTCTTCGTGTGCATCTTTAGATTTGGCCGGTTTGCAGAATCAGGGTTCAAATCGATTTTTTTTTAGATCTAATGTAGATCTAGCCCCAAAAGGCCAGATCTGGCCTCAAATTATTACTGTGGACGAATCTGGACATGGTTTCAATTCAAGAGAGCATAAAATCTGAGTTTTGAGAGGGAAAAATTGAAATTTTGTTGGATGTTTTTACTGGGTTATTCGCTCCATCTATTGCTGCCTGTCCAGCTTTCTCCAAACATCGATCCCATTATGCTGTCCATCTCTTGCCGCAGACCTCTTCTCCTATCTGCTCATCAAGACCACGTCCTCTTCTCCTCAAGAGCCATCGACCCTAGTTTCTCAGCAGTCGATTTCCAAGTCCGCCATCCAGCGTGCATCACTGTTCGACGTCTCATTTCAGCCCTGCGTCTGCTGTCAACTGTTCACCTTTCCGTCCAGGCATTCTCCGCTTGCATTAAACCTCAGCCTTCCTATCCGATCCCTCATTTAACTCTGTCGTCCATCACTTCCTTGCTGCCGTCGATCTGTCCGACTTCATTATTCGGCACCTCCTCCATTCGAGCCACACCTCCACCGTCATGCTCCATAGCCGTCCATCCCCTCGACCTACATCAATTCTTCTCGCCAACAACAAAACGATAAACGGAAACGCATATACACCATAACAAATGAAAAAATATTAATCAAATTCGTTTTTTCTTTGTACAGCGTTAAATTTTAATTTCTTGTTATTTAATTCTAGGTTTTAATTTGCGTAGCTGTAGTCTTGTTTTTTTTAAGTCGATTTTTTTCATATTTATTTTTATTTCATTACGTTGGATAGGTTTTGGTTCGATTTAGAGTTTAGGATTCGTTTTTTTTGTTTTTGTTTTAATCTTTAGTTTAGTTAATAGTTTTAGATTGTAGTTTCGGTTTTATTTTTTTTAGTGATAAAGTTTTGGGTAGTGTTAGTTTGATTTGTTTTTGTTTAGAGTTAGTTTAGTTTTAGATCCAACTTTAGAATTTCATTTTTTTAGTTTTGTTTAAAAAAAGAAAATAAATAAACAAAATAATAAAAAATATAAAAAATTCCAAAAAAAAATTCTAAAATCTAGAAAATACAAAACATAAAAATTTTTCAAAAAAATCTCTGTAGTCAAATAAGCCTTAATTTTTTATCTGAAGTTTGACTGTGGAGTATTTTAATTTTCGAACTAGGTTATATTGGAATATTTTAATTTCGGAAATTTTTCAATCACTGGCATTTTCATCTTGTGATAATATTGCAGTGGGTTTAAGATATTTTAATGCATGGTTGTAGCGTTTTTTTTTTAATTGAATATCATTGTGATCAATCGTGTTTTAATAAGCAGCAATTGATCGTCACTTACTTACAATTTGCATAACAAGATCTTGTTTGACTACATAAGGCACTGGTCTTAAATGTGAAATCTAATTTAGATCTGTGGAATCTCGTTCATTTTATCAAGTATTTGATGTTTTAGCTGTGTCTCCTGGATTCTTCATCCTCATTTCTAATAGGGTCTACCTCCCTTAGCTTGCAAGGAGACAACTTAAATAGAGGGATTGGGGATAAAGGTGACAGCCCCCAATCTGAGCCGTTGTCGCGGTGCCTTGACAATCTGTGCGACAACAGGTCCCATTAAAAATAATTAATTATTTCCATAAAACATGATCTGTCTAGAATTTCCCAAAATGCTTTTTGGGTTTTTTGGAATACATGTGCCTAAGCCTCCCTGCAAATTTTGAGACTTTCAGCACATCATATTCTACCACAAATCAACAGTTTCATCTAAGCGTAGCCAAAATTTGGCTTCATTTGGAACTGGCAGAGGTTGTAGCTTAGAAGCACTCTCTTTTTAATGTTCTCCTGTTTTAAATGGTGATCAAACACAGAGGAAGAGGGCATTGTATGTTGGCAATAATGAAGTGGTTGCATTGGTACACCGACCTCTATTCGAACATCGCGATAAAATCGTGATTTTTTCAAAATATCGCAATTTTTTCGCCCATCCGATAAAATCGCTGATTTTTTCGGTGATTTTTTTATTTTCAAAAATTCGCTAAAAAATTGCGATTTTTATGAAAAAATCGCAATTCGACCAAAAAAAATCATGGGCCCGTCAAACAACGACCCAATAAGTTGCAAATTCGATTTTTTTTTGTCATTTTTGCAGATAGAGGGCAAGAAAGAGAGCTAAGGAGGAGGATAAGTCATCTACAAGGGCAAGAGCGGATAAAAGTGAAAGAATTTAGCATCCCAAGCCAACAAAATTTAAGTTTGGACCAAGTTTCTTTAGCAAAACGTGGTTTCCAGGTATGGGTATCAAATTTGACCATTTTTTCCACGGGTTTCGATCACCCATGTATTTTCCATGATTTTTGGTTGCATTTGGTTGTGTTTTTTATTTTTATTTTTGTTGCATTGAGTGGAGAGGGTTTATTTTGGTTAAAAATGCAAAAATTTGGTTGTTAGATTTATTTTTTTCATTTCTTCTTGTGCTCCTAATTTATTTCCATTATTTTTGCTTGGGTTTGAATATGTATTTTTTTGCCATTATTATTGCATTGAGTTGAGGGGCTTTTTTTTGTGAAAATTTCAAAATGTTATGTAAAATTGTGAATTTTATTTTTATTTTTTAACTTGTAATTTTTTTTGTGCCCTAGGTTCAAATTTCAAAGTTCAAAGTTCATCTTACATTAAAACTTAAGAGTTCAAAAAATTTACAAATATGCCAAGGGAATTGGACCCTATGTTGGAATTTGGTGAACTTGATGGGGGGTTTGATAGATCAAATTTAACTTGAAAGTTATGTGGGCAGCATATGACAGGGGGGTATACAGATTGAAGTACTACCTTGCACAAGTTCCTGGACATCAGGTAGGGCCTTGCACAAATATCAATCTAGAAATCATTCTAAGAGCTCTCAAATCATTGGAAGGAATAGAAACAACTAAACTTACCAAGGCAGCTATGAGAAGTCAAATAGCAGGGGGTGGAGTGTCAAGATTGGGAGGTGACCATAAGAGTGGTACTGGTTCTTAACCATCATCATCTTCTACACCCAACCCCGTAGCTGCCTCATTATATTTTGTTCCTAGAACCACACCTGGTGCACAACCATCTATCTCTTCAATTATTAAGAAAAGGGAGAAGGAAGAAGCTGACAAGTTGTTGGGAAAGCTTTTTCTTTGGAGTGATATTCCTTTCAGTGTTGCCAAGAACAATCCCTTTTACCAGGTTGCGGTTGATGCTATTGCTGTTGTTGATGTAGGGTATAAAGCCCCTTCATATGATGACTATAGAAGGTGTATTCTTCAAAATGAAAAGGTTGACTGCACCAAGAGATTGGAGGAGTTAAAGGCATCATTGGCACTCATAGGATCCATTGTGATGTCAGATGGTTGGATCGATCAAAAGGGTAGAACCCTTATTAACTTCTTGGTCAGATGTCCCAAGAGGACAATGTTTATGAAATCTGTTGATGCATTTGTACATGTGAAATATGCACGATTATTATGTGATTTATTGGATGTGTTCATTCTGGAAGTGGGTCCATAACATGTTGTCCAAGTCATAACGGACAATGCTGCAAATTATGTTGCTTCTGGCAAGATGCTTATGGAGAGACATTCTAGCTTATTTTGAACACCTTGTGTTGCACACTGCATTGATTTGATGTTGGAGGGCATAGGAAAAATTCCTTTTGTCAAGGATATTGTTAAATTATAAAAAAACATCACAAAATTTAGATATAATCGTGCATTTGTGCTTCATTTGATGAGAACATTCACCAACAACGAGTTGGTGCGCTCTGCCATTACACGGTTTTCCACCAGTTTCATATCTCTTCAATCCGTCCTAAATTCTATGTGAGATGTGACGAGAATGTTTCTTTCAGAGGAGTGACGTGCTTTGACATATAGCTGCAAACTAGATGGAGATGTCATATGTAGGTTAGTTTCATATCAGGAAAGCTTCTGGGCGGGAGTGCAGGAGTTATGTAACATTATTGAACCTTTGGTAAAGGTTCTTAGATTAGTTGATTGAGAGAAGCCCGCAATGGGCTACTTGTATGAGGCCATGGATAAGGCCAAAGAAGCCATTCAGAGCTACTATGAAGATAAGAGGGATGAGGGGTTTCAGAAACAACTTCTTGGATGGGAAGTGATTGATGAGCGATGGAACAACACACTCCATCGTTCCATTCGTGCTGCAAAGATCTTCTTGAACCCTGCATTTTTTTACTTATGTGGTTTCTTATTTGAGGCTGAGGTCATGGATGGCTTTTTCACCTGTGTTTAGAAGATGGTGACATTTCCCACAAAATGTGCATATATCTCCAAAGAAATGGAGATATACAGAATGACAGGGTGCACATTGAGCTTTGATATGACTGTACAGGATAGGAATACTAAAATTCTAGGTAAGATTTAGTTTGTTTCAAAATTTATTGTCTCTTCAAGTTCATAACTTCATATTTTGCTTCAACTTTCAATTTTCAAATTTTCATTATTTTTCTTATGTTTATAGCTTAATAAATTTATGTTATTTCTTGTAGATGCATGGTGGAGGAGCTACAGTGGAAAAATACCAAATCTCCAAAGGCTTTCCATTAGAATACTTAGCCAAACATGTAGGTCTTTAGAATGCGAGCACAAATGGGGTGTATTTGAAAAAATACACACCAAAAAGTGCAATAGGTAAAAACTTAAAATATTCCAATTGATTTTTTGAATTCATTATATATATATATATATTAATTTATTATTTATAATATATATTGTATAATTTATTAATTTATGACCCTTGTATAGGTTGGAGTCCCAGCGTCTCAATGACATGGTCTACGTCTACTACAATCTTAGATTGTGGCTGAAACAACTTGAGAGGACACCTGATATGGAGGCTATCTCTTTAGATGCGATTGACACCAATGTTGCATGGAGGGTTGAGGCTGAGAGGCTTATCATGGAGTCAACCCTTGATTGGTTAGAGAAGAAGGTAGTGGAGGGGGAGGAGGAGCAGGAGGAGGAGGTGACACCACCTACCCCTGTCACCGGTAGAGGATGTGGTCTACCTCCTATAACTCTTGGTGCTTCAGCTTCTGGTGCTTCAACCTTTAGAGCACAACAGAGTCCATTGCCAGCCCCACCAACTTCTTCATCTAGAGGGAAAGCTGTTACATTTTCTTGCAAGAGGGGCAGAGGAAATTAGTAGTATTAGTTATTTGGTTCATTCCTTTGTGTATGACATTATGACTCATGATATGAGATACATTATTATAAATTTTCTTGATATTTTGGGGCTGAGTTGGGACTCAGGACTTAGTATTCAAGACATGATTCACTATTATGTGTGATGTAGCACTAGACATGATATTACACATCTTATATATTAGTTTTTTTTTTTCATATTTATGTGTCAATGCATTTATTTTATGTTGTGGATGTTTTAGATATTAAAAAAATTGAAAAAAAAAGAATATTTTTGTATGTGCCAATTTTTTCCTGATTTTATGATTTTTAAAAATTTTTCCCCTCACTGATTTAATCACGATCGCGATGTTCGCAACATTGACACCGACCTTGCCTTAACAACTCCTATATTAACATTGGACCTCAGTGTTTGTTGCTCCAATAAGAAGAATGAAAGAAATTATATAAATTTCCACTAATCTGCAAAATAGCCTCTCGAGATTTGGAAAAACAGTAATCGGGAATAGTCAAATGAGTGTGTAGGACATCTTCTCCCTAAACCGGCAATAAAGTAAACAAGCAGCATAATGTGCTCATATGAAAAGGGATGGTATACTTGCTCTCGGTACAGTTTAAAGTGTTAAAATTATCGTGAGAACTAATACAAAGAGGATTGGAAGTCATATATTTCAATTATCTTGGCAATAAATCTACGTAATCACCCAATAGATACAATGATAAAAATATCCGAATAATATTCGAATGTACACAATTATGATATAGTGTATATGATGCCAATGACAGTTGGGAGCGTATTGGTGGACATAAAATTGCAGACAGCATAAAGCAATTCAAGCTTGCAGCATGGTATTACTGTAGTGTTCTAGTATATCAAAAATATTGCCATAGATACCCAATAAGCTAAATATAGATTGTGAACATCCCTCACATGTATAAGAGTGATGTTGAATCATCCAAGTCCTAAGGAATTGGAGGATATCTCTTAATAACACCAAAAAGTTAACAATATCAGATAATCATATGCACCTGTATGTGACTGACTGTAATAATCTGCTTTATATACTAGTTTTGTATTCATTCCTTATGTTGGCCCAATTCCTATTTATGTATACAAGTGGTCCCTTGTATTGGCTGGGGGTATCATATCAATTGTACTTTGCTAAGGAGGTAATGGTTACATTCTACTAAGTTCTGTTTTCTGATTCAAACAGGAGCGAAAAAGAATAATTTTAGAGGCATCTAATGCTTTGGCACATACTATTGGTGGAAAAGTAAAAGTCGAAGCTTCCTTGCTTGAAGAGGTAGCATTATCCAGGATGTTGCTTTATTAAATTGATATTTGCTAAATTTTCCACTTCTTAATGTATGTAGCTTCTACCAAATGCTTTCTGTTGTCAAGCTTTTAACATGGGTTTCAATACGTTAATTCAGGTTGCCAATTTGGTGGAGGCCCCACTGCCAATACTTGGAAGTTTTGAAAAATCATTCTTAGAAATTCCTTCAGAGGTTTTAATTACGGTAGGAAATTCTAGTCTGATTTTTCTTTATTTTTATATTGTGTTTTATGCTTTGTGGTTTCTTTCCATGCTTTTGTCATCTTAAAAGGAATTTGGTTAATCCGGAAATTACTAGATAACTCATTCTCTCCAGTGTAATTTTCTAGTTGAATGTGTTATCAGTGAGATAAAACCTATTCTTCTAGCTTTGGATCTAAGCCGAGTAGAACACTAAAAAGGTTGTTTTAGATCGTCACAAGGAATGTGCCATAAAGAAATCTTTTATCTTCGGAATTGTTTTTCTTTTGATTTTTTTCTACTGTGTTGTTCAATGTGGTATGTTTGTATCCCATATGTTAGATTATATATGCATTATTATTGCAGCTAGCATAAAACAAAATGTTGATGCTATTTAAATTTCAGGAGGGGGATTAAAATTCCAAAATTAGATATGGTTTTTTAAGGAATCTAAGAACTCGTATTTTTTGTAAGGTTAATGATTGGTCTTTCTATGGGTACCTATGCAGTTCAATTAGCATTTTGGTTTTTTTTTTCTTTCAAAATTTACAATATAATGCAATATCAGAGTCTTTTCATTGTTTAACTAGGAGTTTATCTTTTAAACCAGTAGAAAAGTTCCACTTATTTTTATTTATAAAAAAGAATACTCATGCACAGCTCTATAGTTAAGTTCAATATGTTTGTCATAGTTTCACGATGGCTCCATTGATTGTCCAATTCTATCAATAGTATTTTCAAAACAGTTCAAGTAGAAACTGTACACCTCACTCTGAGAAGCGAAGATTGTATATACCGAGATGGAAGGGGATATCTGTTTAATTAAACAGCTACTTTGCCTGATTATGATAACTCAAAACAGATGTCGGTTACGGTGAGAGATGTTACCCTCCACCCTATGATCTGTCCTGAGTGCTCTAGGGTCCAGTTGAGCAGCCTCCTCTCTGAGTCGATCAGCCTACATATTCAGTTCTTGGTAACTGTGGGAGATGGAGAAGCTGTTGAACCTTCATATCTTCTCCTTTCTATTTCTCGTGCTTGCTTGATGGTGGATGCTGTTTGTCTGCATTGTTCCATTGAACCGTCCCACAGTTATTCTGGAATGTCCATATATCTTAGACCTTTTACTCCATGCTCTCATGCTAAGTCAGATATGTTGTTTGTGCTTTCTTCCATTCCCACCTTGAAGGATTACTTCTCAAGAACCATCTCCCTGCACCACTCAAGCCTGGCTTGCCCTGTGAGGCTCCATTGAAGTAAAGTTTGGGTCTAGAGGGATTACAATCTGGGTGCAGTATTACCCTGGGAGGGTTTGGTGTGTGGGGCACCCAAATATGGTTCCTGCTCGTTTTCAACCAATATAATATCCTTTAGAGACAAATCTTTTGATATGGAAGATACTTTTGTTCCTGGCAGGTCAAATTGTCCACCTTGCCTTTGTAGCCTCTTGCTGAAAAATGTAGCAGGCCTGGTGCAAAGCCTCACTAGGCAGGGACAGACCTTATGGCAACGAGGAAAAGGGTTACCACTGTCACCTCAACAACCTTTCTCTTGCTCTTTAGTGGAATTAGACTACAAGGTTGGATTCCTTAAATCTCATAGAAGGATATTCTAATACTATGGCTGATGGTGATGAATAAAGGTCTATCATACTGAATAGAGTATTGGCAAGGACTAAGATGCCCTAGGTGTTCTATACTAAGATTCAAATACTCTATGCCTAGACAAAGCACAAGGCTGTTCTAAGGTAGGTTTCAGAAGATTTTCAATGATGAGGAATTCAATGCCATATGGCAGCCCAAGTAAAGATCTTAAAATGATGTTCAACAACAAATGATGAAAGATCTTCCAATAGAGATTGGGACTAGGTTAGGGAATTTATTTCTATAGCTGATAGGTATGCATAAACAGCAAAAAGAAGGTGACATCAGCCCTAAATAGGAGGTATAGACCATGCACTATGCTAGATTTTTCCATTACAAAATTTATAGATGCAATTCCTAAATTATGCATCACAAACATCCACACAATATTCACTCTTATGTATAAATCTGCCCAAGAAACCCTAGTAGTTTCCCTAGATGACTAGGAGAGATTGAAAGAAGATGTATTTTAATAAAATTGATGGATGATCAACAAACTAAAGATTAGCAGGGTTCCATGGGGATGCATCCCCCAACGTGGGGTGTGCACTCGCCACGTTTCCCATGCACTCGGGATGAGGGGATGCTTGGGGAAACGTTTCCGCACGTCCCCCTTTTGAGGAACTCAAGGAGACGTAAGGGAAATGTTTCCCCAATGTGGGGAACTCGTTTCCCCAAAAGGGATGCTTGTGGTCATGCTCCCTAAATTTTGTTTGAAAATAATAATTTATAAGTGGGGAAGCCTAATATTCAATCATAGGGCCTTACTAATGGTATATAATTAATAGTAACGTTAAGTTATTAATGTAAAGTGACTTTTACTTAAATTTTTAACATTACCATTATTTGACTCAACATGTTTGAGAGTAGTTCGAACCTCACTGGGTTTCATATGGAAAAAGTAGAATTTTAGACCCCACTCAAAATGCAATAGACTTAACGATTTTTAGGATTTCACGATTTAGGGGATTGCAACACTTCCATTGGATTCTATCATGTATGAGGGTATGGAACTAGAATTAAATGAAGAGCACCAAGCCCTTTATGTACCTCTATGTTGATGGTATTGTAATTTCCTTGACCATTATTGTAAATTGACAACAATAATTACCCCCGACTCCAAGCCTATAAACTGTATGGGTTTCCTTGTTGTCTGGTATGTTTTTGGAATTGTTTGTGATTTAAATGGTTTGATGATTTTCTTTGTGATTTTTATTTGCATGCATGAGAGATCAACATCCACACAACGTAGCAAAAATATTAAACATGTAAATGTGAAAATTCTATTGTAGTCAATCTAGTAATTATTCTCCCATCTTTTAGATTATTTGTCCCAACAAATTATTTACTGCAAATAATTAATAAAAACACAACTGCAAATTTCACCAAATAAATAAATCATAGGAAAGAAGAAAATCACACACAGAAAATGGACACCAATATATTGGACAAATTGTCCTTAGAAAAACTCCAATGCGGGGAAAACTGGTTCTACAAATGAGGGTTTTATTAATTTTCAACAAATATGTAATTGAAATAATATAAAAACTACTTGCCATAAATGAGCAAAGCACCATCAAATTATTTTCCTCATTTCTGCAAGCAACTTTGACTTCCTGGAAGCTATTCGGCCCTCCTGTACAACCACGAATCAACCCACACGTGCGGCTTGGAAAATTTGTTGGCAACTCTTTCTTTGGAAGAATAATTCAGCCTCCACTGGAAAATCGATCTCTCTGGCAAACATGACTTCTCCTCTGCAAATCAATCACTGTGGAAAATTCTCTCTTCCTCCGACAACTTGACCTCTCTTTGGCAAATCGACCTCTCTTTGTCAGTTCACACCACCTTGAGAAATTCGTTCACTGTAGAATAATTCGATCTCCCTCTGCCACTCAGAAAGTGGAAATCACTATGAAGAAATTCTCTCTGGCAAATCGATCTAAATCACTGTTGAACTGTAATATCCCCAAAGGGAAATAACCAGTAATACACAGAAATATGCCAGACAGATATACATAAACAAATGCTGGAACCAGATAATAGATCAAGTACACATAGAATGCCAGAATACTAAGCCATTTTATAATCTCAGAACACATAGATAGGAGTACAAGATAATCAGAATGAGTGCACCTATCCTTGCCCTAGGCAAGTGGAGACCCTCTCAGACAAACAATGGCTGCAAATAAGGACAGCGTCCTAGCTGGCTGAAGAAGAGCTGCTGCTGGAATGCAATAGAGCTACAAATTGAAGACTAGAAGATGGCTGATCTCAGTCCTCCAAACCCTCACCAATAAAAACGCTGTCTCTGCTAGTGACAGCGCAGAAGACAGATGTGATACTGGCTACAGAACCTCCAGATGGCAAGATCAACTCCTCCAGGCTGAAAACACTGAAAACGCTGTCACATCTCACTCACCAGACTCTGCTCATCAGATCAGCGTCCTCCCTGACTGGATCTGCGTCCTTCCTTCTCTCTGGAACAGCGTCCTACCTCTCAGATCTGATCTGCGTCCTTCCTCCCTCTAGAACAGCGTCCTGCCTCTCAGATCTGCGCAGACACCAGAAGGGGTTTCCTCCTCTCTAAATCTCCACCAGAAAACTGCTGCTACTCACCACTGAAACTGAAGGATGATGCTCAGAAATAACCTTACCAGGGCAGGCACTCGAAGTCCCCCGAGGCTAAGGGTGAAACCAGAAAATAACCTTACCAGGGCAGGCACTCGAAGTCCCCCGAGGCTAAGGGTGATATCTCCGACCGGAGACACTCGGTTGCACTAAACAGTGCTGCAGACCGACTAAACAACCGGCGTGCTGAAGCAGACAGAAGTCTAGCTCTCAATATCAATATCAAATCATGCATGCCAAAATGAGGTGAGAACCCCATCTTTTATAGTGCTAAACTCCCTCCAAAACCTTGACTGCGTCCTTCACTCTCCTTGGCCTGCGCAGTTACCCTTGGGTCAGCGTGAGGCCTCCCCTCATATCCATGTGGACCCCCAAGGCCCCCTCTCTAAGTTATAACGTTAATCAACTAGGAAAACACTTTATTTTATAAAGTGAGGTGACTAAAGTGAGGTGACCCCTCTTATTTCTCACTTTATTTATTATTTCTAGCTAAACCGGCAAAATTAAACAAAAATGAAATATTCCAATTAGCAAGGCTAATTGGGAATATTACAGTCTCCCCCGGCAAAACGTTGCTTGTCCTCAAGCAACTGAAGTGATGGATGCTGTAAAGTCTGCTCGCTCTCCCAAGTGGTATCCTCATCTGGCAAAAATTGCTTGTTCTCAAGCAATGCTCGAACAAGCCTACTCTCTAGCTGATGTTCCCTGCCAATACTGCAAAATGTGCCTGGGTCCCACTGAAACCTCTCTGTCTCCTGCATCACCCTGATATGAAGGGATATCTCAATGCCAGGATCCCAAACTGGCCTCTCATGGTACCAGCCAATCAATAGTCCTCCTGGATCCCATCGCCACTGTGGCCAATAATCGCACAAGTCCCATGGCTCGGACTGCTCACTGCCTCTGGCTATGACTGAAGACCATGACCGCTGCTGCTCTGCATCTATGACTGTGTAAGCTGGCCCATCAACCGTGAACCAACTCGTCACCTCTCTCCAATCAAGGCATGGAGTCGAAAATATAATGAGGAATATCTCCCTCCTGTGGATCCTCCATCTCCAAGCAATCATCCAGACAAAATGAGCCACCTTCCAACAAGGCAACTCCCGAAAATCTCCTTCCACCTCAAGCTCCGGTAATGAAGGTGGGCTGAAAATATGAACTTGGCAAGCATCATAGCTTACCCCATGCTGTCCTTCTCTCCACTCATGACAAGTGTAGAGTCTATGCTGATCCTGGGCTGCAAAATCATTGCCCTCCAATGGCAAAGTGAAAAACAATCCACCATAGAAGGTTCCTCTATCAATGAAGAACAAGCTGGCCCAAAACAAACCATCCATGAAGAATATGACATGGTCATCATGGATCACCCTAATGAGATGTTTGCTGAAGGTTCTACATGAGGATACATAATGCAAACAATCTCTCACAAATATACAACGTAGTCTCATCCACTGCAACTTCAGAAAATTACATGGCAAGCAATGTACAAGATTCATCACATCTACTAATGGATAGTAAATGGCTGAATATGACAACAACATAAGGCCAAACACTTGCCCATAGCTGTATAATGGATGAATATCAATCTCATGGCCCACCTCAAAAGAGAACACATATGTAGTAGTGGTGGCCATGCCTCCTCCCATGCTCCTATTAGAACATGTAGTGCAGAAAATACTCAAAGGCACATTCAGCTCATGTGTCTCTCTCATAATCAAGCTTCCCATACAAATCTGACCATATGCTGGGAGTAAGATGGTACATGGATCCATAAATGAGTCCTCCATAGTGTTTTGGCATGCTATGAAGAAGAATGAACCATGTGCTGCAAGAAGATAATCCTCCTCGTGCTTGGAAACCCAAGTCAAGAAGAATATGCCATAGATGTCTCTATCATCATTACCTCCTCTTTGTCCAACAAATATGAAGTGATCCTGGGACCTATGGGTTATAGATCCACCATATCTCTGCTGCGCACACTTCATCCATAATGTTCTGCTCCAAGGTGACAACGTTGGGAGCTCATGCAAATAAGCTCCTGTCAATACCAGACTTTGCTCTTTGACATGCTCCTTGTCAAAGACTCCTCTAATACTGCTGCAACAAGTGTGGAATACTTCCCAAGATGGAAGTGCTTCCCCGTCATCATCAAAGATCAAGGAGATAGTGCCATCCCCTCTTCCTGCAACATCATGCAAAGTGTGAGAGCAAATCTGCCCTTGCTCTCCCAGAAACAAACCAAGCAACCAAACAATTTGCTGCCTCCCCATACTTCCATCATACAACTCATGTGATGAAGACATAACGAGTATCATAGCAACACCATGCATACATACTCTATGCCGCTCCATGATGCAAGTATCCATCCATCTTTCCTCCACCCTCCGACTCTTAGGAAGAGTGTTTGCCAAGAGATGGCCAAACTCTTTCAAGAGTAACCAGCGCAGCCAAGCCTCCTGCTGCCTGGTAGCATAGATCTGCAAGTAGCCTCCTAGCTCCTTGCTCATCATCCCCATCCACTCAATCACTTGTGGATGCCTTCTTCTCCTCATCCGGTTGCTCCTCCCATGAGGGCTACCATCCTCCCAAATCAAATTTCTCATTTTGCACTTCATGGGATTTTGAAGTATAAACTTCTCAAGGATCAATGAGACCCTATCAAGAATCAAATAGGTGGTAGGCAAAAACCTCCCATCATGATGTGTGTGGCTCAAGGAATGTCCAACACAAGCATGAGAGATGTTATCCATCCGAAGATGTCCCCCATCTTCTATCTGCTCTTGTGAGAAGGGAAGAAAGTCATCACACCCCATGGTGTGTCGAAGTGCATCTCCAGTGAGATCTCTCCTTGAGACCTCCTCTTCATCCATAGTCTGCTCCATCGAGTACCAACTCCAAATCTCTTGCCATCCAACCTCAACACGTGGCTGATGTACCCTGTGCAACTCTAATCGTCTCATCCCATTATCCAAGTCAATATATGAGACCTGACTAGGTGGCTCTGCCTCTCTCTCTCTAATGGAAAGAGATGACCCAACAATACTGCTAGTCCCGTCCATGCATGCCTGAAGGGGAATGATCTGACGCTCCCTCGTGCCCTCTGGTTGTACCATCAGGGAATCCAGCTGTTCCCCAATGCGGACCAACTTGACCGCCGACTTGGCACAAGTCACTCTCATACCCTCCAGCTCCTGGTCCTGCAACAAAATGGTCTCCCGTACTGACGCAGCCTTCTCTCTCAAAACTCGAAGGTCCGTCCGAAGCCGATGATACCGCTGTCTGCGACCATCATCCGATACCTCTGTACCTCCTAGTGCCTCATCGATAATGGATATATCTCCTGATACCTCACCCCTCTGTCGTGTGCTGCTACCACCCGAAGACTCGGACATGGCTCCAGTCATCGCCTTAGTGGATGGCTCTACCGGGGTAGGCTCTACCTCCTCCACTACGATATCAACCGGCACGGTCAAGGAGTACTCTAATGATGGTGAGTCCTGTGTCACATTAGGTGTATCCTCGAACTCCCTGCAATCCTGTGTGTCCTCATCCTCCAAGTGCGAGGTAACCATTTTAATGGTTTTCCTCTCCGATACTCGGTCAAGCTGGAAAGAGGTATCCGACTTGTCCACCCAAGCTTTTTCTGAGTGCCTGGATGACCCGTCAAGTGTCGGTAGATGGAATCTGTCCACTGTGTGCTGTAAGCCCTTATCATGTGAGTGCTTGTTCCCTCTGTGAAAGTTGTGAGGCCTACTATCACGCTGGAGCTGAACATAATCTCTACTAGCTGTGCGGTGGTAGTCTCCATCATGATGATGCCGGTGCCCCCGGTGTTGATCACGGAGTCTAATGCCATACTGGATCCGGATATATTTTCTGAACGAGAGAGCCTTCATGAACGCTGGTCCTAAAGCCTGGTACTCTGCAAGAATGTCAGCCATCCGACCCGGATCTATCTCTCGCTGTGCTGCTGTCCCTGCGTCCTCTGGCAAGAAGGTAGGCATGGTAGGGCATGTGGGTGTATGTGATGCCATATGCTGAGTGGCATCATGCTCCGGCAAATGGCGGGATGTGCCTGATCCCTCACCAATCTGAAAACCCCTTGGGGTTTCCCGCTGCCTAACCGCTAGCGCAGCGAGTCTCTGTGACACATCCTGCATGTGTTGGAGGAGCGTTTCCCTAAATCTCCTCTCATCATCATCAACTGCCATCGGCTCTTTCTGCTATGTGTCTACAGGCTCCTCAGAAACTACACGGCTGCTGCAAATCCATACTACTGCTTAACTTCGACCTCTGATTTACCCACTGAAAACTACTCAGAAGATTCCAAGAATTTGGGAAGGTAATCCTTGCCCAAAACCCAGAAAACGTTTCTCCTAATTCCAAACTTCAAAATTTGACCCTTTTTATTTTGGCCCTTTTTCCAACTGCGTTTCTGGTATTGCAACTGCTATTGCTCAAAATTCCCAGAAAACCTCTGTACGATCTCTTTCCCAATGTCATCGACCACAGGCTGAGCCAGAATTATGCTTTGATACCACTGTAATATCCCCAAAGGGAAATAACCAGTAATACACAGAAATATGCCAGACAGATATACATAAACAAATGCTGGAACCAGATAATAGATCAAGTACACATAGAATGCCAGAATACTAAGCCATTTTATTAATCTCAGTACACATAGATAGGAGTACAAGATAATCAGAATGAGTGCACCTATCCTTGCCCTAGGCAAGTGGAGACCCTCTCAGACAAACAATGGCTGCAAATAAGGACAGCGTCCTAGCTGGCTGAAGAAGAGCTGCTGCTGGAATGCAATAGAGCTACAAATTGAAGACTAGAAGATGGCTGATCTCAGTCCTCCAAACCCTCACCAATAAAAACGCTGTCTCTGCTAGTGACAGCGCAGAAGACAGATGTGATACTGGCTACAGAACCTCCAGATGGCAAGATCAACTCCTCCAGGCTGAAAACACTGAAAACGCTGTCACATCTCACTCACCAGACTCTGCTCATCAGATCAGCGTCCTCCCTGACTGGATCTGCGTCCTTCCTTCTCTCTGGAACAACGTCCTACCTCTCAGATCTGATCTGCGTCCTTCCTCCCTCTGGAACAGCGTCCTGCCTCTCAGATCTGCGCAGACACCAGAAGGGGTTTCCTCCTCTCTAAATCTCCACCAGAAAACTGCTACTACTTACCACTGAAACTGAAGGATGATGCTCAGAAATAACCTTACCAGGGCAGGCACTCGAAGTCCCCCGAGGCTAAGGGTGAAACCAGAAAATAACCTTACCAGGGCAGGCACTCGAAGTCCCCCGAGGCTAAGGGTGAGATCTCCGACCGGAGACACTCGGTTGCACTAAACAGTGCTGCAGACCGACTAAACAACCGGCGTGCTGAAGCAGACAGAAGTCTAGCTCTCAATAATAATATCAAATCATGCATGCCAAATGAAGTGGAAACCCCTCCTTTTATAATGCTAAACTCCCTCCAAAACCTTAACTGCGTCCTTCACCTTGCAGTTACCCTTGGGTCAGCGTGAGGCCTCCCCTCATATACGTGTGGACCCCCAGGGCCCCCTCTTTAAGTTATAACGTTAATCAACTAGGAAAACACTTTATTTTATAAAGTGAGGTGGCTAAAGTGAGGTGACCCCTCTTATTTCTCACTTTATTTATTATTTCTAGCTAAAGCGGCAAAATTAAACAAAAATGAAATATTCCAATTAGCAAAGCTAATTGGGAACTGTTTGTTGTGTCTTCTACATTATCATTGCGCCCGTTATTCTCCTTGCCACCTACAACTACCTACAAGTCAGTGGAAAAATCCTTCAACCCCACAAGGTGTGGTTGGTGGCAAGGAACTCAAAGTAGGGGTTGTCACAGTAATCCCGACTCTCTCCATTTGGCTCTCTCCTAGGTGAGCAAAGGGGGTGGTCCCTGAGGAAACTTAATTAAAAGAATATGGGGTTTTAGGAGACTTTGCTAGAGTGAAAAAATAGATTACTTTTAGAGATTTATGACCATATATGAGAAACTTTGAAATAATAATGATAAAAGCATACAACTAGTGCTTTACAAATAACCTGCTCAAAAGTAAAAGTAATGCTCTCAAAAAGATGAGAACAAAGGAATCCTGAAATGGAAACAAAAACTATTAGTACAAGATATTTGAAAAATGAAATGATTATGAGATAACTAAATCACAACATTGAAACATATCTTGCCATAGTTAGAAACAACTTAAAAAAATGTTAGATGCTAAATGTGAAATTAGACTTTGCGAATATGGAAAGAAAGCATCACAATACTTGCTTTTGGAATAAATTTTGCATAATACCCAAAATCATCAAGAGACAAGTAAAACGAAATTTGATAGAGAGTGCTCTTGGTTAATTTTAGTTAATTACGCCTACAACAAAGATTTCAAATCAACTCTTCAATCCCCAGATTTCACCCTCGCCCAAATCATGTGGATTTCACAGTGAAGAGTCAATAGGGGAGTAAAGGGTCCTTAAAAGGTCTATACAACCATCTTATGTTGGAGGTAAAGTTTCAGTGAGTGTTGGTATGAAAGCTATGTGAAAATTTCTGGATGTTACTTATGCAGAAATCTATTGTTAGATCTAGTTATGCTCCTCC
Source organism: Pinus albicaulis (assembly GCA_034641835.2). Classification (NCBI taxonomy): domain Eukaryota; kingdom Viridiplantae; phylum Streptophyta; class Pinopsida; order Pinales; family Pinaceae; genus Pinus; species Pinus albicaulis. The sequence continues at coordinate 336,458,122 of CM076575.1, read as the reverse complement.
TGCTTAATTAAGTTATTAACTAAAGAATTCAGATTAATATCGAAGAAAAACACATAACAGACTTTTACCAATTCAGATCTAGAAAAAGCACATGCACACATAGACAAAGTGACACAGTGATTTTCTGGACAATAGTCCCTGGAAAAACCCAATGCGGGAAAACTGGTCTCTGCTTGTTGAAGGGTTTTATTATTAAGAGTATTTTTGAATGCAGCAAATTCTGGGTCCCAGATCTGGAAAACCCAACAGAGAAAATATAGATATGCAATTCATCGGTTGTTCTGAAGCCAAAATATTGATTGATCCACACCCTCAAATGAGATTTATAGGACTCGGCCAAAATTAGGCCCTAGAAACCCCAACGCTGCCCGTGAAGCCCCTGCGTCCCTCAACGCTGGCCTGGAAAGGGCTGCGTAACCCTAGTCTGGGTGACGCAGTCCCTACGCTGCCCCTAAGGGTCTCTGTGTAACCTTTGAGGGTTTCTAGCTGCCTTACACTGCCTGGGAGTGACTGCGCACCTTCTGCGTAGCTGACGCTGCCCCTGCGATGTGCAGCTGCTACCCTCTTGCTGCTGATGCTCCTGCTTCTGTGCGCTGCCTTTCTGAAGTTGCTATCTGTCTCTTGCTGATTCTAGACACTGGAATCAGATCATCCCCTTTGTCTAAACTCCCCTCTCTACAGCTGAAACACTTCTGAGAATTCTTAGCAAACCCTGCCCTAGAATCTCAGCTTAGCTTCAGTGCTCTGCCTCTATGTGTTTTTACAAGTGACCCCAAGCCTTTCCTTTATACTTTTCTTGTTGGGAAACCAATAGCCATGATCAGATCTTGAATCAATGGCTAAGATTAAAAGAAAGCTTGATCTGTGTGACTTAAGACAATTTCATCACATGTTTAATTTAATTAACTTTAATTATTTAATTTTCCTAAGTTTAGACTTGGGAAATACATTAAAATAATTAATTAATTAAATATCTCCCAAACCAGATGCAATTTCTCAAATCCCTTTCTAGGTCTTGTAGATCATGTGTATTCTAGTCCCTCCACAAATTTTGGGAGCTAGAGCACATCCGATGCTACTCCCACTACACAAAATCTCAACAAGCTATGTTGATTTATCCCAATTAAATGATACATACAATGTTCCACAGGAGATAAAAATGAGATAATGCTCACTTGTAATAGTAAATCAAACTTAAGACAAAATGGAAGTAGACTTATGTGTGTTGTAACATTAATAGACAATTGGAATGAAATAAGTTCTCTTTAAGATACAATTGTTTTACTTGAAAGAAAATGTTTCATTAGTTCCTCAAAATGTATAACAAGCATGGATTAAATAATGAAGCATAACCATGAAATTAATTAAAACTTGCCAACCATGTAAATTGCTCACACATAGGAAAGGATATTTCCTCAAGTTTGAAGCCTTTGGAGCTCATGCATGTAAGTTTAATTAAACATAAGATTTTGTGAGATGGATGTGGAGTGCATGAGTTGTTAATTTTTTAGTATGCATGAGATGAAAATTAGAAAACAAGTCAATCCACCCAAGAAGGTCCTTCCTCTTCAACCAAGAAAGGGGAATACCATGGGAAAAAGATCCCAAGCTCCCTCAGGCAACAAATGTTCTTTTATTAGTGATTACAAATGAAAAAAATAAGCCTGTAAGAAGATTGCCCAAAAGAAGATCTTTTTACAAAGATAGAGCTTGGAAAAAGCTAGATCTCGTCAAAGATGACAACAAAAGCACATGGGAAACACTTCTAAAAAATTTTTTTACAAGGGTGAAAAGCCCACGGCCAAGGTGGTCTTGCTGCTGTCCTTAAGATGCTCATGACCTCCCTAGAAATCGGTCTTTAAGGTAGTGGAAGGCTTTGCATGCAAGGAGGATCAATAATTTTTTACCATCACTTTAAGCTCCTGGTTGTCTACGCTCAAGCCTATGGGCTGCAAAAGAAAGTCAAATGTTAGAGCAAAATAAACAAGATTTAAATTACAAACTAGTATACAAATATACTAGCTCAAGGAATGAGAGTGAACCCCCATACTTGTCTTATCTAGAAAACGCTCTTGAAATAAGCATATATGATCTTAAATGCTCTAAAAATAGGAAATATTTTGGATTTTAAAATTGAAATTTGATGACCAAGTAACTTAGAGAAAAATGATACTCCCTTTTGGTTCTCGTTGGATGCAAAACTTGGAGTTGGAGATCGCTGAGTTTTGGATCGTTGTTATTCTAGGAGTGAGTTAGTCTATTTGAGACTTTTCCCACCCCCGGATGGATTCCCTACACATAAAATGGATCTTTCCTACACACTTGAAATCAAATATTAACTCACAAGAGGATTAGACCATCAAAATGAAACAAGATAAACTAAGCATTCCACCTAAAATGTCGTAGCAAGCTAACTTCTAAGATAATGCTCTAAATCAATGACACATGCAAGATAGCTTGCATGCACCAATCCATGCTATATGGTAAATATGAATTAACATAGATCAAACATATAAGCAAATTCAAACATAATAAGCACAAACACGGAAAGGATGTTGATTTATGGTAGCATTAGATGTGCTCTAGCCTTGTGACCTTGTATATAAACTAAAACATATGTATTCCATAATACCCAGAAAGGATTTTGGAAAATTCCACTTAGAGATGGTTTAATTAAATTAATTAATTGTTTTTTAATGTTTTCCTAAGTCTAAACTTAGGGAAATTGATTAATTAAAGGGTATTAATTAAACTAAGTGTGAATCTTCTAGATGAAGTCATGGATCACCTCCAAGTTAATCTTAGCCCTTGATTATGTTTTAATCTTGGGAGTTGAAGGGTCAATGAAAGATTATAAGGAGGGTGAGGGGCCTATGGAAAATACATCGGACAGAGAAAGAGTCTAGAGATCAATTTCTTCAGCGGAAGGAAGAATCGAAGTGATTCTCGATTGCAGAGAGGGGAAGGTGAAATCTCCAGGAGGGAGAATTTCTGAAGGATAGAGAGTACAGGAAGATAAGAGAGAAGGGGGCCATAGCAACAGCGCAGAGATAGCCAAGCAGCAGTTACGCTGGGCCAGTGTAGAGTAGCAAAGGGAGTTTCGATTTCAATTGGAGAGGCAGTTGAGGGTTCATCTAGTATCCGGAGGGCATTTCTGGAAGGGAAGAAAACTCTAGTCTCACACAGCAGTGAGCACCGAGGCAGTCATAACGAGCAGCAGCAACAATGACATAGTGATAGTGTGGGGGACGCAGTCATTGCGCAGAAGTTACACAGAACTACTCAGTGTGGGTGCAAGTCAGTGTCGGAACTTCGTGGTGAAGTGAGATTTTCCTCACTAAGCCTTTTCTCATCAGATTTCTTTAGGTGATTGATTGATTGATAATTACAATCACACATTTGTACTCAGAATTTTTGCATAATAAAGAAACCCTTAAATCTGCTGCACCAGTTTTCTTGAATTGGTTTTTTCCGGGTACAATTGTCCAAAAATAACGGTGTCTATGTGTGAATACTTGTGTTATTTATTTTATGTTGTTTATTGATCGTGAAGTCTGCAACATATTTTATTTTGTTATTTAACACAGTGAAATGTTAAATAATTGTGTTTGAGAATGCAATAGAAGAAATTTAATAAGTAGTTTAGTAGAATTCTACATTATAGAATTTTCACATGGTATCAGAGCAGTCAAATCCAAAGGAAGCAAGGTCAGAGAAGGGAATGCGCAAATCGAAGCTTCATAAGGGACGCAGCACAGGGAAAAGAAAGCACAAATAAGTATGGCAGACTTAGATGTTTTGTCCTCTAGGTTAAAAGAGGATTGTGCATGCTTGTCAAGTTCAGCATCTACAAGAATCTGGTATATTGATTGCGGGGCTTCAACTCATATGACTGGAGTACGCAAGTATTTCTCGAGCTATAGGGAAGAACAGATGAACTTCCAAATCACTATGGGGAATAGCACGAAATGCACTCCAGTTGGGAGAGGAGCCATAGTGTTTCAGATGAAAGACGGAACCAGTGTCAAGGTCACAGATGTACTACATATGCCAGGGCTTGGGATGAATTTAATCTCAGTATCCTAGTTGCAGGACAAAGGGTATGACATACACTTTATCGGGAAGAAGGTATATATCAAGCATCCAAATTGGAAGAAAACAAGGCAGATCGGAGTTAGAAGCAATAGACTATATAGGTTGCAGCTTGAAACTTCGATGACACTAATCAGTAGTAATCTTGAAGACAAGAAAGGGTTGAACGAACTTTGGCATAGAAGAATGGGGCACTTGCACCATGGTGCATTGAAGATGCTCAAAGAAACAGTTGATGGGGCACCTGTTCTCATCACGGAGCATGATGATGTATGCCGAGGATGTGTACTTGGGAAGTACGCTAAGGCAACCTTTTCCAGAAGTGAAAACAGGGCAGCAAGCATGTTAGGATTGATACACTCAGATATATGTGGACCAATGTCCACTAACACTCTCAAGGGTGGAAAATATTTTGTCACATTCATTGATGATCACTCCAGGAAGACCTGGATCTACTTCCTGAAGACAAAAGATGAAGTCCTTGAAAATTTCAAAGAATTCAAGGCTCTTGTTGAAAATATGATGGAGAAGAAAATCAAGACATTGCGTTCAGATAATGGTGGAGAATGTAGAAATTTTTGAATCTTAAATCTTATGCAGAAATTATTACTGTTAATCGCTCCTCCTACTTATACAAGTTATTAACTGAATAAATTCAAGTTAAAATCAAAGCAAAACACATAATAGATCTCTACCAATTCAAATCTAGAATAAGCATATGCACACATTGACAAAGTGACAGTTATTTTTGGACAAATAGTCCCTGGAAACCCAAGGTGGGAAAACCGGCCTCTGGCTGCTGGAGGGTTCTATTATTAAGAATATTTTTGAATACACAAATTTGGGTTTCAGATCTGGAAAACCCGACAGAGAAAACACTAGATCTATAGCTCCTGGTTGATCTAGGGCCAAAAATACTGACTGATCCACACCCTCAAACATGATTTACAGAACTCAGCCAGATCTAGGCGTAGAAACCCCAGTGTTGTCCCTGAAATGCACTGCATCAATCTCTGAAGCCACTGAAATCCTCTGCGTCAGCCTTGGATGGCCTCCAAACCCTCAACGCTGCTTCGGAAGGGACTGTGTTACCCCAGAATGGGTGATGCAGTCACTACGCTGCCCCTAAGGGTCTCTGTGAAACCCCTGAAGGGTTTCCTGAAAATTATGTTGTCCTTGCTGCTGCTGCCTTACTCTGTGTTGTCCCTGAGATGATCTCTTCTCTACCTCTTGTGTATTCTAGACCCTGGGATTAGATCATCCCTTGGTCTAAATTCCCCTCTCTGCAGCTGAAACACTTCTGAGAATTCTTCGCAACCCTGCCCTAGAGTCTCAGCTTAACTTCAGTGCTCTGCCTCTGTGTGTCTTTACAAATGACCCCAAGCCTTTCCTTTATACTTTTCTCGTTGACAAATCAACGACCATGATCAAATCTTAAATCAATGGCTAAGATTAAAAGAAAGCTTGATCCGTGTGACTTAAGACAATTTCATCACATGTTTAATTAAATTCACTTCAGTTATTTTATTTTCCTAAGTTTTAACTTAGAAAATACATTAAAATAGTTAATTAATTTAATATCTCCTAAACCAGATGAAATTTCCCAAATCCATTTATGGGTCTTGTAGATCAGGTGAACTCTAGTCCTTCCACAAAGTTTGGGAGCTAGAGCACAACTGATGCTACCCCAAATACACAAAATCTCAACACTCCCTCCTAGCATCAAGGGTGTGCTTGTAGAAATTTCTGAATCTTAATTCTTATGCATAAATTATTATTGTTAATCCAGTTAAGCTTCTCCTACTTATACAAGGTATCAATTGAATAAATTCAAGTTAACATCGAAGCAAAACACATAACAGATCTCTGGCTTATGGCTCCCTGGCCCTTCTTGAGAGATGTGCTTCCGCCACCACTTCCAGGACATTCCATCCAAGATGAACATCATGGATACCTTGATCTGCCCCACCGTGCTTTACGAATCGGAGGTTTGGGGCCCCTCATTACTAGAGTCAGATTGGGCCTCGGCTGAGCGCGTGCAGACCCTTCTCTTGTGTCGCTTCATCCAGTGCAAGTAGACAGTTCCTCAAAACATCATCCTAGCAGAGTTCGGGGCTAAGCTTTTCCACCTGGAGGCAATTCTCAGGATAGTCTCTTATTTTCATCAGCTCCGTGGTTTGGCAGACACGAGAGAGGGTAAAGACAGGTACCCATACTTGGCCTATTGCTCCTCAGAGAACATTGCTCATACGCGGACAGGTCGTACCAAATGTTGGTTCACCGGGATGACGAAACTCCTTGGTCTTATAGGTATCCAAATAGATCATCTCCCCCCATTCCAGTATTCACTGAACGCCCCGGAGCACCTTCTACCAAACCAACAGGAACTCAACAAAATCATCAAGGAGGACATCTACAGGCAGTACATTCAGACTACATGGGTCAATCCTCCGGGAAGACTGTGCCCAAAGATGGCCTTCTACGCTGAGCACTTTCTGGAGATCCAATATGGACTCATCACTCGACCTCTCTACACCCTCCAGCATTAGATGCATGCCATTAGGATCCCTCTCGGGCAGCTCAGGGTTGGATCGCACAGGCTTCTGGTGGAGATAGACCATATTGACAGAATGGAGAGGATCTGTCAGCTTTGTCACTTACAGGAGGTGGAGACTGAGTCACACTTCATCTTTAGATGTCTGGTATACTATGAGATCTGAGGGCGTTTTCACTTCTTATTCAGGACCCCCCAAAGCCTGGCCAGCTTCCTCAGATACACTGGCCAGTGATGCCTAGCACTTTACCTCCAGGAGACCTTCAGACACTGTTCGATTCTACTCCAGCCTCCATCAGCCTCGGCCACCACACAGAGGATCACAAACTTCTTCAGGGTTCTCCCAGGATCGCAGGGCACCAAGAGAATCACTGATCGATCTATAGACCATGACTCCAGATCAGTGCAGATCCAGGAATCTCATTCCACTAGACCCCATCAGCGATCCAAAACCAAACAGCCCCCCTCCAGGGGATGCCCCAAATCCTCCAAACGACAGCCACAACAGTCTAGTTCCTCTGCAGGGCAACAAACATTAACATGTTTCTTTCAATCCTCTTCTATCAGCCTCGGATGCTAGGAGGAGTCTGCCCCCCCCAGGAGGCTCAGCCTTCTCCTCTAGGACCTCCTCATCGCAGCTCATTCTCAAAGATGTTTCAGTCATCTAGACTTTACTTTACATTTACACTCTTTGTAGCTTTGTATTTCCTGCTTTTATAAAGGAAGGGAACCGTTTGGTCCACCAACTAGGAATGTTGTAATCATTGTAAGTAGCAGTCCCATTGACCTTTTTGTGGTCATTCGTTGGACATTAATAAAATTATCTTCTCTTATCTTATCTTCCAATTCAGATCTACGATAAGCACATGCACACATAGACAAAGTGACATAGTTATTTCTAGACAAACTATCCCCGGAAAAACCCAATGTGGGAAAGCCGGTCTCTGGCTGATGGAGGGCTCTATTATTAAGAATATTTCTGAATACACAACTCTGGGTTCCAAATCTGGAAAGCCCTATAGAGAAAACTCTAGATCTATAGCTCCTGGCTGATCTAAGACCAAAAATACTTACTGATCCACACCCTCAAACGAGATTTACAGAACTCAGACAGTTCTAGGCCTAGAAACCCCAGCGCCGTCCCTGAAATGCACTGTGTCAACCTCTGAAGCCCCTGAAAGCCTCTACATCAGCCTTGGATGGCCTCCAAACCCTCGATGCTGCCTCTGGAAGGGACTGTGTTACCCCAGAATGGGTGACGCAGTCACTACGCTGCCCCTAAGCATCTCTGCGTAACCTCTGGAGGGTTTCCTGAAAATTACGCTGCCCTTGCTGTTGTTGCTGCTGCTGCCTTCCTTTGCACTGTCTTGAGCTGATCTCTTCTATGCTTCTTGTGTATTCTAGACCTCGGGATCAGATCATCCCCTTGGTCTAAATTCCCCTATCTACAACTGAAACACTTCTGATAATTCTTAGCAACCCCGCCCTAAAATCTCAGCTTAGCTTTAGTGCTCTGCCTCTGTGTGCCTTACAAATGACCCCCAGCCTTTCCTTTATACTTTTCTCATTGACAAATCAATGACCATGATCTAATCTTGAATCAATGGCTAAGATTAAAAGAAAGCTTGATTCGTGTGACTTAAGACAATTTCATCACATGTTTAATTAAATTCACTTTAATTATTTTATTTTCCTAAACTTAGGAAATACATTAAAATAATTAATTAATTCAATATCTCCTAAACCAGATGAAATTTCCCAAATCCATTTCTGGGTCTTGTAGATCAGGTGGACTCTAGTCCCTCCACAAAGTTTGGGAGCTAGAGCACAACTCATGCTACCCTAAATACACAAAATCTCAACACTCCCCCTTAGCATCAAGGGTGTGCTCTAGCAATACATCACACTTATGCATTACATGATTTTGGGCACTGGTTCTGTGCTGCTAAAGCTTGGCCTCCTGCCACTCAACTCTGCACTGCTACTTCCATTTTGTACTGTTGCCCATGACTCTGCCACTGCCACTGCAACCACTGTACTGCAGCTCCCTCTCAATATGTTGCATCTATGCCACTGCTGATCTGTTGCACTGCAACTTCAGTTGCTGATCTTTGACAAACAAGTCGATGGGCTGCATCCATATCACTGAAGCTCCTTAGGCTACAGATCTGTGCTAGCATCTAAAGAACAATGCACAGCGACAACCCTGCCTGCGTAATCAGACTCCCTCTGCACTACTGAAGTCACATGAGCTCCTTGTGCTGAAATCTGTCATGCTGCTGCTGCACTGCGTTGTCCCTCTGAAGCTCTCTGCACTGCATAAGCAGCACTGCTCTGCGCTGCTAAAGTCACATCAGCCTCTGTGCTACTACTGCTTCTACGTTGTTGCTTCTTTGCCCTGCACTGCTCCTCCCAACCTCCAGATATGCCTTTGCTTCTGCCTCATCTGTGATCTATGCACCCATTGCTCCACTTGTCCCGTTACTGTCTTAAGGCTGCCATAGCTTGCTTGTGATCCAAGAGATGAGTTGCTCAAGGATCCCGTCTTACTTCCATGTAGCTCCTTTACATGTCCATGTCACCCCACCTCCATGGTTCATGAGCACTCATGGCTGCATCATCTCCAGACCCATCATCTGCCACTACTGCTTTGGAAGAAGATGCTTCCTTGTCCTTCTTCTTTTCTGGACAACTGCTGGAAAAATGTCCCATTTCGCCACATTGGAGGCACTTGATCTTTGAAAGATCCTTCTTCTTCAGCTGCTTCTTCGATGCAAAGGCTACATCTTCCTCCTCTTCCTTATTTACTTTGCTCAACCCAGGGCTGTGCTTCTTCTTGGTAAATCTGCGTAGTTCTTCTTGCCGCAGGATTGACCACAAGTTGTCCCAACCTGGGAGGCCTGCTCTGCCCAAGATACTTTGGACAAAGGTTTCCCATTCATCTGTGACTGCATTGAGGGCAGTCCTGACTATCACTGCATCATCTACGGTTGCACCCATTGTAGTCAGCTGATCCCTGATTGATTGCAATCTGAAGAGGAAATGCTCGATGTCTTCTCCCTTGGTCATCATGAATGACCTTATTTGGGCCTCCAACAACATCTTTCTTTGGATTGATTTTCCCTCATATAGGGAAGTCAAGGCCTTCCACATCTCATTAGTTGTCTTCTTCTCAGCTTTGTGTGGTACAATATGGTCCTTGATACTATCCATTATCAGCCGCTTGGCATGCCCAACAACTTCTCTATGCTTCTGTAGGAGATCCGCATCTGTTGGTGTGGCCAGGGTCTGCTCTGCATAGTCTCTTAGACCATATGCCTCAAGGACAATCAGGATCCTTTCTTTCCACACCGAAAAGTTTGAGAGGTCCTCTTGCCTATCCTGATCACGCAGTCCATGAGGAGCCATCTATTCAGAATGTGTCAGAGCTCCTCTTCTCTATGCTAGAGATCTTGGATCTAGGGTCTTTTACGAGTTGGGCACCCTCTGCTCCCTCTGACACTTGATTTCCCTCCTTGGAAATCAACTATGATTCAACTTCTTCTTTGATCCTCTGATCAAACTACAAGTTTCCTTTGGCAAGAAACTCTCTGAGAAGCTGATCTCTCCCCTATCTTTGTCACTTGTGCTAAGGCTAAAAATCTGAAAACGTCAGAAATTTAACCCCACCAGCTCTTCTGAATTTCTGCAACTTTTCTGCAGACTTTTTCTGGATCTGACAAATTCAGATCTGAATCACACTGGCTGGCTTCAAACCCAACCAGCGTTGTTTCTGAGTTGCCTCTGTGCAGTAATTGCGTGGGCTTGCTAGGACATAGCGCTGGACAACATCACCCTTCCCTCAGCGTGAATCTGCTCCTGAAAACTGCGTTGTCCCATCAAATCTGCTTTCTGCTGCATTTCCAGTTGCCTTAAGATTCTTCAGCTGGTGACCCTTCTAGATCTACAATTCCTCTGATATCGTGTAGAAATTTTAGAATCTTAATTCTTATGCAGAAATTATTACTGTTAATCCGGTTAAGCTTCTCCTACTTAGACAAGTTATCAACTAAATAAATTCAAATTAACATCGAAGCAAAACACATAACAGATCTCTATCAATTCAGATCTAGAATAAGCACATGCACACATAGACAAAGTGACACGGTTATTTCTAGACAAACTGTCCCCGGAAAAACCCAATGTGGGAAAATCGGTCTCTGGCTGCGGAAGGCTCTATTATTAAGAATATTTCTGAATACACAACTCTGTGTTCTAGATCTGGAAAATCCTACAACGAAAATTCTAGATCTGTAGCTCCTAGCTGATCTAAGACCAAAAATATTGACTGATCCACACCCTCAAACGGGATTTACAGAACTCAGCCAGATTTAGGCCTAGAAACCCCAGTGCTGTCCTTGAAATGCACTGCGTCAGCCTCTGAAGCCCCTGAAAGCCTCTGCGTCAGCCTTGGATGGCCTTCAAACCCTCAGCGCTGCCTTTGGAAGGGACTGCGTGACCCCAGAATGGGTGATGCAGTCACTACGCTGCCCCTAGGGGTCTCTGCGTAACCTCTGGAGGGTTTCCTGAAAATTACATTGTCCTTGCTGCTGCCTTCCTCTGCACTGTCCTTGAGCTGATCTCTTCTTTGCTTCTTGTGTATTCTAGACCCTGGGATCAGATCATCCCCTTGATCTAAATTCCCCTCTCTGCAACTGAAACACTTCTGAGAATTCTTAGCAACCCTGCCCTAGAATCTCAGCTTAGCTTCAATGCTCTTCCTCTGTGTGTCTTGCAAATGACCCCAAGCCTTTCCTTTATACTTTTCTGATTGACAAACAACGGCCATGATCAGATCTTGAATCAATGGCTAAGATTAAAAGAAAGCTTGATCTGTGTGACTTAAGATAATTTCATCACATGTTTAATTTAATTCACTTTAATTATTTTATTTTCCTAAGTTTTAACTTAGGAAATACATTAAAATAATTAATTAATTCAATATCTCCTAAACCAGATGAAATTTCTCAAATCCGTTTGTGGGTCTTGTAGATTAGGTGAACTCTAGCCCCTCCACAAATTTTGGGAGCTAGAGCACGACTGATATTACCCCAGATACACAAAATCTCAACAGTGCTCTAGCAATACATCACACTTATGCATTACATGATTTTGGGCACTGGTTCTATGCTGCTGAAGCTTGGCCTCCTGCCACTCAACTCTGCATTGCTGCTGGCATTCTGTATTGTTGCCCATGACTCTGCCACTGCCACCGCAACTTCTGTACTGCAACTCCCTCTCAATATGCTGCATCTGTGCTGCTCATAGCACTGCCACTGCTGATCTTCTGTAGTGCAACTTCAGTTGTTGAGAGAAACAACTGAATCTCCTGCCCAATCTTTGACAAACAAGTCAAATTGGCTGCATCCTCATCATTGAAGCTCCATAGGCTACAGATCTGTGCTGGCATCTAAAGAACGATGCACAGCTACAACTCTGCCTACGTATTCAAACTCCCTCTGCACTACTGAAGTGACATCAGCTCCTTGTGTTGAAATCTATCACACTGCTGCTGCACTGCGATGTCCCTCTGAAGCTCTCTGCGCTGCTGCAACTCTGCATTGCATAAGCAGCACTGCTCTGCGTCGCTGAAGTCACATCAGCCTCTACGCTGCTACTGCTTCTACACTGCTGCTGCTTTGCTCTGCGCTCCTCCTCCCAGCCTCCAGATCTGCCTCATCTGTGATCTATGCACCCACTTCTCCACTTGTCCCGCTTTTGTCTTAAGGTTGTCGTAGCTCGTTTGTGATCCAAGAGATGAGATGCTCAAGGATCCCGCCTTTTTTCCATGTAGCTCTCCTCTACATGTCCATGTCACCCCACCTCCGTGGTTCATGACCACTCATGGCTACATCATCTCCTGACCCATCATTTGCCACAGCTGCCTTGGAAGAAGATGCCTCCTTGTCCTTTTTCTTCTCTGGACAATGGCTGGCAAAATGTCCCATTTCACCATACTGGAAGCACTTGATCTTTAAAAGATCCTTGTTCTTCTTTGACTGTTTCTTTGATGCCAAGGCTGCATCTTCCTCCTCTTCCTTCTTTACTTTGCTCAATGCAGGGCTGTGCTGTGTCTTGGTGAATCTACGTAGTTCTTCTTGCCGCAGGATTGACCACAAGTTGTCCCAATCTGGGAGGTCTGCTTTGCCTAAGATGCTTTGGACAAAGGTTTCCCACTGCATCATCTACGGTTGCACCTGTTGCAGTCAGTTGATCCCTGATTGCTTGCAATATGAAGAGGAAGTGTTCCATGTCTTCTCCCTTGGTCATCACAAATGACCTCATTTGGGTCTCCAACATCATTTTCCTTTGGACAGACTTTCTCTCATATAAGGAAGTCAAGGCCTTCCACATCTCATTAGCTGTCTTCTTTTCAGCTATGTGTGGTACAATATGGTCCTTGATACTGTCCATTATCAGCTGCTTGGCATGCCCAACAGCTTCCTTATGCTTCCGTAGGAGATTCGCATCCATCAGTATGGCCAGAGTCTGCTCTGGATGGTCTCTTCGATTGTACGCCTCAAGGACAATCAGGATCCTTGCTTTCCAAACCGAAAAGTTTGAGAGGCCCTCTAGCCTATCCTGATCACGCAGTCCATGAGGAACCATCTGCTCAGAATTAGTTGGAGCTCTTCCTCTCTATGCTAGAGATCTGGATCTAGGATCCTTTACGAACTGGGCACCCTTTGCTCCCTCTAACAATTGATTTCTCTCGAAAATCTACCAAATAAACTATGATTCAACTTCTTCTTTGATCCTTTGATCAAACTGCAAGTTTCCTTTGGCAAGAAACTTTCTGAGAAGCTAATCTCCTCCCAACCTTTGTCACTTGTGCTAAGGTTAAAAATCTGAAAACTTCAGAAGTTTAACCCCATCAGCTCTTCTGAATTTCTGCAGTCTTTTCTGGATCTGACAGATTCAAATCTGAATCACACTGGTTGGGTTCAGACCCAACCGGCGTTGTTTCTAAGCTGCCTCTGCGTAGTAATTGCATGGGCTTGCTAGGACATAGCGCTGGACAGCGTCACCCTTCCCTCTGCGTGAATCTGCTCCTGAAAACTGTGTTGTTCCTTTAGATCTGCTTCTCTGCTGCTTTCTACAGCTACATCCTTGAGATTCTCCTGCTGGAGACCCTTCTAGATCTGCAATTGCTCCGATACCATGAAGAAATTTATGAATCTTAAATCTTATGCAGAAATTATTACTGTTAATCCAATTAAGCTCCTCCTACTTATACAAGTTATTAACTAAATAAATTCAAGTTAAAATTGAAGCAAAGCACATAACAGATCTCTACCAATTCAGATCTAGAATAAGCAATGCACACATTGACAAAGTGACAGTTATTTCTGGACAAATAGTCCCCAGAAAAACCCAAGGTGGGAAAACCGGTTTCTGGCCGCTGAAGGGTTCTATTATTAAGAATATTTCTGAATACACAAATCTGGCTTCTAGATCTGGAAAACCCAACAAAGAAAACACTAGATCTACAACTCCTGGCTGATCTAGGGCCAAAAATACTGATTGATCCATATCCTCAAACGAGATTTACAAAATTCAGCTATATCTAGGCCTAGAAACCCCAGCTCAGTCCCTGAAATGCACTGCGTCATCCTTTGAAGCCCTTGAAAGCCTCTGTGTCAGCCTTGGATGGCCACCAAACCCTCAGTGCAGGGACTGCGTTACCCCAGAATGGGTGACGCAGTCACTACGCTGCCCCTAAGGGTGTCTACATAACCCTTGAAGGGTTTCCTGAAAATTACGTTGTCCTTGCTGCTGCCTTCCTCTGCGTTGTCCTTGAGCTAATCTCTTCTCTTCCTCTTGTGTATTCTAGACCTTGGGATCAGATCATCCCCTTGGTCTAAATTCCCCTCTCCGCAGCTGAAACATTTCTGAGAATTCTTAGCAACCCCGCCCTAGAATCTCAACTTAGCTTCAGTGCTCTGCCTCTATATGTCTTTGCAAATGACCCCAAGCCTTTCCTTTATACTTTTCTTGTTGACGAATCAACGGCCATAATCAAATCTTGAATCAATGGCTAAGATTAAAAGAATGCTTGATCCGTGTGACTTAAGGCAATTTCATCACATGTTTAATTAAATTCACTTTAATTATTTTATTTTCCTAAGTTTTAACTTAGGAAATACATTAAAATAATTAATTAATTTAATATCTTTTAAACCAGATGAAATTTCCCAAATCGATTTCTGGGTCTTGTAGATCAGGTGAACTCTAGTCCCTCCACAAAGTTTGGGAGCTAGAGCACAACTGATGCTACCCCAAATATACAAAATCTCAACAGAGAATACATAGATGGAGACTTCACAGATTTCTCCGCAAAGGAGGGCATCAGGAGAGAGTGGATTGTGCCATATAATCCCGAACAAAATGGTGTGGCAGAATAGAAAAACAGGACAATTGTAGGTGCAACGAAGGCCATGTTATTCGACCTTGATTTGCCTAGATATTTATGGGCTAAAGCCTGCAATACAACAATGTACATCCAGAACAAGACTCCTCATAGAGAATTGAGGAAGAAGACTCTTGAAGAGGTTTTCACAGCGAAAAAATCAGAGGTAGGGCACCTTCAAATATTTGGTAGCATGGCATACTGTCATGTACCAAGCGAGAAGAGAAGCTTGATCAAACTGCAGAAAGGGGGTTTCTTGTAGGATACAATGAAGTCTCCAAGGCATATAGGATCTAAATTCCTAGCAGCAGGAAAGTTGTGATAAGACGTGATGTTAAGTTCATGGAGGATAGAGCTTTTCAGAAATCACGTGATATGCCGACAAAGGATCAAACTGCAGAAGTTCCCTTGGTCCAAGAGCAGCAGGGGCACCAAGAAGAACAAACATAAAGACAGACTTTGGTACCCAGTACAGGTACTATTGTTTTCTTAGAAGAAGATCAGGAGGATACTCAGTCTGAGGAACAGCCAGATCAGGAGGAAGAGTTGAGCGAGTAGCCTTCCACCTGTGGTTAGATCAGCAGGGAAGTGTAGAAATTTCTGAATCTTATGTCTTATGCAGAAATTATTACTGTTAATCCGGTTAAGCTCGTCCTACTTAAATAAGTTATCAACTGAATAAATTCAAGTTAACATCGAAGCAAAACACATAATAGATCTCTATCAATTCAGATCTAGAATAAGCACATGCACACATTGGCAAAGTGACAGTTATTTCTGGACAAATAGTCCCCGGAAAAACCCAAGGTGGGATAACTGGTCTCTGGCTACTGGAGGGTTCTATTATTAAGAATATTTCTGAATACACAAATCTAGGTTCCAGATCTCGAAAACCCGACAGAGATAACACTAGATCTACAGCTATGTGGCTGATCTAGGGCCAAAATAATGACTGATCCACACCCTCAAACAAGATTTACAGAACTCAACCAAGATTAGGGCCTAGAAACCCCAGCGTTGTCCCTGAAATGCACTATGTTAGCCTCTGAAGCCCCTGAAAGCCTCTACGTCAGCCTTGGATGGCCTCCAAACCCTCAGCGCTACTCCGGAAGGGGCTGCGTTACCCCTGAATGGGTGACGCAGTCACTATGCTACCCCTAAGGGTCTCTGCGTAACCCCTGAAGGGTTTCCTGAAAATTACGCTGTCCCTGCTGTTGTCTTCCTCTGCGCTGTCCTTGAGATGATCTCTTCTCTGCCTCTTGTGTATTCTAGACCCTGGGATCAAATCATCCCCTTGGTCTAAATTCCCCTCTCTGTAGCTGAAGCACTTCTGAGTATTCTTAGCAACCCCGCCCTAGAATCTCAGCTTAGCTTTAGTGCTCTGCCTCTGTGTGTCTTTACAAATGACCCCAAGCCTTATTACTTTTCTCATTGACAAATCAACGACCATGATCAAATCTTGAATCAATGGCTAAGATTAAAAGAAAGCTTGATTAGTGTGACTTGAGACAATTTCATCACATGTTTAATTAAACTCACTTTAATTATTCTAATTTCCTAAGTTTTAACTTAGGAAATACATTAAAATAATTAATTAATTTAATATCTTCTAAACCAGATGAAATTTCCCAAATCAATTTCTGGGTCTTGTAGATCAGGTGAACTCTAGTCCTTCGTAAAAAATTGGGACCTAGAGCACAATTGATGCTACCCCAAATACACAAAATCTCAACAGGAAGCTCAACAGATACTGAGGGATGCAGAAAACTTTATTGGGACTCCCAGGAATGGGAAGAGGCAACGTAGATCCCCTGACAGGTATCAAGCTTTGGTTGCTCAAGTAGAGGAACCCTCCAGCTTCCAGGAAGCAATTCAACACCAAGTATGGTTAGATGCCATGATAGAAGAGTATGCTTCTATCAAGACAAATGATGTTTGAGAAGTTGTGCCTAGACCTCAGAGCAGGTTAGTTGTTGGATCATGATGGATCTACAAGATCAAATACGCTGCAGACGGAAGCGTAGAGAAATATAAGGTTAAGGTTCGTGGCAAAAGGGTATGCTCAGAAGGAAGGCATTGACTATGAAGAGACCTTCGCACCAGTTGCCAGATATACCTCCATATGGACTGTCGTGTCCTTAGCAACACAGATGGGATGGGAGATTCATCAAATGGATGTCAAGACTGCGTTCTTGAATGGAGAGATTGAGGAAGAGGTATATATCTAACAACCAAAGGGTTTTGAGACTCATGAAAGGAAGTCTCATGTATGTCGATTGAAGAAGGCCCTGTATGGGCTCAAGCAGGCTCTAAGAGTATGGTATGGTCGAATAAATAACTATTTGCAAAAAATGGGGTTTGTCAAGAGTGACGCAGATCCCAATCTCTACTATTTATTGGTAGAGAATGAGCCATTAGTATTAGTACTATATGTAGATGATATGTTTCTCACTGGATCATTTAGGCTCATCAAGGATTGTAAACGGAATCTAGAGGTCGAATTCGACATGAAGGATTTGGGGTTGATGCATTACTTCCTAGAATTGTAAGTCTGTTAGAAGAATGGAGATATCTTCATGGGGCAAGAGAGGTATGCCTTGGAGATTCTGAAGAGGTTCAGAATGCAAGAGTACAGACCCATGGCCACACCCATGATCACAAATTGGAAAAAGATAGTTGCATCAGAAGACGCAGAAGTAGACCCCACTTTATACAGACAACTCATCAGGTTTTTGATGTATCTGGTTAACACCGGACCAAACATTTGCTTTGCTATCAACACTCTTAGTCAGTTCATGGTGGAACCCAAAAGAGTGCACTGGACAACAGCAAGGCACATCTTGAGGTATGTACGAGGAACAGTCAGATTTCGTGTAAGGTATGCCCGAGGAGAGGATGTTAGACTCAGTGGATTAACGGATGCAGATTGGGCAGGAAGGTCAATGGACAGGAAAGTACCTCTGGGCACTGTTTCAGCGTTGGATTAGGTATGGTGTCTTAGTGCAGTAGGAAACAGAAGTCAGTAGCATTGAGCACAGCTGAAGCAGAGTACATGGCAGCTAGTACAGCTACATGTGAAGCCATCTGGCTTCAGAAACTTCTTGTGAGTCTATTCAGGAGAAAGATGGAGCCGACTAGCGTTTACTGTGACAATCAGAGTTATATCAAACTCTCTGAAAATCCAGTTTTTCATGATCGATCCAAACATATTGACATCAGGTGTCATTTTATCAGAGACTGTGTTCAGCATGGGGCAGTACAACTCCATTAAATTCCCACAGGAGAACAAACAACATATATACTCACTAAAGCTCCGGGGAGGATTAAGTTCACTCAGTTCAGGGGACAATTGGGTATGACTGAAAATCCATTTCAGTGGTCAATGGATCTTCGGTGCAGTTGAAGGAGGGAGTTGCAGTACAATAGAAGTTGGCAACAGCATGCAGAGTCAGCAACAGTACAGTTGCAACTTTTGCGCGGTATTGATGAGCAACATCAAAAACACAGCAGTAGATGTTACAGAACTCAGAGCAACACATTGAGTTGTCTTGCTAGAGCACTTTCCTTGCTAAGAGGGAGTGTTGATTTATGGTAGCATCAGATGTGCTCTAGCCTTGTGACCTTGTATATAAGCTAAAACACATGTATTCCATAATACCCAGAAAGGATTTTGGAAAATTCCACTTAGAGATGGTTTAATTAAATTAATTAATCGTTTTTTAATGTTTTCCCAAGTCTAAATTTAGGGAAACTGATTAATTAAAGGGTATTAATTAAACTAACTGTCAATCTTCTAGATGAAGTCATGGATCACCTCCAAGTTAATCTTAGCTCTTGATTATGTTTTAATCTTGGCCGTTGAAGGGTCAACGAAAGATTATAAGGAGGGTGAGGTGCCTATGGAAAATACATCAGACAGAGAAAGAGTCTAGAGATCGATTTCTTCAGCTGAAGGAAGTATCGAAGTGATTCTCGATTGCAAAGAGGGGAAGGTGAAATCTTCACGAGGGAGAATTTCTGAAGGATAAAGAGTACAAGAAGAGAAGAGAGAAGGGGGCCATAGCAGCAATGCAAAGATAGCCAAGCAGCAGTTATGCTAGGCCAGCACAGAGCAGCAGAGGGAGTTTCGATTTCAGTTGGAGAGGCAACTGAGGGTTCATCTAGTATCCGGAGGGCATTTCTGGAAGGGAAGAAAACTCTAGTCTCGCACAACAGTGAGCACCGAGGCAGTCATAACGAGCAGCAACAGCAGTGACGCAGTGACAGTGTGGGGGACAGTCACTGCGCAGAATTTACACAAAGCTACTCAGTGTGGGTGCAAGTCAGTGCCAAAACTTCGTGGTGAAGTGAGATTTTCCTCACTAAGCATTTTCTCATCAGATTTCTTTAGGTGATTGATTGATAATTACAATCACACATTTGTACTCAAAATTTCTGCATAATAAAGAAACCCTCAGATCTGCTGCACTGGTTTTCCTGAATTGGGTTTTCCAGGGGACAATTGGCCAAAAATAATAGTGTCTATGTGTGAATATTTGTGCTATTTCTTTTATGTTGTTTATTGATCGTGAAGTCTACAACATATTTTATTTTGTTATTTAACACAGTGAAATGTTAAATAATTGTGTTCGAGAATGCAATAGAAGAAATTTAATAAGTAGCTGCAGTAGAATTCTACGTTATAGAATTTTCACAAAGGAATCACCTCATAACACCAAGAGAACGTCTGTTTTGTAACCCCAAACTCTTGATTTTATTAATATGCCAGTACAAAATGACAGAGTTTCCTCAAGCTCGATAGCTCATGACATGATACAACACAAGAGCCCTTGACTCTATTATATAGATAGTTGGGAGCAATTCCCATGGAAGAATGCATGTGAGAACTGAACTTGGATCAAATCCCAAGGAAAAATAAACCAAGTTCGATGTGGAAAAGACAAAGACACCAGAGCAAAACCGAATTCCTTTCGTGCACACCAAGGGAAATCGAATTCCCCATATGATCCAATGAATTCATCCATGAGCGAAATGAAGTCTTGTGCTACATCTAGTCCAGCACTGCAAACTTGAGCGAATTGAAATCTTACATGTGGATGATCTCGGTGTACCTTTGCGTAGGCCCCTGAGAACTGCGTGATTTCTGTAGTTGACTGCGCAGTCTGGGCCCAAGGAAAAGCATAAATGCTCTGAGTGAAATTTTGAGTGTCATTGCACTCCAGATAACGCGTGAGAAGAGGTCCCCACGTGGTCTCCAGTCAACTGATCCTGTAGAATATGTGAAAATTTCTGAATATGCTCAAACAAAAACTATACTATTAAATTTCTAATTTACTTCTCCTTCTTACATTAAGTTATTAATCTAAAATCTTCAACATTAGCATCGAAGTAAATATATTAACAGCCTACACAAGCAAATCTAAACTGAATAACATGCACAATGACAAAGTGACACACAAGGATTTTTTGGACAACTGTCCCCGGAAAAACTCAATGCGGGAAAACTGGTCTTCTGGCTGCTAGAGGGGTTTTATTATTAAGCAGATTCTAAGTACAACAGATCTAGGCACCAAACTGGTTAACCCGACAGAGAAATAAAAGATTGTAGCTATACCTTTGTTCTGGGGACAAAAAAACTAACTGATTCACACCCTCAAACGGGATTTACAGAACTCAGCCTTTTCCGGTCTGCAGAAACCCCAGCGCTGTTGTAAAGCCCTCTGCGTCAGCCTTGATGGCCTGTGTCAACCTCTACGCTACTCAGGAAGGGCATGCGTCACCCAGACTGGGTTACGTTGCCCTGGCTGGGCCTGCATCAACCCTGATGGCCTCTTGCTGCCCCTGCACTGCACTTTCTGTATCTGTGTCAAGCCTGTGTAGCTCTTGATGCCTATGCGCTGCCCCTGCTGGGCTCTTCGCTGAGCTGTGTAGCTGTTGTTTCTACGCTGCCTTAGTCTTTTGCTTCTCTGCCCTCATTGTACTCTTGGCCTGGGATCAAACCATCCCCCTCGCCAATACTGACCCTCGCTACAGCTGAAACACTTCTGAAATTCTTAGCACACCACGCCCTAGAATTCCAACTTAGTTTCAGTGCTCTATCGCTATGTATTCTCCAACTGACCCCAAGCCCTCTTCTTATACTTTTCTTGTTGAAACTTCAACGACCGTGATCTAATCTGTAATCGAGGGCTAAGATTAGAAGATGCTTGATTCGTGTGACTTAAGTCATTTTCATCACATGTTTAATTTAATTAACTTTAATCTTTTAATTTTCCTAAGTTAGACTTAGGGTCCTTAATTAAAAAGATTAATTAATTAAATATCTCTTAAACAATATAGAATTTATTAAATCGCTTTCTGGGTCTTGGAGATCTTATGTACTCTAGTCCCTCCACAAAGTTTGGGAGCTACAGCTCATCCAATGCTACCCAAACACCCCAAAATCTCAACAAAATATTCCTTTGATGCCCAATTTCCTTTAATAAATTTGAGCTTCCTTTTGTGTAACTATTGCTAAGAGGGAGTGTTTGTTTTTGTAGCATTGGATGTGTTCTAGCCTTTGTTGATTTCTACAGCATCGAGAATGGTTCTAAGTCTCATTTTTGGTATAGAGGCTTGGACAACAGCTATCCAAAAAACCAATAAATTGTTTGTGGAAATTCCACTTGGATATGACTTTATTAAAATAATTAACTATTTTAATGCAAACCCTAAGTTTAAACTTAGGGAAATTAAATAATTAAAGGGTATTAATAAAGCAGAGTGTGAATCTTGTAGAAAACAAAGATCAAGTCATCTTTTAATCCGATTCATTGATTAACGATATAATCTTGGTCGTTGATTCATCAGCAACAAGACTATAAGAAGAGACTTGAGGGCCATTTGGAAATGAAGCCGGGAACACTCTCAGTACTCGAAGGAAATCGATTCTGAAGCAAGAGAATTCGATTTCAGTGGGTGAGATTGTAGAGGCAGGGTTGCAGAAGCAGAAGCAGGGAGAAGTCAGTTATTGGGAAGTAAAAGTCAGGAGGATGAAGGGAAGGGTGAGCTGATCAGTAGCAAGACCCCCAAAATGCAGAATCACACAGTCCAGGGAGAGACTGCATAGAGCTCTCATGCTGGATGACGTAGAGGGTGAAGGATATCACTTCAAGGGTCTGAAGTTTGTCTGGAGGTTCCAGAAAATTCAGCCAGGTGTTTGCTAATTTTATCTTCTCGTCAGACTCCTGTAAATATACTTTCCATTTCTGAAGACAAATACAAAACCCTCATCTGCTACACTGGTTTTGCCACATTGGGTCTTTCCAGGAATAATTGTCCAAAATAATTATGTTCATATGGTTGTTTCTATTGTGCTACTTGTGTAATTTATCTTTCTGTTCTTATGCTCTTGATGATAGTGAAGATTTGCAAATGTGTTTATTTCAGAATTTACTGAAGCAGTATATATTCAGACCAAAGTTCCTCATAGAGCCTTGTGGAAGGTAACTCCTGAGAGTGTGTTCACAGGCAGCAAGCCAGAATTGAGCCACATCAAGATATTCAACATGGTGTACTGCCACGTTCCAGAGTAAACGAGAAAGAAGTTGGATCAAACTACAGAAAAGGGTTTCCTGGCGGGCTATAGCGAGAATGCGAAGGCATTTCGCATCTATATTCCAGAGAGCAGGAAAATCATGGTAAGAAGGGATGTAAAATTGCTGGAGGAGAGAGCCTTTAGGAAATCTCGAGAAATGGCCACAGATGTGCAAATTAAGGAGATTCCACTAGTACAACCTCAACGTCCTATAGAGGATAGGTCAAGTGCCTCTCTAAGGCACAATGATTCTGAGGAGAGCTCCTCTGAAGAAGAACATGAAGGAGAGCAGCTAAGACCACCCACCACTAATGGGAGAACAAGGAGAGAACTTCAACAAATTCTCAAGGATGTAGAAGAATTTGTTGGAGCCCCTAGAGAAAGAAAGAGGATAAGGAAGCAACCAGACAGATATTAGGCACTGGTAGCTCAGGTTGGTGAACCGTCCACCTTTCGGAAAGCAACTCAGCATCGAGTATGAGTGGATGCCATGGTGGAGGAGCATAGCTCCATCATGACGAATGATTTCTGGGAAGTAGTCCCTAGACCAAAGTACAAATCAGTTGTACGATCCAGATGGATCTACAAGATCAAATATGCTACAAATGGCAGCATACAGAAGTTCAAGGCAAGATTTGTAGCTAAGGGGTATGCACAGAAGGAAGGCATTGATTATGAGGAAACCTTCGCCCCAGTAGCTCGCTACACTTCTATTAGATCTGTCATCTCTCTGGCTGCGCAGATAGGATGGGAGATTCACCAGATGGATGTCAAGACAACATTCTTGAACAAGGTGATAGAGGAGGAAGTGTACATAGAACAACCAGAGGGTTTCAAGACATATGTGCAGAAGACTCATGTTTGTAGGCTTAAGAAAGTCTTGTATGGCTCAAAAAAATTCCCCAGGGCATGGTATGGACGAATTGATAGCTACTTGCAGAAGATGGGGTTCATCAAGAGTGACGCATGTGGGAATTTCTGAATCTTTACACTTTATGCAAAAATTATTTACTGTTAATCTGGTTATGCTCCTCCTACTTAGACAAGTTATTAACTGAATAAATTCCAGTTAAAATCGAAGAAAAACACATAACAGATCTCCACCAATCCAGATCTAGAACAGATTCATGCACACATAGACAAAGTGACACAGTTATTTCTGAACAAATAGTCCTCGGAAAAACCCAATGCGGGAAAACCGGTCTTCTGGCTACTGGAGGGTTTTATTATTATGAATTTTTTGAATACAACAAGCCTAGGTTCTAGATCTGGAAAACCCGACAAAGAAATATTAGATCTACAACTCATTGGCTGATAATGACTAATCCACACCCTCAAACGAGATTTACAGAACTCAGCCAAAATTAGGGCCTAGAAACCCCAGCACTGCCCATGAAGGATTTGCGTCAGCCTCTGAAGCCCCCCTGACCCTCAGCGCTACTCCAGAAAGGGCTATGTTACCCTAGACTGGGTGACGCGGTCCCTACGCTGCCCCTTAGGGTCTCTGAGTAACCCCTGAGGGCTTCCAGCGGAAAATTACGTTGTCTTTGAGGGACTGCGTATCACAGTTGCTGCCCTTCCTGCTGCTGCCCTCCTGCTTCTCTGCGCTACCTCTCTAAGTTGATCTCTGCCTCTTGTTGATTCTAGACCTTGGGATCAGATCATCCCTTTGGCCTAAATTCCCCTCTCTGCAGCTGAAACACTTCTGAGAATTCTTAGCAAACGCGCCCTAGAATCTCAGCTTAGCTTCAGTGCTCTGCCTCTGTGTGTCTTTACAAATGACCCCAAGCCTTTTCTTTATACTTTTCTCGTTGGCAACCAACGGCCATAATCAGATCTTGAATCAATGGCTAAGATTAAAAGAAAGCTTGATCCGTGTGACTTAAGACAATTTCATCACATGTTTAATTAAATTCACTTTAATTATTTAAGTTCCCTAAGTTTAATATTTCCTAAACTAGATGAAATTTCCCAAATCAATTTCTGGGTCTTGTAGATCAAGTGTACTCTAGTCCCTCCACAAAATTTGGGAGCTAGAGCACAACTGATGCTACCCTAAATACACAAAATCTCAACACTGCCTCTTAGCATCAAGGGTGTGTTCTAGCAAAATATCACACTATGCATTACATGATTTTGGGCATTGGTTCTGTGTTGCTGATGCTTGGCCTGCTGCCACTCAACTCTGCGCTACTGCTACCATTCTGTACTGCTACTCATGACTCTGCCACTGCCACTGCAACCTCTGTATTGCAGCTCCCTCTCAATATGCTGCATCTGTGCTGCTCATAACACTGCCACTACTGATCTGTTGCACTGTAACTTCAGTTGTTCAGAGAAACAACTGAATCTCCTACCCAATCTTTGACAGACAAGTCAGATGGGCTGCATCCTCATCACTATAGCTCTATAGGCTACAGATCTATGTTGGCATTTGAAGAATGATGCACAACTACAGGTTTGCTTGCGTAAGCAGACTCCCTCTACACTACTAAAGTCACATCAGCCCTTGTGCTGAAATCTCTCACGCTGTTGTTGCACTGCATTGTCCCTCTGAAGCCTTCTGCGTTGCTGCAGCTCTGCACTGCGTAAGCAACTCTGCTCTGCGCTACTGAAGTCACATTAACCTCTATGTTGTTGCTGCTTCTACACTACTGCTGCTCTGATCTGCACTGCTCCTCCCAGTCTTCAAATATGCCTCTGTTTCATCTGTGATCTATGCACCCACTGCTCCACTTGTCCCGCTACTGTCTTAGGGCTGCCGTAGCTCGCATGTGATCCAAGAGATGAGCTGCTCAAGGATCCCGCCTTACTTCTATGTAGCTCCTCTACATATCCATGTCACCCCACCTTCGTGGTTCATGAGCACTCGTGGCTGCATCATCTTCTGACCCATCATCTATCACGGCTGCTTTGGAAGAAGAGGCTTCCTTCTCCTTTTTCTTCTGAGGACAATAGCTGGAAAAATGTCCCATTTCAACACACTGGAAGCACTTTCTCTTTGAGAGATCCTTCTTCTTCTTTGGTTGCCTCTTTGATGCCAAGGCTGCATCTTCCTCATCTTCCTTCTTCACTTTGCTCGATCTAGAGATATACTGCTTCTTGGTGAATCTGCAGAGTTCTTCTTGACGCAGAACTGACCACAAGCTGTCCCAATCTGGGAGGTCCGCTCTGCCCAAGATACTTTGGACAAAGGTTTCCCACACATCTATGACTACATTGAGGGCAGTCCTAACCATCAAATCTTCTTCCACCTTAGCACTAGTTGTTGTCAACTCATCTCTGATCGACTGCAGTCTGAAGAGGAAATGCTCCATGTCTTCTTCCTTGGCCATCATGAATTACCTCATTTGTGTCTCCAACAACATCTTTCGTTGACAGATTTTCCCTCATATAGGGAGATCAAGGCCTTCCACATCTCATTAGTTGTCTTCTTCTCAGCTAAGTGTGGTACAATATGGTCCTTGATTCCATCCATAATCAGTTGCTTGACATGCCCAACAGCCTCCTTATGCTTCCGAAGGAGATCCAGATGTGTCGGTGTGGCCAGAGTTTGCTCTTTGCTCTACATGGTCTCTAAGATTGTATACCTCAAGGACTATCAAGATCCTTGCCTTCCAAATTAAAAAGTTTGAGAGGCCATCCAGCCTGTCTTGATCACGCAGTCCATGAGGATCCATCTGTTCAGAATGTGTCGGAACTTCCTTTTCTCTTTGCTAGAGAAATGGATCTAAGGCCCTTGGTGAAACAGGCACCTTCTGCTCTCTCTGACAACTGATTTCCCTCCTTGAAAATCTACCAAATCAACTACGATTCAACTCTCTTTGATCCTCTAATCAACCTACAAGTTTCTTTGGCTAGAAACTCTCTAAGAAGCTTATCTCCTCCCGCTCTTTGTCACTTGTGCTTAGGCTAAAAATCTGAAAAAATCAGAAATTTAACCCGACCAGCACCTTCTGAATTTCTGCAGCGTTTCTTCAGTCCTTTCTAGATTTGACAGATTCAGATCTGCATCACACTAGCTGGCTTTAAACTGTTCCAGTGCAATTTCTGAGCTTCCTCTACGCAGTAATTGCGTGGGCTTGCTAAGAGACAGCGTTAGACTGCGTCACCTTTCCCTCTGCGTGAATTTGCCTTTGAAAACTACGTTGTCCCTTCAGATTTGCATTTCTGCTACTTTTCTAGTTGCTTCCTGTAGCTAGAACCTGCATATTCTTGCTAGTGACCCTCCTAGATCTACAATTGCTCTGAAACCATGTGGAAATTTCTTAATCTTTACAATTTATGCAGAAATCATTTACTGTTAATGTGGTTATGCTCCTCCTACTTAGACAATTTATTAACTGAATAAATTCAAGTTAAAATCGAAGCAAAACACATAATAGATCTCCACCAATCCAAATCTAGAACAAGTTCATGCACACACAGACAAAGTGACAGTTATTTCTGGACAAATAGTCCCTGGAAAAACCCAATGCGGGAAAACTGGTCTTCTAGCTGCTGGAGGGTTTTATTATTAAGAATTTTCTAAATACAACAAGCCTAGGTTCTAGATCTGGAAAACCCGACAGAGAAATATTAGATCTACAACTCACTGGCTAATCTAGGGCCAAAATAATGACTGATCCACACCCTCAAATGGGATATACAAAACTCATCCAAAATTAGGGCCTAGAAACCCCAGTGCTGCCCCTGAAGCCTCTGGGTCAGCCTCTGAAGCCCCTCTGACCCTCAACGCTGCTCCGGAAAGGGCTGCGTTACCCCAGACTATGTGACGCAGTCCCTATGCTGCCCCTTAGGGTCTCTGAGTAACCCCAGAGGGCTTCCAGTTGAAAATTACGCTGTCTTTGAGGGACTGCGTAGCACCTGTGTAGCACAGTTGCTGCCCTTCCTGCTGTTGCTCTCCTGCTTCTCTACGATGCCTCTCTAAGTTGATCTCTGCCTCTTGCTGATTCTAGACCCTGAGATCAAGTCATCCCCTTGGCCTAAATTCCCCTCTGCAGCTGAAACACTTCTGAGAATTCTTTGCAAACCCACCCTAGAATCTCAGCTTAGCTTCAGTGGTCTGCCTCTGTGTGTCTTTACAAATGACCTCAAGCCTTTCCTTTATACTTTTCTCGTTGGGAAACCAACAACCATGATCATATTTTGAATCAATGGCTAAGATTAAAAGAAATCTTGACCCGTGTGACTTAAGACAATTTCATCACATGTTTAATTAAATTCACTTTAATTATTTAAGTTCCCTAAGTTTTAACTTAGAAAGTACATTAAAATAATTAATTAATTTAATATCTCCTAAACTGGATGAAATTTCTCGAATCAATTTCTAGGTCTTGTAGATCAAGTGTACTCTAGTCCCTCCACAAAATTTGGGAGCTAGAGCACAACTGATGCTACCCCAAATACACAATATCTCAACAACGCAGACCCCAACCTCTACTACTTGAGAGTAGGAGATGAGCCGCTTATTCTTGTACTTTATGTGGATGACCTATTTTTGACAAGATCATCCAAGCTCATCAAAGACTGCAAGGAGAATCTGGCGACAAAATTCGACATGAAGGACCAGGGGCCGATGCACTATTTTCTTGGATTGGAAGTGTAGGAGCAGAAAGGGGAAATCTTCCTAGGGCAAGGAAGATACACGACAGAAATCTTGAAGAGATTTCAGATGGAAGACTGTAGACCATGGTCATGCCAATGATTACTAACTGGAAGAAGATAGACACATCGGAGGATGATGAGGCTGATCCCACCTTGTAAAGACAACTCATTGGATCATTGATGTATCTGGTCAATACTAGACCAGACATTTGTTATGCAGTGAATACCCTCAGTCAGTTCATGGTGGAACCAAGGAGGGCTCACTAGGCAGTAGCCAAACATGTTCTCAGATACCTGAGTGGGACAGTCGAGTATGGGTTGAAGTACACCAAGGGAAATGAGGTCCAATTGAGTGGGTTCACAGATGCAGATTGGGATGGAAGCACAATGGATCGGAAAAGTACCAGTGGGTACTGTTTCAGTCTCGGATCAGGAATGACCTCCTGGTGCAGCAGGAAACAGAAGTCCGTAGCACTGAGCTCAGCCAAGGCAGAGTACATGGCAGCGAGCACAGCTTCGTGTGAGGCCATATGGCTCCGCAAGTTACTCTTGAACCTGGTCAAGAAGCGGATGGAACCGACCGGGATTATGTGCGATAATCAGAGTTGCATTAAACTCTTTGTAAATCCTGTGTTTCATGACCGGTCGAAACACATTGACATTTGGTGCCACTTCATCAGGGACTATGTCCAGAGGGGAGCAGTAAAGTTGCGATACACTCCTACAGAAGAATAGGTGGCAGATATCCTCACAAAGGCTCTAAGTAAGATCAAATTCACTTACTTCAGAGAGAATATGGGGATGGTCGAGAACCCTTTCCATTAGAGGAAAGGGTGGTCTTCAGAAGAAGAGGGAGCTGCAGTACAAATGCTGCAGTGGCAGAGGCAGTGTCAGGAGGTAGCACTACACGAAGCAACAACGCAGAGATTAGGGGCAGCAGCTAGGACAACATCAGCGCAGCAGACATTATAGAGTTAGAGCAGTGCAACAGTGTATTGCTTAAACACTTTCCTCACTAAGAGGGAGTGTTGATTTCTATAGCATTGGGAAGTGTTTTAAGTCTCATTGTTGGTATAGAGGCTTGGACTGCAGTTATCTAGAAAACCCAGAAATTGTTTGTGGAAATTCCACTCGAATATGACTTTATTAAAGTAATTAATTATTTTAATGCAGACCCTAAGTTTAAACTTAGGGAAATTAAATAATTAAAGGGTATTAATAGAGCAATGTGTGAATCTTCTAGAAAACAAAGATCAATTCATCTTTTAATCTGAGCCATTGATTAACGCTATAATCTTGGTCGTTGATTCATCAACAAGCAGACTATAAGAAGAGACTTCAGGGTCATTTGGAAATTAAGTCGGGGATACTCTCAGTACCGATTCTGAAGCAAGAGAATTCGATTTCAGTGGGTGAGATTGTAGAAGCAGGGTTGCAGAAGCAGAAGGAGGAGGGAGGAGTCAATTATCGGGAAGCAGAAGTCAGGAGGATGAAGGGAAGGGTGAGCTGATTAGCAGCAAGACCCCATCCACGTAGAATCATGCAGTCCAGGGAGAAACTGCGCAGAGCTCTCATGCTGGATGACACAGAGGGTGAAGGAGGTCACCTTGGGGGTCTGAAATTTGTCTGGAGGTTCCAAAAAATTCAGCCATTTCTGAAGAAAAATACAAAACCCTCATTTGTTGCATCGGTTTTCTCACATTGGGTTTTTCCGGGGACAATTTTCCAAAAATAATTTTGTTCATATGGTTGTTTCTATTGTGGTACTTGTGTAATTTATCTCTCTGTTCTTATGCTCTTGATGATAGTGAAGATCTGCAAATGTGTTTATTTCAGAATTTACTGAAGCATCTGTAAATAACTTATCTCATAAGTAGGAGAAATAAAACAAGTATTGCAGAAATATTTTCCTTCTCGAAACTTTCACAGCCTTGAGATTTGGCAAAGAGGTTAGAATACATGTATTCTCCAATACCCAGAAATCGTTTCTGGAAAGTGACGACTTAATTAAATTAATTAGCCAGTTTTTAATATTTCCTAAGTCTAAACTTAGGAAATATGATTAATTAAAAGGAATTAATTAAGTCATGGTGAGAATCTTCTAGAAAAAGACTTGGATCGAGCTCTATTTAATCTTAGCCATTGATTAAGATTTAATTGTGGCCGTTGTATTGAGATTTTGTGTATTTGGGGTAGCATCAGTTGTGCTCTAGCTCCAAAACTTTGTGGAGGGACTAGAGTACACTGGATCTACAAGATCCATAAATGGATTTGGGAAATTTCATCTGGTTTAGGAGATATTAAATTAATTAATTATTTTAATGTATTTACTAAGCTAAAACTTAGGAAAATAAAATAATGAAAGTGAATTTCATTAAACATGTGATGAAATTGTCTTAAGTCACACAGATCAAGCTTTTTTTTAATCTTAGCCATTGATTCAAGATTTGATCATGGTCATTGATTTGTCAACGAGAAAAGTATAGAGGAAAGGCTTGGGGTCATTTGTAAGACACACAGAGGCAGAGCACTGAAGCTAAGCTAAGATTCTAGGACAGGGTTTGCTAAGAATTCTCAAGAGTGTTTCAGTTGCAAAGAGGGGAATTTAGACCAAGGGGATGATCTGATCCCGGGGTCTAGAATACACAAGAAACAGAGAAAAGATCAGCAAGGACAACGCAAAGGAAGGCAACAGCGGCAGCAATAGACGGCAGCAACAGCAGCAATAGATAGCAGCAGTGTCTTTCAGGGGCAGCGCTAGGTTTTCTAGGCCTAAATCTGGCTGAGTTATGTAAATCCCGTTTGAGGGTGTGGATCAGTCATTATGTTTGGTCTTAGATCAGCTAGGTACTACAGATCTAGAGTTTTCTGTGTAGGGTTTTCTAGATCTGGAACCCAGAGTTGTGTATTTAGAAATATTCTTAATAATAGAGCCCTCCAGCAACTAGAGACCGGTTTTTCCACATTGGGTTTTTCCAAGGACAGTTTGTCCAGAAATCACTGTTTCACTTTCTCTATGTGTGCATGTGCTTATGCTAGATCTGAATTGGTAGAGATCTGTTATGTGCTTTGCTTTGATGTTAACTTGAATTTATTCAGTTGATAACTTGTATAAGTAGGAGAAGCTTAACCAGATTAACAGTAATAATTTATGCATAAGAATATCAGAGCAATTACAGATCTAGAAGGGTCACCAGCTAAAGAATCTGAAGGATCTAGTTGCAGAAAGCAACTGGAAAGGCAGCAGAAAAGCAGATCTGAAGGGACAACGCAGTTTTCAGGAGCAGATTCATGTAGAGGGAAGGGAGGCATTGTCCAGTGTTGTGTCCTAGCGAGCCCACGCAATTACTGCGCAGAGGCAGCTCAGAAACAATGCTGGTTGGGTCTGAAGCCAGCTTGTGTGATTCACATATGAATCTGTCAGATCCAGAAAAGTTGTAGAAAATTCAGAAGAGCTAGTGGGGTTAAACTTCTGAAGTTTTCAAATTTTTAGCCTTAACACAGGTGACAAAGGTTGGGAAGAGATCAGCTTCTCAGAGAGTTTCTTGCCAAAGGAAACTTGCAGTTTGATCAAAGGATCAAAGAAGAAGCTGAATCATAGTTGATTTGGTAGATTTCCAAGGAGGGAAATCAAGTGTCAGAGGGAGCAGAGGGTGCCCAGTTCGAAAAGGACCCTAGATCCAGATCTCTAGCATAGAGAAGAGGAGCTCCGACACATTCCGAGTAGATGGCTCTTCATGGACTCCGTGATCAGGATAGGCTAGAGGGCCTCTCAAACTTTTCGGTATGGAAAGCTAGGATCCTGATTGTCCTTGAGGCATACGGTCTAAGAGACCATGCAGCGCAGACCTTGGCCACACCAACAGATGTGGCTTTCCTACAAAAGCGTAAGGAAGTTGCTGGGCATGCCAAGCAGCTGATTATGGACAGTATCAAGGACCATATTGTGCCACAGATAGCTGAGAAAAAGACAGCTAATGAGATGTGGAAGGCCTTGACTTCCCTATATGAGGGAAAATCAGTTCAAAAAAAGATGTTGTTGGAGGCCCAAATGAGGTCATTCATGATGACCAAGGGAGAAGACATCGAACATTTCCTCTTCAGATTACAGTCAGTCAGGGATCAACTGACTGCAACGGGTACAACCGTAGATGATGCAGGGATAGTCAGGACTGCCCTCAATGCAGTCACGGATGAGTGGGAAACCTTTGTCCAAAGTATCTTGGGGAGAGCGGACCTCCCAGATTGGGACAGCTTGTGGTCGATCCTGCGGCAAGAAGAACTACAAAGGTTCACCAAGAAGCAGCACAGCCTTGCGTTGAGCAAGGTTAAGAAGGAAGAGGAGGAAGATTCAGCCTTGGCATCAAAGAAGAAGTCGAAGAAGAAGAAGGATCTTTCAAGGATCAAGTGTCCCATTTCGCCAGCCATTGTCCAGAAAAGAAAGAAGGACAAGGAAGCATCTTCTTTCAAAGCAACGGTGGCGTATGATAGGTCAGGAGATGATGTAGCCATGAGTGCTCATGAACCACGAAGGTGGGGGGTGACATGGACATGCAAAGGAGCTATCACATCAAGGCGTGATCCTTGAGCAGCTCATCTCTCGGATCACAAGCAAACTACGACAGCCTTAAGACAGTAGCGGAACAAGTGGAGTAGTAGAGGCATAGATCACAGATGAGGGAGAGGCAGAGGCAGATCTGGAGGCTGGGAGGAGTAGCGCAGAGCAAAGCAGCAGCAGCAGTAGCAACGCAGAGGCTGATGTGACTTAAGCAGCGCAGAACAGTGCTGCTTACGTAGTGTAGAGCTGCAGCAACGCAGAAGGCTTCAGAGGGACAGTGCAGTGCAGCAACAGCGTGATAGATTTCAGCACAAGGAGCTGATGTGACTTCAGCAGTGCAGAGGGAGTCTGATTACGTAGGCAGAGCTGTAGTTGTGCATCGTTCTTTAGATGCCATCACAGATCTGTAGCCTATGGAGCTTCAGTGATGAGGATGCAGCTCATTTGACTTGTTTGTCAAATATTGGGCTGGAGATTCAGTTGTTTCTCTCAACAACTGAAGTTGCAGTGCAGCATTTGAGAAGTGGCAGTGCTATGAGCAACACAGATGCAGCATATTGAGAGGGAGCTACAGTACAGTGGTTGCAGTGGTAATGGCAGAGTCATTGGCAGCAGTACAGAATGGCAGCAGCAGTGCAAGTGGAGTGGCAGGAGGCCAAGCTTCAACAGCACAGAACCAGTGCCCAAAATCATGTAATGCATGAGTGTGATGTATTGCTAGAGCACACCCTTGATGCTAAGGGGGAGTGTTGAGATTTTGTGTATTTGGGGTAGCATCAGTTGTGCTCTAGCTCCCAAACTTTGTGGAGGGACTAGAGTACACTGGATCTACAGGACCCAGAAATGGATTTGGGAAATTTCATCTGATTTAGGAGATATTAAATTAATTAATTATTTTAATGTATTTCCTAAGTTAAAACTTGAGAAAATAAAATAATTAAAGTGAATTTAATTAAGCATGTGATGAAATTGTCTTAAGTCACACATATCGAGCTTTCTTTTAATCTTAGCCATTGATTCAAGATCTGATCATGGCCGTTGATTTGTCAATGAGAAAAGTATAAAGGAAAGGCTTGGGGTCATTTGTAAGACACACAGAGGCAGAGCACTGAAGCTAAGCTAAGATTCTAGGGCAGGGTTTGCTAAGAATTCTCAATAGTGTTTCAGTTGCAGAGAGGGGAATTTAAACGAAGGGGATGATCTGATCCCATGGTCTAGAATACATAAGACGCAGAGAAGAGATCAGCATGGACAGCGCAGAGGAAGGCAGCAGCAGCAAACGGCAGTAGCAGCAGATGGCAGCAACAGACGGCAACAGCAACAGTGTGTTTCAGGGGCAATGTTGGGGTTTCTAGGCCTAGATCCGGCTAAGTTTTTTAAATCCCATTTGAGGGTGTGGATCAGTCAGTGTTTTTGGTCTTAGATCAGCCAAGTGCTGCAGATCTAGAGTTTTCTCTGTAGGGTTTTCCAGATCTGGAACCTAGAGTCGTGTATTCAGAAATATTCTTAATAATAGAGCCCTCCAACAGCGAAAGACCAGTTTTCCCACATTGGGTTTTTCCGGGGATAGTTTGTCCAGAAATAACTGTCACTTTGTCTATGTGAAAATGTGCTTATTCTATATCTGAATTGGTAGAGATCTGTTATGTGTTTTGCTTTGATGTTACCTTGAATTTATTCAGTTGATAACTTGTATAAGTAGGAGAAGCTTAACTGGATTAACAGTAATAATTTCTTCATAAGAATTAAGATTCAGAAATTTCTACACGTTGATGTCTCAATGAATGATTATAAGAAGAAACTTGATGGGTCTTGGAGAACACACTTGCAGTGTTCGATTTCACTGGCAGATCGATTTCCAGAGTAGCAACATTCAGTTGCCGGAGCAAGAGCTAGTGAGCTTGAAGTAGTGAGAAGGGGCTAAAGATAGTAAGGTTGGAGGAAGATTTTCCAGTTCCGGTGAGTGCATTGCAGAGAGACAGTGAGTACCACATAGAGGCAGCGCAGAGCTTCAGTTGGCAATTCCGTTTTTGCTGGGGAGCAAGAGATTTTCTAAGCCGAAAGCGGGTCAGGAGGCCCAAAGATGAAGGAGATTAGTCTTCCAAACAACAGTTGCAGAGACAGAAAGAGGAGAAGCAGTTCTGAGCTTGTGGGACACAGTATTGCATAGGTTGACGTAGTGACTGCACAGAGGCAGCAAGGAGCAGCTGAAATCGAGTTGAGGTTAGTGTCAGATCGCCTGTGGAAGTGAGAAATATTCTCACTAGTTTTACTTGCAGTCATTTCTCTATATTGGTTTGCTAGATTAAGCAACCATAGGTTTGTACTCAGATCTCTATCACTGCATAATAATCAAACCCTTAGCTGTTGCACCGGTTTTCCCGAGTTGGGTTTTTTCTGGGGACTTAGTCCAAAAATAACGGTGTCAAATTGTGTGTGTGTGTGTGTCTTTTCTTCCAACGTTTATTTTTCTTCCACAACATTTGTTTTGTGAAAGCTGCAGTGTGATAGTTTCGATATTTACCATAGAACACAGTAAATAATTTGCTTAATTTATTTGACAAATAGAATAAACTATATCAGTTGCTGTAGTTCGATACCAGGGAACGGAATTTTCACAAATTCCTTCATCATGACCCTAGTAAAAATGTACACATTAGTCAAGCAAAATCATTGATTAGGATGTTAAATGTTTTCTATCTCATTTTAATGCTTAGAGGGTGATCTTCATGATGAGGAACACAATATAGGCAACAATTTTAATATTTTGTAACTATTTGTTGTAGCATGATTTTCTTTGGACTCCAGAGGTCATTTGGAGCCTATCTTTTGAACTACTTTGATCCAAAGATGGATGGCACTTGGTGACATTTTGGTTACATGCATTCTTGCTATATATGTGAGAAATTTTGCATATTTGTGTATAATAATTTTGATTC
This sequence comes from Pinus albicaulis, assembly GCA_034641835.2. Lineage (NCBI taxonomy): Eukaryota > Viridiplantae > Streptophyta > Pinopsida > Pinales > Pinaceae > Pinus > Pinus albicaulis. Next base: position 336,422,347 of record CM076575.1, on the reverse strand, counting down.
ATATGGATGTAGATGAATTTTATGTTCTTTTCAAAATTTGAATACTTTATATATTTTTTGGTCGACCAATCTTTTGGTCTGGTTCTGATAACATTGCTGAGCATGCTGTGATCATTTTCCGTCAAGCAAACAAGGGGAAATCCATTGTTTTCATTGCCATGATTCATCTCATGAGATACAATGTAATATCCCCAAAGGGGAATAACCAGTAATAAACAGAAATACACCAATGCAGATATAGAAAATATAATAATGAACCAGATCACTGAATCATAGCACATGGAACACCAGAAACTGAGCCATTTTATTAATCAGGAAGTACATAGAGAGGAGTACAATAAATCAGAGCAAGTGCACCTATCCTTGCCCTAGGCAAGTGGAGACCCTCTCAACAGACAAATGGCTGCAACAAGGACAGCGTCCTAGCTGCTCTGCAAGCTGAAGATGAACTGCGCTGGAGCTGGGGCTGTAGACTGCAAACCCTCCACAATAGAAAACGCCGTCTCTGCTAGTGACAGCGCTGGAGACCCTCCAGACAATAGATCAGCCACTGAAGGCTAGAAAACGCTGTTGAGCCTGCCTCTCCCAAGTCTGCTCCTCAGATCAGCGTCCTACCAAGTGGATCTGCTCCTGAACACTCAGATCTGACAGATCTGAAGCCTCCAAACCAGATCTGCGTCCTTCTCTCCCTGATCTGCGTCCTCCCCTATCAGATTTGCCACCAAACCTTCAGATCTATACTGGATCTGACAATATCTCTTCAGATCTACAGCCTCTAGGGCTGGATCTCAGCAACCTTCGTATCCTGAATCAGATCTCACAATATTTCTTCGTATCCGCAACTCTCCAAGTCGGGATTCAGTGCAAAACCCCGGATCTGCAACATACAAGACTAGATCTCCAACATACAAGACTAGATCTGCAAGATCTATCCTTCCCAAAGCTGGATCTAACAATAAGCCTTCAGATCTGCAACCCTTACCTTCAGAAATGGACAGCGTCCTCACTCTAGGGCTAGACAACGTCCTTCTGCCTCCCAAAACAGCGTTTTCTCTGCCAATCCTGAACTGCGTCCTCCTTGGACAGCGTCCTTCCTCTCCTGCAAGGATCAGCGTCCTCTCTCCAGATGAGACAGCGTCCTTCTCCTTCAAGAATCAGCGTCCTTCCTTCTCTTGCTCTGCGCAGCCACAAGAGGGCTTTCTCCTCCTCGGATATGCTTCAGAAACTGCTGCTGCTCTGCTGCTGGAACTGAAAGATGGAACTCAGAAAAACCTTACTAGGGCGGGCACTCGAAGTCCCCCGAAGCTAAGGGTGAAACCAGAAAACCTTACCAGGGCTGGCACTCGAAGTCCCCCGAGGCTAAGGGTGAGATCTCCGACCGGAGACACTCGTGCACTAAACAGTGCTGCAGACCGACTAAACAACCGGCGTGCTAAAGCAGACAAAAGTCTAGCTCTCAATATCAATATCAAAATATGCATGATCCAAATGAGGTGAGAACCTCTCCTTTTATAATGCCAAACTCCCTCCAAAACTTAACTCTCCTTTGACCTGCGCAGTTTACTTTGGGTCAGCCTGATGCCTCCCCCATCATACTCATGTGGACCCCCAAGGCCCCCTCTCTTAAGTTACAACGTCAATCTACTAGAAAAGAACACTTTATTATAAAGTGAGGTGACTAAAGTGAGGTGACCCCTCTTATTTCTCACTTTATTTATTATGTCTAGCTAAAGCGGCAAAATAAAGCAAAAATGAAATATTCCAATTAGCAAGGCTAATTGGGAATACTTTATATATTTTTTGGTCGACCAATCTTTTGGTCTGGTTCTGATAACATTGCTGAGCATGCTGTGATCATTTTCCGTCAAGCAAACAAGGGGAAATCCATTGTTTTCATTGCCATGATTCATCTCATGAGATACATTTATTTTTGTTTTGATTTGATTTTTCTATCATTCTATCATATCTTATGATTCACTTGACATCTTATACATCTTATATATTGATTTCATTTTGATATTTATGTAGCAATGTGCTTGTTTGATGTTGATGTTGCTTCAAAAGATAACAAATTGAAGAAAAAATGATTATTTTGTTTTGTTTTGAATGTTTCCAAATAATTTCCATTATTTTCCCTGATGTTTCCGATAATTTAAATTTTGAACCCCCAGCCAATAATTGTCGATAAGATAAATGTAGGATTGGTACATACCCCATGCCCCTCCAGATTCCAACGTATGACCTTGTAAGAAAAAAGTACATTAATTTCCCTACACATGGAACTTTGCTTACAAGTGGATCCCAGGCCTCTCTTGTTGATAGAGATCAAGTGTTAGATACCTAATCCTTAGGGATTCAGGTAAAATCTGTAAATATTCTTGTAAAGTGGTACAAAGAGTCCCAGGTGGATAGGAAGCATCATTCGGGTCTTAGAAGATGAAATCAAAGGTCATTCTGTTGTATTAATGCATGTCTTTACTTCATGAAATGCAAATTATGTGTGGAGTTCTTCCTCTGTCCAACAGTGGTATCAGAGCGATTCTAACTCCATGATTCCTGCTTAGAAATGTGCCTTTGTCTCTCTGCGCATAAAATCTGCCTCTTTGTCATTCTGAGCCCAGCAGATCTGTTCTTCTCTGGTTTGGCATTCCTGGATATTTGCTGAAAAAATATGCTAAGGATTACTCTATCAGATCTCATTGCAGCTTTGGTTGCAGTCAGGTGGATAATTCCTTCTTTGTATATGTGTCTGCTTGTTTTTGTCTGATATAAAAAGTTATTTTTTTCATTAAGTTGCTTCGTTCCTTTGTTGGCTGAATGCGATATTTGCTGAAAAATAATTCTAAGGATTAATCTACCTGGGCTCAGCCTGACCTTATTGCTGCTTTGGATGCATTGAGGTTGTTGCTTCCTCCTTTATCTATGTATTTGTATTCTTTGTATCATATAAGCATTTTCTCTTTAATTTTTTTGAAGCAAGTTACTTCCTTCCTTTGTTCACTGATTTTATAATATAACAGCTTTCTCTGGAAGAAAGAGAAGGGATAATGCTAAACGTGTGAATGTTAGAGAAACTTAGGTAATATTTATAAGTGTAGTCTAACTAATAGACGAAATGTTCTTTTTCAAGGCATTTTTTCTGGTTAATTTTAACCAATATCCAGTAGAGATTTTTAAAAACTTGAGTTTACATGGTTTAATCTTTAGAATTCAAGTTCTCCAAGTGTTTTTGAGGGTGTGGAATCCATTTATGCATTCAAAAATGTATTTTAATTTTTAAACAATAAAAAATGACATTTTTTTTTGAAATTGGATCGCAGGATTCTGGGGAGAAAGGCTATTTTGTCTATATAGCCCCCTGTCTTTCAATATTTCTAATTTCTCCTTTTCACCATTGGACACATGCATGGTCGGATCAAGTCACCTGCTTTCCTTTATTGCAGGCAACCTCTTTTGTTTAGTGGTTCATATTTGTCCATGCTTCATTCCTGTGTGGCCACTGGCTTCCCCTACATTATTTATATGTCTTACCACTCACCAAGGACTCGTAGACATTTTCCAAAATTTAATTTACCCAATAGGTTTATAGTGGCCTGTTTGTTATTTTCCTCTTATAGACGGTGTCTGTTACAAGGATGATGGAAACTATCTTTTTGAATTGGTAGGCTTCCTATGTGTGGTAAATACATTTATTATTTGATCCGCTGACATGATTACCTTGTTGAATGCACTGTTCATTATTAATGGCTGAGCAGGTATAATTGTCTAGGGGGAGAGAGAGTTGCATTTATAAGGCGTAAATGTCTATGTTTTTTTTTTTTTTTTGTAGTCAGAAGGTGTTAAGACATTTATTAACTTTCTTGCATTGGGATCAAGGTATTAGACTATGTTGGAATTTTGAATGTGCAGGTTATGCGCAAGCATCAAAGATATTTTCCAGTAGAGGATGCATCGAGTGGCAAGCTTTTACCTGCATTCATTTCAGTAAGGCATTGGCATTTTTTAAAAATAAGTCTATTTGCTTGTTAGATGACACTGGAAACAAAAATGTGAAGCAGAAGTTGCATGTTTATTGTTGAGAAAGATGACTTGATATTTGCTAGAATCTGGAAATTATCTCACTTAATACTATTTCTAGGTAGCAAATGGACAAGTTCACAAAATAACAGTTCGCAAAGGGAATGAAGCTGTCCTTAGGTGAGTTCAATGAAAAATTATATTCCAAGCACATCTTCATGTTCTTATAAGCGAAGTCATATTAAAATATTTTATTTGTCTGAATATTTTTAATCGAAATTGTCAGCCTTAGAATTTGGATGATAGTGGAACTATTTTTCATGGTAGTCATAGATGTTGCTGAAGCATAAAAGCTCAATTTTTAAAAAGTGAGTTAGGGGATTGAGTTGTGAGGATATTGTGACTATTTTCCATGAAGTAAAGAAGGGGAAATCAATTGTTTTCATTTAGATAAAGAAAAATATCTCTTTTACTGAAATTTTTAACATTACCATTATTGTTTCAAGATGTTTGAGAGTGGTTCCAACCTCATTGAATTTCATATGAAGAAAGTAAAATGTTGGATCCCATTCAAAATTAAGCGGATTTAATAGTTTTCAGGATTTCATGATTGGTAGTATTGCAATATTTCTACTAGATTCTGTGATGTATGAGGGTATGGAACTGACATTTAATCAAGAGCACCAAGCCCTCTATGTACCTCGACATTGGTGCCATTGACTATTGAATTCGTCTTTCATGACCATAGTAAAAATGTACACTTCACTTTAAAATCATTGATTAGGCATGTTAAGCTTTTATGTTTTATTTTAATGCTTAGAGGGTGATCTTGGGGAGGAGGATCCCAATATAATGATTTTGATATTATGTAACGAACAAAGTTCGTATACTTAGAGGAATGCTCTGATACGAATGTAACGAACAAGGTTCTTATACTCAGAGGAATGCTTTGATACCAATGTAATGAACAATGTTTGTTCTAAGCAATAAATCTTCAAAACACTTCAAAGACAAAGACATCCATAGTAGGGCAAATAATTATATATAAGAATATTTGAAAACAAGTGAGATGATGCTTACAATTGAGGGCGAGGGCCTGCTTATATACCTAGGCAGTATCTCTTCACAAAGGTCATGTCTTTAGAAAGATGTCTATTCACTACTAATTAATTATTTTTCAGTATTATTATTATTATTTATACTATTTGTATATATTTTATTCATAACATTGCCTTCCTCTTCAAAAAGCTTTGTCCTCAAAGCATATCGCTGACAAGGCATATCATCTGCCCTTTGTCTTTCTAATCTATTTTCATCTTTTGGAATTCTTTGATCTATCATATTCGTTGATACAAGATGATAAGATCCTCTAAGTGATAAACAAAATAGTCAAACTAAGAAGGGATCTGACCATCCTAAATCAATATTCTGTGGAATCTTTCGATTACTAGAACTTTTGATGAATTGTTATCATTGAAATGAATTGTGCACACTTCAATATTCTTGAGAACATAAGTTTTTTGTTTATGTTTTGAGTGATATAAATTCGTAGATTGATTGAGGTGTCTATTCTTGTGATTCAAATGTAGATAAAGAATTCTTTTTTGACCTTCCTTTAACATATGTGGTAATTTTCTGATTTGGTTTAGGTACTGATGTAGTTGAGTTATAGAATCTTCACTTGAAATCTCTGACGTTTGAACCGCAACTTTTGAGTACATATCACTTTAGTTGGTTTATCCTCTTCTTGAGTTGTGAGACTACATCAATATTCGTTCCTATATCTTCAGCTTGGACTGTTACGACTAGAGACTTTGATACATCTTTCGTGATTAGTTCTTCTAATTTTTTTTTCAATGATTGCTAATCATTTTTAAGTTTCTTAATTTGAGTGAGTAATTTCTCGCTATGGTCTAAAATCAAGTAATTTCTTCGTTTTTGTCAGCGGTGATTTTATCAACTTCCCTTTGCATATTTTTTACTTTCTTGAAGAACTACTTTTGAGATATCTTGTATGTCTTCTAGTGACATTGAATTTGGTTTCAATGTGATGTCATGTAGAGTTATTTTTTTCTTCCTGTAGGAAAATGTTAAAAAATTCTTCTTTGTATTTGGATGAAGGACCCTAGTGATTCGATTGAGGGGAACCCAAAATTATATCACTATTGTCGCAAAAGAAAGTTTTAATGGTGAATTGTGAGGAAAAAATATAGTCTCCAATACATAGTTGTAGATTGCCTACGTTATATTGTTTATTATTCATCGAATCCATCATTTCAATAATGTTCGATTCAGGAATCATTAATTGGTTAGCAGATTCAGTACTAACATAATTGTTATCTTGAGTAGGATCATAGAGATTATAACATCCTTTCCTATAAGTGATCCTTTGATTTTAAGTAGTGCTTTAACACATATTCTAAAGGTTTTAGGAAATATTCCATCACTCATCTCCATTTTTTATTTTGAATACTAAATGTGTTTGCCCCCCTTTTTTTTAATAAAATCTATATATATATTTTAAATATATTAATTTATAAAATTATTATAAAAAAGTTATATGATTTTATTATATAAATTATAATTTATATTATTTATAATTTAATTAAATAAAACTATACGATATCAGTAAACAAGTGATGCTTCCAAAACGTTTGACTAGTGGTCATGGTTGACAAACTGGGAATGGCATCAACAGGTTGTCGGGGGTAGGGAGACAACAGACTTGGCGTGGTTGGGGAAAAATACAGGTGACGAAAAGACGATGAGAAAAAGGGACAAGCGACATGGTGAGGGATCAAACAGTGGAAGTTTGGGAGCGCAATGCGACAGTTGTCGACGGTAAGAGATAGAACGTCGAGGGGAGCGAGAACAAAAGAATTCTAGTGCAGGGATTGTCGGCGGAATGGTTGATAGTTGACAGTAAAATTTGTAACAACGACAGGAGCAACAGGTAGCAGGCTAAATCTGCGGCGAGAATCACTGCAACAAAGTGACCACGTACGGAACAACAACTAACAACAACGGTGAAGTTGATGGTCTTTTAGGGCTCGTCACTGGAAATCGACTTGGTGTTTATTCGGCCTGTCGGTCAGTGGCTGGTCTACAATGCAGAGGGTCACACGGTTGTGGTGTGGTCGGCAGGGAAAATTTTAAGAATTGAAATCTATCTTAAAGTTTCGAAACCTTGGCGAATCTTACTAGTCCCTAACATGCAAATTATAAAATGTTCAGCGATATTTTTGTAAAAGTATTCAATTTTATAATGTTTTTATATAGTCTCTATAAAATTTTGGTGAATTTTAAGGTTTAATAATTTTAGGATATAAAATTTGGGCGAATCATTTTTAGGAAAAATGGAAATTGACGAATCTTTTTTTGGAAAAAAACATAGAAAATTAGCCCACCTGCGAATATTCGCCTCTAAAATTTTCCCTGGTGGTCAGCGCTATGGCGACAATGGATGGATGCCACCCAGTAACTTTTATTTTTTATTTTTTTTCTTGATTTTTTTATTAATTAATTTATTTATATTTTCATATAATTTTTAATTTATATTTTATTTAATGACTTTTTTTTCTCCTCGTTTTTATCTTTTGACTTTATAAATATATATACCCTTTTTTTTATATTTTATATTTATTTTTGTATAGGAGTTTTTTATTTTTTTGTATTATTATTATTATTTTTTTAATGGCCATGGGCCTAAAGGTGAAATGGAGAATCTACAAAGTTTTTGTAGAAAAACGCTTTGATCACACGACAACAAAGTTGACAAAAGTTTAAATGCTAAAGGCCAGATCACATTGGGTCTGTCTAGCGGTTGAGCTGCCAGAGGATCGAACAACTCTGATACGAATGTAACGAACAAGGTTCGTATACTCAGAGGAATGCTCTAATACCAATGTAATGAACAAGGTTTGTTCTATGTAGTAAATCTTCAAAACACTTCGAAGACAGAGTGTTAAATTTGGCAACTAGAGCCAAACTCCATGTTGCACTGCTAATATGATGGAGATGATATTTTTGTTGGATTCCTCTTTCGGAGAGGTGCAAGATTGATCTAAAGATCATCTTGTTTAGATGAGCAGAAGTTGGATTTTGAATTTATTTTCCACACGTGCAATTTGTCAAGGTCGGCCAGAATTGTAATGTAGGCTCACAATCTCCAAAAGTTGTGACACACACCCACAGTCATGGATATAAAAAGGAGAGACATGATCCTCATTTCATCATTCATTCATCTCACACATCTCTCTCTCATATGATTGGTTCATACAGCCTTAGAGGCTTCTCTCTCCTCCACACATGTGAAAACAGAGGCTGCAATTTTCATACTGGTTTAGGGCTTTTTTGGATAGCGTTGACTAGCGTTGATTTTGGTTCAGCTGTTGTGATTTGATCGCATTTTCTGGGTCAAAATTCTGATTTGGAGAGGCCGCAGCAGGAGGCACAAAAATCGAGGCATAACATTGACTTTGACTACTGTTGACGGCAACTTTGACTGTTGTTTTGACCGCATACTTTGACCACTACGTTGACCAGATTTGTGGACTGTTTTGGGCTGTATTTGACTTTGACTAAAGGCTGAGTTTGACCGAGTTTGATTGAGCTTCATTGGAGGTTGATTGACTGGTTTGACCAACGAAGACTTTGCTGGCTAGGGCATCCTGTTGCCTGCTGTAAATTATATTTTCTCTCTCTGTGCTGAATAAGAAGAATTATAAGAATTCTTGTGTCCCTTGTCTTGGCTTATCTTCTATCGATTTATTTATGTTCTATCAGCAATTACTATCAATGGTTATGTGATTGCATATCTGGAAATTGAATTGGGCTAATAAGAAAGATTGAAGTAAACTGCTCTAAGCATAGAACATACCATGGTTAACTAAAATTAACATGGTATTAGAGCGAAGGTGAAGACAAAGCCCAAGCATGACTGAGAAGAGCAATCACCGAAGTTGAATAGACAAGGACTTGGGTCAATGTCTTCCTCATCTTACTTCAAATCTGATGACAAGCTGAAAGATAAATCTGATTATCATGCTTGGAAAATGTTCTTGGATCTGACATTGGAGGAACAAGATGTTATGGACTATGTGCGGGGAAAGATCATTGAACCTCCATCAAATGCACCGGCTGCCACTAAAACAAAGTACAAGAAAGGGGAAAACAAGGCGAAGAAGATCATCGGGGATTCTATTCATAAGCACTCGGTTGTTTATATCTCATGTAATGTCCCCTAATAATTATAAAATAATAAATAATATAATATAATATAATTAAATAAATAAGTAAATAAATAATAAGTCAAGAGAATAATAAAAATAATAAATAAAATAGTAAAAAATTACTCGAGTTCTAAATAAAATAGTAAATAATAAAATGGAGTCCTAAACAGTGAATAAATAAGTGAAGTTAAGAGTTAATTAACAAAAGTAAAAAAAAGAAATAAATTAAGAAAGAGTTAAACTAAGAAACTATAAAAACAAGTTAACAAAAAAGTAAGTTAAATTAAGAAAAACACTAAATTAAGTAAAACTTAAAAATACAGAAATAAAAGTTGCATGTGGACACAGTGAATGTGTGCATGTGGTTCCCTTTCCATTGTTTGGTCTATTTAATAGACATTGAGGCAGATTCATGGATCATTCTTTCATCCATTCTCTAGAGAGAAAGGTATTGTGAGGCAAAGGATACCCTGACAATAATATGTTGATTGAGGGCTCGAGGGTGGCCAACTATGGAAAGATTATGTGCAGCTGAGCCTACGGTTGGGTGGAGAGTTGTCCCCAAAACTTTGTTGCAGTTAGCAAGATTTAAATAGCGTTCAACCTTATCGCCATTACAGGTAAGTCGTCTTTGCTCGTGTTTTTAAAAATTCTATGATGATTAGTTAAACAGTTTTTGGGTTGATTATTAATTGTTTATCTGATATAATTAATTGCATGTTAAATTTGGGGTTGTTACATCTCCGAGCTAGGTACATCTAAGGAGATGTATGATAAGTTGGTTGGCATGTTCAGGGCTAGCAATGCTAATCAAATTCTCTTTTTGAAGAACAAGTTGAAGAACATCAAGATGGACTAGGGAGATTCCATCCAATCTTCTTTCATGAGACTCACCGAAATCAAGAATGATCTCGTAGCTATTAGAGAGGTCATAGCTAACCGAGAGCTCACTTGCATTGGTCTTGGAGGACTGCCCCGACCATGGTATGTATTCTCAATAATAATATAATTCCTGATTTTGATGAATTGTTGACGAGATGCACTCAAGAGGAGATAAGGATGATGGAGAGAGACCATCCCTTAAATGGGAATGGAAGTGACCCTATTGCCTTCATCGCTCATGCAAAGAAGAGGAATAATGTTGGTCCGATAAATCAAAATCATGGAAGAGCAAGTCCCAAAGGAAGGAAGGAAAGATGTTACAATTGTAACAGATTTGGTCACTATGCAAGAGAGTGCCTCATTAAAAGGCAGTCTCCCCGAGATGATGACTACAACAACAACAACAACTTCAGTGAGAATGATCAAAGGAACAACAAGTTCAAAGGAAAGAGGAAGGCTCCCTTTGATCGAAATGGAAATGGAAATGGTCAACCTTTCAAGAGGTCAAGGAACTCCAGATGTGATGAATCCAATGTTGTTGATAAGAAAAATGAATATATTCTTATATCTGCCTTCTTTGTTGCATCTCCTCTCAACACCCTGGATAATTGGTTGATTGATAGTGGTGCCTCAAGGCACTTCACTTGATATAAAGAAGCCCTCTCTTATTTGATTGAAAAGGATACTAATTTGGAAATTATCTTTGGAGACAATGCCACCTATCCCGTGAAAGGGACAAGGACTGTGACCCTTCATCTAAATCAAGGTCAAGTCCTCGGTTTGCAAGATGTGTTGTACGTACCTGACTTGAAGAAGAATCTAGTACCTATCTCAGCAATGGAAGACAAAGGATTCAAGGTGGCATTCATTGAGGAAAGGTACGCATTTGGAAGAGGAACTTCAAAGAAGCGTTCACTCTTGGTTTTAGGGTTGATACATTCTATTTGATTGGAGGAAGTTTGATGGGGGCCATGACACGTAACACAACTCTTCAATCCGAGCTATGGCACCAAAGGTTTGCACACCTTCATTATAAAGCCCTTCTCGAAGCAAGGAAGGTGGTGACAAGTGTGCCCGATTTCAAAGATGATCATGAAGGTGTATGCCAGGGTTTTGCCGAAGGAAAGCATACAAGGGGACCATTCCCCTCAAGTGTCACGAAGACATCTGATATTTTACTATTGATTCATTCTGATCTATCTGGTATGTTGCCCGTAACATCCTTGGGAGGATGCTTATATTATATCACTTTTATAGATGACTTCTCCCACAAAACTTGGATATACTTTTTGAAGAAGAAGGACGAAGCATTCAAATGGTTCCGCACCTTCAAGGCTTTGGTTGAAAATCAAACAGGGAAGAAGATCAAAATTTTGAGGACTGATAATGGAACCAAATATGCAATGACTATTGCAGGGAAGTTGGCATTAAGATGGAGACCACTACTATGTATACTCCCAAACAAAATGGTGTTGCTGAAAGGAAGAATAGAACCATTTTGGAAGTTGTTAGTGCCATGTTATATGACGAAGGTCTTCCGAAGTTCCTATGGGGAGAAGCTGCCAACACCGCTGTATATGTTCAAAATAGGTGCCCACATTCTGCATTGGACTCCAAAGCTCCCGAAGAAGTCTTCTTTGGTAAGAAGCCTGATGTCTCTCATTTTAGAGGTTTTGGAAGTCCCGTATATTTTCATGTGCCGAAAGAAAAGAGAAGAAAATTGGATGTTTCTAGAAAGAAGGGAATGTTTGTGGGCTACAGTGAAACCTCGAAAGCATATAGAATCTATGTGTCTAGTCAAAGAGAAGTAGAGATATGTCATGATGTCATCTTCGACGAAGATGTTGCCCTCAAGGAGGTCAGATATCTTCCTATCTCAAAGGAAGACAAAGAAGAAGAAGAAGAAGCTGGAAGGCAGGAAGAACTGAAGGATGAACCGATGCCCGAAGTTGAAGGTCCAATGGACCCTATAGAACCACCTTCTTCAAATAAAAGGATGTGCTCATGGCTTAGAGACACTCTCAAATATGCCAAGAGACATATTACTCCAAGGGGAATATTCCATGAAAGTAAGAAGCTGAATAGGTACCAAGGGTACCTAACAACCATGAGCACTATTGTACAATCTGAGCTTGGAACGTTTGAAGAATCCGTGAAGCATCAATTTTGGAAGGATGTTATGCACGAGGAATATGATTCGATCATGAAAAATGATGTCTGGGATGTGGTCCCTAGACCGAAGGACAAATCTTTCGTCACCTCGAAATGGCTCTACAATATCAAGCATGGAGTCAAGGGAAGTGGTGAAAAGTTCAAGGAAAGATTTGTTGCCTGAGGCTTCTCGTAGAAGGAAGGCATAGATTATGATGAAATATTTGCACTTGTTTCTCGCTACACCACCATCCGATCGATCATTACCCTTGCTGCATCGCAAGGATGGAGTCTACATCAAATGGATGTGAAGACTGCCTTCTTACATGGCTCAATCAAGGAAGAGGTCTATGTGGAACAACCTCTGGGGTTCAAAGTTCGAGATAGAGACACACATGTATGCAGGTTGAAAAAATCCCTCTATGGGTTAAAGCAAGCCACTGAGGCTTGGTATGAGAGGATCGATAGCTACTTGATGAAGTTGGGCTTTACTCGAAGTGATGTTGATCCAAACCTTTATTTTAAGGTTGATAATGATAAGCCTCTCATTCCAGTTCTCTATGTGGACGATCTCTTCCTGACAGGTGTTGACCCTCTCATTCATCAATGTAAGAGGGAGCTAGCTTCCGAGTTCGAGATGAAGGACCTAGGTCTGATGCACTATTTCCTAGGCTTGGAGGTCTGGCAAAAGCCAGGTGAGATTTTCCTTTCTTAAGGAAAATATGTTGTGAAGCTATTGGAGAGATTTGGGATGGTGGACTGTAAGTCCGTGACGACTCCGATGGAACTCAACTTTAAGAAGTTGTGTGGAAGTGTTGCTGGGCCCGAGTTGGGAAATCACACCGAGTATCGTCAACTCGTGGGGGCCTTGATGTTCTTAGTGAGCTCACATCCGAACATATGTTTTGCAGTAAACACGTTGAGTCAATACATGGTCGAGCCTCATCACATTCACTGGATTGGTGCCAAGAATCTCTTGAGATATCTCCGGAGCACAATCAACCATGGGTTGAGATACACTGCTGGGAGTATGAGGCTCCATGGATATACCAATGTTGATTGGGCAGGAAGTGTGGTGGATTGTAAAAGCACATCTGGATGTTGCTTCACCCTAAGTTCTGCTTCAATCTCTTGGATGAGCAAGAAGCAGAAATCGGTTACTTTGAGCACTGCCGAGGCCGAATACATTGCAGCAAGTATGGCCTGTTGTGAAGCCATTTGGTTGAGAAAGCTCTTCAGTGAGTTGTTTGGGCATGTGCTGGATACCATTGCGATCCTTTGTGACAACCAAAATGGGATTCGTCTTTCTGTGAATCTCGCGTTGCACGACCAATCCAAGCATATTGATATTAGGTACCACTTTGTCCGGGACATGGTACAACGAGGCGTCGTAAGGCTCCATCACATTGGGACTGATGAGCAGGTCACAGATATTCTCACAAAACCCTTGGGGAAGGTCAAATTCTTAACCTTCCGTGAGAAGCTTGGTATCGTGGACAGACACTATTGTGAGGGTCCCGCTTGAGTTGGACTATGAGCTCTGGGAGCTCCAGGGGGCTTGGGGATAGCTACTTGGAGCTATAAGAAACCACGTGGCTAGGTTCGCCTTACCTTATTGGTGTGCTATTTCCCCACCGTTATGATATTGAGTTGGTTTACCTTGTCTCTGATCTATGCCCCACATGCATCCTACCCATGTAGTTCGAGACTCATGGGAAGTACCTCTCATCTGGCCAATGAGTTGGGAAATGAGGATAGAGACCATAGCATTACCGATGGACGCATCATGTATTGTCGTACTCTCTATGTCTAGGACGGGATGTGTACAACAACTTGATCTAGGACCAAGTCTGGTTGAGGTTTTTACCTCTAAACTGACTTCGGGTCAGTGGAGAGTGGTAAGGTTTTGTGACACACTCTCGATCATATTTTTTCTTATTATTTCTTCTATAGTAGAGCAGAGTCAGCAAAGCAAGATGACATAGGATTGCAGGATGATATATGATAGTACATGATGGTACTGGATGGCAGGATTTGCATAGGTTGACAAATGGAGTGATAGGTGGAGTTCTCCCTAGTTGAGAGAGAGTTTTAAATTTGGCAACTAGAGCAAAACTCCATGTTGCACTACTCATATGTTGGAGATGATATTTTTGTTGGATTCCTCTTTCGGAGAGGCGCAAGATTGATCTAAAGATCATTTTGTTTGGATGAGAAGAAGTTGGATTTTGAATTTATTTTTCACACATGCAATTTGTCAAGGTCGGCCAGAATTGTAATGTAGGCTCACAAGCCCCAAAATTTGTGACACACACCTATAGTCACAGATATAAAAAGGAGAGACATGATCCTCATTTCATCATTCATTCATCTCACACATCTCTCTCTCGTCTGATTGGTTCATACAGCCTTAGAGGCTTCTCTCTCCTCCACACGTGTGAAAACAAAAGCTGCAATTTTCAGACTAGTTTAGGGCTTTTCTGGACAATTTTGACCATTGTTGACTTTGGGTCAACACTAGTGATTTGACTGCGCATTCTGGGTCAGAATTCCGATTTGGAGAGGCCACAGCTGGAGGCACAAAAACCGAGGCAGAACGTTGACTTAACTATTGTTGACCGCAACTTTGACTGTTGTTTTGACCGCAAACTTTGACCACTTCGTTGACCAGATTTGTGGACTGTTTTAGGCTGTGTTTTACTTTGACTAAAGGCTGAGTTTGACTGAGCTTCATTGGAGGCTGATTGGCTGGTTTGACTAGCGAAGACTTTGCTGGCTAGGGCATCTTGTTGACTGCTGTAAATTATATTTTCTCTTTCTCTGCCGAATAAGAAGAATTATAAGAATTCTCGTGTCTCTTGTCTTGGCTTGTCTTCTGTCGATTTATTTATGTTCTATCAGCATTTACTATCAATGGTTATGTGATTGCATATCTGGAAATTGAATTGGGCAAATAAGAAAGATTGAAGTAAACTGCTTTAAGCATAGAACACACCATGGTTAACTAAATTAACACAAAGACATCGATTGTAGGACAAGTAATTATATATAAAAATATTTGAATACAAGTGAAATGATGATTACAATTAAGGGTGAGGGCCTGCTTACATACCTAGGTAGTTGCCTCTTCACAAAAGGTCATGTCTTTAAAGACTTGCCTATTCACTACTAATTAATTATTATTCAATATTATTATTATTTATTTTATTTGTATATATTTTATTCATAACATATTACGTAGATATTTGTTGTAACATGATTTTTTTGGATTCTAGAGGCCATTTAGAGCCTCTATGTTGATTTATTTTGATAGATGGATTTCATTCGGTGCTATTTTGGTTATATTCACCCTTGCTAAATACATGAGAAACTTTATATTTGTGTATAATAATTTGGATTCATATAGATGCACTTGCATTATATGTTCTTTCAAAATTTGAATATTTTATGTATTTTTTGGTTGATCAACCTTTTGGCCCAGTTCTAATAACATTATTGAGGATGCTGAGACCATTTTCCATCAAGTAAACAATGGGAAATCAGTTGTTTTCATTTGCATGATTCATCTCAAGAGATACATTTATTTTTGTTTTGATATGATTTTGTATCATTTTGTGAGATCTTATGACTCTGGACAATATCATATTTCAGTATTGATATCTGATGTACCACTTGAAATCTTATACATCTTATATATTGATTTTATTTTCATATTTATGTAGCGATGTGTTTGTTTGATGTTGATGTTGCTTTAGAAGTTGAAAAATTGAAAAAAAATCATTACTTTTGCTTTTTTTAATGTTTCCTGATAATTTCCGATATTTTTCCCCAATACTGTCATTAATTTAAAGTTTGGACCTTTACCGATAAATTGCTGATAATGATAAATGTAACATTGGTCTAAAGTCCATTTCTGTTGAACAATATTTTTTTGAAGGGCATCAAACTGTTTTGCATAACAGCAGTTTCTGTGTACTTGACTTTTCAAATAGGACCCTCGTCAAGAAAAGATACCTATGCATATCTTCTGTATACAGTGATGAATCTGAGCCCTCATTTTATATACAATTTTCTAGGAAACCTTTCGCTACCCCACAGGGTCAGGCTGCATCACTTTTGTAATCTGTATGTCATGAATAAGGGACTGAGGGTTTCAATCAGAAGTATTGGCTACAATTTCAGTAGTTGTTTCAATCAGGGATGATACCAGCTGTGCCTTTTAACTCTGCCCACAATCACAGGAGAGAGATCTTTTCTTGAATGCCTAGACCAATCTATAATGCCTGGCCAAAACAGCAGCAATTTCAACTATAGCAGTTTTCATGTGAGGCGGGTGCACTGTGTACTGCATTTTTGTGATCAAGATGTCTGATAAGGACAGATAAGAGAAAATCAGCATTTCTTGTATTCTGCATTAAATAAGATATGTAGAAAAGAACAAAAACTGTCCATTCTCAGGAGATCCATGCTTCTCATGTCAGAGTATTGGAATATTGGTTCTAGAATATGTCGCTCTGTAGTGGTTTCTTTGGCCAGTCACATCATATTTGGGATACAAATTTGAGCCCATACCTCAGGTGTTTCCATCTCTTTCTTTGGAAGTGTAGAAAGGTCTAGATAGGGTTGTGATCTACAAAAGCTAGATGGATAAACTTTCCTTGGTATGTCCTCATCCACACAGGATAGAGCAATATAAGAGATATTCCATGTGAACATTTTAAGTCCTTATTTCTAGACTGTTGCTAGCATAGAACTGGTGAGACATGTCCTGTAATTGTATTTTTTCAGGTATCTTCATGAATGGGAAAGGAATCTGGGGTGTCTATCAGTCAAATCATTTTCAATCCTTGGATGTTCATTGTGTGTTTGTGATACTCGAGAATTTGTATTTGCCATAAATAACTAACAGGACCTTGATGCCACTCCAGATTCCAGTCTATTCTTTTGAAATTATATCGTTGTCATTTATTTTAGTTGTAATTTTGAGTCAGGATTTATTGTAAAGGTTTGTACTTCTGCAGGAGAAGGAGGTTTATTGTTCTATTGCATACTCTTAGAGTGAAACATTAGATTTATTCTTTCATCTTCTTGGCCAGATTGATTGTATCTTTTGACACAGTCATTCTTAAACAAAACTGGTTCTAGCAATCATAATCACACTTTTTTCATCCTAATTTATTTCTTCCTGCAGAGCACGATATGAGGATGCAAAGTTCTTTTATCAGTTGGATACAAGGAAACGATTAGTTGAATTTCGTGAGCAGCTGGATGGTATACTTTTTCAGGTAGAGGCTAATTGAAATCGGATATTCACTAGCAGATGGATACGCTTATGATACCACCTTTACATCCTCATATAATCCTTTTAAATTTCATGGTCATTCAATCTATTCATTACAAACAATAACTGGCATAAATGGAAGCAGGAAAAGCTGGGATCAATGCTGGATAAGACAAAACGTGTTGAGAAATTGATATTGAGGCTTGGTGCTGCCATGGGTTTGGAGGAAAACAGGTTGTTGGTTGCTCAGAATGCTGCAGAAGTAGCTGTGTCAGATTTGGCCACTACCATGGTTATAGAATTCACATCTCTGGCTGGTATAATGGGTCGTCATTATGCTTTGAGGGAGGGTTATTCACAAGAGGTATGGATAGAAGCACACGTATCATTTATTCTATAAATTGTAAGATTTAATTGAAACACTTCCTTACAGAGTAATTTCTAGTGAATGGATTTTTCCATCTTTGGATTAAATTTTAATACAGAAATCGATGTTGACTATTTCAATCTGCTACCGAAGGTTTGAATGCACATTGTGTACTTCACTTTGACCATTTACTTTATTATAGGCATTATAGCCTAGCTTGCTATGTCTAACAAATCTACTAATTCACTTGCAGATAACATTTTATAATATATAAGAGAATGAATGAAGCCTTTGATTAAAATTAATGAAGCATTAACTTAAGAAGGCGTCCCTCTTTTCGGTAGTATCCTCAAGGTTAATTGGGATCGATATGGGGTCAATTTTATCATATATCCAGATTGTTAGATTCTCATGGACGAGTATGCTAGTTAGTGGTACATTGATCCACAAAGTGTTTAACCATCATAAAACCATTGCATGATAATATATATCCCCTCACCAAAAGACCAGACCAGACCAAACCAAAAGACCTTCCTCACGCCACCAAGTCAGCCTTCCAAGATGATTATCGAACTTCAATTCTCTTCTTCAAGTCAAACAACTTCAACCTAGTAGCTACACAAAATTTTGGACCTCCAGCTCCCAGATTTTCGGCCTTCTTGCAACCCAGAAACTTCACACGTGTGACAGTAGAGAGAGAATTTTGGCTTCCTTTTTGCTTGACAAAGGCCTCCTTCTTTGCTGGATTTTTTCTCAATGTTCCACCAAGTACCTTGGAAGTGGGGGCAAGGGAGCGGGGATACGCAGGAGCAGCCTATGCAAAAGCTCCCCACCAATTTTTAGGAAACTTAGGGGGAAATTGGGCTCTTAAAAACTTATAAGTACAAAAATATTTAAATATATGATATATCATTGAAATTTTAATATTTATAATGTAACTGTCTTTATCATTATATAATTTATAACACATAACCATATATCATACATGTAAGTTTGTAACTGTACAGTGTAACTACTAACAATGTACAATTAAAATAAATGTTTAAAGTTTTAATTTTTAAAGTTTAAACTTTAAACCATATTGAAGTTCCAACTATGAATACTGAAAGTTGAAATAAATTATAAAACTTAAAAGTCAAGTCTACACCATGCAAATGCCTATTCTGATTTCCTGCCCTCCTGTGACTCCTTTCAACTTCTTCTGGTGCATCTTGTGACTCACTAGCACTGTAGGGGTTGTCACTGTTACCACTGTTCTCGGAATAAATCTGATTCATAGTTGTAACTTATAAGTTGTAGGCTGCAAATAAATTAAAAAATTCAATTTTGAAATAATAAATTTAATAAATCAAAATTAATTCTGCCCAAATTTGAAATTAGTTTTGTTTAATTTAATTTTTTAAATTTTAATTTGTCAGACTCAGTGTTGCACGATCCTGAACGCCCCCCCCCCAAAGGATCCAAGGTCGGAACCACGTCCCATACTAATCCTTGGGCAATCCTTCGACAAAACCGCAGATCCAAAAATCAGATCTGTGGTTCCGCCGTTTTGAGGCAATTCCTGGAAATCTGGAACCACACAAGGCTGATCCGCGGTTCCAGATTCCTGATCCGCGAATCCAGAAAATGATCTGATGGGATCCATGGAGGTTTGGGCACGGATCTACGCGGATCGCCAGTGGATCCAGAGGGAGATGGGCAGTTTCGCGGGGTTCTAAATTTTTTTTTTTTTTAATTTCTGACTTAAGTTGGGTTGGGGCTTCCCAGACACTCCCAAGTTGCTCCCTTGATGCTCCTTAGATGCTTTCTAGATGCCCCGTCATGGTAATGTTAAATTTTTAAAGTAAAAGAGACATTCTCCTTTATCTTTCATTTTCATCCTCTTACCTAAATTTTTAACATTACCATGAAATGACTCAGGATGTTTCAGAGTGGTTCCAGCCCCATCGGGCTTCATATGAAGAAAATATAATTTCATATCCTATTCAAAATTCAACAGACTTAACAGTTTTAAGGGATTCAGGATCAATGAGATTGTGACTTTTCATTAGATTATATCATGTATGAGGGTATGTGATTGGCATTTAATCAAGAGCACCAAGCCCTCTATGTGCTCATGTACCCTAGTGTTGGTGGCGTTAATTGTTGAACTCGTTTGTCATGGCCTTAGAAAAAAAATACCTTTCAATCACGTCAAAATCATTGATCAAGCATGTTAAGCTTTTCCACCATATTTTAAGGCTTGGATTATAGGTAGTTTGATTAAAATTGGGAAATGTTGACTAATATCCCTGGACAATCGAGGTAGAGGCAAAGGCGAGACAAGAGGAGAAGAATCTAGATTCTAGATGGTTGATGCTCGAATAATTAACCATTGATGTACAATGGATGCCATATCTATCTTGATTTGTATACATATATGCATGTTTTCATATCTTCTACAACTAGTTTGGTATTTTGGATGTTTTTTTAATATAAATGAAAAAAAATATAAATATAAATATATATATATATTAGACGCTTTCGAGACGCTTCGCTTCCTACATTTTTGGGAAATGACGCTTCCGCGTATCCGCTTCCAAAAAACGTCCCCGCTTCGTCCCCACTTCGTGCAATATTGGTTAGACTTCAGTGTTCACTGTTTTATTTCTGAAGGCTTGAGGCAAGAGAAACAAATTTGAAAAATATAAAAAATTTAATTTAGAAATAAAAATTTAAAACATTTAAAATTACAGCAATGTTATGTGTTCACTGTTAACAGTTAAAAAAAACTTAAGTAGCTTACTGTGAGTGTGGAATGATGGAATCGATGTGCTCAAGTGGGCAAGGAGTGTTGAGTCGTTGGCGTGTTGAGTAGTTGAGTCGTTG
Source organism: Pinus albicaulis (assembly GCA_034641835.2). Taxonomy (NCBI): domain Eukaryota; kingdom Viridiplantae; phylum Streptophyta; class Pinopsida; order Pinales; family Pinaceae; genus Pinus; species Pinus albicaulis. The sequence goes on along the minus strand of CM076575.1, from coordinate 336,401,550 downwards.
GCTGTTGAGCTAGGGGTGAGGCTTCTGCATAGTGCAGTGAGCCACAACAACAACCACAATGAGCCACAGTGTGAGCCTTGAGGCGATGACGTCTGACGACGACAATTGTTGAGATTTTTGAGTGTTGGGGTAGCATCGGATGTGCTCTAGCTCCCAAACTTTGTGGAGGGACTAGAGTACATGAGATCTCCAAGACCCGGAAAGGGATTTGAGAAATTCCATCCTGTTTAAGAGAAAATTAATTAATTAATCTTTTTAATTAAGGACCCTAAGTCTAACTTAGGAAAATTAAAAGATGAAAGGTAATTAATTTAAACATGTGATGGAAATGGCTTAAGTCACACGGATCAAGCTTTTTTTTAATCTTAGATGTCGATTCAAGATTAGGCACGACCGTTGGTTTCCCAACGAGAAAAGTATAAAGGAAAGGCTTGGGGTCAGTTGGAGAACACACATGGAGGCAGAGCACTGAGACTAAGCTGGAATTCTAGGGCGTGGTTTGCTAAGAATTTCCAGAAGTGTTTCAGCTGCAGTGAGGGATAGTATTGGTTAAGGGGATGATTTGATTCCAGAGCCAAGAGTCGGTAAGAGGCAGAGAAGCAACAGCCAAAGCAGCGTAGAGGGAGCAGCAGTTGCACAACGCAGAGGGCTTCAATGCTACGTAGGCCCAGAAAGGGAAGAACAGAGGCAGCAAGAGGCCATCAGGGCTTACGCAGTGTAAAGCCCCCAAAACCGGGACATTTAACTAGAATTTTTCCTACTTGCAAATTGAAGCTTAAATCAAAATGAATTGAGACAGGAAATAAATTTAACTCACATAAATATCAAATTTATTCACAGAAGAATACCTGGCAATTATTTGTAGCAGTTTGTAACAATTCCTGTTGTAGCAGTCACTCAAACCGACTCTACCTCCTAGCCTATCTGGGATCTACCTATATGGTTCTCAGACTCAAAAGGTGATCTTCTAGCCCTCCGTGCCCAGAATTCCAAGAACAGGCAAGACTCTCAATTAATATTACCATCAAAATTCCTCTCCTTCTCCTCCTCTTCGGAATTTTCCCCTTCTTCCTCTTCAGAATTTCTCTCATTTTCTCCAAGTTCTCCTTCCTTTTAGAATGTTTCTCTCTTTTTTCTCCTCCAAGTTCATGGTTAAATAGATTGGACTCACATTAAAATATTACCTTTTAATAAATATCTAATATATATATATATATATATATATATATATATATATTAACTAATTTATTTTACTTTATAACAATTAAATGAAAATTGCATTTTCATTATTTATATTATTGGGTCATTATACGCAGGCCCAGCTAGGGTAGCGCAGGGGCTGCGTCACCCAGTTTGGGGTTACGCAGGCCTCTCCTGAGCAACGCAGGGGCGCCATCAAGCTAGCAGAGCTGACGCAGAGGGCTTCAGGGCAACGCTGGGGTTTTTGAAGACAGAAAGGGGTTGAGTTCTGTAAATCCCATTTGAGGGTGTGAATCAGTCTTGTTTTCCATCTCCGGAACAGAGGTATTGTTGTAGATTTTTGTATTTCTCTATCAAGTTAACCAGTAAGGTGCCTAGATTTGTTGTACTTAGAATCTATTTAATAATATAAACCCTCCAGCAGTCAGAAGATCGGTTTTCCCGCATTGGGTTTTTATAGTCTTCTCGTTGAAACTTCAATGACCGAGATTAAATCTCTAATCAACGACTAAGATTAACTTTTGACTCGATCTGGTTTTTCTAGAACATTCACACCCATATTCTATTAATTCACTTTAATTATTTTATTTTCCTAAGTTTAGACTTAGGTTCCTTTTAAAATAATTAATTCTTTTAATAAAATACAATCTGCGTGGAATTTCCCAAAACGATTTCTGGTTTATTTGGAATGCATGTGTCTAAGCCTCCTTTCAAATTTTGAGACTTAGAGCACATCCGATGCTACCAAAAATCAACACTTCTCATGAAGAGCAACACGTGCTCAGGGACTGGGTGATCGCCATAATGAGTGACGTACAACTCATGCTAGGATTTTCCAACATGCTAATGTGTATGTCCTGACCATCTTTTCAATTTTGATTTTCTTTTGTTTTTGCTTGTGGCCATCATATGTTTTTTTTTGCTCTTTTAGTGTCAACCTCCTAGGGAAAAGTTTTGGGCATGTAATGTCCCTATTTTCAATTTTCCTTATGATGCGGATGGATGGATTTTCAATGTTGGTGACAACTTGGTTGTGGGAGTGAGATTTCGTTATCAGTGGGCCCAAAGGATTTCGGAGGTGTCTGATGGGGTTCGGTGAAGCTCACTTGGCATAATTCATCATCAACGTCAATTCTGTAGAACTTATTCTTAGTTCCGCTACATTTCGACAATTCTCTTAAAACATGGTTATTATTGAACATATCTTAATTAAATATTCTTAAGGTGTCATTTTGGGAGGAGTATTTGATGAAACACCTTAGTGTAATAGCTTGTTGTAACCAGAACAAGGAGATCTACATGATGGGACGATGAAAAGTGACTTTTAGTGGTCAGAGAGATTGTAGATGCAAATTTACCATTTTCATAGATTAAAAGTGATTTTAATTAGTCACGGATTAAATAAAAAAGGGGATACATAGGCCAGAAGGGGAAAAGAGACTTAGATAAAATAAAATACAAGTCACTTAAATAAAGTATAGGGGAGAATATTCTAGAATGGGAATAAAATAATAAAATAAAATGCTTCTAGAAGGATGGAGAGAGATCCATTAGATCTATAAAAGGTGGGGAAGCAAATCATTTGGGACATCTTGGTTTGGAGTATTTTTCTTATTGGAGAGGTTTGGAAGTGAGGTTCTTGGCTTTCAGCAAGCCCCAAGACGAAAACCCTTGGGTTCCCTTGTGTGTGTTGGACAAAAGCCCAACTCAGCTTTGAGGAGATTTCATCAAGAAATTTCACAGAGCTTTAGTGGCATACTTGGAGATCAAATCTAGAGTAGATTTGAAGATTGGAGTGTGGATCATCCAGATCTCCAATTTGGGTGATATTTCTAGTTGCAACTTTATTTTGGAGGCCAATTTCAGTATTGGAGCAGATATTCATTGGTGGCCATAAACTCAACTATTTTCCAATTACCATTTAGTAGGAACTACTAATATATAATCTTTATCTCTATAATAAAATAAAGATGAGTTTATTTTTTCAGCATTTTTGGGCTTTATTTAAGCTGGTATTTTTTGTATGAAATTATGCTATTTCTATTTAGAAATTCTGTGGAAATGAAATTTTGTGTTACATTTTATTAATGTTTCTTGTAAAAACTTTTACAATAATAATTTTTGGGAGATTTTAGTAAATTAATAATACAGTGGTATCAGAGCTGGTTTTCTTGCGAGCCTGAGGGTTTGAAGAGTAATATCATTGGAGCCAAAAATTCTGGGAGAGTATATATATATATATATATATATATATATATATATATTGCAGGTCGATTTGTTGGGCCAAAGTCCATTGGTTTGCAAGGCCAAAATTAGTTCTTGGGCCAAATTTGTCTTGTTGGGCCGAAATTATTCTATTGGGCTGAATTAATCTTTTTGTGCCAAATTTGTCTTGTTGGGTTGAATTATTTTGCAACAGTTGAATTTATTGGTGTAGTAGCTGATTAAATTTTTAAAGTCGACAAAAGAGAGAGAGAGAGAGATTCTTCCACGATATTATTAATAAATTTGGCTGGGTCTCTTGTGAAATTTTTCAATGAAAAATTTGTGATTTATCAGCTACCCAATTTTTGCTGGAATTTATTATAATTTCGGCAAAATTACTATTGGGGATTTTTGTTATTTTTTGGTAGCAGTGAGCAGGTGCTCTAATCTCTATGGTGTCTATGAGGCTAAGGAACACGATATCTCCAAAACCCAGAAAACGTTTCACGAGAAAAGCCTTGGAAACACTTTCATTAGATTAATTGACCAATAATTTAATATTTCCTAAGTCTAACTTAGGAAAATTGGTTAATTAAATCAGATAAATTGAGGGAAATCAATTTTTCTCTAGAGACTTCTAGAAAAGTCATTTAACAGAGTCAAGATGATCTTTAGCCATCGGTTGAGATGTGATCGGGGTCGTCGAGAGTCCAACGAGAGATTATAAGAGCAAGTCAAGGGGTTTGGAAAAGACATTGAGGACATAGAGGGAGGCAGTGCGAATTGGTCAGTTGCAGAGAGCAAGGCACAGTTCTAGCTAGATAGAGTTAGTGGGAAGGGTTTCAACAGTGAGAATTTTTGGAGAAATCCTCGGGAGGTTTTCCATCATTCCAGTGTGAGGAAGGGAGGCCGAGTTTTCTAACAGGGAGGTCGTATTCAACTAGTGCAGGTAGTCAATTCCCTAGTGCGAGTTACAGTAGTAGTAATCACTTCCAGTTGCCAAGAGAGGTGACGGAAGGAGGTGCAAGCAATACTATCTGAGTGGAATTTTCCAAAACGCTTTTTGGGTTCTTTGGAATACATGCGCCTAAGCCTCTCTGCAAATTTTGAGACTTGGAGAACATCTGATGCTACCAGAAATCAACAACTATCATATGCAGGCCTCGTATGCATGCTAATATTCTGTTTTGTGCGTAATTTGAGATGGGTCATTACATCCATCGACCCATTGAGTTTCTCTTGTAATCTCTCACTGGTGAACCAACGATCATGATTAGATCCCCATCAAAGGCTAAGATCATCTCCAACTCGATCCATGTGAGTTTCTAGAGAAATCTCACTTTTCTCAATCAATTACTTTTCCTAAGTTAGACTTAAGAAATGTTTAATTATTGATTAATTAACTTAATTGAGTCATCTCTAGGTGTTTTCTCCTGAAACTTTTTCTAGGTTTTGGATATCTAGTGTTGCTTAGCCTCTCTGACCAAAGTCGAGACTAGAACACTTGTCTGATGCTAAAGAAACTAATAGCTACCCCATAATCCACGTCAAATTCCCAAAATACAAACAAGCATAAGCACTCGACTGCAAAATGATTAAAGTACCTTTTGATGGGAATCCCACCTTCCAACATGTGCTCTTTCCAAATGGGTGAGGAAAAATATGACTGATGCAGGCCGTGGAGATATGAATGGCACATCATCGACTAGTAGTTCCTATCAGGCGCTGCTAGCTGGGTGGCTGGAGTAGATGATGGGAGAAAAATTTATCCTATGGGGCCACCCACTTTTGGTGGGTAACAAGGATAATGGAAAAGAGTCCATATGGATAAATAATTACATAATTAATAACTGAATGAACTTTTACAATGAGTCTTCTGATGCTATATTTATATGCATTGACTAGGCACGTAAGTGAAGGATTGTGTCCCTTAGTTTGTCACCACCATTATTATAATTATGTAAGTTTTATTTACATATTTCATGTTGATTACAAAGTAGCTACAGTTTGTGAGAAACCTGGAAGGAAGCAGTAGGCAGTAATACTCTAAGGGGGTTTCTTGAATTTCATTTCGGAGTGTTATCCATTGTTTTTAATTTTTGGTAAAATAATGGTATATTTATTGCAAAACATCAAAACTGTAGAAACATTGCATTCCAAATTCTGAATTCTGCTTGGATGTGATGACACACTTTGCAGATATTGATAGACTAGAAATAAAGATGGCCAAAATGGGCAGATCACATCCAAACAATTTTAAAATTTTGAAAAGAAACAAGTCTTTTTCTCTTATTGGGTGAAAATTCACATGACTTGATATGCTGGGTGTCTTGTTCCTTTCACTTTGGTTTCAGTCCTACCTTGATCCTCTGGTTCATGAATCATGATGGATTTCCTTTAAATTTGACTGATTTTCACTGCATGGAAGGGATTGATTCTTTTCCTTCAACTTCAGTATTTGGGTATTTAACCTGATGATGCTCCAAAGAGCTTTGATATGGAAAGTTGGGTAACTCTTTATTGGCCATTGTGCTGATGCTGAAGATTTCCTGATTCTTGGGCATAATACAATCATCAGGCTGAGAATTCCTTGATTTCTGGATTTGGATCTCTAGCTGCTGCTTCAGTTAAACAGTGGCTCTTGTCCAGATCTTATCTCTAAGTGATATTTGCTTCTTGAAGTTCTTTCAAGGGCATGATGAAGCTCGTGTTGGTTTCCTTGTTTCCTAAAATTTGTATAAAGGTCCTATCTGTCTCAGAAGCTTTTGTTGTTGTCCACTATTGGTTAATTACGTACAAATATTTCATATAAAAATGCATAATTCAATAATCTATAGCATACAAATTATCCAAAACAAAGCTTAAAATAAATTTATTATTTGAATCAAGAGGGATATTATAGATCATATTTTATTTTAACTGGGAAATTTTCAAATGCATTTTGAATGTTTGGAGAAGACATCTTTGATAGATTCAGTTTTAGTGGTTCTTGGCTCTGTTGAATTATTTTTCTTTGATAAAAGTCATTGTATTCTTCTCTGTTTCGAATTATTTTCTTGTAAAGTTGGAAGTTTTATTGATTTGGTCATTGGTTTCATGTTTTCTAACTACTGTCAAGAAACTAATTAATTCAAATTGCAGATTGCAGATGCAATATTTGAAAGGGTACTTCCTCGATTTGCTGGTGATGATCTTCCAAAAACAGATGCAGGGATTCTTTTATCTGTGGCTGACAGGTATTTAAATAATTTCTTGTAAGAGAAACACTTGACAAAGTTGATGTAGTGCTTTGTGATTACTGTTATCCACCCATGTGGGTTGTTGAATTTCCACGACCCTGGTGTCTAGGATAGAATCTTAGATCACTGACGCTACCAAACCAGGAATCTCAACAGAGCTACTTTGCACAGCAGAACAATATAATGCAGTAAATCAATCACGTGCACAATAGGAACGATAACAACAATATATGTAACTCAACTTCAATATATTATCAACATATAATACACCAGTCTAGTGCTTTTGTACAAGGAATAATGGCCCTCAAATATCGACAAGTACAAGAGTACAAAATACAATGACAATCTCGCTACAATCACAGCATCTATGTTGTTTCTCGTCCTGCCGGTCCTTTTCTTCTGATCTGCTCATCAATCTGCTCCTCTACGCTGGCCAATACCTGAGCATCAAACTGCCTCTGCTTGTGGTCACTTTAGTCCATCAAAGTGCCACATAGGCCGTCAACTCTTCACCCTACACACAGCTATCAATGTCCTTCTTGTCCACCTGTTCAAGGGTTACTTTGAACATCTACATGTTTCCCTCCATCAGGCCAAAGATGCCCAATACTTCACTGTGGAATCTGCTCCTAGGTTAGGGCTTCTAACCACCCAAGTCAGCCCTTCCACTTGGCTTCTACAGGCTGCAAACAAATCCCATCCAAACTGATCAATACTTGACCCAAGACAAGGCAAAATTAGCTGCAAACATACCCCAGGTTTGGTGTTTGAACTGCTATGGCACTGTGATTTGGTTAGGGCTTCCTATAGCTCCACATCAGCCCTTCTTTACTGCCTCACAAGCCCTTCTCCAACTGTGGCTTTCCCTTACAATCCTCCTCTCCCCATGCGGTGCTTTTCTGGGCACAAACTAACCCCAAACAAGCCTTATGACAACCCTGTTCTAGGTTGTTAAGGCTTGCGGCCTACCCACAACAACCTTCTAGGGCTGCGGCTGCCTCTTCTAAGGTCTGTCCACCCACATACAATACCAAAATGGGCCCAAAACCTCCTCCTCTTACTCGAACTTCCTGCAAGACAAATTCGGTCACCAAACAGTCATGAAAAATGCCCTAACAGGCCCTCTTCTCCTTCGTTGGTCTGCCCTCTTTGTCTGCAGCCAAAACAGAGATGATCCCTCTCTTCAACGAGCTCTTCACTTGCTTTGTGTTGCTCCAAGTGAACGCCTAAAATGATCTCCATCACCTCATATTTATATGAAATATGAGGGCTGCCAAGAGACATGACTTTTGTACACATCCATCTCAAGCCTACATAACTTGTATGTCCAAAAACCCAACATTTCCTTCAAAAGTTCATATCTCCACTTAGACATCTCAGATTTGGATGATTCTTGATGCTTGAATTCTTTTCGCCATCATCTATCACATGCCAAGTAGACCTCATGGCTGTGGCCCAACTCCTTTGGGTACAAAACCCCAACTTTGGGTTCTGTTGTCGCTCAAATTGTACTGGCACTGCGACAACGACTCAGGTTGGGGGTCGTCACCGTGATCCCCAACCTCTCCATTCTTGTTGTCTCCCAACAGCAGGCTATGGGGCGTAGACCCTATGGAAATGAGATGATGAAGGACAAGTTGGGAACCAACAAGTCTGTGTAATATTCCTAATTAGCAACAGCTAATTGGAATATTCGATTTTTGTATAGTTTTTCCGACTATAGTTTATTAATAAATAAAAGTGAGAAGAGGGGTCTAACTCACTTAAGTAAAATAAAGTATCTCCCTAGTAACACAACGTTATAACTTATGGGGAGCCATGGGGGTCCAACACCACGTAGAGGAGGGGGCCCACGTAGCCTCTAGGAGCTTCTGCGCAGATTGAGGAGGAGCACATGGAGGAGAGGGAGACCACGTAAGGGTTTTGGAGAGAGGCCAGCGTTATAAAAGGTGGGAGAGCCTTCTCATTTGGCATTCTTGTTCTTGATGATATTTGAGCTAGACATTTGTCTTCGTGAGCACGCTGGCTGTTTAGCCTGTCTGCAGCACTGTTTAGTGCGTTGAGTGTCTCCGGTCGGAGATCTCGCCCTTAGCCCCGGGGGACTTCGAGTGCCTGCTCGGGTAAGGTTATTTCTTCAGTCTTTAGCAGGAGGTTTGGTTGGTTGTTTTGCTGAGGAGATGGGCTCTTCTTGTGACTGCGCAGTCCCTAGGAGAGAGGACGCAGTTCTTCTTGGAGGTGTTCCGGTTCAGAGTTTCTGCAGGAGTTTTAGTTGATATCCGGAGTAGAGGATCAGTCTTTGCCAGTAGGAGGGTTCCTGAGGAGTTTGTGGCACTGTTCCAGCTATTTTTATTTGGCATCTGCGCTGAGCCTTGCAGAGGCAGCGTAATTCCTTAAGGAGGGTTTCTTTGGTGATGTTTGGAGGCTGACCATTTTTTATATGGTTTCTGGGTTTTGTTCGGGTTGGCGAGTACAGGTGATTTGCAGAGTTTCAACTCATTCCGGCAAGGGGAGCAGCCCCTAGCTTCCAGTTCATTCCAGCAGCGGCAGTTTGCGGCAGTTTACCAGCAACTGGGATGCAGTTTCTTAGAGCAGCCATTTCCTGTCTTTTCTGAGAGAGTTCTTCACTTGCCTTGAGCAAGAATAGGTGCTATCATTCTGATCATCTATTGTATTTCATCATATTTCTCAGATTAATAAAATGGCTTAGCATCTCCGGTATTTTTATGAGTATTTGCTTTATGTTCTATTTCTGGCATTTTCTGTATTATCATATGCTTGTATTGCTGTCTATTTCCCTTTCGGGATATTACAGTGGTATCAGAGCATAGATCTGGTAAGGTTATTTCTTCAGTCTTTAGCAGGAGGTTTGGTTGGTTGTTTTGCTGAGGAGCTAGGCTCTTCTTGTGACTGCGCAGTCCCTAGGAGAGAGGACGCAATTCTTCTTGGAGGTGTTCCGGTTCGGAGTTTCTACAGGAGTTTCAGTTGATATCCGGAGTAGAGGATCAGTCTTTTGCCAGTAGGAGGGTTCCTGAGGAGTTTGTGGCACTGTTCCAGCTATTTTTATTTGGCATCTGTGCTGAGCCTTGCAGAGGCAGCGTAATTCCTTGAGGAGGGTTTCTTTGGTGATTTTCGGAGGCTGACCATTTTTGATATGGTTTCTGGGTTTTGTCCGGGTTGGCGAGTACAAGTGATTTGCAGAGTTTTAGCTCATTCCGGCAAGGGGAGCAGCCCCTAGCTTCCAGTTCATTCCAGCAACGACAGTTTCCGGCAGTTTACCAGCAGCTGGGACGCAGTTTCTTAGAGCAGCCATTTCCTGTCTTTTCTAAGAGAGTTCTTCACTTGCCTTGAGCAAGAATAGGTGCTATCATTCTGATCATGTATTGTATTTCATCATATTTCTCAGATTAATAAAATGGCTTAGAATCTCCGGTATTTTTATGAGTATTTGCTTTATGTTCTATTTCTGGCATTTTCTGTATTATCGTATGCTTGTATCGTTGTCTATTTCCCTTTCGGGATATTATAGTGGTATCAGAGCATAGATCTGGCTCAGCCTATGGAGCTAGCAGTCTATGACGCCGAGGGATAAACCTTACATCTGTTACAGAGGTAGGAAATACAGAGACATTGAGCATAGGTTGGAGAATACCTACGGAGAGGGAGACTGTGTTCGAGTGGTGGACACAGATCAGGAGCAGCTTGTGATAGATACAGAGCAGGAGCAGCCTGTGGTGGACGCAGAGCAGCAGGGTCCTATGGCAGGGAACGATGATGATGCGAAGAGATTTGGGGAAATGCTCCTCAAATCAGTACAGGATCTGTCGAGACAGATTGAGACAATGGGGCAGAGATTCACCGCTGTGGAGGCTAGACAGCGTGAAACCCCAAGGGGTTTTCAGATTGGTGAGGGATCAGGCACGTCCCACCATGTGCAGGAGCGCAAGGCTACCCCCCTTATGGCATCGCATGCACCCACGTGATCCACTCTGCCCACCTTCCTAGGTGCGGACACAGGGGCAGGAGCACAGCAGGAGCCAGAGCCGGGCCACATGGGTGACTATTTTGCAGAGTACCAGGCATATGGGCAGGAGTTCAGGGAGGCTCTCTCGTTCAGAGACTTTGTTCAGCTTCAACGGGACAGTAGACCCCGCGATCATCACAGAGGGCATCGGCATCATCATGATGGAGACAACCACCGCACAGCTAGCAGATTTCATTTGCCCATGTTTGATGGTTCATCAAACAGTTCGGCAAAGTCTTGGGTGGAGAAGCTGGACATCTATTTCCAGCTTAACCAGATGTCGAAGACAGAGGCCATTAAGGTGGCAACATTACATTTGGATGGTGAGGCCCAGGACTGGTGGTTTCATGGGATGACGACACTCGGGCATTCTACAGTGTCGACATATGCCGAGTTTACCAGGAGAGTGATAGAGCGTTTTGACCAGAGGGATCCGGAACAGCACTTTGTTGAGCTGACGAGGCTCAAGCAGACTGGGAGCCCAGAGGCTTACATTGCGGATTTCTTGAGGGTTTCAGTGATGGTGCCAGATCTGTCCGCAGCTCGGATGATCTACATGTTTGTGGAGGGATTAGCAAAGCCACTTCGTGGCCTAGTCAGGTTGACTAGACCAGCTACACTTCAGGATGCTATCAGCAGGACCCGAGATTTACAGGATGTCTTACCCAGGACTCGGACCCCTTATCCCCAGAGACAGGCTTTCCAGCCTAAGGGGAAGGACGTGAGGATCCCGCCTCCCAAGGGGAATTCCGGACGGGTGCAGATTGAGGATGATGCCAGGAGGGAGCTGAAGAATAAGCGGTTGTGCTTCACCTGCCAGGAGCCATGGGCACCAGGACATAGATGTGCTGCTGGGAAAGCACATTTCATTGAGGTTTTCTCCGAGAGCAGCGGGGAAGAGGATGAGGAGGATGATGTGGAGGCAGGAGATTGTCATGCAGTGCAGGATACTTTGCCACCTCCACCACCACCAGCAGGTGGTACATCGTTTGCACCTACTGGAGGAGCTCTTGCAGCATTGCGGGGAGTTCCCAAGTATTTGACACTATGCGTACGGGGGACAGTGCGTGGCCAGCGAGTATCAGTCTTGGTCGATAGTGGGGCAACCCACAACTTCATCGATGCGCAGATGGTTGAGCGGAGAGGTATACAGACTGAGAGCTTCGATGGATTTTCAGTTTTGGTTCCAGGAAATCAGACCATGGTGTGTGCTCGATATGTTCCCGAGTTATCGGTGACGATGGGCACCTATACATTGACAGATCACTTTTTTGTGGTCGATATTCCGGACACCAACATGATACTGGGTGTTCAGTGGCTTATCACTCTAGGGAAGGTCACGACAGATTGGAAGGCCCTAGAGATGGAGTGGGATGATGCCAAGACAGGAAGGCATGAGAAGATACGGGGATAGCACACATATCCGCCTCAGACTGTTTCGGCTCATCGGATGGAGGCAACCTTCCGTAAGGGAGACATAGAGTGGGCAGTAGAGCTACGGGCATCAGAGGCAGCGACTACAAGACAGGCAGTGCACCCAGAGGTACAGACCATCCTTGACAGGTATGCCACAGTATTTGGGGATATTCTGCCAGGGCAGCCACCGGATCGGGGGTTTGAGCATACCATTGAGCTGGAGCAGGGTATACAGGCAGTGATCACCACACCCTATAGGCATCCCAAGGCCTATCAGGATGAGATTGAGCGAGCTATTCAGGAGTTGCTAGCCCTTGGGCACATTCGGCCGAGCACGAGTCCTTTTGCTTCTTTCGTGGTGTTGGTGAAGAAGAAGGACGGCACATTGCGGATGTGCATTGACTACAGGGCTCTGAACAAAAAGACCCTGAAAAACAGGTACCCCATTCCCAGGATCGATGAGTTGATGGACGAGTTGAGAGGAGCACAGTTCTTCTCAAAGATTGATTTGAGATCTGGGTACCATCAGATACGCATGAGGGAACAGGACATTCCCAAGACCGCCTTCAGGTGTCATTATGGGCACTTCGAGTTTCTGGTTATGCCTTTTGGGCTGACCAACGCACTCGCCACCATTCAGTCGTGCATGAACCATATCTTCCGCAGTCATCTGAGGAAGTTTGTATTGGTTTTCTTCGATGACATACTCATATACAGCAGGACTTGGGAGGAGCATCTCCAACATATTGAGACAGTATTGCGCATCTTGGAGGAGCAGCAGTTATATGCCAAGCTCTCCAAATGTGAGTTTGGATTGACAGAGATGTTGTACTTGGGACATATCATAGGAGTGGACGGAGTGAGAGTCCACGAGGAGAAGATCCGGGCCATCAGAGAGTGGCTAGAGCCGAGGAACGTGACCGAGCTTCGGGGATTCATTGGCATTTGCACTTACTACAGGAAGTTCGTCAAGGGTTTCTCACAGCTCGCTGCACCCCTCACAGATTTGACAAAGAAGAGGACATTCAGTTGGTCAGATACAGCACAGCGAGCCTTTGATAGGCTCAAGGAGGTGATGAGTAGCTGCCCCGTGCTTGCATTGCCGGATTTCACGCAGCCATTTGTCTTGGAGTGCAATGCGTCAGGAGAGGGGATCGGTGCAGTATTGATGCAGGGTGGTCACCCTATAGCTTTTGAGAGCCAGAAGCTCCTTCCGCATGAGAGGTTGTATTCTATATACGACAAGGAGATGTTGGCCATTATGCATGCATTGGCCAAATACCGGCAGTATTTAGTGGGCAGTAGATTCAGGGTGAGATCCGATCACAACAGCCTCAGGTTCTTTCTGGAGCAGAAGCAGTTGCAGGAGAGGCAGCAGAATTGGATCAGTAAGATCCAAGCATATGACTTTGACATTGAGTATGTCAAAGGTAAGAATAACGTGGTAGCAGATGCCCTTTCACGTAGACCGGCCACGTTATCTCTTATGAGCTTGGATACAGATTGGAGAGCTCGACTGTTAGTGGAGTACTCCAAGGACAGGTTTGCATGTGAGGTGCTGGATGGACAGGTAGCAGATGACAGGTACAGGGTGATTGATGAGATCATCTATTACAGGGACAGGATCTTCTTGACTGAGGGATCTCAGCTTAAGAAGAAGATACTCCATGCTTCACACGATTCTCCATTGGCTGGCCATTAGGGGTTTACCAAAACCTACAGGGCCATTAGAGAGAGGTTCTCATGGAAGGGCCTCAAGGAGGACGTACTCCAGCATGTCAGGGAGTGCGATGTTTGTCAGAGGAACAAGGGAGAGATGAGCCATCCCGCATGATTGTTGCAGCCTCTTCCCATTCCAGAGGGGAAATGGGAGAGCATATCGATGGACTTCATCACAGGGTTGCCCATGGTGCAAGGCAAGGATTGTATCTTTGTTGTCGTTGATCGACTGACGAAGTATGCGCACTTTTTCGCCATATCCGCGCACTACACAGCAGCACAGGTGGCCGAGTTGTTCTTTAGAGAGATTTTCAGGCTGCATGGTCTTCCTAAGACCATTATCAGTGACAAGGACAGCCGCTTCATGGGCAGATTCTAGCAGGAGCTTTTCCGGCTAGTGGGGACAGAGTTGACACCGAGCACTAGTTATCACCCACAGATGGATGGACAGACGGAGATAGTTAACAAGTGGCTGGAGGGCTACTTGCGTAACTATGTCAGTGGGCAGCAGCGAGCGTGGCTGAAGTGGCTGCATCTGGGAGAGTATTGCTACAACACGACGCATCACATGTCCATCAGTATGTCACCATTCTATGCTTTGTATGGGTATCATCCTTTATCTTTTGCGGACGTGATGTTTGGTGCTAGCAGGGCTCCGAGAGCCAAGATTTGGATCCAAGAGAGTCGGGACATCCTCCGAGCTCTCAAGGATAACATGGCCACAGCGCAGAACCAGCAGAAGCTGTATGCTGATAGGAGTCGGGTGGAGAGACAGTTCGAGGTAGGAGATTTGGTCTACCTACGATTACAACCATACCGACAGTCGTCACTAAAGAAGAAGGGGGCCGAGAAGCTCAAGCCCCGCTTTTATGGACCATACAGGGTGATACGCAGGATTGGACAGGTTGCGTATGAGTTAGAGTTGCCCCAAGGCAGCAAGATTCATAATGTTTTTCACGTATCATGCCTGAAGAAGGCATTGGGACAGCAGGTGACAGTTACGGATGAGCTACCACCCACGGATGACGAGGGGCATTTGGTGTTGCAGCCAGAGGCTATTATTGATACCAGGGAGAGGCAGCTTCGGAGCAGGACGGTCCGGGAATTCTTGGTGAGGTGGGAGAATTTATCGGATGAGGATGCCACTTGGGAGAATGAGAAGATTTTGCAGCATCCATCACTTCAGTTGCTTGAGGACAAGCAACATTTTGCCGGGGCAGACTGTAATATTCCTAATTAGCAACAGCTAATTGGAATATTCGATTTTTGTATAGTTTTGCCGACTATAGTTTATTAATAAATAAAAGTGAGAAGAGGGGTCTAACTCACTTAAGTAAAATAAAGTATCTCCCTAGTAACACAACGTTATAACTTATGGGGAGCCATGGGGATCCAACACCACGTAGAGGAGGGGGCCCACGTAGCCTCTAGGAGCTTCTATGCAGATTGAGGAGGAGCATGTGGAGGAGAGGGAGACCACGTTAGGGTTTTGGAGAGAGGCCAGCGTTATAAAAGGTGGGAGAGCCTTCTCATTTGGCATTCTTGTTGTTGATGATATTTGAGCTAGACATTTGTCTTCGTGAGCACGCTGGCTGTTTAGCCTGTCTGCAGCACTATTTAGTGCGTTGAGTGTCTCCGGTCGGAGATCTCGCCCTTAGCCCCGGGGGACTTCGAGTGCCTGCTCGGGTAAGGTTATTTCTTCAGTCTTTAGCAGGAGGTTTGGTTGGTTGTTTTGCTGAGGAGCTGGGCTCTTCTTGTGACTGCGCAGTCCCTAGGAGAGAGGACGTAGTTCTTCTTGGAGGTGTTCCGGTTCGGAGTTTCTGCAGGAGTTTCAGTTGATATTCGGAGTAGAGGATCAGTCTTTGCCAGTAGGAGGGTTCCTGAGGAGTTTGTGGCACTGTTCCAGCTATTTTTATTTGGCATCTGCGCTGAGCCTTGCAGAGGCAGCGTAATTCCTTGAGGAGGGTTTCTTTGGTGATTTTCGGAGGTTGACCATTTTTGATATGGTTTCTGGGTTTTGTCCGTGTTGGCGAGTACAGGTGATTTGCAGAGTTTTTGCTCATTCCGGCAAGGGGAGCAGCCTCATTTCCATAAGCTTCATTCCAAGAAATGGCAGCTCTCATAGCTTACCACACTGACGTTAGCTTAGAGCAAACATTTCCCCGTCTTTTCTCGAGAGAGTTCTTCACTTGCCTTGAGTAAGAATAGGTGCTAATCATCTGATCATCTATTGTATTTCATCATATTTCTCAGATTAATAAAATGGCTTAGCATCTCCGGTATTTTTATGAGTATTTGCTTTATGTTCTATTTCTGGCATTTTCTGTATTATCGTATGCTTGTATTGCTATCTATTTCCCTTTCGGGATATTACAGTCTGGGAGACACAGTTGTGTGGCCTAGCTACCTGGTTAAATTTAGCAAGATTTTAAGGATTGAGTTAAATTTATATTTGAGACTAGTGCCTTATGGAGTCAAAGCTCTTACTTATTGAATTATGACCAAGTAATCGAATGGACAACTGCTTAGATGCTTTACTAACCTATATGCGATGCAAATCCTAATTCCTAGGTGTGATGCAAAGATCTTGGTTATTTTTAATTAAATGCCTAATCTAAGTATGACTTTCCCTTAACTCTTTTGAAGCTAGGCTCCAAGGTAGGTTGTGGGAAGGAGACCAATAGGAAGCAAGCGAAGGATTAATTAATGATACCTTCTGTTAGGCTACTATCACCCAATGCCTCCAGTGCTGCAGAGATTGTGGCTTGCCAACTGCAAGGTCATCGTGTTAACCACTGAAGAGTGCGTAAGCCCCTCAAGCTAGATGAGAAGGGTGGCCCTAGAAGTCTATCAACCAAGATTATGCATGGAGGTAAGTTATTAATGCAACTAAACTTAGGATGCAACGCAAGGTGGATTGAGTGAGTCTTTAGGTGAGATTATTGAACGACTTTCAAGTGCTTATGGCTAAATTTCTTAAGATTCAATGCTTGTAATGTTCAACACAAGACTAGTAAATAAAACACTTTAGAGTAATTTGGTGACTGTCTCAATGAAGCAAGATAAACAAAACAAAAGGAGCAATTCCACTTCTTCAAAGTCACTTATCAAATTCTTTGTGAACCAAAGAGCGCAATAATGGGATTAGCAGATCAAAATCATTTGAGCTTATTAGCAAGATCTCATTGAAGGCTACTTATGATAAAAAGATTTAACAATTAGGCACAAGGAGGCACTTATCAATTAGATCACAAGTCAATGAAACACATTGGGTAATCTTTAAACAATAAGCTTAAATGAAATGCTTATTAGAGCTTCTTTAGGTTCTATTTTCAATAAAAGAAACCTTAGAGAACAATAGTGGAAGCGAAAGCGCTTGTTACTTGAGTTTAGAGACCATAGGGATTTACCACAATTCCCCTAAGTAAAATGAAATTGCTAACAATGATACAGTCAAGAGAAGCCAAAAGATAAAACTAACTAAAAATGGGATGCCATGCAAAGAATGCAAAGATGCAAGAACCCAATGATGAACCTAGGCTATCCTCAAGGAAAGAATATACTAATTGTGATTGTTAAATCCTTCAAAATACCACTACAAGCAAATCAATAGACTTGTAGTTTTGTCTATCAATAGATGGCAATCCATTAGATGATCAATGCAACCTCTAATGCAGAGATAGCAGAGCAAATGCACAGAGCTCACGTTATATGCCAAGAAGACCAAGATAAGGTATGGAAATACCACTGCAACCTTGAAAAACAAACCTCTAAAATTTATATTGGATTTGTGAATTGACTGAATATAGTCATTAATAGAAGAGCACAAGATGAGATTGCTAACAGAGGAATACTCAATTTGCTATCCTTCTAGGTCATGGCCATATTGCTCAATGCCTCAACCCTTTTAGGTCATGGCCATATTGCTTGCATGAGATGGGGGCTTGTGTATTTTCCCATCTACTGTTTCTTAGAGATTTTACGACCTTAATGGCAAAGTGGGTAACAAGTTGATGAAAATGCAATTGCTTAAACTTTGGATAATTAATGATATGCCTTCTAGGTTGAATTTCCCATTTCCTTAAAAGAAATTAATTTATTCCTTAGCAACACATTCTACGTGTTCTCCACCTGTTGGACATGCCGAATACCTAAGCAGTCAGCTAAAGTGCAGATCCCATTCTCCCCCTGGGGACTGACTTATGGCTCTAAGATTTTAACTCTATTATATTTTATTAGGCAAGATCCCATTTTTTTTCTTAAGCAGCCATCACATAAAAATGCATGTGGCTTCCTGCACAATGATATCAAAATCAAAGCCCCAGTTTAAGCTTCCTAATGTGACCCCAACATTGCAGTATCTTACCGTATCTTTTAAGATGATTATGTTAGAAGTGTTCCAAAAACTAGATGTATCATGTGATTTTCTCAATATGTGTTCAATGTTTATTAATACACCATCGTTTTTAAGATTTTTAAATCTTTACAACCATCTAGATTTTTATGGTTGACAATTTGCACTTTATTTCATCCAAGACACGCCACAGGTTAGAGCTTTTTCATTTTCTTTTGGGTTACATCTTGGGAATTTGTGTGAATATTTTATTGGATCATTATCTTTAAGTGGTTGTCTGACATAAAGTGTCTTCTCTTCATTCTTACATATTTACAAATACCCTTTAACATTTCTAGAGAAATTATTCACATATTTTTAATTATATTTTCTGAGGGAAGACAATGTCAACAAGCATTAAGGCCAAGCCTTGGAAGACCACCATTACCACAATCTGCTCAAATTTCAAAAATTAGACATTTCTCGTGGCAAGATAGATAAAATAGATTTATTAGTCTTTTTTATCCGGATTTATGCAGGAATGCAATAGAATAAACATATAACCATAAATACAAAGATGCAGTGGAAATAACACTTCATTTCATTAATATCAAAGAACTGAAATTTGTCTACCAACAGAATGGAAATAGACTAGCTAGGGCATTGGTAGCTTATCTCTGAGAAGAGATGTGGTGGCTACAGGCCTCTGAACTGTGTTACAATGAGGCTCGAGGGCCTATTTATTATTTAGAAACAATGGAAAACCCTAAACATCCAAAACCCTAACCCTAGGAGATGAAGCGCCAAAACTATGGGCCCTGTTTGGGTAAATTGGTGTTTCAATATCCCGGGGACGTAACTTTGGCATACGATCTCCGTTTGACGCGCTCAATACCTCGTTAGAAAGATCTATCCGAGGACTACAACTTCTGATGTGAACTCCTGGTTTTCCCAAAAAACGTCGTTTAGGGCCTCAAAACGGCTCCAGAAGTTCAGGACCCAAAAAACTGCTAAAAACAGTAAGTCATGCCGAAACTAAAAACCTGAAAGAGACAATGGTGGGGCCTCAAGCGGAATAGGCGGGTGGCCACTAATATCCACCTGGATCATTCCTCCCCCCTTAGGAAACAATGGTCCCCATTGCGTTGAGTTCCTCCATGAGATGAGGAAACTTCTGCTGAACTTGGTCTCTGGTGAACCACTTGCCTTGGTGCAGGAGTTGGCCAGTTTTGACAACCCGATACAGTTGGATCTTTCGTTGGCGAGTGTTCTTGATTTGCATGTCCATGATACAATTTGTGGTGGCCTGTTCCATGCAGTCTAGGTTTAACTCTGTTGGTGTGAAATGTTCTGCAATGTCAGAGGTCTCCAGTAGAGGTGGGAAGTAGGGACGAAGGCAGTCCACATTGAATACTGGATGCAGACCAAGGAATGGTGGAATACTAAGCTCGAAGGCATTTTTCCCTACAGCCTTGGTGATGGTGTAAGGCCCACATCAGAGCAGGAAAAGCTTGCGGAGGGGTCTAGTGAGGCGCTCCTTTTGCAAATGTAGCCACACTTTGTCGACCACCTAGAAGTTGTGTGGCACCTGATGTTGATCATGTCGTTGCTTGTACTTAGCATTGGCTCTATCCAATATGTCATGAACCTATTGGCGGATGTGCTGAATGCGCTCGATGAAGTTGTTTGCTTTGTCAGCTTCATACTAGACATGAGCCGAATCGGCCTGAGTAGCTGCAAATGGCATGGCTATGTGAATGGGACATAGTCGCTGGAATCCCAAGCCCACCTGAAAGGGGTTGTGGCCGGTTGAGCAGTGGAGAGCCCAGTTATAACTCTGTTGTACATAGGGGAGGCTCTCATCCCATGTGCGTGGATGCTTTGAATTGTACATGCGCAGAATGTGTACAATCATCCTGTTGACAACCTCTGTCTGGCCATCAGTTTGGGGTTGGACCAAAATGTGGACTTGGTGAGCTTGGTGAGCTTGGTGTCCAGCATTGACCAGAGGCTAGACCAAAATGTGCTAAGGAACCTACCGTCTCGATCTGATATGATAGACTGTGGGATCCCTAAGTGCACCCACATTCGTTCAAAGAAGAGTTTAGCAGTGGCTTCTGCTGTGATATTCTTCTTGCAGGCTGCCATAATTGCCATCTTCGAGAATCTGTCGACAACTACAAAAATACAGTTGTTTCCATGCTTAGTAGAAGGAAGGCCCGACATGTAATCTTTGGAGATGGATTCCCAAGGTCGACTAGGGGTAGGTAGCGGGGTATAGAGGCCTTGCTTCTTGATGGTCGGTTTGGCAATGGCGCAAGCAATGCAGGATTTGATGTACTTCCCAACATCCTGTCGAAGGTTCGACCAATAGAAATACTTCTGCAGTACTGCCACTGTTTTCTCGACCCCGAAATGCCCAGCGACTCGACTGTAGTGTGCTTCCCATATCATCTTGGAACACTCGCTTGAAGGAACACAAAGGTGTCCAGGTGACATAAAAGTGCATCTTGGAGGTGAAAATTTGGAACTTGCATATCCCCCAAGAGTGCCTTGTATGTGTGGCCGAATTCTAGGTCGCTCTCGTAGAAAAGTGGCTAATCAGAAGTCTCGTGCCCACAAGATTTGATAACAGTGGTGAGCGCCACGATCGGTGGTCGGCTGAGGCAGTCTGTAACATTATTGGTGCTACCCTTCTTGTACTTGATGTTCAAATGAAACTGTTGCAGATATGTGGATCACTTCTGATTGCAATCATTCTGCAACTTCCCTTGTGTCTGTATGAACTGCAGAGGTCGGTGGTCTATGTGGATGATTGTTTCCTTCCCCAAAATGTAATGCTTCCATTGTCGACAAGCTTGCACAATGGAATACATTTCTTTGTCATAAGTGGGATACTTGCGAACTATGTCGGACAATGTCTCACTGTGATATGCCATTGGATTTCCCTGTTGAGTAAGAACTGCCCCAATAGCATATTCAGAGGCATCTGTCTCGATCTCAAATGGTTGTTGCAAGTCTGGTAATGTGAGCACTGGGGCAAAATAGAGGCGATTTTTCAATTCTGTGAACGCCTTCTATTGAGATTCCGACCAAAAGAATTTTTCTCTCGCTCCTTCCTTGGTGACTTGACTCAAGGGCCAAGTAATATGAGAGAATCCCAACACGAACCTGTGGTAGAAATTAGCAAGACCCAGAAAGCTTCAAAGCTCTGTTATATTGGTTGGGGTTGGCCAATCCCGAATGACTTGGATCTTGGTTGGATCCACATGCACCCCCCTTTCAACAATAATGTATCCCAAATATTGAACCTGGGTCATGCCAAAAGTGCACTTCTCCAAATTGGCACACAACTTGTGTTGCTGCAGTGTTTGGAGGACTTGTCGGATGTGGTGGAGGTGCTCTTCCCAAGTCTGGCTGAAGATCAGAATGTCATCCAAGTACACCACTACAAATGAGTTGGCGAATGGCCGCAAGATGTCGTCCATCAACCTCATGAAGGTTGTGGGAGCATTCGTCAACCCGAAAGGCATGACCAGCCATTTGAAAAGGCCCTCCTTGACCTTGAAGGTAGTCTTCCACACATCAGAGGGTTCGATTGGTACCTGGTGATACCCAAACTTCAAGTCGATCTTGCTGAAATATTTCGCCCCTTTGAGTTGGTCCAGAAGGTCATCAATCCGTGGGATCGGGTACCTATTCCGAACAGTGATCTTGTTCAACGCCCAATAGTCAATACAGAGTCTCCACGTCCCATCCTTCTTCTGTACCAACACGATCAAGCTCCCACAGGGTGATGAACTTGGTCGGATGTGACCTTTCTGCAGCAGCTCCTGAATCTGCCTCTTGATTTCATCGTTCTCCAGAACAAAGCACCGATAGATCGATCCACTGGGTAGCGGCACACCTGGGGTCAGATCAATGGGGTGCTTGACCTGACAATGCAGAGGAACCCCTGTGGGTGAGGTGAAGATGTCCCCGTACTCCTCCACAACCTTTTCCATTTGTTGTTGTCGTGCAAAGGAGCTCTGTTTGGAGGTCGTGGCCACAGTCTTCTTCTTGCCCTGGGGGCAGATCATCAGGAAAACGAATATCCTGGTTTGGGAAATGAGCTTACTGCATTTTTTTGCAGTAACCAAAGAGATAGCGGCAGGCGGTGATACCTCTGGTATCCTATACAACTTATTTCCCAAAGTAACAATAATAGTGCGAGGCCCGGACTCATACAAAGCATGTTGCTTCCACAAGTATGGTTGGCCTAATAATACATCAGAAACATCAAGAGGAGAAATGTCACATAATACCTCATCCGTGAAGGGCTTGATGCTATAGGGAAGGCGACATTGTTGGCTGATGCGGAGATCTCGTCCTTGGTGAAGCCACCCGATGGTGTATGGATGTGGGTGGGCTGTGGTCGACAAGCCCAACCACTTCACGGTGTTCACTGAAATGAGGTTCTTTTGGCTCCCATTGTCGACAATGAATTGTACCGGGGAGCCGTTTACTCACATCTGGGAGTGGAAGAGACGTTCCTCCTCCTCTGGATTTTCCGGTTCCTCCTTCTAGATCTTCGCAGTGGCAACAGTAGCATTGGGCTCCGCATCAATAATCTGTTTCCCTTTGTCATTCCCCTTGTCAATTTTTGATTCAGAGTCGGAGCATGCATCTGACTCAGAAGCCCTCATCTCGGCCACCAGCGACTACATGGCCCGACACTCACTTGTGTTGTGAGTGGAGCTCTTATGGAATTCACACCACTTTCCCATGTCCTTCTTTGGCTTTGCGGTGTTGTTCTTTGCTTGTGGCATTGACAAGTTGTCTTGGGCCGCCATGCCTTGGCTCTGTCCTTTGTTCTGCAGTTTGGGAGCACCTTTCCCTTACTTTTGATTCGCAGATCCATAGTCTCACTTCTTCTGTTTGAATTTTTGCTCAATCTTGGCAGCATACCAATATGTTGTACCAAGTGAGGAGGTGTCGAGGAACTCCATTTCCTCCTGAATGTATCTGTGCAGACAATTGCGATACTTTAGCACCAGATGTTTCTCTGAATCTTTGATACCCAACTTTTTGCGCAGGGTATGGAACAGATTCATCCAGCGTGGTCCATTGTATGTACTTGTCCTCATAGCTCCCCACGGGATAGTATTGTTCCTTGATGGCGTCTCGGAAAGAATTCCAAGTGAGTACCGCTGAGAATAGAGAGGGTTTTGTCTCATCCTTTTTCTCACAGTAGGTTTCCCACCAATCCTTAACATGGGGGGTAGCTTTGAAGAGTGCAAAAATAATCTTCTCTCGGTCGGAAAAGTCATGAATCGAGAAATATCCTTCTAATAGATTCAACCATCTATCTACGACATCTGCATCTATTTGACCCTCAAATATGGGAATGTCAAAATTTACTTGTACCTTAAAGGGAGTCACGCCTCCAGAGTGGCTACTGGATGCAGATGTGCAGCCGGTGGGCAGTTGTTGAAGGATCTAGGCAAAGTTATCCATCACCGCATTCCTTTGTTTTTCGAGGACCTCCTCGAGCAATATTTTGATAGGATCTCCTGCTCCCTCATCTTTCTTTTCGTCCCCCATGGGCAGCCGTCGGGGTTTGCGAGGCTGATCTTTCAAAGGTTCCACCAAATCAAGCCCTAACTCCTTATACCCCAACCTCGTTGGGGACATGCAAAGAAGGATCGAGAAAAAGCAGACCGCTTTGATACCACTGATCCGGATTTATGCAGGAACGCAATAGAATAAACATATAACCATAAATACAAAGATGCAGCGGAAATAACACTTCATTTCATTAATATCGAAGAACTGAAATTTGCTTACAGACAGAATGGAAATAAACTAGCTAGGGCGTTGGTAGCTTATCTCTGAGAAGAGATGTGGCGGCTACAGGCCTCTAAACTGTGTTACAATGAGGCTCAAGGGCCTATTTATTATTTAGAAACAATGGAAAACCCTAAACATCCAAAACCCTAACCCTAGGAGATGAAGCGCCAAAACTATGTGCCCTGTTTGGGTAAATTGGTGTTTCAACTTCCCAGGGACGTAACTTTGGCATATGATCTCCATTTGATGCGCTCAATACCTTGTTAGAAAGATCTATCCGAAGACTACAACTTTTGATGTGAGCAACATTTGTCCATGGACCCATGTTGCTCCCATTTTTCCCAAAAAACGTCATTTAGGACCTCAAAATGGCTCCGGAAGTTCAAGGCCCAAAAAACTACTAAAAATAGTAAGTCATGCCGAAACTGAAAAACTGAAAGAGACAATGGTGGGGCCCCAAACGGAATAGGCGGGTGGCCACCAATATCCACCTGGATCACTTTTCTAGTTTCTAGTAGTTTTTAACTTCTTATAACTGTTGAAACTTGACTCTTTCATATTTATTATGATATTTTTTGTAAACAATATATGAAAATTTAAGTTTCAAGTTTGAAACTTTGAAGTTGGCAGTGATAAGTTTATAACTCATTATGAATTATGAATATGATGCTTCATGAAATTTGAAAGTTGTTTCATTTTGTTTCATTTTATAACATTTCATTTCATGTTAAATATTCTTTGCCGTAAATGTTACACTTAGCTTACAAGTACAACTATGGTGATCAAT
Organism: Pinus albicaulis; assembly: GCA_034641835.2. Lineage (NCBI taxonomy): Eukaryota > Viridiplantae > Streptophyta > Pinopsida > Pinales > Pinaceae > Pinus > Pinus albicaulis. Next base: position 336,376,801 of record CM076575.1, on the reverse strand, counting down.
GAATCGATAATGATAAATGTTATATATTGAATTTTGAAAGCTTGAAACTTTAAGATTGATGAATCATGAGACTCAAGAGTCAATATGTTGTATGTTTCTAACTTCTAGATTAGAAACATAATCTTCTAGATTAGAAGATTATAACTTCTAGATAATTGATGTTATATGGTTCAATCTATGTTTTTATGTTTTTTATGTTTAATTCATCATTCTACATGCTTTTGTTGACATATATGCATCAAAATATATAAAATAAAATAAAATAAAAAATATATATATATATATATATATTATAAAAAGAACGCTCCCCGAAATGCTCCCAGACCAGGAGCTTCTCAAAATGGCACTCCCGCTCCCGCTCCCCTTTTTCGCTCCCGCTCCCAAGTAACCTTGGGTCAGACTGTTGTAGGTTAAGATCAGCTCAGAGAATACAAGACATTCATATAAAATCATTCACCAAAAGCTGAAGAGATAAGAGCCAGAATGTTTGTCAATTTTTTATGATCACTGTGTGTTACTTCAGTGTTTTTAGGATCTTATTATTGCAATCCTTCTTGAGATTAGGATCTGAAACAAAATTTTCAGATCTCAGTGTTACCTTCAAACAAGCAATGCAACCCTTCTAGATCTCCACGCTACACTGGCAACTACTGAAAGCTAGGCCCTGCAAGCACAGTGTATTAGTCCTGAATCAAATGAAGGCGAGATCAGTCAACAAAAGGCCCTGCGGCTAGGTTATATGATGGTTAATGGATATGACTTCTATGCTTCTTACAAGATGAAACTCCAAGACCCCTCAGCTTTCTTACCAATGATGACGGGAATAAAAGGCTCTCTGCCTAAATGGAGATGAGAGGAAACTCCTTGACAGAAGTGTGATAGATCTCTGCTTCAGGTAAGACTTGATGCTTCAGTAATAAGTACCTGTGCAAAACAGTGATTAGTACTACTAAGACCATTGATCAAAATTTCAACTTTCTTGCCTCTACAAAGTCTGATTTAAGGAATAAATGACCCTCTGCAATATTTATCAGTCAGCCAATGTTCTCGGTCAAGGAGGAAAAGATTGCCATTCTTACAAATTACAATTAGCTTGAAAAGTAGTTGATTAAGAGTTTAATTGAGTTATTAAATTCTATTCAAGGGTAATTCGATTAGATCTCAAGGTAAACATCCACTTGCAATGTTGATATCGATGATAAATTTGGCTCAGGCCCTAGAAGCTTTTGTGCCAAGTTTCAGACTAGATGTTATAGGGTAATGGATCCTTTTCAAGTGAATTTTCTCAGCGCCGCCAAATAAACAGTGTTAGATCAAATAAACCAATAATGAATTATTGTATAATCTCTGGAAAGAAGGAGACAGGGGTTAGATATAAAAGATGCAATATGATAAAGCTTCTATGCCCACTAAAGATGCTTTAAATCCCTGCAATTGTGACCCAAAAAATCTACTGAAGTACCAAGGCAGAGTACAAGAATATTTTCAGTGAGATTTTATGCTTAAACCCTCCCAAAATCATCAGATTTTCTTGTCAAACAGATGAGGGCTAGTATTAAAGTTCAAAAGAAAGACAATGAGCTTAATCAGGCTTTCAGCCAAGCTTAAAGAGGCCTCTTAGGCCTTGCGGCCAGACCTAGATTGCCTTCCAAATGGTCAAATCTGGGGGGGCTTATCTGTAAGCCTTACCCAGTGATAAATCCTCCAAAGAAATATTGAGAACAAGTCTCTAAGAAACCAGGGTTAGCCAACAAGAGATATTGCAATAATTACCAGACTTCAAACCCTAGTGGATCTGTCACACTTCTGAAAGGAACCTAGATCTATGAGAAAATGAATTAGATCTATGAGGTTTCTAGGCTCAAATTAGATCTCTGGGTCACAGAAATTTCTTGCAAAAATTTTATGATGAAAAGCCCTGGAAGAATGATAGATCAAGGGGCTTAAAGGCTTGTGGCCATGCTGCTTGGGCTTCAATCCCCTGCGGCTGCAATACAAACCAAGGTCAGATTTGAAGGAAAAATTGATGAAATGAAAATCTGAAATTATTTGCAAAACCTTAATGGATGAAACCCTTGATAAAAGTCAGATTTGCAACGTGATTTTCCCTTCAGGGCTTGCAGCCTCCAGAGAAGATGATGCGTGGAAGGAAAGAGGCTTGAATATGGTAGATCCAAGACGTAAAAGGTTAGATCAGAGGCTAAACCCCTTGCAGCCCTCTTCAAAATTTCTGGGGCAGGTTTGCTGAGAATTTCTAAATGGAGATCTGAGCAGTGAGGGGCAGAGATATCATCTGGAGTGGAAGATATTTTCTCATTCCGGTGGAGCATCAGTCAGAGAGAGGCAGAAGAGCTCTAGCCAAGCCAGCATTGAAGGAAGAAGGCTGATGCAGTGACTATGTAAGCTCACACAAAAGCAGCACAGAGGCGGGAGGAAGGGTTTTCGGAATTTGCTGGTGGATCAGTTTCGGAGGTCGGGATCTAGAAAGTGACTGGGAGGCTGTTCCTCAACATCCACAGAGGAAAAACGACTTGGAGGAGGGCTAACACTTGTGAAAATTTCTGAATATGCTCAAACCATAGTAACACAGGTACCGCTCCCAGCCATCGGAGAGCACATATGCCACGCTCCCAGGAGCTTGGGAGCTGGTAGGAAACTTTCCAAAATCATCAGGAGCTTCAAAGGGCACTTTGGAGCTTTTTGGGAGCTTCACTACAACAAATTTTGACGTTTCGAGTACCTATTTTGAGCAGATTTTCACCTTTCGAGTACCTATTTTGAGCAGATTTTCACCTTTCGGGTACCTATTTTGAGCACAAAAGGTACCATTTGTTTCTTTTCTAAGTGATACATGATAGGTCAGGGGGATGGACTGCATGGGCTCTATAAAGCAACAGATATGTGGAGATCTAGCAAAGATTTCAACAAAATATATATACAGTTGCTAGTCATTCCTTGGCAGCTTCTGTTGCAAATCTTGAACTTCAAAAATTGCAAATAAGTCTACTTTCTTGAAGCCTATCTTCAATCTTTAATGATAAGATTCAACAAATTACAATGATGGTTAGAAAGAGAAAGAGTAGCGTGTTAGTCAGTTTCATTTTATAAATTTCCAAACTTGAATTTCAAAATTGAATATAATAGTGTTTCATGAAATCACATAATAATCAAGTAATAATAACATTTTTTTCGGTTTAGGAGTTCCACATGGTTCTTTGTTGGCAAGGAATTTCATTGGCAAGTTGTTGATGGATTAATATTTTGATTTTTTCTGGCAGTGTTTCAAAGTTCAATATTTTACATATTTCATTGCAAGATGGAATCTGCATGATGGAATTTAATTTGCAAGTTTTGGATGGAAATAAATAAATTATTTTATTTTATTTTTGCCGCTCCCAACTGGATGTTTCCTATAAATTTGGGCAAAGCTTCTAGCCGTACCTGATACTTGTTCCCTCGTACCCGAAGTACCCGTGTACCGGAAACTCGTGCAACATAGGCTCAAACATAAACCCTACTGTTAAATTTTTTATTTACTTCTCCTACTTACATCAACTTATTAATCTGAAATTTCAGTATTAACATCGAAGTAAATACATTAACGACCTACACATACAGATCTAAACTGAATAACATGCACAATGACAAAGTGACACACAAGGATTTTTTGGACAACTGTCCCCAGAAATACCCAATGTGGGAAACCGGTCTTCTGGTTGCTGGAGGGTTTTTATTATTAAGCAGAAGCTAAGTACAACAAATCTGGGCACCAAACTAGTTAACCCGACAGAGAAATAAAATAACTGCAGCTATACCTCCGTTTTGGAGACATAAACACTGACTAATTCACACCCTCAAACAGGATTTACATTCTTCAGAAGCCCGAGCGCTGCTCTGAAGCCCTCTGCGTCAGCCCCTGCGTTGCTCAAGAAGGGTCTGCGTCACCCCAGACTGGGTTACGTTGCCCATGCGCTGCCTTGGTTGGGCCTACGCCAGCCCTGCTGTCCTCCTGCTGCCCCTGCGTTGCCCTTTTTGGGCTTACATCAAGCCTGCGTAGCCCCTGCTAGGCTCTTGGCTGAGATGCGTAGTTGCTACCTCGGTCTGCTGCTTCTCTGCCTTCGTTGCACTCTTGGCCTAGGATCAAACCATCCCTCTCGCCAATACTGCCCCTCGTTGCAGCTGGAACACTTCTGAAATTCTTAGCAAACCACGACCTAGAATTCCAGCTTAGTTTCAGTGCTCTTCCACTATGTTTGTTTTCTCCAACTGACCCCAAGCCCTCTTTTTATACTTTTCTTGTTAAAACTGCAACGGTCGTGATCTAATCTTGAATCGACGGCTAAGATTAGAAGATGCTTGATCCGTGTGACTTAAGTCATTTTCATCACATGTTTAATTTAATTAACTTTAATCTTTTAATTTTCCTAAGTTAGACTTAGGGTCCTTAATTAAAAAGATTAATTAATTAAATATCTCTTAAACATGATGGAATTTCGTAAATCGCTTTCTGGGTCTTGGAGATCTCATGTACTCTAGTCCCTTCACAAAGTTTGGGAGCTAGAGCACATCCGATGCTACCCCAACACCCCAAAATCTCAACAACGCTGAGCTTGGAAGGGGGTGACGCAGTAGTTGGAAGTTCCAGCGCTAGGACTGCGCAGAGCCTGTATAGAGCAGTGCTCTCTTCATCCAGATCAGTCGGAAACTTAGTGATTGAGTGAGGTATTTCTCACAAATTTTGTTGTCAGTATTTCTCTCTATAACTGAATAACCCTTGAGGGTATTCAAAAATGTATTCAGACATTACTATTGCATTATAATAAAACCCTCAAATATGTTGCACCGACTTTCCCGCATTCGGTTTTTCCGGGGACTTAGTCCAAAATAAAGGGGTCATATGTGTGAATGATTTTCCTTGTTCAGTTCCTTGTTTCTGAATCAAATTTTTAGTGTAGGTTGCTTAAGTAATTGCTTCAATAATTCTTATCTGAATTAATTATGTAATGTAATTTACTTAATAGGAGAAGTACACTCAGTTGTTGCAGTAGGATTCCTTAGATGCGTGAGATCTAAGAATTTTCACAATAGGAAGCTTGTAGTAAGGAGGGATGTGAAATTCATGGAGGACCAAGCCTTCAGAAAATCCCGAGAAATGCCTACCGAAGAGCAGTCTGAGGATGTACCTCTTGTCCAGCGACAGTAGGGAGAAGATCCAGCAGATGGACAGCCATCAGGGTCAAGCACTGTGACCAGTACTATTATTTCTTCAGGAGAAGAAAATCCAAGTAGCTCATAGCAGATGGGACAGCAGGAAGAAGAATTGATTGAGCCACCCACCACCAGCAACAGAATTAACAGAGAAGTACGACAGACACTTAGGGACGCAGAGGAGTTTGTTGGCGCTCCTAGAATGGGGAAAAGGCAGCGTAGACAACTGAACAAATACCAAGCATTAGTAGCATAGGTTGAAGAACCCTCTAGCTTTCAGGAGGTCGTACAACATCAAGTTTGGGTGGATGTTATGGTAGAGGAGTACAACTCTATCATGGCTAATGATGTCTGGGAAGTCGTACCTAGACCACTGGACAGATCAGTTGTAGGTTCTAGGTGGATCTACAAGGTCAAGTATGTTGTAGATGGCAGTGTAGAGAACTACAAGTCCAGGTCAAGGGCAAAGGGATATGCTCAGAAGGAAGGGATAGACTACGAAGAAACCTTCGCCCTTGTAGCCAGATATACCTCTATCAAATCCACTATATCCCTCTCAGCGCAGATGGGATGGGAGATTCACCAGATGGATGTCAAGACTACATTCTTGAACGGGGTGATAGAAGAAGAGGTTTACATCGAACAGCCAGAAGGCTTCGAAACACATGAGAAGAAAACTCAGGTATGCAGGCTGAATTGATGGTTACTTGCAGCAGATGGGATTTATCAAGAGTGACGCTGATCCCAATCTCTACTATCTCACAATAGAGAATGAGCCTCTGGTTTTGGTTTTGTATGTAGATGATTTGTTTTTGACAGGATCATCTAGGCTCGTCAAGGACTGCAAGAAGAATCTGGAAGAAGAATTTGACATGAAGGATTTGGGGCTAATGCACTACTTTTTAGGATTGGAAGTTTGGCAGCAGAAGGGAGTAATCTTCCTTTTGCAAGGGAGATATGCTATAGAAATTCTAAAGAGATTCAGAATGCAGGACTATAGACCCATGGTTACTCCAATGATTGCCAATTGGAAGAAAATTGATGCATCTGAAGATAAAGAAGTGGACCCCACGTTGTACAAGCAGCTCATAGGGTCTCCCCTGTCTCTAGTCAACACCAGGACAAACATTTGCTACGTTGTTAATTCCCTTAGTCAGTTCATGGTAGAACCAAAGAGGGCGCATTAGGCAGCTGCTAAGCACGTTCTCTGATATGTGCGAGGAACAATTGGATATGGATTAAAATGCACCCAAGGCGATGATATAAGATTGAGTGGATTCACAGATACAAATTGGGCAGAATGTTCGGTAGATCGAAAGAGTACCACAGGGTATTGTTTCAATATTGGATCAGGAATGACCTCTTGGGGCAGTGGGAAGCAGAAGTCCGTAGCACTGAGCTCAGCTAAAGCAAAATATATGGCAGCTAGCACAGCTTCGTGTGAGGCCATATGGCTTAGGAAACTGCTCATGAATTTTTTCAGAAGGAAGATGGAGGCGACCAACATTCTATGGGATACTCAGAGTTGCATTAAGCTCTCTGAGAATCCTGTTTTTCATGATCGGTTGAAGCACATCGACATCAGGTGTCATTTTATCAGAGACTGTGTTTAACAGAGTCAGTACAATTGTAGTACGTTCCCACAGGAGATCAGGTAGCAGACATTTTCACTAAGGCCCTAGGGAGAAAAAAATTTGTTCACTTCAGGGAAAAGATGGGGATGGTTGAAAATCTGTTTCAATAGCAAAAACGGATGATGCATCGCTTGAGAGGGAGTTGTAGTACAGATGCAGCAGTGGTAGTGGCAGTATCGTGTGCAATAATACAGTTGTAGCAGCAACGCAGTGGTTGGTGGACAGCTTGTCAGACATCAGCAACGTAGAGGATGCTTCATGTTCAGAGCAGTATACAACAGGCACGTTGTTAGAGCGCTTTCCTCGCTACGAGGGAGTGTTGATTTTTGGAAGCATCAGAAGTGCTCTATGTTTCAAAATTTGTGGAGAGGCTTAAGCACATATATTCCAAAGAACCCAGAAATCGTTTGTGAAAATTCCACTCGAAATGTGTTTTATTAAAATAATTAATTATTTTAATGAGACCCTAAGTCTAAACTTAGAAAAATTAAATAATTAAAAGGTATTAATAAAACAGAGTGTGAATCTTCTAGAGAACATGGATCAAGTCAAGATTATAATCTTAGTCGTTGATTAAAGATCTAATCTCGGTCGTTGATGTTTCAACAAGAAGACTATAAAGGAAGGCTTGAGGGTCATTTGAAAAACACCCCAGTGCAGATGCTCAGTTGCCCAAGTAAATCAATTTTTTCAGTGGTTGAATTTCAGAAAGAGAAAATCGATCCAGAGGGAGAGTTGCAGGTGGAGGAGAGACAGAGAGGGTTCAACATCAATCCGGGGTGCAGGAGCAGGTGACGCAGTGAAAGGAAGAGACAGCGCAGAGGCAGGAAGGGAACAACGCAGAGGGGTGACGCAGTTCTGTGCATTACCCATGCAGAGCCAGCGCAGTGGTGACGTAGGTGGCCCAGGAGGGTCCCTCTAGGGTCGTTTCTCATCAGGAAATTTTGTGAGAAATTTCTCTAGTGTTATCATAGAGAATTTCTCTTCATTACTGCTGATTGTAAATTGTACAAGAAGATTTTTGCTGAAGAATAATAGAAACCCTCATCTACTGCACCGGTTTTCCCACATTGGGTTTTTCCGGGGACAATTTTCCAAAAATCTGTGTCATTTTTGTGCTACTATTTCCTTATTATTTTGATCAGTAATTGTATGGTGACGTTTGCATTTGAATTTATTTCAATATCCACTGAAGATATTTCTATAAATAACTTATTTCTGAATAATAAGTAGGAGAAATAATATCAGATATTGCAATAGGATTTCAAGTTTGAAATTTTCACAGTGATTGGTGTGTGTTTGTAATTCACTGTTCTCTATCTTTTACATTTTATGTACTGCAGCATAAACAAGAAAACATTATTTAATAAAATATAGAAATTTAGGAAAAATTAATGCTCATAGTATAACTATAGATTTTAGATTTCAATCTATATTTATCAGATTTGTTGTGAAGAAATGTCCAATGGAATATCCATGGTAATTTACAGATCATGCACCCCTCTCCATTTAATGAACTCCAGCTATAGAGTTAATATACAGGCCATCATCAAATGATACCTATTATCGATCCTATTAGGAATGTTGTTAAGGTCCTCACAACTTGTGGGATGGGCACAGATAGGGCATAGACCCACTCTCATCACAGCGCAAGCCCTCACTATTTAGGCCCAACACCCTCTAAATGGCCAAAGGAGGTGGCCCTAATATAACCCCACGTAACTCCAAAATAAGATTAGTGCCTTATATAGAGTCACCTAAAGTTGAGTCACTTCTAAGAGTTCCTTAGCTATAAAATTTGTGACTGTAACAACAAAAAAATAAATAGCCAAATTAGTAGCACTGAATCACCAAAAATATATCGTGTAACCTATGGATACTGGTCTACAACAACAGATCCAACCAAATATATAATTATTTTGTGAGTTGGGTTGTTGATTAGAGAGTTATGAGTCGAAACAACTTGTTTTCCTGTGTATTATCTATAAAATCTGCAAAAAACGCAGGGACAACAATATGGTTTGACTATAACAACCACCCTAGAAGTCTCTTGACACTTCCAGATGATTAATTTAGGGGTGGAAAGGTATGAGGGTTAATTTGACTAAAAAGTGAATTTACAGTAAGTTGAAAATTACCTTTTAGAATTTTGGCTGAAAACCCTTTTGGTTAATTCACTCAAAAATTTTCAGAATTAATTATAAGCTTTAAAAGTGGTTGTAGATGAATTGAAAATTACTTTAAATACGCAAATAATTGGTTTTAGGCACTATAGAGTAAAGGAAAAGGTTTTTGGATGAATATACTTACTTGAATAGCCGAAAACCCTTCTAAAATATGCAGATCCAACTTGGTACAACATTATAATCGTCAGATCTGCAGTGCCAAACAACTAGATACAAGTGCATAATTATCATAAAATAAAACTTGTACCTATCCTTGGTTAGATTTGCCAAAAAATTGTAAATTCGGCAAGGAAAATGCTTGCTAGAATGATGAAGATAAAAAATTAGCAAGCCAAATAACCTAAACTAATTACAGAAAAATAAAGGTATTGATTTTTAAATATAGAAATGGTTGTTGGATAATGCTTGTGCCCTTTACCTTACCTCACTTTTGCTAGAATGCGAAATTGGTTGAACATAAATGGAGTGAGCTTGGTTTTGGACAAAAATTGCCCCCACTATTGAATTAACTTGTAATATTCCCAATTAGCCTTGCTAATTGGAATATTTCATTTTTGCTTTATTTTGCCGCTTTAGCTAGACATAATAAATAAAGTGAGAAATAAGAGGGGTCACCTCACTTTAGTCACCTCACTTTATAATAAAGTGTTCTTTTCCTAGTAGATTGACGTTGTAACTTAGAGAGGGGGCCTGGGGGGTCCACGTGGATATGATGGGGAAGGCATCAGGCTAACCCAAGGTAAACTGCGCAGATCCAGGGAGAGTTAAGTTTTGGAGGGAGTTTGATGTTATAAAAGGAGAGGCTCTCACCTCATTTGATCACTCATGATTTGATATTCTTATTGATAGCTGGACTCTTGTCTGCTTCAGCACGCCGGTTGTTTAGTCGGTCTGCAGCACTGTTTAGTGCACGAGTGTCTCCGGTCGGAGATCTCACCCTTAGCCTCGGGGGACTTCGAGTGCCTGCCCTGGTAAGGTTATTTCTGGTTTAACCCTTAGCTTCGGGGGACTTCGAGTGCCCGCCCTAGTAAGGTTAAGAAAGGTGCCGTGCCACATTTCGAAGCACATCCGAGGAGGAGGGAAGTCTTCGTGGCCGCGCAGCAAGAGAAGGAGGACGCTCGAATCTTTGAGAAAGGACATTTTATGCGAAAGAGAACCGGCCCCATTCCTTGCGGGGGAGAGAAGGACGGCGGCAAGGAAGGGACGCGCACGGACCCGGCCCGCGGAAAGCATTTGTTTGAGCGAAGGGCCGGCCCCGGTCCAAGCCCAGAGTGAGGACGCTGTCTATTCTTGGAGGTGAGGGTTGCAGATCTGAAGGTTTCTTGTCAGATCTAGCTTTGTGAAGGATAGATCTTGCAGACCTAGTCCTGTATGTTGCAGATCTAGCCTTGTATATTGCAGATCTGAGGGTTTTGCAGTAGATCCAGCTTGAGGAGTGACAGATCTGAGGAGTTATTGACAGATCTAGTCCAGATCTGAAGGGGAAACACCAGATCTAGCCCTAGAGGCTGTAGATCTGAGGAGATAGTTCCAGATCTAGCATAGATCTGAGGGATTGGCAGCAGATGGGGTTTTGGAGGACGTAGATCAGGAAAGGGAGGACGCAGTTGTGATAGGAGGCTTCAGATCCATCAGGTGGGACGCAGATCTGAGGAGCAGATCATTGTGAGGAGTGCTTAACAGCGTTTTCCAGGATCCTGTAGCAGCTTCATCTGTCTGGAGAGTTGAGCGCTTGGTGCTTTATCTGTTTCTGCGCTGTCACTGGCAGAGACAGCGTTTTTCCATTTGAGAGGGTTTGCAGTCTTCAGCCCCAGCGCAGTTCATCTTCAGCTTGCAGAGCAGCCAGGACGCTGTCCTTGTTGCAGCCACTTTTCTGTTGAGAGGGTCTCCACCTGCCTAGGGCAGGGATCGGTGCACTTACTCTGATTTATTGTACTCCTCTCTATGTACTTTCTGATTAATAAAATGGCTCAGATTTTGGTGTTACATGTGTCATGATTCAGTGATCTGGTTCAGCTTATATCTGTATTAAGTGCATTTCTGTTTATTACTGGTTATTTCCCTTTGGGGATATTACAGTGGTATCAGAGCTTAATTCTGGCTCAGCCTGTGGTCTATAACATCAGGAAAGAGATAATACAGAGCAATAGCAGTTGCAATTCCAGAAACGCAGTTGGAAAAAGGGCTAAAATAAAAAAAGGTCAAATTTTGGAATTTGGAATTAAGAAAAACGTTTTCTGGGTTTTTCTGGGTTTTGGGTGAGGATCACTTTCCCAAATTCCTAGAATTTTCCGAGTAGTTTTCAGTGGGTAAATCAGAGGTCGAAGTTAAGCAACAGTATGGTTTTGCAGCAACCGTGCAGTTTCTGAGGAGCCTATAGACACATAGCAGAAAGAGCTGATGGCAGGTGATGTGGATAAGAGGAGATTTAGGGAGACAGATCAGCGGAATCCAATGGAGGCCATGCTCGCAAAGTTGACTGAGAAGTTGACTGCGAAGATGGATACATTCATGCAGGATGTAACCACGAGATTTGCAGCCGTAGAGGTCAGTCGGAGAGAACTCCCTAGGGGTTTTGAGATCGTTCGGTATAATGCCACTCGGCATATGGATTCATGTACACCCACACGTCCCACTATGCCCACATTCTTGCCAGAGGACACAGGAATAACAGTACAGCGAGAGGTAGATCCGGCTTGGATGGCTAACATTCTTGCAAACTATCATGCTCTCGGACAGGCATTCATGGATGCTCTCCCCTTCGAGGAATATACCCAGATCTGTTATGGCATTAGACTCCATGATCAACACAAGGGACACCGGCATCATCATGGTGGAGACCACCACCGCACAGCTAGCAGAGATTATGATCAGCCCCAGCGTGATAGTAGACCTCACAACTTTCGGAGAGGGAACAAGCACTCACGTGATAGGGACCTACAGCGCACAGTGGACAAGTTGGATACCTCTTTCCAGCTTGACCGAGTATCAGAGAGGGAAACCATTAAAATGGTTACCTCACACTTGGAGGAAGAGGACACACAGGATTGTAGGGAGCCTGAGGTTACACCTAGTGTGACACAGGACTCACCATCATTGGAGACCTCCTTGACCGTGCCGGTTGATATCGTAGTGGAGGAGGTAGAGCCTACCCCGGTAGAGCCATCCACTGAGGAGATGACTAGAGCCATGCCCGAGTCTTCGGGTGGTAGCAGCACACGACAGATGGGTGAGGTATCAGGAGATATATCCATTATCGATGAGGCACTAGGAGATACAGAGATATTGGATGATGGTCGCAGACAGCGGTATCATCGGCTTCGGACGGACCTTCGAGCTTTGAGGGAGAAGACCGCGTCAGTACGGGAGACCCTTTTGTTGCAGGACCAGGAGCTGGAGGGTATGAGAGCGACTTGTGCCAAGTCGGCGGCCAAGTTGGTCCACATTGGGGAGCAGCTGGATTCCCTGATGGTACAACCCGAGAGCACATTGCAGCATCAGATCATTCCCCTTCCGGTATGCATGGATGGGACTAGCAGAGTTGTTGGGTCATCTCTTCCCATTGGAGAGAGAGAGGCAGAGCCATCTAGTCAGGTCTCAGATGTTGACTTGGATAGTGGTATGAGACGATCAGAGTTGCACAGGGTACAGCAGCCACGTGTTGAGGTTGGATGGCGAGAGGTTTTGAGTTGGTGCTCGGTGGAGCGGGCTATGGATGAAGGGGAGGTCTCAAAGAGAGATCTCGCTAGAGATGCACTTCGACACACCATGGGGTGCAATGACTTTCTTCCTTTCTCACAAGAGCAGATAGAAGATGGGGGACATCTTCGGATGGATAACGTCTCTCATGCTTGTGTTGGACATCCCTTGAGCCATACACACCATGAGGGGAGGTTTTTGCCTACCACCTATTTGAGTCTTGATAGGGTCTCATTGATCCTTGAGAAGTTTATATCCCAAAATTCCATGAAGTGCAAAATCAGAAATTTGATTTGGGAGGATGGTAGTACCGGGATGAGGAGAAGGAGGCATCCACAAGTGATTGAGTGGATGGGCATGATGAGCAAGGAGCTAGGAGGCTACTTGCAGATCTATGACACCAGGCAGCAGGAGGCTTGGTTGCGCTGGTTACTCTTGAAAGAGTTTGGCCATCACGTGGCAAACACTCTTCCTAAGAGTAGGAGGATGGGGAGAAGATGGATGGATACTTGCATCATTGAGCAGCATAGAGTATGGATGCACGGTGTTGATGTGTTACTCATATCATTCATTGTATCGTCATCACATGAGTTGCATGATGGAGGTATGGGGAGGCAACACAATTTCTTGTTGCTTTGCTTGGGAGAGCAAGGGCAGATTTGCTCCCACACTTTGCATGATGTTGCAGGAGGAGGAGATGGCACTATCTCCATGGTCTTTGATTGGGAAGCACTTCCATCTTGGGAAGTATTCCATATTTGTTGCAACATCATTAGAGGAGTCTTTGACAAGGAGCATGTCAAGGAACAGAGTCTTGTATTAACAAGAGTTTACTTACATGAGCTCACAGCGTTGTCACCTTGGAGCAGAACATTATGGATGGAGTGTGCGCAGCAGGGATATGGTGGATCGATAACCCATAGGTCCCAGGATCACTACATATTTGTTGCACAAAGAGGAGGTAATGATGATAGAGACATCTACGGCATATTCTTCTTGACTTGGGTTTCCAAGCATGAGGAGGATTATCTTCTTGCAGCACATGGTTCATTCTTCTTCATAACATGCCAAAACACTGTGGAGGACTCATGTATGGATCCATGTGCCATCTTACTTCCAGCATATGGTCAGATTTGTATGGGAAGCTTGATTATGAGAGAGACACATGAGCTGAATGTGCCTTTGAGTATTTTCTGCACTACATGTTCTAATGGGAGCATGGGAGGAGGCATGGCCACCACTACTATGTATGCGTTCTCTTTTGATATGGGCCATGAGATAGATGTTCATCCATTGTACATCCATGGGCAAGTGTTTGGACCTATGTTGCTATCATATTCAGCCATTTACTATCCATTAGTAGATGTGATGGATCTTGTACGTTGCTTGCCATGTGATTTTCTGAGGTTGCAGTGGATGAGACTGCGTTGTATCCTTGTGAGAGATTGTTTGCACTATGTATCCTCATATAGAACCTTCAGCGAACATCTCATTAGGGTGATCCATGATGACCATGTCATATTCTTCATGGATGGTTTGTTTTGGGCCAGCTTGTTCTTCATTGATGGAGGAACCTTCTATGGTGGATTGTTTTTCACTTTGCCATTGGAGGGCAATGATTTTGCAGCCCAGGATCGGCATAGACTCTACACTTGTCATGAGTGGAGAGAAGGACAGCATGGGGTAAGCTATGATGCTTGCCAAGTTCATATTTTCAGCCCACCTTCATTACCAGAGCTTGAGGTGGAAGGAGATTTTTGGGAGTTGCCTTGTTGGGAGGTGGCTCATTTTTTCTGGATGATTGCTTGGAGATGGAGGATCCACAGGAGGGAGATGTTCTTCATTATATTTCCGACTCCACGCCTTGATTGGAGAGGGGTGATGAGTTGGTTTACAGTTGATGGGCCAACTTACACATTCATAGATACAGAGCAGCAGCAGTCATGGTCTTTAGTCATAGCCAGAGGCAGTGAGCGGTCCGAGCCAGGGGACTTGGGCGATTATTGGCCACAGTGGCGATGGGATCCGGGAGGACTATTGATTGGCTGGTACCATGAGAGGCCAGTTTGGGATCCTGGCATTGAGATATCCCTTCATGTCAGGGTGATGCAGGAGACAGAGAGGTTTCAGTGGGACCCAGGCACATTTTGCAGTATCGGCAGGGAGCATCAGCTAGAGAGTAGGCTTGTTCAAGCATTGCTTGAGAACAAACAATTTTTGCCGGATGAGGATGCCACTTGGGAGAGCAAGCAGACTTTACAGCATCCATCACTTCAGTTGCTTGAGGACAAGCAACGTTTTGCCGGGGGAGACTGTAATATTCCCAATTAGCCTTGCTAATTGGAATATTTCATTTTTGCTT
The DNA here is from genome assembly GCA_034641835.2 of Pinus albicaulis. Taxonomy (NCBI): domain Eukaryota; kingdom Viridiplantae; phylum Streptophyta; class Pinopsida; order Pinales; family Pinaceae; genus Pinus; species Pinus albicaulis. The sequence goes on along the minus strand of CM076575.1, from coordinate 336,361,712 downwards.
TATTTTGCCGCTTCAGCTAGACATAATAAATAAAGTGAGAAATAAGAGGGGTCACCTCACTTTAGTCACCTCACTTTATAATAAAGTGTTCTTTTCCTAGTAGATTGACGTTGTAACTTAGAGAGGGGGCCTTGGGGGTCCACGTGGATATGATGGGGAAGGCATCAGGCTAACCCAAGGTAAACTGCGCAGATCCGGGGAGAGTTAAGTTTTGGAGGGAGTTTGATGTTATAAAAGGAGAGGCTCTCACCTCATTTGATCATTCATGATTTGATATTCTTATTGATAGCTGGACTTTGTCTGCTTCAGCACGCCGGTTGTTTAGTCGGTCTGCAGCACTATTTAGTGCACGAGTGTCTCCGGTCGGAGATCTCACCCTTAGCCTCGGGGGACTTCGAGTGCCTGCCCTGGTAAGGTTTTTCTGGTTTCACCCTTAGCTTCGGGGGACTTCGAGTGCCCGCCCTAGCAAGGTTTTTCAGTAGCAAAGCAGCAGCATTTCTGAAGCACATCTGAGGAGGAGGAAAGCCCTCTTGTGGTTGCGCAGAGCAAGAGAAGGGAGGACGCTGAATCTGTGAAGAGAAGGACGCTGTTTTATCTGAAGAGAGGACGCTGTCCCTTGCAGGAGAGGTGGACGCTGTCCAAGGAGGACGCAGTTCCAGACTGGCAGAGAAAACGCTGTTTGAGGGGCAGAAGGACGCTGATCAAGCCCAGAGTGAGGACGTTGTCCATTCTTGGAGGTGAGGGTTGCAGATCTGAAGGTTTCTTGTCAGATCTAGCTTTGTGAAGGATAGATCTTGCAGATCTAGTCCTGTATGTTGCAGATCTAGCCTTGTATGTTGCAGATCTGAGGGTTTTGCAGTAGATCCAGCTTGAGGAGTGACAGATCTGAGGAGATCTTGACAGATCTAGTCCAGATCTGAAGGGGAAACACCAGATCTAGCCCCAGAGGCTGTAGATCTGAGGAGATAGTTCCAGATCTAGCATAGATCTGAGGGATTGGCAGCAGATTGGGTTTTGGAGGACGGCATCGCAGCGGAGGACGAGCCAGACAGGGGAGGCTTCGCATCCATCGGGGACGCATCCGAGGAGCAGCATCACCGTGAGGAGGCCACGCCGTTTTCCGTGATCCCGTAGCGCCCTTCATCTCGTCCGGAGAGTTGAGGCTTCGGTGCTTTCTTATAAGCGCTCGCACCGTCACCGGCAGAAGGTGTTCTTCCATTTGAGAGGTGGCTCATAGCTTTCGCCCCAAATAAGAAGCTTCATCTTTCACCAGGTATGTACCAGACGCTGTCCTTGTTGCAGCCACTTTTCTGTTGAGAGGGTCTCCACCTGCCTAGGGCAGGGATAGGTGCACTTACTCTGATTTATTGTACTCCTCTCTATGTACTTTCTGATTAATAAAATGGCTCAGATTTTGGTGTTACATGTGTCATGATTCAGTGATCTGGTTCAGTTTATATCTGTATTAGTGCATTTCTGTTTATTACTGGTTATTTCCCCTTGGGGATATTACATAACTCCTGTGGTGAATTTTTAACTCACTGAGAAGTGGCCTCTCTCAAATTGGTGTCTCCATCCTTCAACTCCTGTGTGATGAATATGAGAACCAACACAAATGGAAGCTCCCCTCTAGAGATGGTCTAGTTGCATGGATCGACTCACCTGCAAAACAAAGGAACTCAAGTGGGGGTGCCCTCTAGTTGGCCTGTTCCGCGTGACTAGAAAACCCCTTAATGGCAAGAATAGTTACCCTTAGCATAATTTTATTAATCACCAAGAGCAGTTAAACTAAAATAACCCTAGAAAAATATATCAAGAAAAAGAGAGTGAAATTCATTCCACAAAATGCATAAAAGAATTACACAAGGATTTGTAAAATTGAGCTCTTTATTATGATATCACTTGTGTCAATTGACAACAACAGCTTTGCAAATGAGGGGAGGTGTTATGAATATAATTTATAGTAAAATAATAGAAAATAATGTAAACAACAATAATCATAATTAATGATTAATTAATTAAATAGTTAGTAATGAAGAGGTATGTCCCCAAGGACATTACCGTAGTGAAGAGGTACCTGCCTAAGGTATATAAGCAAACCCTCACCCTCATTGTAATCATCTCAATTTTATTCAAATATTCTTATATATAGTTACTTGTCCTACAATGGATGTCTTTGTCTTCGAAGTATTTTGAAGATTATTGCAAGTATACGAACCTTCTTCGTTACATTGGTATGAGAGCATTCCTTTGAGTATACGAACCTTGTTTGTTAGATTGGTATCAGAGTTGTTCAATCCTCTAGCCGCTCAACCGCTGCACAGAGTGAGTCTAATCCGCCCTTTGTCCATCGAAGTTCGTCAACATTGTTGTCGTCGAGATTGAAGCGTTTCACTACACAAGTTGGAGTTTCTCCATTTTCGCCAATAGGCCCGTGGCCATAAAAGGGAAAAAAAGGGGATAAAACAAAATATATATATATATATTAGAAGAAAAAAAAACAAATATTAAAAATAAATAGATATTAAAATAAAATAAAAAAATTTTAGAAAAAATTTTAGAAAAAAAAATATTAAAAAAATAAAATAAAATCCAATAAAAAAAGAGTGTAAATTATAGAATATAAAGGCAAAAGAAAAAATTTATATAAATCATAATTAAAAATTACATAAAAATACAAAACAAACGAAACAACAGTTGTAGCTCGAATGACCGCACAACAACAAATCGTTGCTCAATCAGGTGCACCATCACCGCACGACCACTTCGCATAGTCGTCGTCCAAATTAGCCACTATCATGGAAGAAAATGTCGCCACTGCTCCGCGTTCTCTGGCCGTAACGCAGGTTCGACTACCACCACCATATTGTTGTTGCTTGTTAAGTTTCCCCCACCGCACTACTCCCTTGATAGACAAAGCGCACTCACTCTTGTGCTGCTTTGTAGACACAGTACCGCTGACTTGTATTCTCAACCACAGTCCCGTTTGTTGTTGTCTCTGCATCATTCCTATTCAGTGGCCACTAACCCCATTCTATTTCTTGTTCCCCAACCACCAATTCAATGAGCAGACAATATTATTTTGGAAGAAACTAAATATTAATTTCCAAAAATTTTGTTTCCAAGAATTGCAATCCTCCACTAGATACATTGGTCAATTAATCAATCAAGCCATTTCCATTGGGATAAGGTGTGAGAGCTCATAGAGAAAAAAAATCTATAAATTAAATTAACATAGTTTTAACCCTGAATCTCATGTAAATCAAAATTTAAATCTAAGTTGAACCACCAAAGAGTATTCTATCATTAATCTATTCGAAGGTGATCTCAGTAAATATTGAGAGGCGTTTCATATTTTCAATCTATTCGAAGGTGATATCAGTGTAAAGAGAGAGGAGAAGTAACTATTGAAAAGAATCTCAATATTAAGTAGAAGTTCGTAATGAACAAGGTTCGTATACCTACAATAATCTTTAGAATACTTTGAAGACAAAGACATCCATTGTAGGACAAGTAATTATATATAAGAATATTTGAATACAAGTGAGATGATTACAATGAGGGTGAGGGCCTGCTTATACACCTCTTCACAATGGTTATGTCCTTAGGGACATACCTCTTCATTACTAACTATTTAATTAATTAATCACTAATTATGATTATTATTGTTTACATTATTTCTATTATTTTACTATTAATTATATTCATAACATTGCCTTCCTCTTCAAAAAGCTTTGTCCTCAAAGCTTACTGACGAAAGGCTTGATCTATTTTCTTGTTTTGAATCTCTTCTCATCTCAATACTTTCATCTTCGTGTGAAATTTTCAATCCTGAAATTACTTCTGCAGTGATAGATTTATTCCTCCTAATTATTTCTAATAAGTTATTTACAGAATTCTTCAGTAAATTTTGAAATAAACACTACTGCAACATTCACTCAAGTATATGCAGAGAATAGAACAGTAAGAAATACAAGCTTAAGAATCAATCACATAAACACAGTTATTTTTGGACAATTGTCCCCGAAAAAACTCAATGCAAGAAAACCAGTGCAGCAGATGAGGGTTTATATATTATTCTTCAGCAATGAAATTCTTTACAAGGAAAATATTGTTAGACTTCTTTAGAAAACACTTGAGATAAATTCTCACAACTCTTCTGGAGAATTTTTGACACTCGGGAGGCTCACAGCTCCCCTCTGCGTCCCTCTGCGTGTCTCTCTGCGCAGAGTTAGACTTCTTTAGAAAACACCTGAGATAAATTCTCACAACTCTTTTGGAGAATTTCTGACACCTAGGAGACTCACAGCTCCCCATCCACGCCCCTTTGCATGTCTCTCTACGCAGTGCTTGCATCACTCTGCATGGGCACTTTGTGCTTGCCTTCTTTGGCCATTTGCATCCCTCTCTCCTCGACCTATGTCACTGTTGACTCTCTTTGCTTCTTCTGCCCTGCAACTCTCCCTCTGAAATCGAATTCTATTCCTTCAGAATTGACTTCCTTCTGGTTACTGAGTGTTTTCCCAGCTTGCTTTCCAAATGACCCTCAAGCCTTCTTTTATAATCTTCTCATTGATGAATCAACGATCCAAATTAGAAGTTTAATCAATGGCTAAGATTAAAACTTGACTTGATCTTCATTCTCTAGAATATTCACACTCTGTTCTATTAATACCATAGTTATTAAAACTGGCCGGTCAGATCAGCTTCCGGTCACAACCGTCCTTGCAACCCGGTTTTGAGGGGTGTCTCACCTGAATTGGCCGGTTAACCGGACCTAACCGGCCAGTTAATGCATAAACCGGCCAGTTCCGTACCTAATCGGCCGATTAGGTGTCCTTTCCTTGCGCGGACCCACCGACGGCCAGCAACACAGCCTTAGGGCATATGTGGAGGTAAGGGGAGGGTTGTTTCCCTCCAAAAACACCCTCCCCAATATTTTATAAGCAGGGGCAGCCTCTTCTTTGTCTCACACCAACTCATTTTCTGTTTGTGAGTTTGATTGAGAGCTTGGAGAGTGTTGAGTGTTTGCTGGAGCAGTGATCTTGGAGGCTTGGAGTTGGAGTTGGAGCTATCTTGGAGATAGTTTGGTTTTGAGGGGTGTCTCACCTGAATTGGCCGGTTAACCGGACCTAACCAGCCGGTTAGGTATGGAACCGACTGGTTAATGCATAAACCGGTCGGTTCCGTACCTAACCGGCTGGTTAAGTGTCCCTTCCTTGCGCGGACCCACCGATGGCCAGCAACACAGCCTTAGGGCATATGTGGAGGTAAGGGGAGGGTTGTTTCCCTCCAAAAACACCCTCCCCAATCTTTTATAAGCAGGGGCAGCCTCTCCTTTGTCTCACACCAACTCATTTGTTGTTTGTGAGTTTGATTGAGAGCTTGGAGAGTGTTGAGTGTTTGACGGAGCAGTGATCTTGGAGGCTTGGAGTTGGAGTTGGAGCTATCTTGGAGATAGTTTGGAGCTGTCAATAGCGTTGGCATCTTCAAGAGGACGCTAAGGAAGCTAGTTTGCATTGCCAGGTAAGAATTTTCACTTGAAAAATCTCTCATTTCATTGTTGTTCATGTATTTATTTTCTCATGTGTTTAGCTATTTTATTGCTCTCAAATCTCTAGTCCTATGCTATCAAATTTTGTATGTTTGAATGTGCATTTTGTTTCGTAAATTTAACCTTAGTTGTCCATTTATCTTAGTTGCAATTTTTTTTAAATGGCAGATTTATTTCCAAATTTCAATTATTTCAAGTCAAGATGCCTCCAAAAGCCAAGGACAGTGCATGGGCCCATTGTGATGTAGTTGAGGGAAAGATGGTATGCAAACTTTGTCAAAAATGTATTGGAGGTGGGGGTATTCTTAGATTGAAACATCACTTGGCTAGGATAAGAGGCAATGTAATGCCATGTGATGCACCTAAAGCAGTGTTAGGTCCAGTTAGGGCAGAATACCTTGCCAAGCTTGAAAAGTTTGAGGAGACTAAGGCTAGGGAGAAGGCCATCCAAGATGAAATTGCAAGGAAGAGGGAAATAGTAGAAATGTTGAGAGAGAGTGGGTATGAAAATGATGAGTATGATATTCAAGACTCCACTTCTATCCCTTCCGCTAATAACCCCTTTCACTATGTTCCTCCTGTTAAAAAATGTTCAAACCCAACCTCATGAGTTATTTCTCATCCACTGCTAATCCCACAGCCACTGCCTCCATGTCCCAACCAACTCCAAGTCGTCAACCCACTTTGGATCAACATTGGAAAAAACAATGCAAAGAAGCTTCTTATCAGTACATTGCTAGATGGTGGTATGATTCAGATATCCCATTTAATGTTTCTCGCTCACCTTATTACCAAGCTATGTGGGACTCTATTTGTGTTGCAGGAAAGGGCTTCAAAGGCCCTACTGCGCATGACTTAAGGGGAGCTCTTTTGTAACAAGAGATTTGTAATATTGATGAGTATTTCGCTGAATATAAAGAGTCATGGCTCAAAACAAGTTGTTCCATCATGTCAGATGGATGGAAAGAACCGCACTATCATTAACTTCTTTGTTGCTTGCCCTCGAGGAATAATGTTTTTGAGATCAGTTGATGCATCTGATAAGGTGAAGGATGCAACCCTTCTATTTGAGCTTTTGGATGAGATTCTTTAGGAAGTGGGAGAGCAGAATGTTGTGCAGGTCATCACAGATAATGCCTCAAACTATGTTCTTGCTGGAAAGATGCTTGAGTCCAAGTATAATACCATATTTTGGACTCCATGTGCTGCACATTGCATAGACCTCATGCTTGAGGACATAGGCCAAGTGGAATGGGTAAAAAACATTGTAGAGCATGGCAAGTGCATTACAAAATACATTTGCAACCACTCATGGGTATGGAGCCTAATGAGGAAAAACACTGGGGGCAAAGAGCTTGTTAGGCCTGCCATTACGAGATTTGCAACTCACTTCCTCACGTTGCAATGTCTCAATTCTCAACAGAAAAACCTGCAGAAAATGTTTTCTTCTGATGATTGGACTAAATCCCGGTGGGCTCGTAGACAAGATGGAAAAGACACCAAAAAGAAAGTCTTTGACATTAATTTTTGGAAAAGATCTTCAGAGCTGGTAAAAATTACTAAGCCCCTTGTTAAGGTGCTAAGGATGGTGGATGGGGAAAAGATGGCAATGGGATACATTTATGAGGCTATGGATCACGCCAAGGAGCAGATACGGGCAGCTTACAGGACAGGTTAGCTAAATATGGCCAGATATGGGAGATCATTGATAACAGATGGAACAATCAACTCCATCGTCCTATACATGCAGCTGGGTATTTTTTGAACCCAAAGTATCATTATAGAGCTCGGCTAGGAGATCAGCAGGATGGGGAGGTCAGATCTGGATTGATTGATTGCTTGGAGCGCATGGTCCCTAACCGTGCAGACCTTTTGGAAACACATAAACAACTTACTCATTTTAGTATGACAGCTGGTACCTTTGGAAAGAACTTGGCAAAAATGGCAAGAGATGTGGATCAACTAGGTAAGCAATTCCAATTTTTTTTTCTTTTCAAGTTAAATTGTTTGTAAATAAGTAATGAAATGAACTATGTTACTAATGAATGTCTTTTTATTTGCAGCACATTGGTGGGAGTCATTTGGTGGCCAATGTCCTCAATTGCAAAAGTTTGCAGTTAAAATCCTCAGCCAAACTTGCAGTGCTTTAGGTTGTGGGCACAATTGGTCTGTTTTTGAGCGCATACACACAAAGAAGAGAAACCGTTGGCAACAGAAACGGTTAAATGATCTTGTGTTTGTGCAATACAACCTTCGCTTGAGGCGGAACCAACTGATGAGCAAAACACCTGATCTAGATCCCATTGTGTTGGATGATATTGATCCAACATCAGAATGGGTGGAGGAGACTGAAGATACAGTGTTTTAGGCTGATTTTGATTTTGATGCAACAGTAGCGGGGGGTGAATTTGAAGCAGATTTGGTGGCGCCATCAGACGTAGACCCAGGATTGGTAGCTGCATCAAGCAAAGGCAAACAACTAATGGACGACACTAGTCATGCACCTCGAGTAACTCGTGCTTCCATTAGGTCCACTTCTATTGTTATTGGTGGCAGGGGTACTGAGGTTGCAGATGAGCCTGAGGCTAAGGCATCCTTAGACTCTAATCCAGATGATGTCTATGTGGCAGTCGATGTTGATCCTGTGTCTAGTAGCAGTGATGAATTTGATGATTGATCATCATTCATGTGTAATCTTGTATTAGGCCAATTGCCTCATAGCTTGTAGCATTGTTTTTGGACTTTATGGGCCATTTGGAACCTCATTGCTTATGTATTTTTCGATGAAATGTATTGCACTCGGTGCCATTTTGATATATTCACCTTTGCATGGTATATAAATGAGCAAAATTTGCATATTTTGTCTCTATTGGCTTGGAATCATGGTTGCAAATCTTAAAAATAGTTTTTTTATTAAAAAAAAATTATTTAATGTATTTTTTTTTAAACTAGTTCATTGAGATCTGACCGCTACTGGTTAGATTGGTTCTGGTTCGAAACCCGGTTCATTAGGTCCATCGGTTTCGGTTTTAATAACTATGATTAATACCCATTAATTATTTAATTTCCCTAAGTATAGACTTAGGGTCTCCATTAAAATAATTAATTATTTTAATAAAGCATGAACCGAGTGGAATTTCCACAAACGGTTACTGGGTTCTTTGGAATACTGATGTCCAAGACTCCTTACAAATTTTGAGACTTGGAGCACTTTCCGATGCTACAAAAATCAACACTCCCTCTTAGCAAGGAAAGTATTCTAGCAATATGCCTACTGCATGCTGCTCTGTTTTGAAGCATCCTTTGCGCTACTAATGCCTAGCTGCTGCTACCTCTCATCTGCTGCCCTCTGTACTGCTGCCCATGACAATGTCACTGTCACTGCTTCATCTGTACTGCATCTTCCTCTGAATCCTGAGCCTATCCATTCTTGCTACTGAAATGGATTCTTGATCATCCCCATCTTTTCTCTGAAATAGACAAACTTTGTCTTCCCTAGAGCTTTCGTGAGGATATCCACCACTCGTTCTCCTGTTGGAGTGTACTGCAATTATACAGCTCCCCGTTGGACACAGTCTCTGATGAAGTGAGACATGATGTCAATGTTCTATGACTGATCATGAAACATGGGATTTTCAGAGAGCTTGATGCAATTTTGATTATCACATAGAATGTTGGTCGCCTCCATCTTTTCCTTGAGTAAGTTCACAAGCAATTTCCGAAACCATATGGCCTCACACGAAGATGTGCTTGCAGCCATATATTTTTCCTCTGCTAAGCTCAGAGCCACGAATTTTTGTTTCCTGCTGCACCAGGAGGTCATTCATGATCCAACACTGAAACAGTAGCCACTGGTACTTTTCTGATCTACTGAGCTCCCAACCCAATCTGCGTCAATGAATCCACTCAACCTAATGTCATTGTCTCGGATGTATTTCAGTTGAAGCTCGACTGCTCCTTGTAGATATCTGAGAACATGTTTGGCTGCTGCCCAATGAGCCCTCCTTGGTTCCACCATGAACTGACTGAGAGTATTGACAGCATAACAAATGTCTGGCCTCGTGTTGACCAGATACATCAGAGATCCTATGAGCTGCCTATACAAGGTAGGATCAGCCTCATCGTCTTCGGACGTGTTGATTTTCTTCCAATTGGTAATCATTGGATTAGCCATGTGTCTACAGTCCTCCATCTGAAACCTTTTCAGAATTTCTATAGTATACCTTCCTTGACCAAGGAAGGTCTCAACCCTCTGCTGCCAAACTTCCAACCCCAAAAAATAATGCATCAACCCTAGATCCTTCATGTCAAATTCTGCAGGTATATTCTTCTTGCAATGCTTGATGAGCCTGGATGATCCTGTCAGAAATAGATCATCTACATACAACACCAGTATCAGAGGCTCATTCCCTACTCTCAGATAGTAGAGATTGGGATCTGCGTCACTCTTGAAAAACCCCATCTTCTGCAAGTAGCTGTCAATTCGACCATACCAAGCTCTAGGGGCTTGCTTCAATCCATACAAGGCTTTTTTAAGCCTGCACACATGAGTCTTTTGCTCATGCGTCTCAAAACCCTCTGGTTGTTCAATATATACTTCTTCTTCTATCACCTCATTCAGGAATGCACTCTTGACGTCCATCTAGTGAATCTCTCATCCCATCTGCGCAACAAGGGATATCACGGATCTAATTGAAGTATATCGGGCTACTGGAGCGAAGGTCTCTTCATAATATATCCCTTCCTTTTGAGCGTAACCCTTAGCCACAAACCTGGCTTTAAATTTCTCGATGTTGCCATTTGCAGCATATTTGATCTTCTAGATCCATCTCAAACCTACAAATTGATCAGTCCTGAGGTCTAGAAACCACTTCCTAGATATCATTCTTCATGATAGAGTTGTATTCTTCCACCATCGCATCGACCCATACCTGGTGCTGAGTTGCCTCTCGAAAACTAGATGGTTCCCCAACCTGCGCTACCAAAGCTTGGTACCTTTCAAGTTGCGTGTGTTGCCTCTTCTCATTTCTGTGGGCTCCGACAAACTCTTCTACATCCCTCAGAATTTGTCGTAATTCCCTACTCGTCCTACCACTGGTAGTGGGTGGATCTACCTACTCTCCTTCCTGCAAGTCCTCCGGAGATGTATCCCTTGGATCCGCATGTCTTGGAGAAGCACTCGTATTACCCTCCACGGGTCGTTGTGGTTGGACCAGCAGATCTTCCTCGGACTGCGTAGCAGAAGGAATCTCCCGGGATTTCCTGAAGGCCCTTTCCTCCATGAACTTCACATCCCACTGCACTACAAATTTCCTTCTTTCAGGAATGTAAATGCAGTAAGCCTTTGCATTCTCGCTATATCCCACCAGATATCCCTTTTCCGCAATCTTATCCAGTTTCTTCCTCTTCTCTTCGGGCACATGACAATATGTCGCACTGCCAAAGATCCTAAAGTGGCTTGCTTCAGGTTTGCTTCCAGTGAAGACACTTTCTGGATTGATCTTACCCAATGCGTTGTGAGGAATCTTGTTTTGTACGTAGACAGTTGTATTACGAGCTTCAGCCCACAGGAATTTGGGCATGTCTTGATCATAAAGCATCACCCTTACAGCCTCGACAATAGTTCTATTCTCTCTCTGCAACACCATTCTGCTCCAGATTATACAGAGTGGTCCACTCTCTTTTGATGCCTTCCCTTACGTAGAACTCTGTGAAGTCTTTATTAATGTACTCTCCACCATTGTCTGATCGTAGTGTCTTGATCCACTTTCCTGTTAGATTTTCCACCAAAGCTTTAAACTCCTTGAATTGACCAAAGACTTCGTCCTTGGTCTTCCAAAAGTAGATCCAGGTCTTCCTGGAATGGTCATTAGTAAAGGTGACGAAATATTCGGCACCACTAAGAGCTCCAGTGGACATTGGTTCGCAAATGTCCGAGTGTATTAAACCCAACACACTCTTCGCCCTATTGTTGCTCCTATGATACGTTTCCTTGGCATACTTTCCCAATACACACCCTTTGCAGACATCGTCTCGCTCGGTGCTCAATTCTGGAACTCTCGTGACAATCTTCTTGAGAATCTTTAACGCCCCATGGTGCAAGTGCCACATTCTCCTGTGCCATGGCTCATTCAAATCCTTCTCATCAGTGCTGCTTATCAGTGCCATTGGGGATTTGAGCTGTAACTTGTAGAGTTTATTGCTTCTGACTTCGACTTGTGCCTTCTTCTTTCAACTCGGGTGTTTGATGTATACTCTATTGCCAATGAAGTAAACATCATAGCCTTTGTTTTGAAGTTGCGACACAGAGAGTAAGTTCATCCCCAAACCAAGCACATGCAGCACATTGGTGACTCGAAGCTTGTTGCCAGCTTCTGTTTGAAATACTATGTTACCTCTTCCAATAGGGGTACATTTCACTTTATTGCCCATGGTGATATTAAAGTTCATATGCTCTTCTTGGTAGCTTGAGAAACATTTTCGCATTCCTGTCATTTGAGCAGAAGCCCCACTGTCAATATACCAAATCTCAGGAGAAGCAGAGCTTGATACACAAGCAAATTCTTCTTCCATTCTGGATGCCAAAACAAAAACGTCGTGATCCATCTATTCTTTCATGCTTCCCTTCTTTTCTGGAGAACTACGTGAACGCTTCTGAGCTGCTACTGTAACAACGTCTGAATCACGTTCTATCATCGGTTCTCTACTCCTGTTACTCATCGTTGCTTTGATACCATGTGAAATTTTCAATCCTGAAATTACTTCTGCAGTGATAGATGTATTCCTCCAACTTATTATTTATGATAAGTTATTTACAGAACTCTTCAGTAAATTTCGAAATAAATACTACTGCAACATTCACTCAAGTATATGCAGAGAATAGAATAGTAAGAAATACAAGCATAAGAATCAATCATATAAGAACAATTATTTTTGGACAATTGTCCCCGGAAAAACCCAATGCAGGAAAACCGGTGCAACAGATGAGGGTTTATATATTATTCTTTAGCAATGAAATTCTTTACAAGGAAAAGACCGGAAAACTTCTTTAGAAAACACCTGAGATAAATTCTCACAACTCTTCTAGATAATTTTTGACACCCGAGAGACTCACAACTCCCCTTTGCGTCCCTCTGCGTGTCTCTCTGCGCAGTGCCAGAATGTGACTGCATCACTCTGCGTGGGCACTCTATGCTGCCTTCTCTGGCCTTCTTCGTTCCTCTCTCCTCGACCTTTGTCACTGATGACTCCCTCTGCTTGCCTTGCAACTCTCCTTCTGAAATCAAATTCTATTCCTTCAAAATCGACTCTTTCGGGTTACTGAGTGTTTGCTCGGCTTGCTTTCCAAATGACCCTCAAGCCTTCTTTTATAATCTTCTCATTGATGAATCAACGACCCAGATTAGAAGTTTAATCAATGGCTAAGATTAAAATTTGAATTGATCTTCGTTCTCTTCAAGATTCACACTCTATTCCATGGTTGCTTGGGAGCAGGAGCGAAAGCGGAGAGCAGGAGCGGGAGCGCCATTTTCAAAATCTCCCAATCCGGAGCATTTCGGGGAGCATTTTTTTTAAATATATATATATATATTTATATTTATATTTTGTATATTTTGATGCATATATGTCAACAAAAGCATGTAGAATGATGAATTAGACATAAAAAACATAAAAACATAGATTGAATCATATAACATCAATCATCTAGAAGTTATAATCTTCATCAACCACGCCCACAAGTTGGAAACATACAACATATTGACTCTTGAGTCTCGCGAACCATCAATCTGAAGGTTTCAAGCTTTCAAAATTCAATATATAACATTTATCATCATTGATTCATTGATTTCAAATTTCAATATATAACATTTATCATCTTTGATATATATCATTTATCATCATTGATTTCAAAATTCAATATATAACATTTATCATCATTGATTCATTGATCACCATATAACTTTCATGAAGCATCATATTCATAATTCATAATGACATATAAACTTATAAATGCCAACTTCAAAGTTTCACCTTTCAAATTAAAACTTCAAACTTAAATTGTCATTAAATATGAAAGAGCCAAGTTTCAATTGTTCAACATTTATAAAAGATAAAAACTACTAGAAAATAGAAAAGACTAGTAAACAACAAATCTATTTTATCTATTGGCTGGCCCCTTGCCACACCCACGAGAAATGTCTAATTTGTGAGAACCACGAGGCAATGATGGTCTTCTAGTACTCTCAGAAGTACCACGTCCACGACCATGACTAGAAGGCGGAGCGCAACGTGAAGATGTAGGTGGAGGCCAAATCTGCAAAGGAACAATAGTTGGATATCGATCACTAGCACTGGCACCCGCACTGCTACTGGATGGTGGGACTGGCCCTGTGTGTGGCAGTGGTATGGTTGTTGATGCTTCATCATCATCACTCAAAAGTTCTGCTTCCAATTCTTCCATATGTACAGTGTCGTCCTCCAAATTATCATCCTCTGGGTTGTTGTCCCAGACTTTATATGATTGATCCTCATATGCCCGATCACAGTAATGACTCAAAAACCTCAAGTTGTAATGCACATAAACCAAGCTTTCAACTCGATTTTCATTCAGCCTCTTTCTTTTCACATTATGTATGAAGCTGTAGGTGCTCCAACACCTCTCTGCAAAAGAAGTATTCACAACTTGTGAGAGAACTTTTTTTGCCAACTTTGGCAAAAGTCCCATGCCGCCATATGCTTCCCACCATATGAGAGCATCAAATCTGTCTATGTCTTCCATTGCATGGAAAGAACCAAAGTTACCAGTGCAACTGAAGTATCTGCCTAATTCAAGGCGCAATCTAGCACACTCCTCCCTGTCAAAGACCAACTTGTCTAATGCCTTCATGTACCCCTCTTGTACCTCTAGATCTGTGTGATGTTTGATCCTAACCCCACCTCCAGGTGCAGGTTGGCCCAACCAAGATGTAGAGTAGTATTTTGGCATCAGGATATATGCCAAGGCATGTAGTGGAACATTGAGTTTATTCCTCCTTGCACACACACAGTTGTAAATCATTGCATACAAGTTGGGATCATTATCCTTAACAACATCTTTTATTTGCCCTGACATGCCATCCATCTGCTCATAAACCTCCCCAATCACTAGTTTATCTGTGTCTGAAAAACGAATCATGCGATAAATGGGCTTGGTGAAATTCAAAATTTCCCTCACACGTGCCCAAAACAAAGGGTCAAGGGCGGTCTCCTCCACATGCTCAAAACCTTGCCTGTCAACTATTGCCGCTGCCCTATCCTTTAATACCTGCCAGTGTGGGCTTGATACCACTGTTGCCAATGACTCTCTTACCTTCAAAAGGTGCCTGAAGGTGAGGTAATAGCTAGCAAATCTAGTCTTTGCTATCTTCAACAACTCCAATTTGGAGTGAGTACGGAAAAGCCCATGGGTATTGCTATGATTTGTAATACATCTTATCATTTTTTTACCTCTCTTATACAAATCACCAAGCCATTTGAATTGAGGTTGTTTGTTTTTAATGATATCATGCATCAAAAGGTTCATTGTGTGAACCAAACACCCAGACCAAAATATGTTGGGGTATTTATCCTCAATAATTGCTCCTGCTGCCTTACAGTTAGTAGCATTATCAGTGATGACTTGGATGACATTGTATGGCCCAATACTTTCAATTGTTTCAAGTAATGGTTTTGCAATGTTAATGTCGGTCTTGAATTTGTCTAAATAATCATATGCTGAAAGGAATATTGCACCACTAACCGACACAGCCAGAACACTTATCAATGGCTTTCCTTTTACATTGGTCCATCCATCAAATACAATGGACACCCCATGCTGATTCCAAGAATTTGTCATTCTAGCCAAAGAATTGTTTATTTTAGCTTTTTCATGATCAAGTCCCACGATTCTGGCCTTGTCATACCCAGGGCTCTTGTATCCTTTGGGGACATCATTAATGACAGAAACCATTTCATGCCAATAAGGTGAGCGAAGAACATTGAATGGCACCCCACATGCATATAGAAACCGGAAAATTTTTGAATCCACATCATTCCTACACCCTTTGTCAAGGAATTCGGATATGGTTCTACGCCTTAAGGAGATGTTTGGTCCAGGTGTGCCTCCATATCCACTGCCATGGATGGAAGTTGATGAATTTCTTTGTCCATGATGTGATGGACCTGATGGTGTATAAGAATCAATGAAACCCCTAGATATTTTAGATCTCTGTAGGGCAGCCTCCTCTTCCTTTCTATATTTCTCTCTCTCTGTTGCTGGCACACTTACACAAATTTTGATTCCTAGATTTTTGTCTCCATTCCCTGGCATTTTCCCACAAAGGTGCCTTCTGGCACAAGTGTATGAACCTGTGTATTCTTTATTGCAATGGGGGCAAAGAAATTTAGTGGTTCCACCACCTTTCCCTCCTTCTTGCCTTTGAACATATTTCCACAAAGGTGTTTGACTTTGGTCTTGTCTAGTTGGGGTCTCTGTGGCCTCATGTTCTCCACTCTCCCCTTCCTCCTCAGCATACTCCTCCTCCTCTTCAGGATTTTCATCAAATCCACTATAACCCACTTCTTCATCCTCCTCTTCTCTAATGGGCCTCTTTCTTCTACTCTCCAACACCATTATTACAAAGAAAGGAACCAACCTGAAAAAAATCCCTAGCCATATAGCCATGATGTTTCAAGTTTCTAGCCTACAAAAAAAATGGAGGAATGTGAAATGGGAATAGGAAATGCAACATAGGAAAAAAACAATTCAATTTTTCACTTTTCAACACACTAAAATGCAACATTGAGAAAAAAAATCAAGTTTTCATTTTTGAACAACTTAAAAATGATTCCTAGAAAATAAAAAACTAGATTAGAAGTTCTACCTCTTTGTCCTGACTCCTGACTCCTTCAATCCTCCTCTTGCAATCCTCCTCTTTCTCTCTTGCAGCTTGCTCCTTGCTCTCTCCTTGGCACTTCCGCTCTCCAAACTCTCAAGCTCTCTTGCTCTCCAACTTGCTCGCCAACTCTCAAGCTCTTGCCTTCACTCTCAAACTAAAACAATGAAAAACAGATGAAGAGGGTGGGCTTTTATTTACCCAACTCCCCCTCCCTTCCTCCCAAAAAATTCGGAAAATTTGTCGTCCAATTCTTTTTTACACGTCGGGGAGCATTTTTTTGCCGAGGAGCGTTCGGGAGCGAACCCCCGACCGCTCCCTTCATTAAAAAAACGCCCTGAAAAAAAGGGAGCATTTTTTCAGGCTCGAAAGTGCGCTCCCAAAGAGCTCCTGAACGGAGCACGTTTTGGGAGCGGGATTGGAGGGTGGGGGAGGAGAAGCTTCCCCACAACCTTGCTCTATTCTATTAATACCCATTAATTATTTAATTTCCCTAAGTTTAGACTTAGGGTCTCCTTTAAAATAATTAATTATTTTAATAAAACATGAACCGAGTGGAATTTCCACAAAATGGTTTCTGGGTTCTTTGGAATACTTATGTCCAAGCCTCCGTACAAATTTTGAGACTTGGAGCACTTTCCGATGCTACAAAAATCAACACTTCGTTGACACAAGACGATATGATCCTCTTTGTGATAAACAAAATTGTTAGACTGAGAATGGATCTTACCATCCTAGATTATTAATCTCCTATGGAATCTTTTGATCACTGGAAATTGGTAATGAATTGTTATCATACGATTGGATTCTGCAAACTTCAGTATTCCTTGGAAGTTGGAACATAAATCTGATGTTTTCATTCTGAATGGTTCAAATATGTAAACTGACTTAGTTGTCTGCTCTTGTGATTCGGATGTCGATAAGGAGTTCTTTTGTTTGGACTTCCCCTTATCAAGTGTGTAGCAATTTCTTGATTTACCTCAGGTACTGTTGTTTTTGAGTTGGTTATTGAATCATGACTTGGAATTTCCATTGTTTGAATTGCAACCTCGGAGTACGTCTTCACTTCAATTGGATTTGGATTTGTCTGAACTGTAAGATTAATAGGGTTTGTTTTTGTTCCCTTTTCTTTGACTTGCACTGAAAACTTCGATGCTTCTTTTGTGAAAAGTTCTTCTAATTTGTTTTTCAATGATTTCTTATCATGCTTAAGTTTCTTAATTTGAGTAAGTAGACTTTGATTATGGTTTCTGAGTCGTAAGAGTTCCTCATTTTCCGAGTCAACTTTATTTTGGTATTCAAGCTTCTCATATTTTAAACACTTGATTTGTTCTAACTTCTAATAACCTTTGATTCAAGTCTTTTAAGTGTACTTTTTATTTTTCTATCTCGGATAGATTCTTGTTGAATTTCTTCTCTAAACATTCTTTTTCTTCTTCTAATTTCTACCTTGTATCTTTAGACTTTTTGACCTTCTCAAGTATTTTTTTTATTATGGTCTCTTAGACGCCAAATTTCTTCATTACTTTCTATTGATTCTTCATAAAATCGATCTTCAAGATCCTTATATTTCTTTTCCGATGTCTCATTTTTTTTTTATATAATTATGAAGATTCAGACTTACTAGAACTTCTTTATAATAATTCCATTTTGTATCTCAAATACCTTTTCCTTTCTTTCTCTTTTATTTTATTTCATTTTTCAGCTTTAATAATCTTTTTTATTTTCGTTTCTTTTATATCCACCTATCCACATTGGATATTGATGCTTGACTTTTACTTGGGCTCTTTTTCTTTTTCTTTTTTTTTAATAAACTTTGTTATGAATAAAATATATATA
The DNA here is from genome assembly GCA_034641835.2 of Pinus albicaulis. Classification (NCBI taxonomy): domain Eukaryota; kingdom Viridiplantae; phylum Streptophyta; class Pinopsida; order Pinales; family Pinaceae; genus Pinus; species Pinus albicaulis. The sequence goes on along the minus strand of CM076575.1, from coordinate 336,343,406 downwards.
AAAATAGTAAAAATAATATAAATAATAATAGACATAAACAATGATTAATGAACTAATAATTAGTAGTGAAGAGGCATGTCTCTATAGACATGACCGTTCATGAAAGGGTACCTACCTTGCTATATATATAGGACCCTCACCCTCATTTGTAATCATCTCACTTGTATTCAAATATTCTTATATAATATATTATCTATTCTATCATGGACATTTATATATTTCAGATCTTCTAAAGTAGTTTGTTTAGTATAAGAACCTTGTTCGTTACATTGGTATCAGAGCATTCCTCTGAGTATATGAATCTTGTTCGTTACAGGAGGCTAGCCTTCATAGAAAAAAATTGTAGTGCTTAGGTAACGGCTAGCTAACAACTAGTTTTGATTCTCCTTAAGGAAAATATTTTAATAGTCGTCCACAAGTTGGAGACATAGTAATTTTTTCTTAAGGTATTACAATATAATTTTTAATTCACCCACTAGTGGTTCGACTTGGACAAATCCCACAATTTAGTTCAGGATTCCCTTTGTTCATGGTCTAATGGTCAATAGTGAAAATAGTAAATGGTAGTAGCTCAACGTTCCACTTGGTCACCCTTGAAAAAATCAACTTGATCCCTTGGGGGAAAAATCATCTTCTAATATTGCTTTCTTGGTCCATTGCTCAACTAATTGTTCCACCAAGTCTCTAACCGCTGGTTAGACCCTCTAATGGTTAGTTGGCCAGATGACAAAAAGCTTGCTGTTCTACTATTATTTGTGTAGAAACTTGGAGAGATTATCACAGATTTGTGTTATTTTAAGCTGATTTGAAGAGATTAGTTGCAGATTTGAAGGTGACAGTGAAGTTTATTGCAAGTTTGGAGCACTTTTTCCCAAGAAAATAAATTTAACCTTCAAACCCTTAGGGAGACTCTCTTTGGTTGACATGAACATACATAGAATTGAGAGGTAATGTGATTGGTGATGGGACACTCCCTTTTGTTTATCTGGACACTTTGGATGTCATTTTGTCCAAGGGCATTTCCAGGCTACAACATTGTCACTGAATAACATACTACCTTGTCCTGGTATACCTGCATAGCAGCTAGAATTCTCCTCCACCAGATAGCCTCACAACTTGCAATTGCTGTTGCATTGTAAATTGCTTCCATTGACGAAAGAACCACATTGTTGCTTGTTACTCTGCCATGATACTGCTGACTAAATATGTATTTGGAATGATACTGCCCATTATCTTGCATTTCCCTCTCATAGTGCAATTCTTAGAAGCTTGTGTAAAATGCTACTATTGTCATTTATCTAAGGAATAATTTATCTGTATGTCACAGGCTGGATAGTTTGGTTGGTCTATTTGCAGTAGGTTGTCAACCTTCTGCAACTAGTGATCCATTTGGTCTGCGGAGGCTTTCACATGGGCTTGTAAGCAAAATTCTATTGCACTGTTAATATTAAGCATGTCTGATTTGTTTTGTGACTTGACAACACTCAGTTTCAAAGCTATACAGGTGCAAGTGTTATTAGAAAATAAAAAAAATGTGGATCTGAACATGGCCATACAAATAGCAGCAGATGTCCAGCCATTACATATCTCACCTTCCGTCATAAATGATGTGAGAAGCTGATTTTACGTGGGATAATTTGATACCATCACAACCGTTAGAAATTTATTATGAATAAATTGAGTCGAATTGATTTTATGCTAAACCTTTATTGCAATTGCAGGTGCATCTCTTTGTGACAAGGAGGCTTGAGCAACTTCTGGTTCGTTCACTAACTTTATCCTGGTTGCCTTGATTGAACATGTGTAATGTCTTAGTTTTATGCTATATGCACAGGAAAAATGTATGTCTTTGCAAATTTATTACCGTTAGAATGAATATCCATTAGATGATAAATGGTTCTTTTATTTTTTACCTTAGAAGTATCCTATATTGTAGATGGATAAAGGTGTGCACCTTCAAACCCAGAATTATGAGTAATACATTGAACATTCTGATATAATTTTGGCCTTATTTTGAAAATCTAAGCCAAAAACCTTGCAAGAAAAGAGCAGCATATTTAAAAGACTCCCCACCACAGTGATGATTTGGAGATATCTACGAAATAGAGAGCATATCAATTTCTTGACGTGGATGATGTACAACAGTAAAACAAATAGTCAAACTTCATGAGCCATATCATTTTCATATGGTTCTAGGTCAACCGTTGGGAAGAAGACATTTTGGATATCACATAAGAGATTCAGCTATGGAGGAAGAATCCACTAAGGATTGCTGTCTAAATGTGGAACTCAAGTCCTTACAATTGGGCTTTATCGAAATGATATGCATCTTATTGGATTGCTAATGCTGATAACAATGACTGTCCAAATGGAAAACTACCAAGTATAAATTTAAGTAGCTTTGATCTTTTGCATTGTACGCCCTGAATCTGAAGGTAAAGTATTAATTGGTGTATTTTCAATATTTTCTGAGTAGCATTGTCCACCCTGGATTCTTGCATTTGCATTTACCATATGATATGATAATGTACATGCATTTTTGATAAATAAAAGCTAGTAATAGTACAAAATATAATACACAATTGGGAAAGCCTGATGGTGTACCCCTCGTTTAAGTGTTTTATGGCCTTTCTTTCTGATTTTTCCTCATCCTTTTAGACTCTTCCTATGTTGAGTTTTTGTAGCTATGGTTGGATTTCATAATTAAAGTTTTAGTCTTCCAAACATATATATATATGAAATGATAAATATAAATGTGGATTTCAAGTCAGCTTCAAAAGAGGGAATTAGAATATTTAAAGTTCAAAATTAAATTTATTTTCCCTCCAATAGATCAAGTCAGCCAGCCCCAAAAGTACAAGTCAGCTCAATGAATAGACACACCAATTCGGGCTCTTTTGATCACTATGTAAAGGTCATTTGATCCTCTCCTCTTGGCATAGTTTTGGATCATAAGATATCATCTGAGGCATGAAGAAGGACGAATCTGAGGCATGATCTGGGGCAGAAAGAAGCTCAAGTTTGACTTCTGTAGACTTTGCAGGTGTGGGAATCTTCTGTGATTTTTTCTGGGAAACAATTCAAATTTCTGTGGAGAGTACAGGAGACCTAAATTTGGTCTAGTTGACTTGAGTTGATCAGCATGTACAGGAGGCTGAACATATTCCTGTTTGACTAGGTTTGACCTGGATTTGGTTACTGGTCAGTTTGACTTTTATTTGACTGGAATGTTTAGATTGTATATCTTGTTGAATTGGACAATTTCTCTATGAAAAGGTTGTTGGGTTTTTCCCTGGTTAGGGTTTTCCCGGGATAAATTTTGTGTCTCTTGTTTGGCTGTCTCTTTATGATCTAGCTGGCTTTATTGTTTATAATATCGATATTCTCTGTAGTTTCTTAATAATGAATGTGACACAACACAAATTAATGAAGTAATCATTGGAAGTAATTATTAGCCTAGAAAATCTTGAAAAATCAACATGGTATCAGAGTGAGGGTCAAGAGCAACTAAGTTTTGAAAAGTTTGACACGAAGAGGGTCATCCAACAGCTTGTCTATCTCCCTCAGAATGGAAGACAGAAGGAGCTTTGGATCATGAAAACATGGCTAATCTTGCATGTTTGAATCTGCCTTGAGTTTGTAACAATCATCCTTGTGAAGGTGACTGAGTATCCTCCTAGGTCTTCACTATGAAGAAGAGCTGTCAAAACATGTTGTTCTGTCTGAGGATCGAAGCCCTAGAAAATTGTGGCAGGGGGGCGAAAGGCCTCAGGATTGAATTCAATTAAGGGCCGAAAGGCCTCAGTCTGGCTGCAGGTGGGCTGAAAGGCCTTAGGGTGACCTCAGGAAGGCCAAAAGGCCTCAGTACAATAGCAAGAGAGGTCGAGAGACTTCAGGGGGTGATAAAAAGAAGCCAAAAAGCCTCAGAAGGAGGCCAAAAGGAGTTTGAAGTATCTCAGTTAGTGGAAAGGCCAACAAGCTTAAAATTGAAGGATTAAGAGACAGGTCCAGACATCTCAGATCTGTGAAGATGCCAACAAAGTTGTTTTTCTATGTGAGGTATGCTAAAGTCTGTTTAAGAAGGTCTAAGTAGCATCATTTGATGCTTCCTTAAATTGTTGTATGTACCATTGCTTGATCAAAGTTCTTTTGGCAACATTCCTATAAATTTCAACTAGCTTGTTCACTTGCCAACATTCAATAGCCTTTTCCACATTAAAATATTGTAAATAAGGGAATAAAATTACATAGGATTGTGAGAAGAGTTATAGGACCAAGGATAGGCCTGGCTGAAAGGTAGACAAGTTCCTCTGAAAGTGCATACATGGCCATTTCAAGTATCTCATACCAATTGAATATTGCTTTTTTGCTTTGGTTGATGTAGCGAGTTCTCCTAAAAGAATTCTATGGACGATATTTATGAAGCATTGTTGTTTTTGATGACATGATACTAGTCAACAAAGTGGCAAGATTACAAGCTGTATGAAGACAATATTGGATCATTATACATTTGCTTGAACTAGATGAAGCATTCTTTGATTGACTGATAACATCACCTAGTTAACAACGTCATCTCATATGAAGAGGCATGGGACTCCATAGCTTGAATTGTCCCATCCATATTGATTACAGGAAGGAAAGTTGAACATGACAATTTAATGATATTATTTGTCCTAGGGTTTTTAAACCCTAAGTAAATCTTGATGGATATGATTAAAAAAATCCCTAGGGTTTGTGTAAAAAACCCTAGAACTAGACCCAAAGCATTGAAAGTCAATGATTTCGCTGAACGAAGAAACCCTAGCTCAAGGAAGAAAGGATAAACAACATGCTGATTATGAGGATGAGGGTGATGAGTTTGCAAATGGATGTAGGAAGGCAAGGATCAAGAGGGAGATTCCCTACAATCCTCAAAAGATAAGTACTTCATATCTCTCTTCCTTAATTATTCTTATTTTGCTATTTGCCTTCTATCTTTGTTTCTTTTGTTGGGTTAACATTGTTTCTGCAATGACCTCCTCTTGAGGGTTGCAGGTACACTGTAAAGGTTGCCAAGGCTCTGGCAGTGGATGAAAGCATTGGGAAGAATGGAGCAAAGCCTGTGACAAGAGGATTCTCCTAGAGTGATTCATGTTCAAGAAGAAGAAATTGTACTGATATCTATAATTGTACTTGATGACCAGAAGAGCCCCGAGTTTAGAGGGAGTAGGTATGCCAACATGTTTGAAAGATATCATTTTGCCGAGATCTGTGGAAAGTCAACGATGACTTCAAAGTGGATTGCAAGATCAAGCATTTGGTAGATGGCAGCATAGAGATGTACAAAGCGAGGATTCTCCCAAGAAGAGGGAGAGGACTATCAGGAAACGTTTGCTCTAGTTGTTACGTACACTTTTGTTAGAATTATTATTTTTGTTGCTTATATTATGGGTTACATCAAGTAGATGTGGAGATCAAATTTCTCAATGGAGTAATTGAAGAAGAAGAAGTGTGCATGGAAAACCCTCTAGATCTTGAGGTACATGAGAGGAAATGTCATGTTTGTAGACTAAAGAAGGATTTGTATGGACCTTGGGCATGGTATTCGTTGATTGATGGTTATTTGATGAGTCTTGGTGGATCTCGTTATTATACGACTTATTTTTTATGAAAGCAGAAGGACTCACATGTCAGAGGGAGTAGCAGTGACAAGAAGATTTGTCTGTGTGATAGAGGGAGTAGTCAAGATAGGGAGAATTGACCCTAATTTTTATGAAGGATCTTGGTGGATACATTACTTCTTGGGACTAGAAGTGTGATAGAAGTTGGGTAAGATCTTCCTTGGTCAAAAGGAAGTATATTGTTATGAATCATGATTCTCCATAAATTTAAGATGATGGACTGCAAGTCCATGGCCATTCCCATGATATCCAATCTGATGAAGTTTAGTGGCAAAGGGAGCAAGTTGGATTGTCTCAGCAGAATTTGTTTCAGCATTAGAGGGATCACCCAGTCAAGGTGACTAGAAAGCAATTGTGTTGATGGATTCAAGTTGGTCAATTTATGGTTGAGCCAAGGCATGTGGCACATGTGTTGAAGTATCTACATGGTACAGTTGGATATGGATTGAGATATGTCTCGACTCATAAAATTGCAAGGATTCACAGATTTGGATTGGACTGAGAATGCAAAAGACAGGAAAAGTACTTAAGGATGATGATTCAACTTGGTGTCTACTACGATGAGCAAGAAGTTGACAACACTATTGAAGCAGAGTATATTGCAATTTGTTTGGTAAGTCGTGATGCAATATTGCTTCTAAAGCTACTTGCCGCTACGGAAGCTAGTTGATTTCTTCTCCCTTCTGCATCTGAAACGAGCTCAGCTGACTCTCAAGCAACATATTCTGTTGGACGGAAGATCCCTCGTACAATGTGGTCAAGGCCACCCACATGTTTCTTGTTGTGTTCTTCTTAGTAATATGTGGGATCACATGATCATGCGCTTCGCTTTCGCTTGAGCCTCCTCGTACTTCTTGAGAGGAACAACATCAACTAGAACATCAACTGTCCTCAAGGCATAATCCTTGATGGGATGTTCATCCAAAACTGCCAGGATCCTGGTCTTCTAGATGACAAAGCTGGATGCTCCATCCAACCTATCCTGATCCCTCAGTCCAATCTCGGCCATCTCTACTCAACTGGATGTCGAGCAAGTTCCTTTCTCCCTCTTTCGCTACTGTCCCAGCAAAACTCGGATCTAGATTTCTTTGGCACTAGAAACCTCTAAGGAACAGGCTCCCTCTGAATCTCGATTTCCTTCACGGAAATCCTTCTGCCACCAAATGTCGAATCACCCCTCTCTTATCTCTCTTTGTTGTTGCTCGACACTAGATCTAGACTTCTTGGCAAGAAATTTTTTGAGGAACGGATTCCCTCTACTTTTGCTTCTACCTCACTAGACATTGTTCTGCACCAACGGAATCAACGTCCCACCAGCAAATCCAGATAGAAATTGTACTGCACCTCCAACCACGGCAACCAAAAAAAATGAGACTCAATAGCCTCTATGCTGGCCCAGCAATCACTGCGTTGCCTTCTACAGCTATAGTGCCACCCTAGCAGGCTGACGCAAGGTCTGCGTGAGCCGTCCTTGGTGACTGCGTCACCCTTCCTGTAATATCCCCAAAGGGGAACAACCAGTAATAAACAGAAATACACCAATGCAGATATAGAAAATATAATAATGAACCAGATCACTGAATCATAGCACATGGAACACCAGAAACTGAGCCATTTTATTAATCAGAAAGTACATAGAGAGGAGTACAATAAATCAGAGCAAGTGCACCTATCCTTGCCCTGGGCAAGTGGAGACCCTCTCAACAGACAAATGGCTGCAACAAGGACAGCGTCCTAGCTGCTCTGCAAGCTGAAGATGAACTGCGCTGGTGCTGGGGCTGAAGACTGCAAACCCTCCACAATAGAAACCGCTGTCTCTGCTAGTGACAGCGCAGGAAACCCTCCAGACAATAGATCAGCCACTGAAGGCTAGAAAACGCTGTTGAGCCTGCCTCTCCCAAGTCTGCTTCTCAAATCAGCGTCCTACCAAGTGGATCTGCTCCAGAACACTCAGATCTGACAGATCTGAAGCCTCCAAACCAGATCTGCGTCCTTCTCTCCCTGATCTGCGTCCTCCCCTATCAGATCTGCCACCAATCCTTCAGATCTATACTGGATCTGACAATATCTCTTCAGATCTACCGCCTCTAGGGCTGGATCTGATGTTAACCCTTCAGATATGGACTAGATCTGCCAATATTTCTTCAGATCTGCAACTCTCCAAGCTGGATCTAGTGCAAAAACCCCCAGATCTGCAACATACAAGACTAGATCTGCCACATACAGGACTAGATCTGCAAGATCTATCCTTCCCAAAGCTGGATCTAACAATAAGCCTTCAGATCTGTAACCCTTACCTTCAGAAATGGACAGCGTCCTCACTCTAGGGCTAGACAGCGTCCTTCTGCCTCCCAAAATAGCGTTTTCTCTGCCAATCCTGAACTGCGTCCTCCTTGGACAGCGTCCTTCCTCTCCTGCTAGGATCAGCGTCCTCTCTCCAGATGGGACAGCGTCCTTCTCCTTCAAGAATCAGCGTCCTTCCTTCTCTTGCTCTGCGCAGCCACAAGAGGGCTTTCTCCTCCTCAGATATGCTTCAGAAACTGTTGCTGCTGCTACTGGAACTGAAAAGTATACTCAGGACAAACCTTACTAGGGCGGGCACTCGAAGTCCCCCGAAGCTAAGGGTGAAACCAGAAAAACCTTACCGGGGCAGGCACTCGAAGTCCCCCGAGGCTAAGGGTGAGATCTCCGACCGGAGACACTCGTGCACTAAACAGTGCTGCAGACCGACTAAACAACCGGCGTGCTGAAGCAGACAAGTCTGACTATCAATAAGAATATCAAATCATGAATGATCCAAATGAGGTGAGAACCTCTCCTTTTATAATGCCAAATTCCCTCCAAAATTTAACTGCTCCCTTACTCTTCTCTGACCTGCGCAGTTTACCTTGGGTCAGCCTGATGCCTCCCCCCATCATAATCACGTGGGACCCCAGGCCCCCTCTTTAAGTTACAACGTTCATCTACTAGGAAAAAAGAACACTTTGCCTAAAAGTGAGATGACTAAAGTGAGGTGACCCCTCTTATTTCTCACTTTATTTATTATGTCTAGCTAAAGCGGCAAAATAAAGCAAAAATGAAATATTCCAATTAGCAAGGCTAATTGGGAATATTACGATCTCCGACAACGTTGCTTGTCCTCAAGCAGCGGAAGTGATAGATGCTTGTAGATGCTCGCTCTCAGTGGCATCCTCATCACGGCAAAATTACTTGTTCTCAGCAATCTTTGGAACAAGCCTACTCTCTAGTGATGCTCCTATTGCGTCTTTTAAATGTGCAGGTCCACGAAAACCTCTCCCATCTCTGCATCACCACGACATGAAGAGATATCTCAATGCAGGATCCCAAGCTGACACTCTCATGGTACCGGCCAATCAATAGTCCTCCCGGATCCCATCGCCACTTTGTGGCCAATAATCGTACAAGCCCCATGGCTCGGTGTTGCTCAACGCACTCTGCTTCCTGGTAAGAAGACCATGGCCATTCTTTCTGCCATCTATGCATTGTGTAAGTTGTCCCATCGTGTGCACCGGCTCATCATCTCTCCCATCAAGGCATGGAGTCGAAAATATAATAGGGAATATCTCCCTCCATGGATCCTCCATCCCCAAGCAATCCATCCGGACCAAATGAGCCACCTCCCCAACAAGCAACTCCCAAAAATCTCCTTCCACCTCAAGCTACGGTAATGAAGGTGGGCTACAGAAAATATGAACTTGCTTAAGCATCTGCCCTGTCTTGTCCCTTCTCTCCACTCCATAGCAGTATGGAAATCCTATCACATTCCCCAGAAGTACCAAAATCATTGCCCTCAAATGGCAAAGTAGAAAAACAATCCACCATAGAAGGTTCCTCCATTGATGAAGAACAAAATTTGGCCCAAAACAAACCATAGTGCGGTCTCATCACAGCCTCGAGAGAATCACATGGCAAGCGATGCTCTGAGATCCAACACATCTACTAATGGATAGCAAATGGGCCAGTGTCTCCCACTACAGATCCCACACTTGCCCATGGGCGTAAATATCAATCTCATGGCCCACATCAAAAGAGAACGCATACATAGTAGTGGTGGCCATGCCTCCTCCCATCTCCCCATTAGAACATGTGGTCTATAAATTGAAATTTTTCCCACTCATGGATACATCCGGCTCATGTCTCCCTCATAATCAAGCCTCTCATACAAATCGACCTCATATAAATAAAATGAAGACACTGATATTTGACAAAATAAATGCGAAGGTCTCACGTGGTGCAGAAGATAATCCTCCTTATGCTTGGAAACCCAAGTCAAGAAGAATAGGCCATAGATGTCTCTATCATCATTACTTCTTGTAAGTCACAACAAATATGAAGTGATCACGGGACCTATGGGTTATAGATCCACCCTCCTCTAATTGCCATACCTCCATAACTCTTCCTCCAAAGTGGCTGTGACGTATGGGCTGCACAAATGAGTTCTGTCCCGGTCTGAACCTCTTTGTTCTTTGACATGCTCCTTGTCAAAGACTCCTCTAATAATCTTGCAATAAATATGGAATACCTCCCAAGGTGGAAGTGCTTTAATCAAAGACCATGGAGATTGTGCCATCTCGCTTCTCCTGCTGACATCATACAAAGTGTGAGCAATCTGCCCTTGCTCTCTAAGGAACAACTGTGACTAAGACATTGGCTGCCTCTCCATACCTCCATCAAACAACTCATGTGATGAAGACACAATGGTATTATGAGTAACACATCAACACCATGCATCCATACTCTATCTTTGCTCAGCAGTGCAAGTATCCATCCATCTTTTCCCCATCCTCTCTCTTAGGAAAGTGTTTGTAGTGATGGCCAGCTCTTAGAAGTAACAATGTAACAAACCTCTATTTTCAGGTCATAGATCTGCAAGTAGCCTCCCAATCACTTACTCCCATCATCCCCATCCACTCATCCACCCCCTGCCTCCTTCTCCTCATCCTGGTACTCCTCCCATGAGAACTACCATCCTCCAAAATCAATTGATTTGCACCTTGTAGAATCTGAATTATAAACTTCTCAAAATCAGCACGAGACCACATCAAGAATCAAATAGGTGGTAAGGAAAAAACCTCCCATCATGATGTATGGCTCAAGGGATGTCCAACACAAGCATGAATGTTATCCATGCGAAGATGTCCTCATCTTCTATCTTGCTCTTGTGAGAAGAACCAATCATTGTGTTCCACCTTCATCCACTGCAGTACCAACTCAAAATCTCTCCATCCAATCTCAACATATGGATCTTGTACCACCTTCAACTACGATCGTCTCATCTTGCTTCTACCCAAGTCAACATATGAGATGCGACTAGGTGGCTCGCCTCACGATCTCAACGGGAAGAGATGATCCAACAATCTTGCTAGTCCCATCCATGCATGCACGAAGGGGACGGTGATCGATCTTTGATGTGCCCTGGGGTTGTGCTCATCGGGAATCCATTTGTTCCCCAATGTGGACCAACTTGAGCGATGAGCTTGGCGCAAGTTGCTCTCATGCCCTCCGGCCTCACAGTCACCGCAACAAAATGGTCTCATACCAACGCGGCCTTCTCCTTCAAAACTCGAAAGTGTCCGGCAGGTAATCTGGCATGCGTATGTCATCCAATATCTTCGTACTGCAGATTTACCTCATCGAGGTGGATATCTCGACACCTCACCCATCTGTTGGCCAATGTTGCTACCATCAGAAGACTCGGACACGGCTCGATCCAATTCACCTCCTTTGGATATGGCTCTACGGGGTAGGCTCTATCTCCTCCGATATCAGCGACACCCAGTCAAAGGCTCTAATGATGGGGAGTCTGTGTCACACTAGGTGTATCCTCGAACTCCACAATCTTGTGTCCTCATCCTCCAAGTGCGAGTAACGGTACAACTGGTTTTCCTCTCGAATACTCGGTCAGGACAGAAGAATGTGCTTGTCCACCGCTCTATTACGGCGCTGGATGACTTTGTCAAATGTCGGTAAATGGAATGCGCTCTTGCACGGTGACTATCACGGTGGGAGCCACGTCCCTTGTGTCGCTCTTGCTCTCAGTCTTGCCGCCACATACGAGGCTTGGATATATTGATTGAAGGAGAGCATCCATGAATTCTTGTCCCATGCTCATGATGTAAAAATAGCGCATGTTGAGGAAATTTGGACCCCATCTCTTGGTCTTGATTGGTTCCTCTTCTATCCCCAGGAAAAGTAGGCATGGTGAGTGTCCATGGAATGGGCAACCTGCTTGTCCCATGATGGGAATAGCATGCGGTATGCAACTAGGCCGTTCCCGATCCTTCCCTTACACAGAAAGGCCCTAAGAGAGCTCTTTCGTCCCATCTACCCAACCTTCTTGGTTACCTCTGCATGAATGCATCATCTTTGCCATCCATCTTCTCGGTCAACTTCTCAATCCTTTCCAACATGGCCTCCATTGGTTCGTCGATCGTGTCCCTAAATCTCCTCTTATCCACATCACCTTATGCATCGGCTCAACCTACTTATGTGTCTCTGGGGCTCCTCGGCCACCCGTGCTGCAAAACCATGCGTGGCTTAACTTCAGCCTCCGATTTATCTGCGAAAACTATTCGAAAAATTCCGAGAATTTGGAAAGTGATCCTGCTTAAAACCCGGAAAAAACCCGGCAATTTTCTAATTCCAAAATTCAAAATTTCGGCCTTTTCATTTTTGACCCCGCTTTTTCAAGCTGCGTTTACGGAATTGCAAGCTGCTATTGCTCTGTATGATTTCTTCTCGGATGTGCGGTCTGGTAGAGCAGGTACGATACCAACAGCCTCTGAGGAACAACCGATGTCTGCGCAATGCACGTGCGGATATAGAAAATATAATAATGAACAGGATCTTGAATCATAGCATGGAACACCGAGACGAGCCATTTTATTAATCGGAAAGTACAGAAGTACAATAAATCGAGCAAGTGCCTATCCTTGCCTAGGCAAGTGGAGACCCTCTCCGCACGGACAAATACATGACAAGAATGACGTCTGACTGCTCACCTGGGCGAAAGATGAAGCTGCCCAGTGCGGTAGCAGCTAGGCCTCTGTCGCCAACGTGTCTGCACTAGTGACGAGCGGGGGCCCTCCGGACAATAGATCGACCCACTGAAGGCTAAACGCGGCTGATGAGCACACTCTCCCAAATCTGCTTCTCGAATCGGCGTCCTACCAAGTGGATACGCGGAGAACACTCGGATCGACGGATGCGGAAGCCTCCAAACCGGATACGCGTCCTTCTCTCCACCCGATCGTCCTCCCTGTCGAATCTATACTGACGCGGATCCTGCGGTCCAGCAATATCTCCTTGAATCTACGACCTCGGTGGATCTGATATTGTATCAGATACGAACAAGATACGCAATATTTCTTCGGATACGCAACTCTTCAAGAAATTTGGATCTAGTGCAAAACCACCCGGATACGCAACATACAAGACTAGATCTGCCTTACACTCTGAGACTAGATACGCAAGATCTATCCTTCCCAAAGAAGTGGATCCTAACAATAAGCCTTCGGATCACCGTAACCTGCAACCAGGAAAATGGACGGTCTCCTCTGAGGCAAACAGGCGTCCTTCGCACTCCCAAAATCGCTCTGCCAATCTGAGCATTTGCGTCCTCGCGGGCCGGCGTCCTTCCTCTCTGTGAGGATCGGCGTCCTCTCTCCGGATAGAGCCGGCGTCCTTCTCCTTCAAGAATCGAGCGTCCTTCCTCTCCCCTTTCTGCGCGGCCACAAGAGGGCTTTCTCCTCCCCGGATATGCTTGAGCTGCTATTTTGCTCTGCTTTGGGCCCCGAAAGATGGAACTCGGAGAAACAGAGCTTCACTGGGCGAACTCGAAGTACGGCCCCTGAGGTGAAACCGAGAAAAACCTTACCGAGAGCGGTACTCGAAGTCCCAGAAATTAAGAGTGGATACAAGCAGAACTCCATTTCAGCAGTCTTCCATGACAGAGCTAAACAACCAGAGCGTCTTTGACGAAGACAAAGTCAGTATATGAAATATCAAATCATGAATAGTCAAAATGAGGTGAGAACCTCTCCTTTTATAATGTCCCTCAAAATTGCTTTGCTCCCTTACTCTTCTGCGACCTGCCTTGAGTTTACCTTGGGTCGGCTGATGCCTCCCCATCATAATCACGTGGACCCCCCAGGCCCCTCTTTAAGTTACAACGTTCATCTCTTGGGAAAAGAACACTTTATTTATAAAGTGAGATGACTAAGTAAGTGAACCTCTTATTTCACTTTATTTATTATGTCTGGCTAAAGCGGCAAAATGTAATATCCCCAAATGGGGGCTAACGATATATCAACGAGAAATACTAATACGGATATAGGCCGGAACCGGATCAACCTGAATCATGACACATGTAACACCAAAATCTGAGCCATTTTATTAATCAGAAAGTACATAGAGAGGAGTACAATAAATCAGAGTAAGTGCACCTATCCTTGCCCTAGGCAAGTGGAGACCCTCTCAACAGGAAAGTGGCTGCAACAAGGACAGCGTCCTGGCTGCTCTGCAAGCTGAAGATGAACTGCGCTGGGGCTGAAGACTGCAAACCCTCTCAAATGGAAAAACGCTGTCTCTGCCAGTGACAGCGCAGAAACAGATAAAGCACCAAGCCCTCAACTCTCCAAACAGATGAAGCTGCTACAGGATCCTGGAAAACGCTGTTAAGCACTCCTCACAATGATCTGCTCCTCAGATCTGCGTCCCACCTGATGGATCTGAAGCCTCCTATCACAACTGCGTCCTCCCTTTCCTGATCTGCGTCCTCCAAAACCCAATCTGCTGCCCATCCCTCAGATCTATGCTAGATCTGGAACTATCTCCTCAGATCTACAGCCTCTAGGGCTAGATCTGGTGTTTCCCCTTCAGATCTGGACTAGATCTGTCAATATCTCCTCAGATCTGTCACTCCTCAAGCTGGATCTACTGCAAAACCCTCAGATCTTCAATATACAAGGCTAGATCTGCAACATACAGGACTAGATCTGTAAGATCTATCCTTCACCAAGCTAGATCTGACAAGGAACCTTCAGATCTGCAATATACAAGGCTAGATCTGCAACATACAGGACTAGATCTGTAAGATCTATTCTTCACCAAGCTAGATCTGACAAGAAACCTTCAGATCTGCAACCCTCACCTCCAAGAATGGACAGCGTCCTCACTCTGGGCTTGATCAGCGTCCTTCTGCCCCTCAAACAGCGTTTTCTCTGCCCGTCTGGAATTGCGTCCTCTTGGACAGCGTCCTACCTCTCCTGCAAGGGACAGCGTCCTCTCTTCAGATAAAACAGCGTCCTTCTCTTCAAAGATTCAGCGTCCTCCCTTCTCTTGCTCTGCGCAGCCACAAGAGGGCTTTCCTCCTCCTCAGATGTGCTTCAGAAATGCTGCTGCTTTGCTACTGAAAAACCTTACTAGGGCCGGCACTCGAAGTCCCCCGAAGCTAAGGGTGAAACCAGAAAAACCTTACCAGGGCAGGCACTCGAAGTCCCCCGAGGCTAAGGGTGAGATCTCCGACCGGAGACACTCGTGCACTAAACAGTGCTGCAGACCGACTAAACAACCGGCGTGCTGAAGCAGACAAAGTCCAGTTATCAATAAGAATATCAAATCATGAATGATCAAAATGAGGTGAGAACCTCTCCTTTTATAATGCCAAATTCCCTCCAAAATTTAACTGCTCCCTTACTCTTCTCTGACCTGCGCAGTTTACCCTGGGTCAGCCTGATGCCTCCCCCCATCATAATCACGTGGACCCCCAAGGCCCCCTCTTTAAGTTACAACGTTCATCTACTAGGAAAAGAACACTTTATTTATACAGTGAGATGACTAAAGTGAGGTGACCCCTCTTATTTCTCACTTTATTTATTATGTCTAGCTAAAGCGGCAAAATAAAGCAAAAATGAAATATTCCAATTAGCAAGGCTAATTGGGAATATTACAGTCTCCCCCGGCAAAACGTTGCTTGTCCTCGAGCAACTGAAGTGATGGATGCTGTAAAGTCTGCTCGCTCTCCCAAGTGGCATCCTCATCCGGCAAAAATTGCTTGTTCTCAAGCAATGCTTGAACAAGCCTACTCTCTAGCTGATGCTCCCTGCCGATACTGCACAATGTGCCTGGGTCCCACTGAAACCTCTCTGTCTCCTGCATCACCCTGACATGAAGGGATATCTCAATGCCAGGATCCCAAACTGGCCTCTCATGGTACCAGCCAATCAATAATCCTCCCGGATCCCATCGCCACTGTGGCCAATAATCGTACAAGCCCCATGGCTCGGACTGCTCACTGCCTCTAGCTATGACTGAAGACCATGACCGCTGCTGCTTTGCATCTATGGCTGTGTAAGTTGTCCCATCGACTGTGCACCAGCTCATCATCTCTCTCCCATCAAGGCATGGAGTTGAAAATATAATGAGGAATATCTCCCTCCTGTGGATCCTCCATCTCCAAGCAATCATCCGGACCAAATGAGCCACCTCCCAACAAGGCAACTCCCAAAAATCTCCTTCCACCTCAAGCTCTGGTAATGAAGGTGGGCTGAAAATATGAACTTGGCAAGCACCATAGCTTACCTCATGCTGTCCTTCTCTCCACTCATGACAAGTGTAGAGTCTATGCTGATCCTGGGCTGCAAAATCATTTCCCTCCAATGGCAAAGTGAAAAGCAATCCACCATAGAAGGTTCCTCCATCAATGAAGAACAAGCTGGCCCAAAACAAACCATCCATGAAGAATATGACATGGTCATCATGGATCACCCTAATGAGATGTTTGCTGAAGGTTCTACATGAGGATACATAGTGCAAACAATCTCTCACAAGGATACAACGCAGTCTCATCCACTGCAACCTCAGAAAATCACATGGCAAGCAACGTACAAGATCCATCACATCTACTAATGGATAATAAATGGCTGAATATGATAGCAACATAGGTCCAAACACTTGCCCATGGCTGTACAATGGATGAATATCTATCTCATGGCCCACATCAAAAGAGAACGCATACATAGTAGTGGTGGCCATGCCTCCTCCCATGCTCCCATTAGAACATGTAGTGCAGAAAATACTCAAAGGCACATTCAACTCATGTGTCTCTCTCATAATCAAGCCTCCCATACAAATCTGACCATATGCTGGAAGTAAGATGGCACATGGATCCATAAATGAGTCCTCCATAGTGTTTTGGCATGTTATGAAGAAGAATGAACCATGTGCTGCAAGAAAATAATCCTCCTCATGCTTGGAAACCCAAGTCAAGAAGAATATGCCATAGATGTCTCTATCATCATTACCTCCTCTTTGTGCAACAAATATGAAGTGATCCTGGGACCTATGGGTTATAGATCCACCATATCCCTGCTGCGCATACTTCCTCCATAATGTTCTGCTCCAAGGTGACAACGCTGTGAGCTCATGCAAATGAGTTCCTGTCAGTACAAGACTCTGTTCTTTGACATGCTCCTTGTCAAAGACTCCTCTAATAATGCTGCAATAAATATGGAATACCTCCCAAGGTGGAAGTGCTTCCCAATCCAAGACCATGGAGATTGTGCCATCTCCTTCTCCTGCAACATCATACAAAGTGTGAGAGCAAATCTGCCCTTGCTCTCCTAGGAACAACCCAAGCAACAAGACATTGTGTTGCCTCTCCATACCTCCATCAAACAACTCATGTGATGAAGACACAATGAAGGATATGAGTAACACATCAACACCATGCATCCATACTCCATGCGGCTCCATGATGCAAGTATCCATCCATCTTTTCCCCATCCTCCTACTCTTAGGAAGAGTGTTTGCCAAGTGATGGCCAAACTCTTTCAAGAGTAACCAGCGCAGCCAAGCCTCCTGCTGCCTGGTGTCATAGATCTGCAAATAGCCTCCTAGCTCCTTGCTCATCAACCACATCCACTCAATACATTGTGGATGCCTCCTTCCCCTCAACCTGGTACTCCTCCCATGAGGGTTACCATCCTCCCAAATCAAATTTCTGATTTTGCACTGCATGGGATCTTGGAATATAAACTCCTCAAGGATCAATGAGACCCTATCAAGACTCAAATAGGTGGTGGGCAAAAACCTCCCATCATGGTGTGTATGGCTCAAGGGATGTCCAACACAAGCATGAGAGACGTTATCCATCCGAAGATGTCCCCCATCTTCTATCTGCTCTCGTGAGAAGGGAACCAAATCTTTGTGTTCCATAGCCCGCTCCACCGAGTACCAACTCAAAATCTCTCTCCATCCAATCTCAACATATGGATGCTGTACCCTATACAACTCTGATCGTCTCATACCGCTATCCAAGTCAACATATGAGATCTGACTAGGTGGCTCTGCCTCTCTCTCTCCAACGGGAAGAGATGACTCAACAACACCGCCAGTCCCATCCATGCATACCTGAAGGGGAATGATCTGACGCTCCAATGTGCCCTCTGGTTGTACCATCAGGGAATCCAGCTGGTCCCCAATGTGGACCAACTTGGCCGCTGACTTGGCACAAGTCGCTCTCATACCCTCCAGCTCCTGGTCCTGCAACAAAATGGTCTCCCGTACCAACGCGGCCTTCTCCCTCAAGACTCGAAAGTCCGTCCGAAGCCGATGATACTGCTGTCTGCGACCATCATCCAATATCTTTGTACCTGCCGTTACCTCATCGAGGGTGGATACATCTCCTGACACCTCACCCATCTGTTGTGTGCTGCTACCATCCGAAGACTCGGACACGGCTCCAGTCATCACTTCACTGGATGGCTCTACCTGGGTAGGCTCTATCTCCTCCACTACGATATCAACCGGCACGGTCAAGGAGGGCCCTAATGATGGTGAGTCCTGTGTCACACTAGGTGTATCCTCGAACTCCCTACAATCCTGTGTGTCCTCATCCTCCAAGTGCGAGGTAACCATTTTAATGGTTTTCCTCTCCGATACTCGGTCAAGCTGAAAAGAGGTATCCAACTTGTCCACCCAAGCTCTTCCTGAGCGCCTGGATGACCTGTCAAATGTCGGTAAATGGAATCTGCTCGCTGCACGGTGACTATCACGGTGGGAGCCACGTCCCTTGTGTCGCTCCTGCTCATAAGTCTTGCCACCACATCTGAACTGGATATATTGATCGAAAGGGAGAGCATCCATGAATTCCTGTCCCATGCTCCGCCAATCCGCAAACAGAGTCGCATGTTGAGCTAGATTCATCTCTCCTGGTTCCGTTCGCTCCTCTTCCTCTACCGGGAAAGTAGGCATGGTAGGTCGTGTGTCCATGGAATCGACCTTCTGCGTCCCCTCTGCAACCTTCTTGGTTAACTCCTGCATGAATGCATTCATCTTTGCTTCCATCTTCTCAGTCAACTTCTCAGTCAACTTCGCAAACACGTCCTCCATTAGATCCCGCTGACCTGTCTCCCTAAATCTCCTCTTATCCACATCACCTGCCATCAGCTCTTTCTATATGTCTACAGGCTCCTCAGAAACTGCACGGCTGCTGCAAAACCATACTGTGGCTTAACTTCGACCTCCGATTTATCCACTGAAAACTATTCAGAAAATTCCAGGAATTTGGGAAAGTGATCCTCGCCCAAAACCCAGAAAAACCCAGAAAACGTTTTTCCTAATTCCAAACTTCAAAATTTGACCCTTTTTATTTTGGCATCCTTTCCAAGTTGCGTTGGAGTTAGCTGCTATTGCTTTGTATCTCTTTCTGATATTTATAGACCACGAGTGCAAGGCAGTCAGCTACGATACCATTTGTAATATCCCTGATGAGGTACTCATATTAATAAGCAATGCACTAATACAGATATAAACTGAACCAGATCACTGAATCATGACACATGTAACACCAAAATCTGAGCCATTTTATTAATCGGAAAGTACATAGAGAGGAGTACAATAAATCAGAGTAAGTGCACCTATCCCTGCCCTAGGCAGGTGGAGACCCTCTCAACAGAAAAGTGGCTGCAACAAGGACAGCGTCCTGGCTGCTCTGCAAGCTGAAGATGAACTGCGCTGGGGCTGAAGTCTGCAAACCCTCTCAAATGGAGAACGCTGTCTCTGCCAGTGACAGCGCAGAAACAGATAAAGCACCAAGCCCTCAACTCTCCAGACAGATGAAGCTGCTACAGGATCCTGGAAAACGCTGTTAAGCACTCCTCACAATGATCTGCTCCTCAGATCTGCGTCCCACCTGATGGATCTGAAGCCTCCTATCACAACTGCGTCCTCCCTTTCCTGATCTGCGTCCTCCAAAACCCAATCTGCTGCCAATCCCTTAGATCTATGCTAGATCTGGAACTATCTCCTCAGATCTACAGCTTCTAGGGCTAGATTTGGTGTTTCCCCTTCAGATCTGGACTAGATCTGTCAATATCTCCTCAGATCTGTCACTCCTCAAGCTGGATCTACTGCAAAACCCTCAGATCTGCAATATACAAGGCTAGATCTGCAACATACAGGACTAGATCTGTAAGATCTATCTTTCACCAAGCTAGATCTGACAAGAAACCTTCAGATCTGCAATATACAAGGCTAGATCTGCAACATACAGGACTAGATCTGTAAGATCTATCCTTCACCAAGCTAGATCTGACAAGAAACCTTCAGATCTGCAACCCTCACCTCCAAGAATGGACAGCGTCCTCACTGCGGGCTTGATCGAGCGTCCTTCGCCCCTCAACCGGCGTTTTCTGCGCAGTCACAGGCTCGTCCTCTTGAACGTCCCTACCTCTCTACCCGAGGACGGCGTCTCTTGAGGATAAAGCAGCGTCCTTCTCTAGAAAGATTAATCCTCCTTCTCTTGCTCTGTGACTTCCAAGAAGACTTTCCTCCTCCTCGGATGTGCTTCGAGAGCAAATCTTTCTGCCCCTGCGACAGACCTTACTAGGGCGGGCACTCGAAGTCCCCCGAAGCTAAGGGTGAAACCAGAAATAACCTTACCAGGGCAGGCACTCGAAGTCCCCCGAGGCTAAGGGTGAGATCTCCGACCGGAGACACTCGTGCACTAAACAGTGCTGCAGACCGACTAAACAACCGGCGTGCTGAAGCAGACAAAGTCTAGCTATCAATAAGAATATCAAAATCATGGATGATCAAAATGAGGTGAGAACCTCTCCTTTTATAATGCCAAATTCCCTCCAAAATTTAACTGCTCCCTTACTCTTCTCTGACCTGCACAGTTTACCTTGGGTCAGCCTGATGCCTCCCCCCATCATAATCACGTGGACCCCCAAGGCCCCCTCTTTAAGTTACAACGTTCATCTACTTAGGAAAAGAACACTTTATTATAAAGTTAGGTGACTAAAGTGAGGTGACCCCTCTTATTTCTCACTTTATTTATTATTTCTAGCCAAAGCGGCAAAATAAAGCAAAAATGCAATATTCCAATTAGCAAGGCTAATTGGGAATATTACACAAAATAAAGCAAAAATGAAATATTCCAATTAGCAAGGCTAATTGGGAATATTACACTTCCTCTGCCTCTCTAGCCTAGAACTGTGCTGTCTCTCGGGACAGCTTCTTTCCCGCAACAGTTTTTTTTCTTCTATTCTTTCGCAAATGGTTGTAGTCCTCCTTGATCTGCAATTGCTTTGATACCATGTGAAAATTTTTGAATCTAACAACTAGAAATCCTACTGCAGTTAACTGATTTGCATTTCCTACTTTTGTTCTTCAATTAACAAGTTATTTACAAAATTATTTGGTAAATATTAATGCAATTACACAGCAGCCTACACCAATATATGGATCAAGTACTGAAAAATAAGATGAGACAACCACACCAAGGACACTTATTTTTATACTAAACCTCCCCAAAAAAACCCAATGCAGGAAAACCAGTGCAACAAATATGAGGGTTTTATTATTAAGCAGATTTCTGAATACAACTAGGGTGTCAAATCTGGCTCACCCAACAGAGAAAATCCCAGCAGAAGTACCTCTATCTGGATACAGATATTTTGGTTGATCCAGCAATGGAATGATCAAACCCCACAGGTGGTTGTGTTGTACCCAGTGCTGCGCAGCAGCAGCTGCTCGCAGCTCTGCGCTGAGACTGTGTCACCTCCTGTAGGAGCTGCGTCACTCTCCTCGTGAGCCTTCTCGGCTCAGAAATCGATCTGTTGAATTGATGACCGATCTACCTCACAGAAACCCCAGCGTTGCCTCTTCAGTGACTGCATCACCCCCTCAGGCTTTGCATTACCCTCCTAGGTGTTGTGTTGTCTCTCCTTGGTGTTGTGTTGCCTCTCTGCAATGTATTCTCAGCCTTGGATTGAAGTCCCATTGTCGAACTGCCCCTCTCTGCACTAGAAGCTCACTCTGAAATTCTCAGCAAACCACACCCCAGAATTTCAATTTAGCTCAAGTGTTGTTCTTCGTGTGTGTGTTCTCCAACTGACCCTCAAGCCTTCCTTTATACTTTTCTTGTTGAGAGATCAACAGTCGTGATCAAATCTTTAATCAACGGCTAAGATTAAAACAAACTTGATCTTCAACACTTAGAGGCTTCTCACCCACATTTACATTAATTCACTTTAATTATTTTAATTTCCTAAGTTTTAACTTAGGCTTCATTAAAAATAATTAATTATTTGAATAACATGCACTCCGGGCAGAATTTCTCCAAACGATTTATGGGTCTTGGAGATCTCATGTATTCTAGCCCCTCCACAAAATTTTGGAGCTAGAGCACATTCGATGCTACCCAAAAATCAACAACGCAGAGGCTCCAGCGTGAGGATAAAGGGTCCATCTCGGGGGCAGAAATTTGCAGTGGAGTGAGAAAATTCTCACAAAAATCTCTCAATATTTTTCTCAGATTAGATTGCCAGTAGAGCATCTAAAATTTTTGTGCTCGGATTTGCGGCTGAAGAATAATAAGAAAACCCTCATTTGTTGCACCGGTTTTCCCATGTTGGGTTTTTCCAGGGACATTTGTCCAAAAATAAATGTGTTAATATTCTTGTGTGTGTGCTAGAATTTCTCAGTTTCAAGTATTTTATTTTTCGCAGTAAATTTATTGTGAAAATTGCAGTTGTGATTTTATTTGTTGTTTGTTGTAGCAAATAAACTGCATAGTTAAAGTTATAGTTTGAAGAATAATTTCCAGTTGTTGCAATAGATGAAATTTTCACATGGTATCAGAGCACAGATGATCATCTGAAGAGCTCAACAGCAAAGACAAAAGGAGTTTCGTTATTCAATGAGAGCAGTAGATCGAAACCCTAGGGGGCAGCGCAGTCACTTTGCAAAAGGACCGAGTTACTTGAGGAGAATCGATTTTCTCTGAGCGACAGAAAAATTCGATCTCTCCAAATCGAGTAGCTCCAGAGGCAGAGGGAGCAGCCCCATAATTTTCACAGAGCAGATCTCTAACTGGACGCAATATTTTTGCAGCAGTTTGCTAGAGCAGAATCAGTGTAGAGAGGAAAGAGGAATAACACACTAAATTCGTCAGCATGACCATGGACAAAATTAACAATCAGGAAGCTTCAAATTTGTCTTCCAGGTAGGAGGACGAATTTGCTTGCTTGTCAGGATCAGCTTCACTGGGTGTCTGGTATATAAATAGTGGAGCATCAACTCATATGACAGGGGTTAGAGAATATTTCTTTGGCTACAAGGAGGAGGAGATGGACTTCCAAATTACTGTGGGCAACAGAAAAAAATGTACTCCGGTAGGGAGAGGTACCATAGATTTTTAGAGGGAGGCAAGAGCCAGCACTAGCGCTACAAATGTATTGCATGTGCCTAGATTGGGTATGAACCTGATTTCAATATCCCAATTGCAGGACAAGGGTATGCTGTCCACTTCGTGGGGAAGAAAGTGTATGTCAAACACTAAAGCTAGAAGAAGGTAAAACAAATTGGAGCTTGAAGCAACAGATTGTACAGGTTGCAGATCAACTCTCCAATGGCACTAATAGGCAATATCAGTGGCAGTGGGAAGGAACCCAAAGTGAACTGAAGGGACCGGCCATGGTCCGACCATAACAAAAACTGACTCAAAATAACACAGGGTTTGAGATGCCTACAAGAGCTCACATAGTTGTTTCATGGCCTTGACTTGCGACCTTGGGATTACAATTGTGTTCAACAATTTCGCAATGAATATAGGTGTACCTCCTCTAAAAGAGGAGTAATGGGTTCCATTGAATGTTTTGGTGTTCCATGTCCATCATTATATTGTATTTTTCTTTATAAGGGAATTCATTATCAGATATCTCCTAGATCTGTTGTACTGGTCTCCAAGCCAAACTGAACCCGATAAATGCAATGACGTTGAAGATTCTTTTTGAACCTCCGGGATGCATCCATCAGGGCTGAGCTTCATCCCTTGGACTGTGGATGGGGGATCAGTTGGAGACATCCCCATGGAATTCCCTACTAAACAAGGATGCCTAGACCTCCAGCTATACCATGGGGGATGTGCAGTTGTCCCTTGAAGTGTCCAAGTAAAGAGAAAAGAAGAAGACATTGAAAAAATTCAGTTTAGTTTCTTTATTTCTTACTGTAGTTGTAGAGCCCCATCCATCTATTTTTAAGCAGTTCACACCCTCCCAAAACCCAGAAGGCATCCTAATGATAAAACTAGTGATTCGATTATGACAAACTGACCCTAAATCCATCCTTGTGCTTTTTTTTATCATACATCTGATATGGTATACAAAATTTGATTGCCGTCTGTAACATAATGATTTATGGATGCACCATGATTTGGTCATTTTGATTACTAGTGACAAACAGCAACGTTGAACTAATTTCAAACTAAATGGATGTTGATTTGTCCAGATTTATGATCAGTATAGTTGATTATTTGACGTTTGTTAATGTTTCTTTTCTACGTGTGGGGTTCCACTATACTGTCCCTGTCCCAAACTTTGAAAATTAATTTTATTTATTTTGATATTTATCTATACTAGGTTATTCCAATCCTATATTGGTTCCAGATAATGGAAAAAATCACAGTTATTTCATATATTTTTTCATTTTATAGCTCTTGTGTATGCTTACCATAATGTACTTAGTACACTTAGTGTTGAGTTATAATACCAAGTGTAATTAGAATTATTTTGAGAGTCTAGTCCTGTTGTTCCAAAGATATCATCTTCTTCCTCTTATCAAAACAACCAAAAATGTAAGAACCCACTTTCGAGAGAACCACTGTTAAATAATTTCAATGAAACTTTCTATAAGCACATTTATCAGCTATGGACTTTTCTATTCAGGAGATTTCTGTAGCATAATATTTGAAAAGAAAACCTGTGATATTTACTGGATATATGATATAATGCACTCAATGAGATGCAATCTAAAGTTCTTTGAGTTTTCAATTTCGAAATTATATTCAAGTTGGTTAATTAACTTTTTTCCTTGGAATCATCCTAAAATTAATCTTTAGTTGGAAGGTTACTTAAAGGCGATGATTTTTTGAATTCAAGCAGGTGGACCAAGGAGTCAGTGTTGAGATTGTTCGGTCTGTTCTTTCAGAGAGGGCGAATACACCATTCTTGGCTGCTCTTTCTGTTGTGCAAGTAAGTTATTTTCTGCACAATCAGAAGCACATTGGAGATTCTTCTATCTGAATAAAAGGTTACTCTGGTTTACAATATAAATACTTCTTTTTATTTTTAACTCGTCAATATATTAGCTACCAAACCCCTATTCTGTCAGGTCAGACTCCCCTACATCGTGCAGGTTTGTGCTTATTGTGTACCTTGAAACCTGTGCACACTCACAGCATCTTCTGGAAAGTAAATATTTCTTCTCCCTTCAAAAGTATTTGGATTTACCACCTTATATTTTTCTAACGTTTTAATCTTAGGCAAACTTTAATTAATGAAAATGATTTTAATAAAAATTAAAATCAAATTGCATATTTTTTGTGTGTATTTTTGTTATGCTTACATATGCCACTTCCTGAGATCTTCCCAACATGTACCACAAACTCTGGTCTTATTTGTGTTGTGTATTCACGATTGCTTTGATGCCTTACTTTGTAGCTCTGATACCATGTCAAAATTACACACATATACCATTGCAGATTCACAGTGACACAGAAAAGAGAGAATTTTGATCTAAAATATTATTCAAAGGTATGAGAGTTAGTACGTTGGCCTTGCATCAAGAGGTGTACGTTACAAAACCCCCAACACTTAATTATTAAGATGTGACATAATTAATGTTAAGTTAATATAAGTTAACTTTATAATGTGATTTCATCATGACTTTGGTCCAAGCTACCATGTAGTTTGATCTGCTGCCATTTAATGCTTGATTTTTAGAGCCAATCAACTTGCAGAATGAAAATAGCACAATGTAATGCCTTAATGCCCTCTACTTTCCCTGAAAATTTGAAAATTCCTTGATTACAATTACTGGAAACTATTCTTCTAACTGATGCAGTTTATTTGTCTTATGTTATTTAGTTAACGGAAAATAACGAATATCTCACTACTGCAATCTTCACAAATAAAATACACTGCGGAAAGTTAAATTAGGAACTGAGAAATAGATGCACACACAATAAAAATGACACCAATATTTTTGGAGTTAAAAGTCCCCAAAAAAACCCCGAAGGGAAAACCGGTGTAGCAGATGAGGGTTTATTTTATTACGCATCAATTTGGAAATTATTGCAACTGGATGCCCAACTGGCAATCCTCCAGAAATAATTTGGCAAAATCAATTGGATAAATTTTCTCCCTTCTGCAAACAATTTGGCGTCCTTCTAAGTTCTGGCCTACTCGAACCCTCTCACTCGCAACTCGCTTAGACTGGAATTCGCACTGCCTAGCCTAGATAATTCACGCTTCATGCTAATCGACTCTAATTGAGTTGTCCAACCTCCCTCTACCTCTAGAAATGACTCGCTCTACCTTTTGGGTGATCTCTATGAAAATGCGAAACGACTCTTGCATTTCCAAAGCATGACAAGAGCTAAAACAATGTTGTTGAATCAATTTATCATTGTTACAGGAGTCTCCAATCACTCGCGAGTACTCACAATTCTGAATCTGATCTTCAACCAAATGAGCCGATTTGAATCTCGGCGAGTCAAATTCATGTTGACCGAGTTTGACTCATGGTCAAATGAGTTGACTTGTGATTTCGGAGATTTGTAGAGGACTCAACGAGCCACTCAGATTCTTAGGTTAAAAATCTGCAGGGTTTTATTTTGTTGTTTTGCTTTCACTTCTTGTCGCCCGCCGCGCTTGGACTTTGCTTTTATTTCTTCTTGTCGCTCGCCTATCTAGAGACTCCGTGGATCAAATGACGCCATTGTATACTTACATATTTGTGGCTACTCTCCAATGGTTGAGCAACGTTCTTTTCCTTTAAAAATATCATTTTGAATAAAAGAAACTAGTTGTAGTATGTTAAAGTTCTATATCGTTTTGAATAAAAGCAAATCGTTGCAGAATGTTGGAACTTTACAAGGACCTATAATAATGAAACAATTCCTTAAATTCATTTGTCATCGTCAAGTGTATAAGTGATGTACCAATGGGGATAACGCATTACCAATTCAAACTTAACCCAATATAGAAGGCATGCTACTGTAACCCCAAGTAAAATTTTAGCAAGTCCACGGTGTTTGTTGACAAAAACTTGGAAGTATCTTGTTTCATTTGAATCTTTTTACCTATTTTGAATGTTTTCCAATACTAAATATATTTTATACTTGAAGTATACACATTGTCCTCATGATTTTTTGGACATCTATTGATATTATGCATTGTTTGGACATGGCTTTATTGAATATCAATGAAAAATGTATTTTTTTTAAATATTTTATTTGTTTAAGTTCAATATATGTGTATATCTTTATTTATTGTATTCACTAATTTTTTCCCAATCCGATTAAAACTCTTCGCTCTTTTGCCTCGCCGATTTATTGCTAATTCTGAGTCTGGTAACATTGCAATTTATACAAGAACATAGTTAGAGAATGGCAGAGATGAGTGAATTAATCATTGAAATATTGTTTTATCATTACTCAATGGTAAAATCATAATACATTTTTTTTGCAAAATAGGGCATCGAAGATCGAAATAAATTTTCAACTCTTTACTTTATCTTAGAATAGACCATCTTGACAAAAGTAAATTTTCTCACATAGGGAGCACTTGAATAAACTCATCACTAAAAGTAAACATATTTTCCATTAAAAAAAAATTTAGTGCTCAACATATTATCCATTAAAAGCAGAACCAAACAAGTTTTACAGATACTTTATCTCTTGTATATGCGATTGATTATAACATTTAAATCATATTTTAATGAAACCTTTGTTATTTGTTTTTATTGCGCTAATTGAAAGTTTCTTTACAACTAAAGTGAATATAATCTACTTGGTTGCATATATGTCAAAAGATGAATTTGGATTAAGATCCCAAAACCTTCAAGAGAGCTATTTAATTAGGAATTCTAGTGTTTAAAATGGACTTCTCAATATGTTGTTTCGCCTCAACATTTTTGTGAATGTCAATTTTCTTGAGAATCTTTTATGCTTTTCTACATTTACTGTCGGTCGTTCTATTAGCATAGTGAACATGTCCACTTGTTAGAATTTTATATTGAAACATGATAGAATTCTTTAGTTTTGTGTTGGTATACACCTATAGTTAAGCTCGTGAGGAGATATATATGCCATTTTGTATTGACTATTCATTCATGTCCTTTACTTTTCCTTTATCTTGCCAGATGAAAAATTTGTCGGAAAGCGATACTTTCAAGAAAGTTGTTGAAGCATATTCTCGCCCAACAAAAATTATTCGAGGAAAATCTATTGATCATGCCTTGCAGGTAACATTCATTTCCATTCTAGTTGAACTTATCGTTTCCTTTTCAAATTTAGAATGAAATGAGTGGTGAACAACTCTCTTGGGTGCTATAATTTTTTCTAGTATATTACAACACTTTTGGTTACTATACACCTACTAGTAAAGAAATATAGCATAGAAGCTTTTCTATCACAAAGTTATATGTGTCCTATATGTATGCACTAGAATAGTATAAAATGTACAATTATCAATATGTTGTATAGATAGCATGAAATCTATCTCTTAGAAAATAGGTATATAACAGCATATACAAAAATATTGTAAAGAGGTAAATCTATGGGGCATGAGCATCCTTATTGGATGTAAACTCGTTGACGTGTTGTGTTGGATTTTTCACAACACCTTTGTGGTCTCTTGTAGGATAATTGGAAAGATGTAGCAGCCCTAGTCTTCTTATTCTTGGATCTCTTATTTTGTTGGGGAAGGTTGGGTCTTGTTATGTGTTTTCCATTATATAGTTATGCATTCCACCTCTTCTTCTCTTGCATCTGCTTAAAATTCCTTAGGAGTAATTCTATCTCTACATAGGAATTGCTTCCAAATGATTGTTAGGTTCTAAGAGATCATTTAACCGAATCCATGACAATTCTATGGATTTTGATTTTCATAACATTTTAAACAATAGTTTAGTGAAGACATGTCAAATCTCTTTAAGATAAAATAATATAATTATATTAATATCTGACGAATGACCGCAAAAGTAGGTCAATGGGATTGAACAGTATAATTAGTGTAAATACAATGTGGGAGTGTAAGCACAACTCCTAGAAATTATTAAAATAATATGAAGAAAGAAAGCTACATAGGCATAACATCAAAACATATGTATAGATCAGGGTTGTGGGGGAGCGCCCCCTCGACCCCACTCCCAATTCGCGCTCCACACGGGAGCGCATAGGGAGAGTCTTGGGAGCGTGCTCCTGAAATCGCTGCCCCCGGGAGTGTTTTTCAGGAGCGCGCTCCCGAGGTAAAAAAAAATGCTCCCTGGTTTTCGGAGAGTGTTTTCGGGAGCATTTTTTTAGGGAGAGAGTGTTTTCGGGAGCGTTTTTTTAGGGAGGGAGCATTTAAGGGAGCGTTTTTTTTAGGGAGGGTGTCCATTGTATCTGATGGATGGAAAAATGTAAAAGGAAAGCCATTGATAAGTGTTCTTGATGTGTCTGTTAGTGGTGCAATCTTCCTTTCATCATATGATTACTCAGATAAGTTCAAGACTGGCATCAACATTGCAAAATTGCTAGAAGACTGGCACACACAAAGACTTGTTCCTAAATGAAATTACTTGCTCTCCATTTGCTTAAATCATCCATTTATTATAATTTTATTATTTACAATTCTTATAATAAAATAAATAATTATTTAGTTGTATTAATATTTAGTTATTCTTCTGAATAGGTAAATATTTAGTAATAAATATTATTATTTTTAAAGAATTTATAACATTTAAATTTCTTAATAAGTAGAAAAATAAATAATATTTGATTTAACATATTAATAAGTAATATTAATTATTAATAACACTATAATATGAAAAAAATTAATTAACTAAATAAGTTATAAAAAGTTTAATTAATTTAAGAAATAATTTATAATTATTATTAATAATTATTTTTAAATTAATTTAAGAAATAATTTATAATTATTATTAATAACTATTTTCTACAATTAATTATTAAAATTATATAAAAATCATTATTATGAATAATTAAAAACATTATTACTTAATAAATTATGAATAATTTAATAAAAAAATTATTAATAATTTTTATTTTTGGCCGCCTCTTTTATTCTTTCTTGTAATATTTATTAATGGTTTGATCCCTCTTTCAAGCATTCTTCAAAATTCTGTCCTGAAGATGGATCCCTATTTGGGATTCGAAATGTTGACAAATGTCTTTCAACATTGTGGATAATCCATAACATTCGTCTTTAAATGTATCATGTGATTTTCTCAATATGTGTTTAGTGTTTATTAATACGCCATCGTTTTTAAGATTTTTAAATCTTTACAACCATCTAGATTTCTATGATTGACAATTTGCACATTATTTCATCCAAGACACACCACAGGTTAGAGATTTTTCATTTTCTTTTGGGTTACATCTTGGGAATTTGTGTGAATATTTTATTGGATCATTATCTTTAAGTGGGCGTCTGACATAAAGTATCTTCTCTTCATTCTTACATATTTACAAATACCCTTTAACGTTTCTAGAGAAATTATTATTCATTCTTACATATTTACAAATACCCTTTAACATTTCTAGAGAAATTACTCACATTTTTTTAATTATATTTTCTAAGGGAAGACAATGTCAACAAGCATTAGAAGACCACCATTACCACGATCTGCTAAAAGATTAGACATTTCTTGTGGCAAGAGGCCAACCAATAGATCAAATAGATTTACTAATCTTTTCTAGTTTCTGGTAGTTTTTAACTTTTTATAACTGTTGAAACTTGACTCTCTCATATTTATTATGATATTTTTTGTAAACAATATATGACAATTTAAGTTTGAAGTTTGAAACTTTGAAGTTGGCAGTTATAAGTTTATAACTCATTATATGAATATGATGCTTCATGAAATTTGAAAGTTGTTTCATTTCGTTTCATTTTATAACATTTCATTTCATGTTAAATATTCTTTGTTGTAATGGTTACACTTAGCTTACAAGTACAACTATGGTGATCAGTGAATCAATGATGATAAATGTTATATATTGAATTTTGAAAGCCTGAAACTTTAAGACTGATGAATCATGAGACTCAAGAGTCAATATGTTGTATGTTTCTAACTTGTGGACGTGGTTGATGAAGATTATAACTTCTAGATGATTGATGTTATATGGTTCAATCTTTGTTTTTATGTTTTTTATGTCTAGTTCATCATTCTACATGTTTTTGTTGACATATATGCATCAAAATATAAAAAATATATAAAAACGCTCCCTGAAATACTCCAGGACCAGGAGTTTCTGAAAATGGCGCTCCTGCTCCCGCTCCCAAGTAACCTTGGTATAGAAGTATAAAATAGTGACAAAAGCATGTTGTTACAAAATACTGAGTGAGTTTGGACAACTCAAGAACTTATTGAGAAAGAGTGAGAGAGAGATATCAAAGAATGAGGTTGATGATGTCAAGATCTCTTGAGTTTGATGGTTGAGGGCAAAGGGCATGAATAGAGAACCAACTCACTGTAATAGTGTTACCTCCCTAGGTAGGAGTGACTAATAGACCAACCTATTAGGTGTTTCCTACCCCTAAGCAGAGTGACCTGCCCTTGGTCCACTTTTCAATTGATAGGTGTCATGTGTACAATGATGGAACAGAGGGGAAAAGACTTCATGGCCAAGTGTCATGGTCAAAGGGACCACCGATGATGGGGCTCCTCATCCTGAGTGCATAAATATGGGGAGGGAGTAATCGTGGATGTATGAGTTACCAACTTGGCCTTTGTTTTTAAACCCTTCTTGTGCACCTTTTACTTTTTTTTATTTTCTTTGTATTACTTCTCGTAGCTCAAGGGTTAGAGCTTGCTTTGTATGATGTAGCAATGATTACCCCCTAAATGGTGAGGTGGCTCATTTCCCACCAAGGGTTGGGACATGCAAGGGTTCCTTCTCATAATATGAAGAGAAACATGTGCTCAGGAATTGGGTAATGCCATAATGAATGAGTTAGAGGTCATGCTAGGCTTTTTCCCACAAGTTAATGTGTATGTCCCGACCATCTTTTGCATTTTGATCATTTTTTACTTTTGCTTGTGGCCTGGTGCTGCACAAACTACCAATCCTAGTAGATAGGCTAATGCTAGAGGGAACAACAATTTGGGACAAAGGCCCATTGTCACTACAGCCTATGTCGCCTCCTCTTCTCGGATTTTCATCAATGAGAGGAATCCCAATATCCCTTACTTGTGATAGATGTTCTTAGGATAGGTTCTAAGTGAGGCAAGGTGGTGTGAAAATTTCAAAACTGAAATCCTATTGCAGCAATTGGTATTAATTCTTCTAATTGATAAATTAATTATTCAGTTTATTGCTACGACAACATCGAATTAAACACACTACAACCTTCACAAATAAAATTATGCAGAAAATAAATAGCGCTAGAAACTGATAAAAACTAGCACACACACACATAGAAATATGACACCATTATTTTTGGACAATTGTCCCTAGAAAAGACCAACTTTGGAAAACCGGTGCAGCAGCTGAGGGTTTTATTATTATGCACCAGTGAAATCTGAGTACAATAATCTGGATGCCAAATCTAGAAATCCTTCAGTGAAAAATACTAGAAAAAATCTAGTGAGGAATTTTCCTCACCCCACAGGCAAATCCGACACTGAAGACTGGCTTCTAAAACCCTCTACAAATTGCCCCACGTCACCCTCTGCATGAGATCTGCACAGGCTCTAATCCGTATGGCCTGGATCTCAATCTGAGTTGCTTCTTCTACTTGCAACTGACTCTGGAAACACTTCTCCTGACCTCTGCAAAATTCTTCTACCTTCAAAACACTGAAAAGAATTCCCGAATTTGCAAATCGAACTGCCTTTGGAGGCTACTACGCAATCCCTACATCAGCCCCACTGTGGCTCTTCTGCCTCTCTGAAAATAGAGTCACTGGATCTAGAAATCTTCCTCCAACCTCACTGCCCCTGTCCCTCACTGACTCTGCTTTGATTTCTAGCTCTTCAACAACTACTGTTGTTCTCTGGAAATCGATCTGCCAAGGAAATCGAACTGTTGGTGTATATTCTCCAAGTGCCCATCGACTTCTTCCTATAATCCTCTATTGGAGCACCAACAACCAATATCAAAACTTAATCAAGGGCTAAGATCATCTTGAAATTGATCCGTGTGAGTTTCTAGAATATTCTCATGTTGACTTAATTAATTCTTATTAATTAACCATATTCCCTCAGTTTAGACTTAGGAAATATTTAAAAATTGGTTAATAATCTAATTAAGTCATTTCTTGGTGGAATTTCCATAATCGATTTTTGGGTTTTGGAGATCTCATGTATTCTAGCCTCTCCGCCAAATTATGTGGCTAGAACACATCTGATGCTATAGAAACTAACACTCCCTCTTAGCGAGGATTGTGTTCTCTCTAGTGTTGTACATCTTGATGCAACACCCTATCTCTGTATCACCTTCTTTGTATCACCCCATTTCACGATGTTGATGTCTGGTTGCTGCTAACCCACCAAGTACTGGGCAACGTTGATGTTGCATCTGTGTTCTTGCTAACACTATTGTACTGCTGCCAACTCTGCATCTGCACTGCAACTACCTCTCATATGTTGTTGCTGCAAATACAACTGACAAGCATCCAAAATACTGAATCAACTGTGTTTAGTATGATGCATACGTCACCCGAGTCTTTGATTGCTACTAGCATCTACACTGTCACTGAACGATTTGTGCTATTGCCAACTCTGCACTGAGCCACCTGCTTTGTTGTCAACACTGCACTGCATTCCTCAGTATCTGACTACTACTAATCTGCAACTGTCACTCTGGTACTGACTGCACCAACTGCCATTGATCGATCCTACTACTGAATATTGTGGGCCCATGTAGCCAGGTAATGATCCATGAGGTGGAATCCTCAAGGACCCTACCCAAACTGTAGCTCTCTTGGGTTACAACTCCAAGTCACCCCACCTCACTCTTGGAGGTATGGTTGCCATCATCGCAAAGTCTTCCTCTATCCTACAGGACAGCTTATTGATCTTGGTTGATGCTTCGTGTTGGTCCTACTTCTCTTGCATGTCCTTCTTCCTGAGAGGACACTGAGTACTGTAGTGGCCAAGCTCACCACACCTGAAGCACTTGACTTTCGACAGGTCCTTTTTCTTCTTCTTCTGCTCCTCTTGCATCTAACTAGGACCCTTGGATGCTAGGGCCACATTCTCCTCCTCACACTTCGGTCCCTTGTTGTTGTTGTTGATGGTACTCTTCAATAGGGCCCTCCTCAACTCCTTCTGTTGTAGCTTGGACCAGATCCAGTCCCACTTTGGCAAGGTATCTCTGCCAAAGATACTCTGGACAAATATTTGCCAACCCTCTAAGACACTATTCAGTGCAAATCGTACAAGCTCTGTGGGTTGGGGTACCTCCCCAACGACTAACAGCTGATCTCGAACCTCTTAAATCCGAGTGAGAAAGGAATCTATGCTCTCGCCCTTTTGCCAACCGATGTTCCTCAGCTTCTCCTGCAGAAAAATCTTTCATTGCTCGAAAGAACTCTAAAATAGCTCAGAAAGAGCATCCCACATTTCCTTGGCCATTCCCTTGTTTTCCATATGTGAGACCAGATGATCTTAGACACCATCCAAAATCATCCTCTTTTCCTTAGCCATTTCTCTTATGTACACCTTTTGTTGATCGGGATCTTAGGGAACTGCTACGACATTTTCTGCATGGGTCTTCAGGCCATGTTCATCTAGAAGGAGGGACATCCTCGCCTTCCAGATGACATAGTTGGCGGGTCCCTCCAACCTATCCTAATCTCTAAGCCTTGTTGTGGCCATCTTTGAAACTATTGAAAACTCCCTCTTTCCTTCTGCTCAGTTGTTGCTCTGCTACTCACACTCCCTTCTGGAATGTGTGGATCTGCTAGCTACTACTGCCAATATGCATGGAAAAATCGAACTTTTGAGACTTGAAGTTCCCTGAGAGAAATTTCCCCTCGTGTGTGCTTTTCTCTTCCACCTAACACTGATTCTGCAGCTGAAACTGCTGCAAAACCCTCTGCATCAAACCAAAAATCTACTCAGTGAAAATCTGAGTTGTTGTTGATCCCTCAGATTGGCAGAATCACTATTTTGGGCAAATCGACTTTTCTTCCAACCTGCAACTGAAAATTTAATCATTGCCAAAGCAATTCGATCTGCTTGTCAAGGTACTGGGCAGCCTCTGAGAATTTCGTCCTACTGCTCTTTCAGAACAACTAAATGTGAAAATTTATGAATCCTTATTACAGAAACCCTACTGTAGTATCTTGATTTACTTCTCCTACTTGTTTGATTTAATTAACAAGTTATTTTCCTGAATTATTCAGTAAAACATCAAAGTAAATACAACTGCAACTTACACATACATACTAATCAAGAATTGAAGAATGAAGCACACATGACAAAGGACAGTATTTTTTGGACAATCTTCGCGAAAAAACCCAATGCAGGAAAACTGGTGCAGCAGCCCTTACAGGGTTTTTTTATTAAGCAGAATGTTTGAATACAATCAAGGGCACCAGTAGTGGTTTGCACAACAGAGAATTCATAGCAGATGTACCTCTATCACTCAGAGACAAAAAATATGGTGGATTCAGCCGAGCATGAAGAACCCCAACGAGTGCCTACTCTGTTACTGCATCACCCTTCAGTGGGTTGCTTCACTCCTTTGGAAAATACTGACAACGAGCCCTTTCTAGCCCACTGGAACCCCAGCGCTGCCTCTCCTGCCCAACGTGGCTCCTACGTCACCCCTCTGGGCTCAGCGCTGCCTCTGAGTCACCTTGAAGGCCCTGCGTCAACCTCTGCATTGCCTCTTCGTGAGCTTGACTGGGCTGCATACCTCCTACTGGGTCTCTACATTGCCTCTTCATGACCCTGGTTGGGCTGCATACCTTCTACTGGGTCTCTGCGTTGCCTGGTACGAATCTGCCTCTCTGCCTTAGTATTATCGGTCTCATATCTGAATAATCCCTCGTCGATCGGCCCCTCACCAACATTGCAAGCTCAAACGAAAATTCTCAGCAAACCACGCCCCACAATTTCGACTTAACTCAAGTGCTACTGCAATTTGTGTGTTCTCCAACTAACCCCAAGCCTTCCTTTAATACTTTTCTCGTTGAACATTCAACAGTCGTGATCTAATCTCTAATCAACGGATAAGGTTATAAAAGGATTGATCCACATCACTTAGAACATTCTCACCCACATGTTTTAATTAATTTCCTTTAATTATTTAATTTCCCCAAGTTAGACTTAGGGTCTCCATTTAAAATAATTAATTATTGGAATAACTTTCACATCGGGTGGAATTTCTCCAAACAATTTATGGGTCTTGGGTATCTCATGTATCCTAGCCCCTCCACAAAGTTTCAAAGCTAGAGCACATCCGATGCTACCCAAAACTCAACACTCCCTCTTAGCAAGGAATGTGCTCTAGCAACACTTCACAACTGAAGCATCACTCTGATCCACGACATCGGTCCCCTGCGCTATTGATGCTTGGCCTGCTGCCCTTCATCCTTTGTGTTGTTGCTTTTTGTACTACTGCCCATGACACTACCACTGCCACTGCCTCATCTGTACTGCAACTCCCTCTCAAATACTGCATCATGTTACCCATAGCACTGCCACTGCTAACTGCTGCACTGCAACTCAGTTGCTGAGAAGTAAGCAACTGAAGGACATCACCCAATAGTATTGACAAACAAGTCAGTCTGGCTGCATGTAGGCAGTAGGCCGAAATTCCCAGGGGCAGCGCCGTCTTTTTGCCAGGATGCCAAGTTGCTTGAGGAAGTTTGATTTTTCTGAGGGGCAAAAAAACTTGATTCTTCCAGATCGAGTGATTCCAAAGGCAGAGAGAGCAACTCTGTTATTTCGTTGGGTAGATCTCTAGCTGGACACAGAGGTTTTTGCAGCAGCAGAACCAACGTCAAGTGGAAGAGAAAATCACACGCAGCAGAGGGAAGATTTCTCTCAAGGAACTTTGAGTTTCAGAAGTTCGATTTTTCCAGGCAGATTGGCAGTAGCTGAGTGCGGATTTTCTCATTCGAGAAGGAAGTGTGAATAGCAATTTCAATAGCTAAGCAAAGGGAAAGAGGGATATTTTCGAGGTTTATTTCTCTAGTTTTGAGTTTCCAGTTTTTGCAGCTCTACAGAGATGGCCTTACGAGATTTCCAGAGGAGGTTGTGCGAGTTAGCCAGAATGCAAATTTGTGCAACAGATCGACTTCCAGTTGTCGGAGGCAGATGTTGGAGGAAGTGAGAGTTGTCTAGTGTGAGTTGCAAAGAAAGGAAGGGTCCTAGCCAAGGACTAGGCTTGACAAGAGATAGTGGGGCACCAAATCCAGGAGGAGTATATGACTCCAGTGTTCCAAATGGGCAGGGTCCAGCGCAATTGCCACAAGGAGAGTAGTCAGATTAGTTCTAGATTGTTGCAGCGGGACCATCACCTTTGCTACAGGAGCCCACAGTAATATAGTAGCAGGTTCAGTGTTAGCAGACGTAAGCTATCATTAGACAACTGCAAATCTAGTTGCAGTCAATACCTGGGGGACAGTTGCAGAGCTAGATGCAGTGACAAAGGTAGTGTGAATTGCCCAATTGAAGTATGCAGGTGCAATTCCAGCCAAAATATTCCCAACGCAAAACTACGTAGTCCAGTTTCCAGTGTAGGAGGACAGTGCGAGTTGCCAAGAGGGAGCAGAGAGATTTCCCATAGGGAGATCGAGGCTCAGAGGGAGCAACCCTATGGAAGCTAGTACTTCAGGATCTGGGGATTTAAGACTCATTATTGCAGTAGTTACTGCAGCAGTGCGAAAGCATTAGCAGAGTATTAGTTGCAGCAATATGAGTAGATCAGATTTTGTGATGTTCGTAGATATACCTCCAGGAGTGAGGTGGGGTGACTTGGTGTTGTAGCCCTAAAGAGCTAGAGATGTGCAGGATCCTTGAGGAGTTCAACTCTTGGATCAATACCTAGCTACGAGGGCCCATGTGAAAAATCCTAAATCTGGATTGCTACTACAGCAAATTTGAATTACTTCTCCTATTAATTTTCCTAATTATTTCATTACAGTGAAATACCGAAGTAATTACTGAAGCAGCCTACACAAATAATGTTGCGGAATAAATCTAAGTGCTGAAACAAACTGAACAAAATACAGTGAAAAGCATCCACATTTGACACAGTTATTTTTGGACAAGTCCCCGAAAAAACCCAACTCGAGAAAATCGATGCAGCAGATCTGAGGGTTTTGTATTATTAAGCAGCAAAATCTTGAGTACAACTATGGTGCCAATATCCGGCTCACCCTTCAGAGAAATCTAGACAACAGATGAAAATGTGAGGTATACCTCACTCTACAAATCCTCGACTGATCTGAAAAGCGCTGGTGAAGCCCCTCTCTGCCTTTGCATGATTCCTACGCTACAACTGCATAAGCCTGCATGGGCAGGCTCTGGAACTGCATCACCTCTCCTCTGCAAAGATCAAGTTGATCAGAAATTGAGTTTTGGCCCTCCTGGCTTAGAAACCCCAGCTTCCAGCTATCTTCGGACTGATCACAAAAGGCACTGCGTCACTTCTGCGTGGTTCCCTTCACGAACTGCGTCACCCCTCGAGGTGACTGCGCTGCCTCTCTCTGCATCATTGTTGCCTCTCTTTGAAACGTACTCCTAGTCCTCCTGACCTGTTACTGCATCTACCCCTCTCTGAAATTGATCACTGAATCAAAATCACTTAGCAAACCCTGCCCTAGTGATTCGATCTTGATCAAAAGCTGTGTCTCTCTCACAAGCTCAAAAATGCCAAATGCTCAATGTGCTCAATGTGATTTCCATAGGCCCCTCACCCTCCTCATATTCTTCTATTGACCCTTCAACGGCCAAGATTAAAACATAACCAAGGGCTAAGATTAACTTGGAGGTGATCCATGACTTTATCTAGAAGTTTCACACTTAGTTTAATTAATACCCTTTAATTAATCAGTTTCCCTAAGCTTAAACTTAGGAAAACATTAAAAAGCGATTAATTATTTTAATTAAACCATCTCTAAGTGGAATTTTCCAAAACCATTTCTGGGTATTATGGAATACACGTGTCTTAGCCTACATACAAAGTTACAAGGCTAGAGCACATCTGATGCTACCATAAATCAACAACACATAGTATTTAGTAGCAGGATGGATCAATGACAGTTGATGCAGTGAGATGCCAGAGTGACATATGCAGAGACTAGTGGTAGTCAGATACTGGGGAGCGCAGTGTAGAGTTCGTAGAAATGCATTTGGCACAGTTCAGATTCTTCAGTGGACAATGCAGAGGCTAGTAGCAGTTAGAGACTCGAGTGATAGATGCATTATACTGATCACAAATGATTCAATATTTGGATGTTTTTTTGTTGCAGATGTTGCAGTAGCAACAACAATAGAGTTGCAGTGTAGATGCAGTGTTGGCAGCAGTTCTGCAGGGTCAGTAGCAGCACAGATGCAACGCATATCAGAGTTGCAATAGTTGGTGGGCAACAGCAGCGTGACAAGAGATGATGCTGAGACAGGGTGTTGCTACAAGGTGTGCAATAGCATTAGAACACATTCCTCGCTAAGAGGAAGTGTTAGTTTTTGTAGCATTGGATTTGTTCTAGCCACGAAAATTTGTGGAGAGGCTAAAATACATGAGATCTCCAAAACCCAGAAATCGTTTCTGGAAATTCAGCCTAGAAGTGTCTCAATTAAATTATAACCATTTTTTAAATATTTCCTAAGTCTAAATTTAGGGAATATGGTTAATTAATCAATATTAATTTAGATAAGGC
The DNA here is from genome assembly GCA_034641835.2 of Pinus albicaulis. Taxonomy (NCBI): domain Eukaryota; kingdom Viridiplantae; phylum Streptophyta; class Pinopsida; order Pinales; family Pinaceae; genus Pinus; species Pinus albicaulis. Next base: position 336,303,313 of record CM076575.1, on the reverse strand, counting down.
GAGAATGGCCTAGAAACTCACACGGATCGATCCAGAGATGATCCTAGCCATCAATTATGTTTTAATCTTGACCGTTGGTGCTCCAACAGAGGATTATAAGAGGAGTTCGATGTGGTGATGGAGAAATCACTTGGAGAGTTTGATTTCATTGGCAGATTGATTTCCAAAGTAGCAGCAGTCAGTTGACGGAGAGAGAGTCAGAGAAATCGAAGCAGTGAGAGAGGGGCAAAGACAGTGAAGCTGGAGGAGGCATTCCAAATCCAGTGAGTGCATTTGCAAAGAGACAAAAGAGCCACTGAGAGGTTGACGATGGGGCAGCGCAGTATCTGGAGGCAAAATCAATTTGCTGAGAAGGAGAGATGTTTTCGGTTCCAAAGGTCGAGAAGTTGTCCGAGAGAGTCGAAGAAGCATATTTCCAACCAGCAGAAGGCAGAACGACTTCATCAGAGATCAATCTGAGGCTAGACGTCCAACCAACTACACAGACCAGCTACACAGAGCAGCGCAGAGGTTGATGCAGAAGGTATGAGGTTCGTATTTCTGAAGGCTAGCCGTGCCAAAAGATTGCCTGTGGGGTGAGGGAAATTCCTCAATAGATTTTTGCCAGTATTTTTTCTCTGTAGGGGTGCCAGTATTTCGGCATCCAGTTGTACTCAAATTTTCTCACTGCTGCATAATAATAAAACCTCAGTTGCTGCATTAGTTTTCCCAAGTTGGGTTTTTCCGGGGACTTTTGTCCAAACTAATTGTGTTAATTTTATGTGTGTGCTAGTTGTTATCACTCCACTAGATCTCTAAGGCTAGAGAAGAAATACCAACAGAGGTAACCACAGACCAATCTTTTAGCTTGGTAGCTAGCCCTACCAAACCAGAGAGGGCTCTCTCCACAAATCACAGCCAAGAGGGCTAGATGAATTAGGGTTTTAGGCTAGGTATGAGTACAGGGGTTTGTTTGTTTGAATTGAGGTTGTTGGATGGGTGAATTAGGTCAAAGAGACTATGTCAGGGCAAATACGATTAGGGTTGCAGAGATTCAATGGGGCAAGGTAGGTAGAAAACCCAACACTTTAGGGTTTCTTGAGTGGGATGGATCAGCCAGGTGAGGAGCTAGAAAGAGAAAGGCCAAGCATGAATTCTTTCTAAACTGAAGAAGATGGACAAACTATGAAGGTTTTCGCAAAACAGAGCATGGGAGATGTATTCTGCTTATCAACTTAAAAACCAACATATCGTAGAAATGAAATGGATCATTAAACAAAACATTCATACATAATGAGACATAAGAAAAATGAATGCTAAATTTCCATACCATAGGTATCCCAAAGAAATAGCTGCAACCTTTTCATTAATTTCTTACCAAAATGATTACACTAGAGTCTTTGATCAATGCATCAACATCCAACAATGTCCAACCTCTGAAAATGAGTCAAAAAGTACAAAATATAGACCTCAAACAACCTCTTCCAACCTCGGGGGTCGAATCTATGAGAGGAGCAGTTCCACCAAAAACTAAGCTAAATACCTAGAGTGTAGGGAGGTCCAAGTGACTCATCCCTAACTTAAGTGAATTGATTCATTACACCTCATCAAGACTTTTTACCTAATGTTTTTACCCTAGGTAACTAATAAACGTGATAATTACATTTACTTCCATTAATTACATAAGTAAAAACATGATTTCTCAAGGTGAAAATCAAAATTGCAGAGAAAACTCAGAAAAATCAGACAATGGTCAGGTGCGCAGAGCTAGTGTCAGGTGCGCAGCGCCATCTTCAAGCTAAGTTTTGAGGGGGTTCCTGATGTCCAAATTGAGCTTAGGATAGCTCATTGGAAAGCATATCCAGTCTACTTCCGAAATTTGTGCTTGGTTTTCAAAGTTGACTTTATTTGACCTCCCAAAAAGTGATTCTCCCAATATTTCTCTATGCGCAACGCCAAGGTGAAAAAGGAGGCAGAACTATGATTTTTTGAAGGTTTTTTTTACTTTTTCACCTACCAGTTTGACCACACAAGGCTAGCAAAGTGTTTTTCTTGCATGTTTTCTCCGTTTTGAATCCAATGGTGGTCTTATTTTGACCAAAAGATGCCTTAAACAAGTGCGCAGCGCCTAGGGCATTGCGCAGCTAATAGTCCAACTGTCACATGACTGTCCAGGAATGCACAAAAACTTCAAAAATTTGCAAAAATGTATCAAAACTTGCGAGCCACTTTTGGAGGCCTTCTCAGTGTCCCAATTGAGCTCATGATAGCTCTTTGGAAAGATCTTTCTCTTGGCTACACAATGGACCTATCAAGCACTAAAAATGATGAAGTATAGCCCCTCAAAAATCAATTCTCCCAAGACTAGTCAAAAAGTGCAGAATGAGGGTGCAAAAATGCAGTGTGCTTTTGCAGACAACTTTTGGAGGCTTTCCTCAACTCCAAATTGAGCTCATGATAGCTCATTGGAAAGCTCTCTCTGTCTAGTTATCATTTGACTTATCAAGCAAGTCATTTGGACAATACATTAGGGAGAAAAGTTGATTTTCGCAAGGTTACTCCAAAAGTGCAGCAACTCTCTTGTAGCAACTGTATTTTTGACATTTCTCCAAAACCATGACACCGATGTAAAAACTAAAGGAGGTTTTTCTTCCGTGACCTATGATGGACAAAAATCTCTTTCAGTTTTGTAAAATGCATCACCATTTGGTCAGAAACATAGTTTGAAGAAAAACTGGCCCTATGTGTGGCAAATGATTTGTCCCTTGGAATGACTTCTTCAAACATGATGGAGACATGATGTTTGTGAGTTGGAATGGCCTCATACTTGTTGATATGACCTCCCTTATGCCTCCTCTGCTCAGATGTCTCTGATTCCATAGCAAACCCTAGCTCAATGGGAGAGGAAATTAGGGTTTCCTATAGGCAAAACAGGGGATTTGGGAAATTTATAAGAATGAAGGGAAATAAATGGGATAGGGGGCTTCAAAATTCTTAGGGAAATATTTGGAGGTAGGGAGAGATGTTAAGAAGAAGGGGAAAGTGGAATTTCAAGGATTGAGTGAGGGGAAGGGGTCCAAAAGGGCAAAACATAGGCCTAGTCTAGAAAAGTGTCAAATTGTAGCAATAGGCTAGGGCTTGTGGAAAAATGATGATTTTGAGGGATAGGAGTGATGGGAAGTATTTAGGAAGGTATATTAAGGATAGGGGGAGGTGTAAGAGCATCAGGATACAAGTTTTGTTGATGATTTAACCATGGAAGGCATGGAACCAAGAAAAATGCCCTCAATACCTTAGGAGAGGGAAATGAGCTTTCCAAGCACAACTGAGAGACAAGTATGGTAAACACAAAGCCACTTACTTGGAAATGATAGTTTGGAACCTGAAATTGTTGAAGACCTTTGACTATTACTCCTTCAAAAGATTAATTTGATGGCGAAATGACCAATTTTCATCATTTTGACCCTATGACCTAATGATGACACAAAATGGAAGAATGAGCTGAATGATGACCATGATGACTATGGGACTCTTTCAACAATGAATGACTTGACCATGATGATTTCTATTGACCATGGAGGTGAAAGGAGTAGTAATGATCTTAATATTGGAATATCCTAATCAGTGACCAATTTTTTGCATGACCTAGTGGAATGACAAAAATTTCTGAGTGGGACTCCTAAAATGATATGAAAAGAGGATTTTTGATCATTGATGGCAGGATGAAAATACTGACAGTAACATTGGCCTTACTGGGGATGATAGATCTGAAAGTGGTGTCAAGAACCATAGAACTCTGGATTTTGCAGATCAGTGCCTTATCCATTGGGCCAATACAGTCAAAAAAACTCAAACTAATAAACATGATTAAAAACTGATAACTCGAAAGAAATAACTGACTCAAGACAAACTCAAATAACTGAAAATTGACTCAATACTGACTTACTAATCTTATTGATGGCAGCATATCACCGAGACTTGAGGGCTTCAAATCCTTATGATAACCACCAGCTTGCTGAAGACATATGTACAATCATGTGAAGTGATCCTTCCAGTGTAACCAATCCAGCAGATGGCTACTTATTGAAATTTTTCTCTCATTTTCCTCGAGCAGGTAGAAAAAACAAAAACTAGGCCACGCCAAGTGTCTACTGAACATGTGCTTTTGGTCCATGAAAAGAAGAAAATACAACTTCCCTGCTAACTGTAGAAAATCAGTAAAAGGATCTTCAAAATTCTGAAATGTTACTTTGTCTTGAGATTTAGCAAAAACACAAGCACACTCTTCATTCTGATCTGAAAGAACACTTGGTTGTTGATCCATAGGAGAGCATAGGGAAGTATGGCTTTTTGTTGTTTGAGTATTGGCTGTAAATTCCTCAAGCATGGGCAACTCTGATTCTATCTTTGGCATACTGTCTCTCTCAGACTCATTCTCTTTCCATTCATATTCTAAATGATCTTTGAACAGAAAACATTCTTCAAGATTGTTAAACATGACAGCCTTATCCTCTTCATGAAAGAAAATAGTCCTTGTTAGTTGATCTTCTTGTAGGGAATTATCATCACAAATTGGCTCATTCATAACTACTTCCTGTATAGTTTCATCAATCTCATGACTATTATCATTTAAACTCATATTTTCATTTTCAATGATGGAAGAAGTTTTACTAACATGTTCTTGACTATGCGAACACTATAAACCTGCATTAGCTTGGGCTGTAACATGATTTTTTAGGAGCTGATCTATCTTATCTTCAATCAAAGGAGGAAGTACTCTTTGTTTTCTTTGGATGAAACAATGATTGTCTTCTTTCCCTCCTAAAGATTCACAAGGATGTTGAATATCTTCTTTAATCTCAAGAGAGGAAGCATATAAATTTTCATCAGAATGTTGATTTATTTCATGTGGTTTCATTTGACTATCAAGATGCAAAATTCTTTCATCTTCAAGCAAAGGGGAAGTTACTGTATGCTGAATATGATCTTGTGTATCAAAGTGACTAGCTTCTTCAGATTGTTGTTGAAGGGAGAAATCATAGAAGGCTTCAATGATATCTTCATCATTCATGCATTCGATATCATCAATACGCTCAAGATATGCAATAAAACCTTCACTATAATCACAATAGTTTTGTAAGAGAGATAAAAAAAGATTAGACTTCACATATTGTTTGGAGAACATCTTATGGAAATCTTTAAGAGAACATAAACTTCCTTCTGGTAACCCTTCATACCATACCCTAGCTTTATCTTCAAGAGTAGCCATAAAAACCTTCATGAGACAGTCTTTAGGAAACTCAACTCTCAGTCTACATACATGTACATGAAACTTTACTAAATGCAGATCAACATCGTCTTTCTCTTCATCTTTGAATATGGGAAAATGTGTAAACCAATCAACATAAGGCATAGGATTTGGCGATCAAAGGATTTGAGATCGATCCATAGTAGCATACCTAGAATTTTTTCTTGCAGTAGAACTCATCTTGACAACAATGAAGTCACCAAGAAGTCTATTCAAATTACCAGTTCTTGAAAAGTGGAGTCGCCATGAAAATTCTGAACCTTTGGATTCCTCGACACTGGATTCGCCAGGTGAATGATGCACAATCTTCTTGTGCCTGATCGTTGTTCACGATCAACAATCATATTTGATATTTGTCGTTCTTTACCAGGGAAGATTTGTCTTTTCGCTTCCCCGGCAACGATGCTAGTACGTTATTACTCCGCCAAATCTCTAAGGCCGAAGAAGAAATCCCAACAGAGGTAACCACAGACCAATCTTTTAGCTTGGATGAATTAGGGTTTTAGGTTAGGTATGAGTACAGGGATTTGTTTGTTTGAATTGAGGCTGTTGGATGGGTGAATTAGGAAAAAGAGACTAGGTCAGGGCAATTAGGATTAGGGTTGCAGAGATTCAATGGGGCAAGGTCGGTAGAAAACCCAACACTTTAGGGTTTCTTGAGTGGGATGGATCAGACAGGTGAGGGGCTAGAAAGAGCAAGGCCAAGCATGAATTCTTTCTAAACTGAAGAAGATGGACAAACTATGAAGGTTTTCCCAAAACAGAGCATGCGAGATGTATTTTGCTTATCAACTTAAAAACCAACATATCATAGAAATGAAATGGATCATGATACAAAACATTCATACATAATGAGACATAAGAAAAAAAAATGCCAAATTTCCATACCACAGGTATCCCAAAGAAATAGTTGCAATCTTTTCATTAATTTCCTACCAAAATGATTACACTAGGGTCTTTGATCAATGCATCAACATCCAACAATGTCCAACCTCTGAAAATGAGTCAAAACGTACAAGATATAGACCTCAAACAACCTCTCCCAACCTCAGGGGTCGAATCCATGGGAGGAGCAATTCCACCAAAAATTGCGCTGAATACCTAGAGTGTAGGGAGGTCCAAGTGACTCATCCCTAACTTAAGTGAACTGATTCATTACACCTCATGAAGACTTTTTACCTAATGTATTTACCCTAGTTAACTAATAAACATGATAATTACATTTACTTCCATCAATTACATAAGTAAAAACATGATTTCTCAAGGTGAAAATCAAAATTGCAGAGAAAACTCAGAAAAATCAAACACTGGTCAAGTGCACAGCGCCAGTGTCAGGTGCGCAATGCCATCTTCAAGCTAAGTTTTGAGGGGGTTCCCAATGTCCAAACTGATCTCAAGATAGCTCATTGGAAAGTTTATCCAATATACTTTCCAAATCTATGCTTGGTTTGCAGAGTTGACTTGATTTGACCTCCCAAAAAGTGATTCTCCCAATACTGCTCTATGCGCAGCACCAAAGTGAAAAAGGAGACAGAACCATGATTTTTTTAAGGTTTTTTTACTTTTTCACCTGCCAGTTTGACTACACAATGCTAGCAAAGTGGTTCTCTTGCATGTTTTCTCTGTTATGAATCCAATGGTGGTCTTCTTTTGACCAAAAGATGCCTCTTAGGCACTGCGCACCTGACAGTCCAACTGTCACATGATTGTCCAAGAATGCACAAAAACTTCAAAATTTTGCAAAAATGTATCAAAACGTGCAGGCCAGTTTTGGAGACCTTCCCGGTGTCCAAATTGAGCTCATGATAGCTTGTTGGAAATATCTTTCTCTTGGCTACACAATGGAACTATCAAACACTGAAAATGATGAAATATAGCTCCTCAAAAATCAATTCTCCCAAGACTGGTCAAAAAGTGCAGAATGAGGGTGCAAGAATGCAGTGCGCTTTTGCAGGCAACTTTTGGATGTCTTCCTCAACTCCAAATTGAGCTCATGATAGCTCATTGGAAAGCTCTCTCTGTCTAGTTATCATTTGACTTATCAACCAAGTCATTTGAACAATCCATCAGGGATAAAAGTTGATTTTCCCAAGGTTACTCCAGAAGTGCAGCAACTCTCTTGTAGCAACTATATTTTTGACATTTCTCCAAAACCATAACACCTGTGTAAAAACTGAAGGAAATTTTCTTCCTTGACCTATGGTGGACAAAAACCTCTTTCAGTTTTGTAAAATTCATCACCATTTGGTCAAAAACATAATTTGAAGAAAAACTAGCCCTATGTGTGGCAAATGATTTGTCCCTTGGAATGACTTCTTGAAACATGATTGAGACATGATGTTTGTGAGTTGGAATGGCTTCATACTTGCTAATATGACCTCCCTTATGCTTCCTATGCTCATATGTCTCTGATTCCATAGAAAACCCTAGCTCAATGGGAGAGGAAATTAGGGTTTAGTGTAGGCAAAACAGGGGATTTTGGAAATTTATAAGAATGAAGGGAAATAAAGGGGATAGGGGGCTTCTAAATTCTTAAGAAAATATTTGGAGGTAGGGAGGGATGTTAGGAAGTAGGGGAAAGTGGAATTTCAAGGATTGAGTGAGGGGAAGGGGTCCAAAATGTTGGAAATACTGAGAGGGGGGTGAATCAGTATTTCTTTTCAATTGTTAATTTTACTAGTTAGATCATCTATATTTAGAACACAAAATGAACAATAAGAATAAATGCTTTTATTAATTTCTTCTTTACAATAAATCAAGTACAATATATGTAGGGCTCCAACCCTAGATGAAGACACCAATCTTCAATCTCCCAGGCTCCAACTTGTATTTGCCAAGCACCAACTTGGACTTCCAAGGCTCCAACCTTGTCAATTCTGAGCCACCAACCTCAAGGGCTCCAACCCTATATCTGGTACAGGCTCCAACCTAGTCTCTTGAGGACTCCTATCCTCTAGGGCTCCAACCCTATCTTCCAAGGCACCAACCTTGTCTCTATGAGGCTCCAACCTCCTACTTCATTTCGTCAAGATATATTTGGTTATACTTACAGCTCCCAATGTCTTCTTCAACAAGCCCTGACAATCTTCAGCTTACTCTTGATTGTAATCTACACATCACGTCATCAATGACAACCTTTTCTTCGTAGAAGGTGTCACCGCTGCTCTTCATCATACCCAAACAATTTCTCCAAGTTACCTCATGATGGCTTCATCAATGCATCATCGTCTTCAACATTATCTCCGAGGGAATGCCTCTAATTATAGTATTTAACCATTTATTGATGTGTAGATAACACACAAATCTGAGTTCTGAAGTTGCACTAGAAGACTGTTCACACAGTGATATTGCAGAAGTAACTAGCCATAGGATAGCACAAATCTGTTGTAGGTGATCGAGCTCCTGTATTATACTAGAATGAGCCAAATCTGCTGTAGGTCTGATCTCACTGTAACTTATGTGGTTAGATCGAGGTCTGAATGAGCTTGTCTGTTAATTCTGAGCCTCTTACTTGTATATAACTGAGCCTTCACTGGACTGTTATTTTCAAACTGCAATCAAGTCTGAATTTCTGTAATAGTTTGTTGCACCACAAGGTAGTATCACAAGCCTGGTCTGAGCCTCTCTGTTGCTCCAATCTGAGTCCACAGGTCCGAGTTCTGTGGAGTCCGAAAATCAGAAAATGTGCAACAGTTCTGAGGGTCCTCACAGAAATTGCAGTGCAGTTTAGTGTGATCTTTTAAGCCCAAAAAAATTATTTCTGGCCTCTAAGTCTCCTCTCCTCGATGTTACTCCTCACTATATTAGCTCTGAATTTCTTGACCGAAAAATTGATCCTGGAAATGAAGTCCGAAACTGTATATATAGTGTTTTATGCAAGCTGAACCGAACAGACACGTCCCTGTTTGGAGGCCGACTTGTGTCCTTGAGCATAGGTCGGCTCAATATCAGAAATATATATTTTTTAACTTGAAAATTCGATATCTCACAAACTATTTGGAGTTTTGGGGCGTGTAAGGGCTCATTGGAAAGAGGAAAAAATCCTCTTTAAGATGGACTATGTCACATGTTGAAAGGTTGCCTCTAAGGTTGGAAAAATTATTTTTCTTTGTGACTGTCCTTAAATATTATGCATACGAAGTTTGGGACAGCGTGGCTTCTTCATTGTTATCAATGTCACATAGAGTCATAGAGTCATTATGTAGGAGTGCAGCATTCATGTAGCATCACATATCAACAATGTCATCATATATTAATGCAGCGATATGTCCTAGTGCAGCCTTTATTAATTTGTCAACAGCTCCAAAGCAGTTTTCCAATCATCAAATGATCTCCAACCATGTTATCAAGACCTCATCGAGTGCCATCATCAAGTGTGGTCATTTTTCAAGTGTATGACATCATCAAGTGTAGTCCTCCATATGTCATCAAGGGATGACGTCATCAAGTGTAGTCCTCCATATGTCATCAAGGGCTGTTAGATACTTCAATGGTACTTAAGATCTATATCATCAAACAAGGCCTATGATTGACACTTGGCACCTTAAGAATATTTGTCATCTTGACATCATGTTGGTTCCAGGGTTCTTCGTGACATCTTCATTGATGGTATCAACCAAAGAGTCATGGTATCATCATCTGGAACCAGGCATCACAAGAATATTGACATCTTGGCCAATTCCAAATTGACATCAATGACAACCTTAGACCAACACAAAAGGGAAAAACACAGGCCTAGTCTAGAAAAGTGTCAAATTGTAGCAATAGGCTAGGGCTTATGGAAAAATGATGATTTTGAGGGATTGGAGTGATGGGAAGTATTTAGGAAGGTATATTAAGGATAGGGGAAGGTGTAAAAGCATCAGGATATAAGTTTTGGTGATGATTTAACCATTGAAGGAATGGAACCAAGAAAAATGCCCTCAAAACCCTAGGAGAGGGAAATGAGCTTTCCAAGCACAACTGAGAGACAAATATGGTAAACACAAAGCCACTTACTTGGAAATGATAGTTTGGAACCTGAAATTGTTGAAGACCTTTGACTATTACTCCCCCTTCGAAAGATGAATTTGATGGTGAAATGACCAATTTTCATGATTTTGACCCTATAACCTAATGATGACACAAAATGGAAGAATGAGGTTAATGATGACCATGATGACTATGGGACTCTTTCAACAATGAATGACCTGACCATGATGATGTCTATTGACCATGGAGGTGAAAGGAGTAGTAATGATCTTAATGTCCTAATCAGTGACCAAATTTTTGTATGACCTAGTGTAATGACAAAAAATTCTGAGTGGGACTCCTAAAATGATATGAAAAGAGGATTTTTGATCACTAATGACAGGATGCAAATACTGACACTAGCACTAGCATTTCTTCCAACGTGTATTCTTCTGCAGTTTTATATGTGTAGATTGCAATGTGATTTATTCAGTATTTGCCATAGAAAACAACAAATAAATTGTTAAATAAAATTAACAATTAGGAGAATAATTTCTAGTTGTTGCAATAGGATTCGGGTTTGGAATTTTCACAATAACAAGTCGATGCTCCATCTGTGAGGGCTAGAGGATGACACATGCCTTCCCATGTCTCTCCGAAAAAGACAAAACCTCATCTAGGCCCTGGATCAGCTGCCAAGAGTTGGGTGCAAATGTGTGGTCGGCTAGGCAACATGGTCCAAGTGCATCATCATCTTTGTCTGGTTGGGGCACGAACAAGCTATGTGTAGTACTGAAGCGACCCATGGTGTGGCAATCAATGCTCTTTTGTGGTGGAGGCCCATGGCTCTCAACGCTCACCCTACAAATGCCATTATGACCCTTTGGAGGGCTTGGAACCCATATAGAGAGACCAAGTCCAAGATGAAGACCCACCTACATTCCTGTATAAGATCCAATGCGTCCCCTCACCTTCCAGTACAATTAATCATTAGTGCAATTGAGTAAATAAGAGTGCTAATCAAGGCAGAAGTGGACACTTCTTAGTGGCATGCCCTTCCAAATGGGCTTTAAAATGTACGAGTATCATCTTGCTCAGAAAGAGAGGTTAGTGAAGGACCCTATTAAGTGGTTTCAACCTCTAAGGGAGTGACAGGTCCATGTTACATTCATCAAATGGCAGGTGTCATGTGAAATAATGATGGAATGGAGTGGGGCAAGGGGGAAATGTTTGTGGTACGGCCTTCAACATACTGGGAGAAGGCCCACCTTCAAACATACGATCATAACCTAAGTTGTAGAAAACGTTGGGCAGGAGGTCGTTTCACCCAAAAAACATAATTGAAATGCGTGTGGTATGACCTTGAAACGCATTTCAGGTCGTATTGGCACGTTTCACAAGGCTAAAACATGGCCCAATACGACGTGAAGGCCATACAAGCGCGTTTTGGGAAAAGTAACCTTTTTTTTTATTTGGCAATTAAAATATTGTGTGGATGTTTCTAGATGTCTCTTGCAAGTTATAAAAAAACTCTCGCCTCATTCCCTCATCACACGAATTGAGCAAGTCGTTTCACTTGGAAAGGGGTGATTTTAGAAAAGGAAAAAGGAGGAAAAGAACAATCGTTTCAACTAGGGTGTTTTCAATGGTGAGCAAAGGAGATTCCAACAACAAGAAAAAGAGATTCACAAGAAGATACAGAGTGTGGAGTTTCCGGCTACGACATTCTTGGTTTTTGGCTCAACTAGGACCATCTTTCTCTTTTGTTTTGTGGCATTTTGAGGTAGCTTCAACTACAAAAAAATAATTTTGGTAAGAAGCATTCATTTTCTTAGTTTTCTCCCACTATTTCTTGTATTTTTTTAGGTTTGTGCTTCCAAAAATGTGAAAAACGTTTTTTCTTTACAAATTTGTTTTTTTAATTGTTTTTTACAACAATGGCTTCCTACCAAGGTGTTAGTTCAGCCCCCAAGTCCAACCAGAGGGCTAACTATTATCCTTTTTGGAGGCATGTTTAGAAGCTTCAAAGATGTGTAGGTGGTGGCTCATGGGAATGACGATCTAATCTTTGCATTAATTCGTATAAGGGATCCTACCTAAGAGTGAAGGTGCATCTTTTGCATGGAGGTCAGGGCATTGCAGGTTTCCCAAAAGCAACAGACCCAATGGTGAGGAGGGCATATAAAAGAGAGCAAAATGAGGCTAATGAACTTAAAAGAAGGCATGAAGATCTTGCTAATGCTATTCCTCAAGCTCCACCAAACATTGAGCCAAGGATTGTTGGTTGAAGCGAGGAAGAGAAAATCAGCTCAACAACAACTACCTCCATCCAAAAATACCAAAGGAGTGTCCACTTCAGTTCAAGAGAGTAGAATTGCTAAATTAGTGAATGTGTAAGTGAGAGAAGTTGATTCCAGAGTGGCTAGGTGCATCTATGCATGTGGTATCCCATTCAATGTTGTTATGTCTCCTTACTGGCAAGATATGATAAGGGAAGTTAACAAAGCTCCCACAAGGCACAAGAGGCCCAAATATGAAAAAGTCAAAACTCATTGTCTCAAAAATGAGAAAGAACTTGTGGAGGATATTGTTGAGATTCTGTGTATATGGGGTAGCATCAGTTGTGCTCTAGCTCCCAAATTTTGTGGAGGGACTAGAGTACACTTGATCTACAAGACCCAGAAAGGGATTTGGGAAATTTCATCTGAATTGGGAGATATTTAATTAATTAATTATTTTAATGTATTTCCTAAGTCTAAACTAAGGAAAATGAAATAACTAAAGTTAATTAAATTCAACATGTGATGAAATTGTCTTAAGTCACACGGATCAAGCTTTCTTTTAATCTTAGCCATTGATTCAAGATCTGATCATGGTCGTTGGTTTCCCAACGATAAAAGTATAAAGGAAAGGCTTGGGGTCATTTGTAAGACACACAGAGGCAGAGCACTGAAGCTAAGCTTAGATTCTAGGGCCGGTTTGCAAAAAATTCTCAAAAGTGTTTCAGCTGCAAAGAGGGGAGTTTAGACAAAGGGGATGATCCGATCCCAGTGTCTAGAATCAGCAAGAAACAGAGATCAGCTCAGAGAGGCTGCACAGAGAAGCAGGAGACGCAGAGGCAAAGAGGGCAGCAGTTGCACAGCATAGGGGCAGCTTCAGCTACGCAGGTGTTGCATAGTCCCCCCAGGGCAGTGTGATTCAGCTGGAAACCCTCAGGGGTTATGCAAAGACCCTAAGGGGCAGCACAAGGACTGCGTCACCCAGTCTGGGGTAATGCAGCCCTTTCTAGGCCAACGTTGAGGGACAGGGGCTTCAGAAGCTGACGTAGGGGCTTTAGGGGCAGCACTAGGGTTTCTAGGGCCTAATTTTGGCCGAGTTCTGTAAATCTTGTTTGAGGGTGTGGATCAGTCATTATTTTGGCTTCAGAACAGTCGGTGAGTTGCATATCTATTTTATCTCTGTTGAGTTTTCCAGATCTGGAACCCAGATTTGCTGTATTCATAAAACTCTTAATAATAAAACCCTTCAGTAGCGAACATACTGGTTTTCCCGCATTGGGCTTTTCCAGGGACTATTTGTCCAAAAAATCATGGTGTCACTTTGTCTATTTGTGCATGTACTTTTTCTAGATCTGAATTGGTGAAAGTCTATTATGTGTTTTGCTCGATATTAATCTGAAATTTTCAGTTAATAACTTAATTAAGTAGGAGGAGCATAACCAGATCTAATAGTAGATTTCTGCATAAGTGTAACATTCAGAAATTTTCACATGATATCAGAGCAATTGCAGATCTAGGAGGGTCACCAGCAGAAGACTGAAGGTTCTTACTGTAGAAAGTAGCAGGAAAAGCAGCAGAAGGGCAGATCTAAAGGCACAGCGCAGTTTTCAGAGAAGCAAAGTTACGCAGAGGGCAGGGTGATGCAGTCTAACGTTGTCTCCCAGCAAGCTCACGCACTTACTGCGCAGACGCAGCGCTGGGATTGTCTGAACTCTGAAGCCAGACAGTGTGACGCAAATCTAAATCTGTCAAATCTAGAAAAGCCTGAAGCACAGCTACAGAAATTCAGTAGGTGCTGGTGGGGTTAAATTTCTGAAGTTTTCAGATTTTTAGCCTAAGAACAAGTTACAAAGAGCAGGAGGAGATCAGCTTCTTAGAGAGTTTCTAGCCAAAGAAACTTGCAAATTGATCAGAGGATCAAGGAGAGTTGAATCATTGTTGATTTGACAGATTTCCAAGAAGAGAAATCAGTTGCCAGAGGGAGGAGAATGTGTTTGTTTTGCCAAGGACCTTAGATCTAGTTCTCTAGCAAAGAGAAAGGAAGCTCCTACACATTTCCGAGCAGATGGCTCTTCATGGACTACGTGATCAGGACAGATTGGATGGCCTTTCCAACTTCTCAGTTTGGAAGGCTAGGATCTTGATAGTCCTAGAGGCATATCATCTAAGAGACCATGCAGAGCAAATTCTCGCCACACCGACCGATGCAGATCTCCTTAGGAAGCATAATGAAGCTGTTGGGCATGCCAAGCGGCTGATCATGGATGGAATTAAGGACCATATTGTCCCACACATAGCTGAAAAGAAGACAACTAATGAAATGTGGAAGGCTTTAACTTCCCTATATGATGGAAAGCCTGTCCAAAGGAAGATGTTGTTGGAGACTCAGATGTGTTCATTCATGATGACCAAGGGAGAAGACATGGAACATTTCCTCTTCATATTGCAGTCGATCAGAGATTAGTTCACTACAACGGGTGCTAAAGTGGAGGATGATGTGATGGTCAGCACTGCTCTCAATGCAGTCACAAATGAGTGGGAAACCTTTGTCCAAAGTATCTTGGGCAGAGCAGACCTCCCAGATTGGGACAACTTGTGGGCAATTTTGCGTCAAGAAGAACTTCGCAGAATCACCAAGATGCAGTACAGCTCTGGATTGAGCAAAGTGAAGAAGGAAGATGAAGAAGATGCAGCCTTGGCATCAAAGAGGTAGCAGGGAAAGAAGAAGAAGGATCTGTCAAAGATCAAGTGTTTCCAGTGTGGTGAATTAGGAAACTTTGCCAGCAATTGTCCTTAGAAGAAAAGGGACAAGGAAGCTTCTTCTTCCAAGGCTGCTGTGGCGGATGATGGGTCAGAAGATGATGCAGCCATGAGCACTCATGAACCACAAAAATGGGGCGACATGGATCTGTAGAGGAGCTACAGAATATAGGGTGGGATCCTTGAGCAGCTCATCTCTTGGATCACATGCGAGCTACGGCAGCCTTAAGACAACAGTAGCGGGACAAGTGGAGCAGTGGGTGCATAGATCACGGATGAAACAGAGGCAGATCTGAAGGCTGGAAGGAGCAGCGCATTGCAGATGCAGCAACAGTGTAGGGGCTAATGTGACTTCAGCAGAGCTGCAGCAGCATAAAGGCTTCAGGAGGACAGCGCAGCACAGCAACAGCGTGAGGGATTTTAGCACAAGGGGCTGATGTGACTTCAACAGTGCAGAGGGAGTCTGCTTACGCAGTTCATAGTTGTTGTTGTGCATCATCCTTCTGATGCTAGCACAGATCAGCAGTCGATGGAGCTTCAGTGATGAGGATGCAACCCAACTGACTTGTCTGTCAAATATTAGGCACGAGATTCAGTTGTTTCTCTCAACAACTGAAGTTGCAGTGCAACAGATCAGCAGTGGCAGTGTTATGAGCAGCACAGATGCAACAAATTGAGAGGGAGTTGCAATACAAATGTTGCAGTGGCAGTGGCAGTGGCAGTGTCATGGGAAGCAATGCAGAGTTGAGTGGTAGCAGGCCAAGCATCAGTAGCACAGAAACCGGTGCCCAAAATCTTGTAATGCATGGTGTGATGTATTGCTAGAGCACACTCTTGATGCTAAGAGGGAGTGTTGAGATTTTTTGTATTTGGGGTAGCATCAGTTGTGCTCTAGCTCCCAAATTTTGTGGAGGAACTAGAGTACACTTGATCTACAAGATCCAGAAAGGGATTTGATAAATTTCATCTGGTTTGGGAGATATTTAATTAATTAATTATTTTAATGTATTTCCTAAGTCTAAACTTAGGAAAATGAAATAATTAAAGTTAATTAAATTAAACATGTGATGAAATTGTGTTAAGTCACATGGATCAAGCTTTCTTTTAATCTTAGCCATTGATTCAAGATCTGATCATGGCCATTGGTTTCCCAACGAGAAAAGTATAAAGGAAAGGCTTGGGGTCATTTGTAAGACACACATTGGCAGAGCACTGAAGCTAAGCTGAGATTCTAGGGCAGGTTTGCTAAGAATTCTCAAAAGTGTTTCAGCTGTAGAGAGGGGAGTTTAGACAAAGGGGATGATCTGATCCCAGTGTCTAGAATCAACAAGAGACAGAGATCAACTCAGAGAGGTTGCATAGAGAAGTAGGAGACGCAGAGGCAGAGAGGGCATCAGTTGCGTAGCGTAGGGGCAGCTTCAACTACGCAGTCCCTCCCAAGGCAGCGTGATTCAGCTGGAAACCCTCAGGGGCTACATAGATACCCTAAGGGGCAGCGTAAGGACTGCGTCACCCAGTCTGGGGTAACACAGCCCTTTCCAGGCCAGCGCTGAGGGACGCAGGGGCTTTAGGGGCAATGCTGGGGTTTCTAGGGCCTAATTTTGGCTTAATTCTATAAATCTCGTTTGAGGGTGTGGATCAGTCATTATTTTGGTTTCAGAACAGCCGGTGAGTTGCAAATATATTTCATCTCTATCGAGTTTTCCAAATCTAGAACCCAGATTTGTTGTATTCAGAAAACCCGCCAACAGCCAACAGACCTGTTTTCCCGCATTGGGTTTTTCCGGGGACTATTTGTCCAGAAATCGCTGTGTCACTTTTTTTATGTGTGCATGCACTTTTTCTAGATCTGAATTAGTGAAAGTCTGTTATGTGTTTTGCTTTGATATTAATCTGAAATTTTCAATTAATAACTTAATTAAGTAGGAGGAGCATAACCAGATCTAATAGTAGATTTCTGCATGAGTGTAACATTCAGAAATCGTTACAGCTATCTTATCATTGATCCGTCCTTCCTGGAGTAGCTTTGGGTTTAGCATAGTCTCATATGGATGGACAGATACAAGGCATAGGTCATTGATAAATATCATTGCCACTTCACCAAACAGAACAATGTTTTTAAAGGTGAAAGACTACTCAGGAGAGGTAAAATATGCACAGTTCGTTGTTGATGTTTTAACAAAATTTATTGAACAAATAGGACCTAACAAGATGGTGCAAGTTATCATAGATAATGCACAATTTTGTAAAGATACAGTTTTAATTATTGAGGGGAGTGTTGATTTCTGGTAGCATCGGATGTGCTCTAATCCTCAAAATTTGCAGGGAAGCTAGGACACATGTATTCCATAATACCCAGAAATCGTTTTGGTAAATTCCATCCAGAGGAGGTTTAATTAAATTTATTAATTATTTTTAATGGATGCCTAAGTCTAAACTTAGGAAATTAAAATAATTAAACTGGGTGTGAAAATTCTAGAAAAAGATGAAGATCAAGTGAAGATGATCTGAGCCACTGATTAGAATCTAATCTAGGTCGTTGATTTCTCAATGAGAATATTATAAGGACTTCAATGGGCATTTGGAAAACACATCGAGTGAGATCAAAAGATCGATTTCTCAAGTGAGCAGCGCAACAGTTGCTGGAGAGATCATCGAGGAGATTTCTTGCCGTGAGGGGCAGAGATAGTTTTCCATTTGGAGATTTCCTGATTCGGGAATACATTGCAGATAAGGCAGAGAGAGATCCAAAGAGGTTGCGCAGTACCACACTGGGCAGCACAGAGCCTGTGAGGAGATCCGCAAATTTGCTGAGGGTTAGATCAGATCCAGTGTCAGGAGCTAGGGTGTGAGACCGGAGGGCTAGGGGATTGAGCATCCAGCCAGTAGATTGATCAGCCAGAGGGAGTGATGCAGAGCAGCGCAGCGATTGCGCAGAGGCAGCTTGGGGCTAGCCATTTCGAGGTTGGATCAGTGTTGGATCGTCAGTGATAGTGTGAGGTATTTCTCACTAATTTTTCTACCAGACAGATTCTCTGTATTAGATAGCTAGTAAGGCATCAAAGATTGTATTCAGAACTACTGCTTAATAATACAAACCCTCAGCTGTTGCACCAGTTTTCCCCCGTTGGTTTTTCCAGGGACTTAGTCCAAAAATAACGGTGTCAATTGTGTATGTGTTTATTTTCTTCTTGCTCAGTTCTTGTTTCCGCATATAATTTAATTAGTGAAGGTTGCAGTTGTCTTTACTTCAATATTTACAGTGTAACACAGTAAATAACTTGCATGGAATTATAAAGTAGAAGTAATATCAGATTGCTACAGTAGGGATTCGGGATTTCGAATTTTCACATGGTATCAGAGCATAGGTGAAATAGGAGAGCAGAGTCGGAGAGCCTAGCACTGAGCAAAAGAGGGAGATCGAAGAGATGTGTAGGCAGCAAATCGAATCCCAAGAGGGGTTGCACAGTCCAATGCTAGGAGGGCGAGATTTTCGTGGAAAAATCTCTCTGATTGAGTCGACAGAGAGATTTCCAAATCGAAATTTTCCAATGATAAAGGGAGCAGCGCAGCAGCTTTAGCACAGAGAAGTCTTCAGCTGGGACGCATGTTTTCTACAACAGCTTGCTAGTGCAGAAAAGCGCCAGAAGAAGGAAGAAAGAGCATACTGAGGGAATTCTAATCTCAAAGAATTTCTTGCCTAAGAAATTCTAATTTCCCAAGCAAAAGCAGCGTAACCGAGATTAATAATATGTTATGTTATATTATTAGACTTAGGCATCCATCCATTTTTTAAATGGATGGCAATGAACCATCCATTTAAAAAAAAATTAATGAATGGATGGTTCATTGGCATCCATTTAAAAAATGGATGGATGCCTAAGTCTAATAATATAACATATTATTAATATGTTATATTAATAATATAACATATTATTATCACTATGTTATATTAATAACATATATGATATGCTAGCGAGGATCTAACTAGGAAACCCATGTAAATGATGGCCCTACCATTATGCCATGATTTTATAAGTCAACGAGTGAAAGAGGTTTAAGAATCATAACACAATGGGGTCAACCCTATGGAAACATATCACAGTATGGAGGCTAGAATGCATAATGCAATGGAAAAAGTGATCCTGACCTATATCCCAATGACGAAAAAGATACTTGCCATGATGGGTCCGCGATCAGGGTAAAATGAAGACTTTGAGATGATTTTAAACCTCCTCTGAGTGGAATTTCCCAAAACTATTTATGTTTTATACATGTGTCCTAACCTCCCTGCAAATCTTGAGGCTTAGAGCACATCCGATGCTACTAGAAATCAACACTCCCTCTTAGCGAGGAATTTGCTCTAGTAATGCAACCTACTAAAGCATCACCTTGACTCTGTAACATCTCCCTCTGCGCTGCTAATATCAGACATCATCGCCCACCAACTACTACGCAAATGTTGCATTTGTGCTACTACTAACCCTGCATGTTGCTGCCAACTACATCTGCACTGTAACTCTACTGCTATTGCAGCAGAAAAACATCCAAAATAATGAACCAAGTGTTCAGCATGATGCATCTGATACTCGAGATCTGATTGCTGCTAGTCTCTGCAATGACCCTCTGAAGCCTTTACGCTGCTGCTGACTCTGCACTGTGACAACTTTGCTCTATGTTGCTCAGTCTCTAGCGCTCTCTAGCCACTGCATTTTCACTCTGGCACTCCTCTGCACCAACTGACATTGGTTCATCATGCTCCTTCTAATATGGGCTTCTGTAGCAAGATATTGATCCAAGAGGTGGACTCCTCAAGGATCCTACCCATTTGTAGCTCTTTCAAACTATAGTACCAGATCACCCCAACTCTCCCCTGGAGGTATTTGGGCAATCATCACAAACTCCTCCTCCTCGATCCTTACGGTTGCAACTTGCGGATCATGTTTCTCGTCCTTGTCTTTCTTCTTGAGAGGACACTGCGTAGCATAGTGACCAAGCTCACCACACCGAAAACATTTGATCTTCGAGACGTCCTTCTCCTGCCTCTGCTACTCCTGCTGCCCCTTTGATGCAAGGGTTGCATTCTCCTCCTCCTCGTTGGGCTTCCTCTCACTATTGCTACTTCCATCAAGCTTGCACTTGACTAAGTCTCTTCCTGTTGAAAAGCAGCCCACATCCCTTCCCAATCTAGCAACTTCTCTCTGCCCAGGATAGTCTGGACAAAGACTTGCCATTCTTCTGAGACTGAATTCAAGGCCAATCTTACCATCTCCATGGCCTGAGGTGCTGACCCTACAGCTGACAACTGATCTTGAACTTCCTGAAGCTTTGAAAGGACCAGATCCATGCGCTCCCCCTTCTGCATCCTTGTAGATCTCATCTTCTCCTCCAAGAACATCTTTCGTTGCTCGGAAGATCCCTCATACATCGTAGCCAATGCATCCCACATCTCCTTGGCTATCCCTTTGCCAAAAATATGTGAAACAATGTGATCCTGCACTCCGTTGAGGATCAGTCTCTTGACTTTGGCCATATCCTTCTTGTAGGCCTTCAATGGATTCAGATCTGCGGGGATAGCTACCACATTAACGATAAATGCCTTAAGATCATGCTCATCCAGAAGGGAGATCCTTGCCTTCCAAATGACATAGTTGGAGGCTTTCTCCAAACGATCTTGATCTCTTAGCTCGGTTGCTTCCATCTCACCTAAACAACTGTCGAATGCTACCTCTAACCCTCTACGCGGCTGGCTCTATGCACTCCCTGTAGTGAGAAAAATAAATCTCGGTTACTGTTGCTTCTACGTGGGAAATTAGAATTTCTTGGGCAAGAAATTCTCTGAGGTCAGAATTCCCTCAGTATGCTCTTTGTTCCTTCTTCTGGCGCTCTTCTGCACTAGCAAGTTGTTGCAAAAAATCTGTGTCCTAGCTGAAGACTGCTCTACACTGAAGCTACTGCGTTGCTCCCTCTGTCACTGGCAAATTTCGATCTGGAAATCTTTCTCTCTGTCGACTCACTTAGAGATATTTTTCCACGAAAATTTTTCCCTCCTAGCACTAGACTGCGCAGCCCCTCTAGGGATTCGATCTGTTGCCTATGTAGCTCTTCAATCTCCCTTTTCTACTCAGTGTTGGGATTTCTAGCTCTGCTCTCCTGTTTCACCTGCGCTCTGATACCATGTGAAAATTCGTAATCCCGAATCCCTACTGCAGTAATCTGATATTACTTCTCCTACTTGTTAATTCCATGCAAGTTATTTACTATGTTAAACTGTAAATATTGAAGTAAATACAACTGTAGCCTTCACTAATTTAATTATATGCTAAAACAAGAACTGAGCAAGAATAAAATATCACACACACAATTGACACCGTTGTTTTTGGACAATTGTCCCCGGAAAAACCCAATGCGGGAAAACCGGTGCAGTAGCTAAGGGTTTGTATTATTAAGTAGTAGTTTTGAATACATCTAGGATGCCTTTCTAGCCATCCAATACATAGAATCTGATTGGCAGAAAAATTAGTGAGAAATACCTCCCACTATCACTGGCGATCCGACATTAATCTAGCCCCGAAATGGCTAGCCCCGAGCTAACTCTGGGTTGTCTCTGCGTCACAATTGATAGGGACTGCATCACTCCCTCTAGATGATCAATTTGTTGGTTGGATGCTCGATCCTCTGGCCCTCCGGTCTCACACCTCGGCTCCCGACACTGAAACTAATCTGACCCTCAGCAAATTTGTGAATCTCCTCACAGGCTCAGCATTGCCTCTACGTGGCTCTGCGCTGCCTAGTGTGGCTCTTACACTGCCTCTTCTGGATCTCTCTCTACCTTCTCTGCGTTGTATCTCCGGCTCAGGAAATCTCCAACTGAAATCTATCTTTTCCCCTCACTGCAAGAAATCTCCTCGATGATCTCTCTGACAACTGCTACGCTGCTCACTTAAGAAATCGATCTCTTGATCTCACTCGATGTGTTTTCCAAATGCCCGTTGAATTCCTTCTTATAATCTTCTCATTGACAAATCAACGACCCAGGTTAGATTCTAATCAATGGCTCAGATCATATTGACTTGATCTTCGTCTTTTTCTAGAAGTTTCACACCGAGTTTAATTAATTCACTTTAATTATTTTAATTTCCTAAGTTTAGACTTATGCATCCATTAAAAAAAATTAATAAATTTAATTAAACCTCCTTTCTGTGGAATTTTCCAAAACTATTTATGGGTATTATGGAATACATGTGTCCTAGTCTCCCTGCAACTTTTGAGGCTTAGAGCACATCCGATGCTACTAGAAATCAACATTCTACTAGATGACTACTTAGAGTCATCAATGGGAAGATCAACAGGCAATAAGATTGGGCCGATATTTGCTCCCCTTTATGGTTCCAGGTTGAGAATGAGCTCCCTGATGTGATTCTAGGGTTGAAGATGTGCTCCCCTGTATGTTTGGATATCCTATTGCTCGGTATGGGTGGAAGCTAATGCTCCCTGGTTCCTTTTCTTTTAGATTCAAGAATGTTTTAGCAGATAAATTTGAGCAGAGATGGTCAAGGCATGACGACATGATGATAGGATGATGTGATGATATTGGCAGGTGGAATTCTTCCTAGTTGAGAGGAAGTGTTAATTTTTGCAACTAGGGTCAAATTCCAATTCCACCTTGGACAGCTCAGATGACAGAGATGATGATTGCATTGAATTTCTCTTTTTGAGGGGGCCAAATCGACCTAAAGATCACCTCATTTGGACAAGCAAAAGTTGGTTTCTGAATTTATGTACCCACTCAGGTATATTGGATTAGGTCAGCTCTATGCGCATGTACCAATGGAAAGGTCGGCCTCAACACCGAATGGACCCTCGTGGAAACCTATAAATAGAAGAGACCTCAAGCTCATTTGGACACACTTATCACACAATCTCTTCTCCCTTTCTATTGTCTTGGTTCGCACAGGTCTGACAAAGGAAGTTCACACTAGGGTTCACAAATACAGGTCTGAGGCTCGCACACACATAGGGTTTTTGTTTCTCGGTCGCACACACGTCACTGGGCATTTTCATCCACAGTCGCACGCATCCATTGTTCCTCAGTGTGACTGGGAGGCTAAAGTCGCATGCACATAAGCCTGAAGGGAGCGACTAGGGTTTGAAGTCAGATCCGGAAGTATTTGTCCCTGATCACATGCTCAAAGTATTCCTCAGTGCGACTGGGAGGTCAAATTCGCACTCACATTGGCCAGAAGGGAGCCATTGGGGTTTGGAGGTAGATCTGGAAGATTTTATCCTCGGTCGCACGCTTACAGCCTTCCTCAATGCAACTGGGAAGGTGAAGTCACACACGCAGGCCTTGATCAGTGCGATTGGGCGTTTGAAGCAAATCTAGGACAGTTTATCCTCAGTCGCACGCTTACAGTTCTCCTGGGAGAAACCAGTCGCTTGCAGACAGTGTTTAAGGGAGCGACCAGGAAGTTACAGTCACTCGCAGTATATCTTGATGAGTGCGACCAGGGTTCTGAGCTAGGGTTTGACAGTTGACTGCAGTTGACTTCAGTTGGTTGAAGGCTAGATGGTTTCTCTCTATTGTACAGTAATTCTGAAAGTATGCATCTGTTTTTTTATTGGGTAAATCTCTACTGGAAGTTTATGTATTGGGCTCATTATACTCTCTGCTGAAACTTTTGATGACGATCTAATAAGAAGAAGATTTTAAAGGGTTTTCCCCATAGTGGGTTTTTCCCTAGTCTTTGACCAATCTGGTGTCTCTTATGGTTGTGCTATTGTCTCCTTTATCATTGCTTATATTGTTCTATCTTCAGTTACTGTTTATGATTGGAAACATTGTTAATAATTGGATGCATTGCTTAATGAAGAATTGATTTGGGTTGATGTAATTGAAACAACATAGAACAATCTGAAAAATTAACACTACCCTGAATATTGAGGACTGGGAGCCTAGAAGTGGAATTGGCCAATCATCTTCTTTAGCTCCACCATCCACTGTTGAGCATGCTTCTTCTATTATTGACGAGGATTATGTCGATGAAGATGAAGATTGAAGACTATTAGTCTTTAGTCTTTATAGTACTTGCACTCTCATAATCTTTATTGTACTTGCAGCCTCATATATATAATAAAGGTTGATTTTGGATATATATAAATATAATAAACCTCATTTATCAAGGTTGTTTTTGGATATTGCTACTTTCATTATGTGATCATTCATGAGTAAATGTGATGTTAGTATGTTTCATCATCATGTGACATGTATAATTAATAGACTTATAGTTTATGCATTGACATTGGACAATTTAATCATAATGTAATAATGTATCATATATGCTTTATGATTTCACATAACATTTCTTAAATATCCTAATATATATATATATATATATATATGTGTTTCCCCGTTTCCAAAATTTGGGGGGATCATGTTTCGTACCCGTACCCGTTTCCTTGTATCATGCAACTTTGATCATAGTAGATGGGTGAGGGCACACAATGGCTAGCTCGAATGGAAAAGAATAGTGGTACATCAAGCTATTTGGTGGCTACAAGGGGTTGTTGGCTGCCGGCTGAAGACAAATCTAGAAGAAAATTTCTCCTATAGGGGTCATCCACTAGTGGTGGGTAACATGGTCACCATTTGCTTTTTCCTTTTCTTTTAGCTGCATCAACCTCCCAGGGCCAAGTTATGGGCCCTAACGAAGATGAGGATGTATGGTGCCAATCCCTGAGAACCAGTGGTCAGCTGACGTGAAGAAGGGAGGTGGAAAATTGGGCTCGTAATGTGAGATGGAAAGTGGTAAGTATGGAATAGGGAGAGATGGGACTACACTATCGCAATTGGGGTTTCCCAGGTAGTGCCCATCCTATACCCATTAGGCCATTAGGGGAGGTCCCATTGGACTAGGATGAACGATTAACCACCCATTTAAGTTAAGGGAACAAAATGACAGTCAAAACCCCTCTTCCTTCCAAGTTACCCCATGGTCCATGCCAAATTCCCAACATACAAACAAGCATAAGCACTTGACTCCAAAATGAATAAAGTACCTTTTGATTGAAAGCCCACCTTTCAACGTGGGCTCTTACCAAATGGGCGAGGAAACATATGACTAATGCAAGTGGCACATCATTATCAGCTACTAGAGGTTGTCAGAGGTTGTTTGTTGTTGGCTGGAAGAGATGGTAGGAGAAAAATTTTCTCCTATGGGGTCACCCACTTTTGGCGAGTAACATTTGGCTCCAACTGGGACATGAGTTCATTGTAGAGCGTATAATCCATGTACTTGAATGGGGATTTCATGAGAACTCTAGCAATCTCCTGGGACTGTAAACCTATAACATGCACTTTGCAACAAACTGTTTGGGAGCATGTGCATTGGGCGTAAAATATCACCCATATTTTTCATAAAAATGATAAATTCATATAGAAAGTAAATTCTAATCTAAGTGCATTCTAATCTACATGATAGCATGTGATGAGTGATATTAGCATGCGAAAAGAAAAGAAAATGCAACTACACTACCATTCATAACATGTGAATGTTAAGTCACGTGAATTTGGTGAGGTGGCTCCCTTTTACCGGTGAAGGTAAAAGTTCGCCATCAAGCTTGGCAATATAAAAGTATCCCACTCCCACTTTCCCATGGATCTTGATGGGGACAAGGTCTTTTTCAACCAAGACAAGATCTCCTATTTGGAAATCTTTCTTCAGTTTTTGAACCCATTGCTTCTTAGGAATAGTCAACTTTGGATTTGACTTCTTGACATTGAAGACTTCCTAAGAAGAAGGAGGCTTGGCCAATTTAGACGATTTACTTGAATGGTTTTGGCTCATAGTGTCACATTAGTGACCAGGAAATGGGAAGGGATCGATGTCCTCCTCATGATTTGGGAGTTGAGGCTCCCTATAGAGAATAAAGGGCGTCCCATGTGGCTCGAGAATAGTGGCATATGATAGGTCCATTTGTGATTGGCCACCCACCAAGGCACTCCATTTCCTTGATAGTAACATTCCTCATACATTAGGCATATCAATGACAAATACATTCATTAGCACCAAAATGTCTTTATTAGCATCCAAAGAGACCTTAAGGTCTTTAATAAGACCATATATGGGAATCAACCTAGAAAAGTCGCACACATTCTTATATGGCCTAGTGATTTCTAATTCCAATTGATGCATGCCTTTTAATGGCATGACATTAGCAGAAGCTCTTGAGTCAAGCATACAATTATGAAGTATAAGTCTACTGATCAGTAGGGGCAATAAGAATGGTTCATGACCTCTATTTCCTTTGTAAAAGCTCATATTTTGTAATATAACGGGAGGTCATCAAGCTCATCATCGAGACATAAAGCCTTTTTTATTTTCCTCCTATGAGGAGGGAGTTTAGCAATCTCCTTTATGGGGACCTACATAGTAAATTTAGCAACCACACTACCCGCATCGACATCCAATTGAATTTCATCATTCCTAGGCATGGGCTTCTTCTTACTTTGAGATGACCCTTGGGAAGGGTTCTTCCCTTGAGATGGATTTCCTGAACTAGATCTTGTTGAGGCTTGGTCGCTGCTTTTCCTAGAGTATTGCAAACCTTAAAACCTCCCACTATTTTCCACAACTAGAACAGGCTCATTATGATTAGCATTGATTTGGGCTTGGCTAGGTTGTGGATGAACATAGGAGTCTCCTAGCAGGATATTGAAGGGATAGGTTTCACCAACGACATTCAAATTTCAAATTCTCAAGATCTTCTTCCTCTTCTTCATGCTCAAAAGGACTATCTCCTTGAGGACCCTCAGATGGTTGCTCCCAAGGTGACCCTCCTTGCCTACCAAGTTGGTTGGAGCAAGAGTGCTGGGAAGTTCTGTTGCACGATATGGTCTCCTTTGGTGCCCTTCTTAGGGAACGAATTGTCCCTACTAAATTGACTTCTAGGGGGGAATTTGTTCTAGACTCTTGCTTCTTTTATAACGCAGTCATTTTATCCATGACAGTCTTTTGGCCTTAAGTGACTTCATTACTGAACTTTTCTATCTTTTGAGCAAAGACTTGTATGAGCTCCACGGGATAAGATTTCAATTTTGGCTTGGATTCGACTTTGACCCTGGGATAATTGAACATATCAATTTGTGCAACATTTGAATTTTGTTCAATGGACATCACTATCTTCTTGGCATCATTCAAGGAGTTATCGTCCTTGTCCCTAAGGACATAAGCCAAGTTCCCTTGACAAATTTTAATGAATCTTTCAAGGATAATGGCGTCAGAAGGCTGAAGCCTCTCAAGAATTTCCCTAAGGTGATTGTCAAACCTTTGGATGTATTCTTTAACACTTTCTTTGCAGTTTTAGCCACAGTTAGGGATCTATCAAGAGCCATACTCCCATCCAACTCAGACGCCCATCTCTTGTTGAAAGCCTCGTGGAATTAATACCAATTAGTGATGTTTCCTTATGGATGGCTAAAATACCAATTCCTAAATATTGAAAGTTGGAAGTTGAGGGAGCAATTTCCCCATTTGGGAAGCCCAACAACCCCTAAGGAGAACCCACTGGCCTTTGGAAAAAATACATTTGCACATGGGAAAATATTATTTTTAATGTGGAACCAAGTCACCTCAAAAAGTACAAGTCGGCCTAAAGGAGAAATTCGGTGTCCTAAACCACATATAAATACACCTAAGGTCACATCTCTTGGAGGCATCACATCACATCATCATTCTTCTTTATTGGTTCGATCTGGCCTGAAAATTACAGGCTTCGAGCTCACATGTGCGAAGATGAGAGAGAATTATGTGGCAACAATGACTTTTCTGTTTTGATACCTTTGACCAACGTTGACTTTGGATGGTTTGACTTGTTTTTTACTTGGTTTTGGATTTGTTTGGAAGGCTGAATTTAGGAGAGAGAAGACAACTTTTTTGGACACTTAGACCAACGTTGACTGCAAATGTATGGCTAGGGTTTCCATAGGTTGACTTTAACTTTGACCAAAAAAAAATTGGCAGAATTTTGGGACAGTTTTGACTGAGTTTGACTAAGCAGAAGAGGCCACATTCATTGACTGGTTGACTAAACTTTTTGGAGCATATTTGACCTTTGACTTTGACTAGTTAGGGTTGTGTTCACTATTGTTAACTTTGACTTTGGCCGAGCTGAAAAATTGAAAATTTATTGTTTGACCAAATTTGACTATATTTCTCATATTTGATTGGATATTGGATAGTTGCCTTGGTTGGTCAAGCCTTTGACCCTGGACAAATTGTTGGTGTACTTGGACTATGTATCTCTCTATTGAACATTTGATGAACATCTAATAAAAGAAGAATATGGTTAGGTTTTTACCCCTTGTGGGACTTTTCCATGGTCTTTGACCAAAATTCTTTGTCTCTCTATTGTTCTTGGTTGTCTTCTATTGCATTTGTTTATTGTTCTATCTACAATTACTTACTACTATTGGGTAATTGAAATTGAAATTGAAAAAGTGATTTCTATTGAAAGAAGAAATTGATGAAGTGATTGTTATAGCATAGAACATCGAAAAATTAACACTAGCGTCACCATCTAATGATAAAGCGAAGAGCATCATGATAACATCCTCATGGTCATACGCTTGGGAGCTACCACCCAATAAAAGTTGTGAACATGCCTTTTAGCAGGGGTGACTTTATTCCCACTATATTTAGGTATCCCTTCATGGTATTTTTCAGGAAAAGGATGAGGGGCATCAGGGAACCTACCAAATTCTAGGGCTTGAATGATGCAAGCTCCCAAGGCCTAGTCATGGTTGGAGGAGGAGTAGGAAAGAGTTGTCTAGTTGTGGGGGGAGTCATAGATTGTCTAATAGGAGAAGGGCTAACCTCACTCCTCTATCTTATCATTAGAGAATTTACCTCTTCACATAAGTTAGATGCTTAGGGGAAGGTAGACTCACTTCCTCCCTAAAAACGGTGCCAAAAATGTTGTCGCAAATTTTAGTAGGCCTTGGAGATGGGCACCCTACAAGGCTAACAATAGACCAAGTGACAACAAAGAGGTGATTGCCCATTGTCACCACGGCCAAAACCCCCTTTTCTTTATGGATTTTCACCAATGGGAGAAGTCTTGGTATGTGAGAAGGTCACCTAATTGATATTCCAAGGTTAGGGAGCAAGGCGAGACAATGAGACTTCCACCAAGAAAGTCGCAAGTTAGGTTCAAGGCTCCAATAGGAGTCAATTTTCTTTCATGACAGAGGCCTATTTGATGAGGCACAAAACGTAGGGTTTGATTGATAAGTTGAGTGTTGGAGTGACCAAAGGTCAAGGCTAGGAGAAAAGGTTTCCAACAATGTATATTAGCAAATCCAAAGCTCATGAAATCTTTAAAGAAAACCCTTAAGTTGAAGCAAAGACTAAGCTACAATTCCCCCATAGGGAAAACAACTAGGGCAAGGAAATTTATGGACAAGATCGAATTGGATGCCCACCAAAAAGATAGATATTGTGGCAAATGCAATGCCCTTGATGATTAGGCTCTTCATTCCCACAAACTCACCTTTCCTAGGGATTTGCACCAAGCCCTAGTTAGCGATCTTGGCCTTGAAGGGGCCGAACTGGAGAAAGAGAAATTATAGGTAAAAATGAAGTGTGATCACCAACAAAATGGACCAGTCCCTTGTCCCTTGGAGTATGGAGTGTATGATGTGATAAATCAGCCAAAAATGTTTCCAAGGAGGCCGAAAATTTGAGGAATCAAGAAAATTGGCCAAAAATGAGGAATCAAGAAAATTGGCCAAAAATGAGGAATCAAGTTTGATTCCTTATTTTTAGAAATTCAACATTGAATAGGTAGTATTCAATTTAACATTCATTGTTCTCAAGAAAGATTAATGTTATGTGCACCAATCATTAGGCCTGTAATTCTTACGGCAAAAGATTATAGTAATTTTATTTTTATATTTCTTTTTTGACAAATTGTATTTTTGGAGGTTTTATTTTTTAATTTTTTTAATTGGACATTGCAGTGATATCGGTAAAATAAAACTGTATTTTGATTGTATTTAAGAAAAAAACACATCAAAATTGTTTGAACAATTTCACCAATTACCCTATAAGAAAGAATAAAAAAATTACTGTATCTAAGGAATGACCCCAAGGAGATGAAAGAGTTATTGGTCCTAATGAATTTTCTCTATATAATTCCTATATAGACTGTAAGTAGATGGTCCAATTGAATTCCCTCTATATCATTCCTATGTATATATTGTAAGAAAATGGTCTTATTAAATTCCCTCAATATGATTCCTATATCGACTATAATTTTATTGAACGAGTGTCCTGTATGTGTACTTGTTTGAGTGTATATGGAGTTCTGGGCTGAAGATAAGATTCTTCTTTTGAGGTCTACACAACTTGAAACAATAGGAGGTGTGATGTATGAGATATACATGAAATGTTAAACTATTTTTCATTTTCGTATGAAAACAATAGCTTATTTTAACTTGTCAATATTGAAAAATAAAACGAAGTTAACCCTTCAAATTGAAATGTAACCCTTCTCTTCAAATTCGATTTCTATTACCAAACCCAAAATTTTCCATGAATAATGTGCATGCAATCAAATAGTTCTAGGAAAAATAGGAGCATGTGTTTAATGAATGAAAAAGCTAAGAAGAGTGCAATGTTGTGTTTTTACATGCTCAACCAATTTCTCAAATAAATAATTTCATTTCCTTGGCAAGGAATTATAATTTTGCAGTATCGGATCCTTTGTTTAGTAATTTATGATGTCCTCTCATGTTGGTAAATTTGGTTTATTGGCCTTGTTACTTCTGTTTGAGGACTCGCATGAGTTCATGCAATGGAACAAGAAAACAAACTTAATTGTGATTCTTGCTTCATCTCGTCTAGACATATTGGCGTATATTATTGGAACATGAGCAGCAAAAATCCACTTATGCTAACGTTTCTTTGTTGTTTCATCATAATTTTTTTCTTACAAAGGCAATTTTTTTGCTTGTTAGGTGGATGGGGCTCTTTTCCAACTGGAGGAGGAGAAGGCATTGTGGAATGCATTCCAGAGCGTTCAATCCCGAATAAATTCAAGTGTGTATTCTTGCACTATATTCCTATCCATTGCTGCTTGTTTTCTACATTTTTTTCATAACGGAAGTCCATGAGCACTATGATTCATTCGCTTATCTTTGAGAATCTCTGTTGAAGTGCCTCACCAATTTTACATTTTCTTCTTCAGGTGTTGGAATTGATGTTTTTATAGAAGCCTCTGTTCAACTTATTCAACCTCTTGAGGATTTTTTCAACAATGTATTTGTTATGGCAGTATGTATCGGTATATTTGTTTGCTGTGATTTTTTTTATTTCCATGATATCATAGTTTCAAACTTGGCTAAGAATCTTAGCTTGTATTGATGAATACTTTTTCTTGATGTGTATTATATATTCATGTCATTATACATTTTATGTCAGTTATAAAAGTTGATATAAAATATATATTCAGTGAAAAATGTGCCACTAATAATATCTAGTACATGTCAACAGGAGGATGAAAATTTGCGGAAAAATAGGCTGGCTTTACTAGGAAGAATTGCAAGTCTTCCTCGTGGAATTGCAGATCTGTCCCTTTTGCCAGGATTTTAGTGACAAAATTGTCTTTTATAAATAAAAGTTTTGTTTTCTTTCATTTTGTTCATTTACCCAAGTAAATGAACATAATTCTGTGTAATCATTATTTTCCCCTTTTACCTTGTACGTTGAGGATAAACGATCTACTTTTCTACGATGTGCAGCTGCAGAAGTAGTGAGCACATTTCATTGCATTTCAGGAGCATATAGTTTTATTTTAGTTAGTGGGGAGGAACATAAAGTACTTTTCATAATTTATGCCCAATTTTGTATTTATATGAATAAAGGTACAATGTATGAAGTAGGACAAGTGTAAAACTTTATAGTACCGATCCAACATGTACACTATATAATGCGTTAATTATCATTAGGTCAAATTCCATTTAACGTGAACGGGAGATGTAATTAATTGTACTAGGAGGATTATTGGCATTCCAGTTTTAAATATCAAAATTTTGAAGAAATAGATGTTCAAGTTATGCCTTATAAAGTCAATTTAAGCAATGTAGATGGTGGTATGTCAAACCACTTACTAAGAATTAATTTTTTTTAGAGACAAAAATAAGAGGTATGAGGCATATGTTAGGTTTGACACATAATCTATTCATTGTGCCGAGAGGCTCTCTCTAGCTGAATATGAGGGAAATGTAGTTGTTGTAAATGTGTGTGTGTGTGTCAATTAAGTTTATTAAGTTTATCTTTGGTGGTTGGGCAGAATAGTTGTTATCCTCCCCACCCAGGTTCAAGTCTCGTAAGTTGACATGTTAACGTTATGGAATAGAGTAACTTGTTGCACTCTTAATTGAGTCTATATTGAGGGTTGGCCTAGTACCAACAACCTCTCTCTTGCCTTTGCGCTAAGAGGAAGGTTGACTTTCTTCTCTGGGCAGTACACAACATCTATATATATATATATATATATATATATATATATCACATTAAAAAAATAAATAAATAAATTATAGAACATCTCATAGCATACCATTATGATTCTACCTATCTATATGCTTTAACAAGTCCTTTTGCTATTCTTCTTGATCTCAATCTTGAAGAGGCACAAGCAACCCATGACTCGACTTGTCAAATCTGATGCTCAACTGAACACAATGCTAACTAATCTGCCAATAATGTTGATCAATTGACAACTTCTTCATCAAACCACTAAGAGAATGTCTTTCCAAATCAAATTGTCAAAGGATAGATCTTCAAATTTGTAATTGTTGCTACTTAGACTCCCCCTCTTCAACATTCATAAGACTGAGAATCTCCAAGCTAGATTATAGAATGATATATGAATCTGCTTTGCTGCAGGATCATTATGAACCTTGACATCTTCCTTTGTACCTGTAGATTTATCATGGTCTTGCGATTTTACAAATCCTGAGAGCATGACCTATGAGATTTCTTCATTCACTTGATCTTCTTGCTTTTGTTTTCTTCTCCAAACCTTCTTGTACCTAACATTAGAGTTCTCCTTAATGGAAGATTTCATCATGTATCTGCAGTCATGAGCTATGTGTCCATAGCTATGGCATTTGAAGCATTCAATGTGGCACCTAAGTGATGGAACAATGGATGTATACTTTTTGTTGATGAAGCCATTTTTAGATACATGTCTCATGTTCCTGCAAACTTGCTTCTTGGTTTAGATAATTTCCATCATAATCATCTTTATCATAAGCTTTGCAATCCTTAGCCTTATGTCCAAAGTCAATACATGAAAAATAATATACACAGAAAATATGTGAGTGTTCCTAGCCTTGAGATGTCTTGTCTGGATGATCTTCTGAAGACATTCTTTCTCGAAGGAGGATCAGTCCTTTGTTGTTCCTTGTCTTTGATTACCTTAGAATTACTTCTTTGAGCAGTAACACTGTCAATCTTCTTTTGTCCTTCACTTCAATTTGGCCTTTGAAGGATTCTTCTTTTAGGCTTTTCTTCAATCGTGTTTTGTGGGGGCTTGAACTTGTATCTTCATTACATGGAGCTTCACCTACTTCTTTTTCCTCCATCTTTAAGTGAGCAATTTCTTGATCATTTTCATTAATGACATGATTCTTCTTTTCAACATCTTGCATTTACAAAACAAGCTCTTATTTATTTTGACTAACTTTTTCCTCGTACTTCAAAACAATTTCCTTTAGCTGGCTTGTTAAGATTTTGTCTCTCTTTTATGCTTTCTCAACTTTAAGTCTTAGGAGGGATACTTCTTTTGTTTCTTTGTCAAAATCCTGCATCTATTCCTTTTACTATTCATTTTCCTTTTTTAGCTTGTTTATTTCTGCTAGAGCTGCATCAATTTCCTTTTTATTTTTAATAACTTCAGCTTCAAGTATTTGATTGTGTTTCCTTATTTTGTTAAGATCACTTAAGGAACTGGTCAATTCTCTCTCCCTATCCACTTCTGCTTCTTCTTCATTGTCACTAGGATATTTGCTTTGAGTATCATCATCTTC
Organism: Pinus albicaulis; assembly: GCA_034641835.2. Classification (NCBI taxonomy): domain Eukaryota; kingdom Viridiplantae; phylum Streptophyta; class Pinopsida; order Pinales; family Pinaceae; genus Pinus; species Pinus albicaulis. Next base: position 336,268,944 of record CM076575.1, on the reverse strand, counting down.
ATCTTGACCTGCATGCTTCTTTAAGTAGAGATTTTGAAGCTTCTCCTAAAGATATTCCGTTGATGAGCATTGATTTATATTGGATTTTAGTATTTTACAGAGTCTGGAAAATCACTTAGAATGACATCCATTACTCATGTATTGTACCTTCTAGATTCATTAATAGATATGTTTCCAAAAATAACTGAATATCGTATATCATATCCAAGAGCTCCCAAATAGGCTTTCATTCTACTATTCCAAACTTCATAGCTTGTTTCATCGAATAAGGGAATTGGACCAACATGTTTCTCTTCATTCATTGTTATAGGTTCTAAAAATTTTGCATTATCAAAGACTTCCTTTGATCGCTTGGATGTGTGCTTCCTTGTTTTTCCCATCTTTGATCTCTTGAGATATACCTTCCAATTTTTAGGTTGCAATTGATGGAACCTCGCTCTAATACCAATTGTTGGAATATTTAGCAATACTGAGAGGAGTGAATTAATATTGGGCATTTTTTAACAATTTTAATTATATCATGTAACAGTAAACAATTAACAACACCATTCAATAATGCACAACATCAAAGACAGTACACGATATTTTTAGATGGAAACCTTTTCAAGAGAAAAAACACATAATTCTTTTAATATAAGTCTTAAATATTACATCAACGTGAAGCTCCAACTTCCAAGATTTTCCAGCAACAACTGGAAGGAGGCTCCAACCCCCTAATTTATCAACTCCAACTGAAAGGATGCTCCAATACCCTAGTTTTATCATCTCCAAATAAAAAGATGCCCCAACACCTTGCAACATCAATCTGCTACCCTAGCACCACCCTACCACCTTGAAGTGTTTTCAGACTCCAGCCTAAAGGAGACTCTAATCTCCGCCTTGCACCACTCTACCACCCTACTCAACAAGCCACCATTTTCCCTGAAGGCTTCGACCTTCAATTCATCACAATGGAATATGTTTCATATATTTTCAAACTGGATCCACTTTTGTTCAGTATCAGCATACACAACATCAAATAAATTTGTTGATTCTCTTAATTTGCAAGATTGGCACAAGGTTTTCAGCAACGATATCAACTCTCTCAAACTAGACTCAATGAACCATAGAAGCTTCAACAATAAACTCATGCTCAGCAATAACATCACGCCTCAATCTCCGCCTACAAAACAATCTCTATCCAAATCCTAGCAGTAGCATCAACTTACTTTTGCTTAGCAATACATGACATTGTAAAAGCTTTAATTATATCAGCATATACATGAAAAACCGAGGAGATTTTCTCAACAAGCCATCAAACCTTAATGACAATTCCAACAATACATAGAGACAAATCAACAATCATCATTTTCCTACAATGATGACATCTGCAATACAACTCTAGCAACAAAGTATCAAATCGTGGTAGCAGTAACTCATATCAAGGTCAACATCATTCAAAAGGTCCTTAAACCATTAGCACATTAACCAACTCTTTTGTCAGCAGTATTCAACCAATGCACACTCAAATACAAACCCTAGCTTTGCAACATACATCAACATTGCAAGAGCATCAGTATTATCAAGATAATTTGGTCATTGTATTGCCAAATCGTAGCAACATACAGCAAATGACCAATCTAGTCTTCAACAAATAGCCACACTCTTATGCTATCAAAAATCAAATCAACTATTCATTATTCAAAATTAGGATAGTTTTTTTTTTTTTTCTCCCGCTTGAAAATTTTCGCGCTCGCTCTACATCCTGCTGGGCTCGGCTCTGCCCTGCCCGATCTGGGCGTGGAGCTCTACGTCGCCGGGGAGGCCTTTGGTGTGCGGGGCGATCTGGATTGGTGAGGTTCTGGCTTTCGTGCTTGTCTTTGCTCCTGTGGTTCGATAGCTCTGGGGGTAGATCTGTGTTGGTGCATGGGGTCCCTGCTTTGACCCTCGCCCCTCCATCCCCGACCATGACGAATGGAGGTGAATCCTTTCCGCCTTCAGACTTAGATGCATTCCGATCCCTTGTTGCTGCAGCTGATAAGCGGCCGACCTCGGTCTCACAACAAAAGTTCGTTAAGAAGTTGGACAACATCCCTACGGTGTCTCTACCGGTAGATGATGCTTGTAGATCAGCGCTAAACCTTGCCGAAAGGGGCCTCATCGGCCAGTTCACAGGGCTATGGCCATCCCCGAAGGCAGTGGATGATTGGGTCAAACGAAACTGGATCCCACTGGTTAAGGAAGGAATAAAAAGCCATTTTGTAGGCAAAGGGTTCTTCGTCTTCGTGTTTGACAGCGTGGAAGACCGAAGCTTGATCTTCAGAAGCGGGCCTTATTTCATGGGCCCTCAAGGGTTATATTTGAACAAATGGTCTCCAGATTTTGACCCTGCTCAAGATGTGCCCACAGCCGTTCCTGTTTGGGTGCGCCTCCCGCACCTCCCTCTCCATTGCTGGAGTCAGAGCTCGCTGCAATCCATTGGCAATGCCCTTGGTAGGTATATTGATCAGGCCCCGAGAAAGAATCAATTCTCCTGCGCACGCATCTGTGTGGAAGTTGATCTGGAGGTCGGGCTCCCTGAAGCCATCAAACTTTCGGTGGCAGACTGGTCGCACATTCAAGAGCTAGATTACGAACCACTGCCCTTTAAATGTCGACATTGCCATGAATATGGGCATTTCGCAAGATATTGTAAAAAAAAAAATGAGGAAATAGCAGAGAAAGAAAAAGGCGAGCAGTGGAAGCAAGCAAAGAGAACAGCAAGCAGCAGGCAAAACAACAAAAACAAAGTAAAAGAGACAGGGAACAAAACAGGGCAAGAAGACGCAAGTAATCAAAACAGTGGAAGCAGGGAAGCTAACAGCATTGCAGGAGACAAAAACCCCTTCGAATCCCTTACACCACCGTCAGACCCTCCAGAGGCCGAGCAGGAAGATCTTCCACAGATGAATAATGCAGACAATCAAGAGCCAGGTAACATTCCAAATCCAAACTCTAGCAATACTTCTTCTCCTTCTTATGATGAGATCATAAAAAAGAAGAAGAAGAACCTAGAAAACACGGGCTCATCTGATGAGGAAACCTTTGAAAGGCCATCTAAAAAAGTGGGAAGAAGAACAAACAAGGAAACTAGGGAAGAAGAATCAGAACGGCAGAAAACCCTAGGCAGTCAAACTACCATTGAAATGACCATCGGGAGAAATACAAGACCAAGGGCGCCCAAGGGAGGAGGCCCCACCCCATCAATTGGTAAATGATGCAGCTTGTCTCTTGGAACTGTAGGGGACTGGGTAATCCCAATAAGGCAGAGGCTATCAAAGATTTATTGAAGATGGAAACCGCGAACATCCTTATGCTCCAAGAGACCAAAATAGAAGGGGAAACCCTACTAAACACTAGCATTATGAAATGGAAGTACGATTCAGGAAAGGCTGTCAGTGCAAGGGGTTCGGCCGGAGGAATAGGCACATTTTGGTCAAAAAACTCCTTCTCATTAGAACGATTCTCTGAGACCCAACATTGGATCTTCACAGAACTGCGCCACACTGCAAGCAACCTCTCCCTTGCTTTGTTTAACTTGTACGTCCCTGTTCATTATGAAGAAAAGAGAGAGTGCTGGAGGTCACTCATGGATTATATAGAGCAGATCAATCCCACAAATATAGTCATAGGCGGTGATCTGAATATAATTCTAGATCCCACAGAAAAAAGAGGAGGGATTTACTCTAGGGATCCTTTCATCAATACAGTGGGAAATCTGATACTGCAGTGGGACTTAGTTGACTTCAAACCCGTGAAAGGCAAATACACCTGGACTAACAACAGAACAGGAGAAAATCATATCTCTGCTAGGCTGGATAGATTCCTCATCAGCAGCTCTTTAATGATGGACAACAGAATAGTTTTTTCCAAGATTCTCCCAAAGCTCACATCGGATCATAAGCCAATCCTTTTATGCCTAAAAGAAGAAGAAGATCTAGGCCCCCTCCCATTTCGTTTCAATCCTCTCTGGGCAGGTAAAGAAGGTTTCTTTGAAACAGTCCAAACAGCTTGGAGGGCAGATGTATTCGGATCCCCAATCTATGTGTGGGAACAAAAAATGAAAAACACAAAAAAAGCTCTTAAAGATTGGATAAAGAAATCCATGCAAACCCCCTCTAGGCAGAGGAAGGAGGCAGTTCTTATGTTGGAAGGAATACAATTCGAAATGGAGGAGAAGGATCCCTCTCCCACAGACTTGGCCAATGAAAAATCTGCCCAAAGGAATACATACTGTTCTTTTAGAAATGAAGAAGAACATTGGCGCTTAAAGTCTCGAAGTCTGTGGCTTAAATCTGGGGACAGAAATACCACATACTTCCATAGACAGTGCAGGGCACGCCTCTCACGTAATCATATAGCAGAAATTACCAACTCTAACGGACAGGTGTATAAAGGATTTTCTCAAATCAAAGAAGCAGCTGTAAACCATTTTCAAAACCTCCTTAGTGCGGAAAGAAATGGGAATGAGGAGGATGCATTAGAGTTTCTCTCAACCATTCCAAAACTAGTCAGCATGGAAGATAATGATTCTCTGATGAGCCCAGTCACGGAAGAAGAGATAACTAATATAGTCTGGTCCATGGAACCAGACAAAGCTCCAGGACCTGACGGTTTCTCAGTTCATTTTTATAGAATTTGTTGGGAGATAATCAAATCTGATCTCTTCAGAATGATAAGAGGAATCTTGAGGAAGGCAAAAGTGGGTGGAGGGATAAACTCCACCTTCCTCGCTTTAATCCCCAAGGAAACAAACCCAGGCTCCTTTGATAGATACAGGCCGATCTCACTCTGCAATTCATCCTACAAGATCGTGGCCAAACTACTGGCTAACATAATTAAGCCCCTTCTCCAAAAGCTCATCTCTCCGGCCCAAGGAGGATTTGTGAAAGGCAGACAAATCCTGGACAATGTCATCCAAATCCAAGAAGCCCTGCACTCCAGTCAAACCCGGAAAGAACAAGGTATGATAATCAAATTGGATATGTGTAACGCCTTTGACAGAGTTAATCGTTCTTTTCTGTTCAGGGTCCTTGCAGCCTTTGGATTCAATCAGGAATTCATAAACCTCATCAAAGCTTGCATTGAAAATATCTGGATCGCCCCAATGGTGAATGGTAGACCAGCAGAGTTCTTTTTAGCTTCTAGGGGACTGAGGCAGGGCTGCCCTCTTTCTCCCTTTCTCTACATTCTGTTGGCTGATTCACTAAGCAGAAAGCTGTCACAGGAGAAACAAATTGGCTCCATTCCAGGGATAAGAATTGTGCAAGGCATTGCCCCAGTGAACCACGCGCTCTTTGCTGATGATTCACTCCTGCTCGGGGGTGCTTCCATGAGAATTGCTAACGCCTTCAAGATCATTCTCCAAAAGTATTGCAGCATCTCAGGAGCGTTAATTAGCGAGAGGAAAAGTGTTGTCTATGGATGGAATACAGACCAACAAACTATTGAAAGGATTGCCAACGTTTTGGGGTTCAAAGGTTATGCAGCGTGGGACAAAATTAAGTATCTCGGTCTCCCTTTGACGATGGGATCCAACAGCAATCACCTGTGGGAGGAGGTGATTTCAAAGTTCAAAAAAAAGATTGCAGCGTGGGGTGGCGTTTGGCTCTCCACAGGCGGCAAGCTCACTCTAATTCGATCTGTGCTTTCAGCTCTACCAACATTCCAAGCCTCTCTGCTGATGGCTCCAAGACAAATCGCAGATCAAATCTCCTGTCTTATGCGGAATTTTCTATGGAACGGTGGGAAGGGAAACAACAATCGATTTCATCTAATTAATTGGGAAACAGTGAAGCGTCCCTTTGCTGAAGGCAGACTCCAAATTCGTGACCCCCAGCATGCAAATTTAGCCTTGGGCTGTAAACTCCTGTGGCAACTTTTAACCGAGCCTACGCATCCTGTCAGCCAACTCTTAAAACTTAAGTATCTCAAAAATCAGTCGTTCACCTCCTTCAATCCAGCGCTTGCTCCTAGAGGAACGCAGGCTTGGAGGCTCTGCTGTAAAGGGATCGATTTCTTTAGAACTCATTTGTATAAAATCCCAGGGAATGGCAAAAACATATTGCTGTGGAGAGATCGAATCATGGGACACCCTCCACTTTCAGCTATTAATGAAATTGTTGATTTAAGAGCTTGGTTAAGTTCAAAAGGAATTCGAAAAATCGAGGATATAGCAGAGTGGGACAACAAAGGCAATTGGCAGCGTTGGACATTGCCCAACATTCCAGTGCATTTAAAAAATCAGTTGAATACTCTCACAGATGCAATTACAGACTTTACACCTGTGCATAAGGACGAGGAAGACTCTTGGGGATAGGGAAAAACAGGGGTGTACACAGCCAGGCAAGGATACTTACAGATGCAAGGCAAAAGGACTCTTAGCACCCGGATACAGTGTGGAATCAGATCTGGGAAAACTTTAGCATTCCCAAGATCAATTTCTTTTTTTGGACCTTGTTCCACAACAAAATCCTGACTGGAGATAATCTGTGCAGAAGAAACATAGCTGGTCCTCATCGATGTGTGTTCTGCAAAAATGCATTGGAAACCTCAGTTCACATGTTCATCGATTGTGAGTATGCACAGAAGGCCTGGACTAGCTTCTTGACAGGTCTGAATGTGAGACCCCCAGCACATTGTTCAATCACAGACATGTTCTTGTCTTGGAGAGCTCGATACCCCTTCAACATCGCTGACAAATCTCTTTGGCATAAGGTGTGGATTGCAGCTCCAAAATATGTTTGCTGGAAGTTGTGGCTTGCCAGGAACGATATTGTCTTCAACCAAAAAGAAATGACTGCAGATAATGTAGCGGAGCAGGCCAAGAAACTTCTTTTAGAAACTCTGAGACACTCCATTGTCAAAGAAGATAGTTCCCTTCGAAATGAAGAAAGGGCATGGCTGGATGGCTTCTCCCCCATGCCGAGACCTTCAGCAATCATTCGTCCAAATCATAAGGAAAAATGGCAGATTCGAGACACCTTGGATAGTTTCCAGAAGTGGTGGAAATCACAAGGTAAATGCACTATCTTCTTTGATGGAGCCTCGAAAGGCAACCCAGGCAGGTCAGGAGCAGGAGGGGTTATTTACTTCCCGAATGGGAGAAAAGAGGACTTCAGCTGGGGACTTGGGTTTAAAACCAACAATCAGGCCGAAGTTCTCAGCCTTTTAAAAGCTTGTCAACTGGCCAGAAAAGGAAACCCAAGGGAAATCTTAGTCTTTGGAGACTCAGAATTGTTGATAAAATCTTTAACAAACAAGAAAGGGCTCAAGGATCCAGCGCTAAACAAACAGCTCACAAGAGTGAAAAGACTTCTGAAGGACTTCTCCTCAGCTCAAATCTTCCACATCCTCAGAGAATTAAACACAGAAGCAGACACATTGGCAAATACAGGATGTACTCTAGAAAAGAGCATGATCAGCATAAATGCAGGAGCACCGAATATGGCAACTATTCCCTAAATGGGCAAGGCGTTCTTGTAAAAGCAGAGAATTGTATTGTTTGAAACAGTGAATTGTAATGCTTGATCTGGCTTCGGCCATTCATCTCTATCAATAAAAATACCCGTTTCAGTTAAAAAAAAAAAAATCAAATCAACTATAACCTCTAGTTATCAATCTGGGCAATGTATCAATGCATTAATAAAATACTCATAACTCTTATTCTTGAGCGATACTTTCTAGATATATGTCCCTAGCAACAACAATGATAAACCTTTGTGCTCAAATATCTAATAAAATGATCAATGATTCTTAGCATCCCTACTTTAGTAGATATATATTGTTAGGAACATAACCTTGTCAGCAATACTCAGTGATCAAGTGGATTTTCATTTGTAGATTCTTTGTGACAACTCCTTGTAATGATTTATTTAGACAATTATGAGTTGGTACTTTAGCCTTCCAGAAATGACGAGTTTGCCATAAATGCACAATTCAATAGGGTTGGATTATAGTGTAATGTATTATATTAGACTCTAACATAAATAGGCCTCCAACAAACATAAGATGAATTCCAACCAGTCCAACCTTAAATTTGCCTTAAACTCAAGTAAATTTCGCTCAAGAAAAGGCCACAGAACAGGCCTAAATATGTGCTTGAGGAGGGTCGAGATTGTTTCCTTAGTGTTGCAGCCTTCGCAGGGCTGCTACAGCCCTATCACAAGTCATTGTGGCTAACTCAGACGAAATTTGGCCCTTGAATGTGGTTTCCTCAAGGCTATTGTGGCCCAAAAATAGACCTCGTATTCCTCTTGAATGTTGCCTCAGATGTTGAATAAATCTTATATTTTTTACCTCAAAATGTCTAAATTGACCCTCAAACTAGGCTGAAATTGACCTCAAATTAGGCCTTCTTCTTTCCTAATAGTAGTAGACACATTGGCCTTTGTTCCAACAAAAGACAAGTAATTAATCCCAACAAAACTTGAAGAAAATTGGCCTCCTTTTAGATCTATGTTCTGCCCAAGCCTTAAATGAATTTCAAAGCAAAGATTACACAAGATAAGCAAGTCAAATTGATGAATTATGAGGCCAGTTGGGTACCCTATATATACACAAAGAATGGGCATGATGGCGGGGATGGGGGGAGGGGGGGGGTGTGGTTGACTTTTCAAAAAACCCCTTAAACTAGGAGCTAACCTGATAATAAATATACTTTATTTATGGGCGGACCTTAATTGTTCCTTTGAGGCCGATTTCAAAATGAATTTCTTCACATTTGGAGAGTTGACTAGGACAACTTGAGACCCATATAAATTATTCAAGAGTTCCTTATCTATTAATGTCAAATATGACCAATCAAAAATTTGTCTTTCATCATTCAAATTGGGCACCATGACCATACTTTTAGGGCATCGTTTTTGAAAGAGCATATCTTCTCAACCATGAGGACTTATGTGGCATACAACCTACTATTAGAAATGGCATGACGAACACTATTAGTTGATGATGGTCTTTCTTGCAAATTCATTGATCTTCCCATACATTTTCTTCATCAGTTGCGGGACATCATGACCACACCCCCTTTCTTCTCTTCCTTCTGGGGCTTCTTATCCATTAAGGCTTCCAATTGATGCAATCTATTGATTTATATTAAGAGCATTCAAAGACAGATGTTGGTATCAATGGCAACACCATGTTGGAAATACTGAGAGGGGGGTGAATCAGTATTTCTTTTCAATTGTTAATTTTACTAGTTAGATCACTTATATGTTGAACACAAAATGAACAATGATGGAATACTTTTATTAATTTCTTCTTTACAATAAGTAAAGTACAATAATGATATAGGGCTCCAACCCTAGATGAAGACTCCAATCTTCCAGGCTCCAACCTGTATTGTGCCAAGCACCGACTTGGTCTTTCCAAGGCTCCAACCTTGTCAATTTGAGGCACCAACCTCTAGGGCTCCAACCCTATCAATTTAAGGCACCAACCTCTAGGGCTCCAACCCTATCACTAGTACAGGCTCCGACCTGGTTTCTTGGCGACTCCAATCCTCTAGGGCCCCAACCCTATCTTCCAAGGCACCGACCTTGACTCTATGAGGCTCTAACCTCTTGGGCTCCAACCCTCAGCTTCACATCGTCAAAATATCTTTGGTTATTCCTTACGGCTCCCAATGTCTTCTTCAATAAGCCCTAACAATCTTCAACTATCCCCTCACTTAGTCTCCATGTCACATCATCAATGACAACCTTGTCTTCTCATGAATGTGTCTCCACTGCTCTTCATGTCACCCAAACACTTTCTCCAAGGTTACCTCATGATGGCTTCAATGCATCATGATCTTCAAGGGTGTCTCCAAGACTTCAATCAATGCTTGGTGCTGTGTGGAAAGCCAAAATTGTCTTCAATAGTCTACCCCAATATACTCTTTAAGATTGTTCAATAAGCTGCTACACAAATCCTCAAGTGAATACAAAAGTCTTCTAAAGATCTTCAAGTATCCTTCAAGGTAGCCCAAGTTCTGCACCTGCTCTAAGCCTCTTCAAGGGCTTCTTCAAAAAATTCTCCAAGGGAGTCTTCAACAATGCTTCAATATGTCTTCAATAATTGTCTCAAAAATATTCTCCAATGTCCTTAGTGGTGTTACAAGGTACACTAGATGGTCTTCAAATATGTTCAAGAGGACTTCAATAGATCTTCAATACTGCTTCAACAAGGCTTCAAATCTTCTCAACAAGTCTGCTCCAACAAGAATACTTCAACCTTGTTCAAACCCAAGCTTATCATTGCTTAGGCCCTTAAGTTATTCATTGTTCAAAGCTTCAAATAACGTCAATGGGTTGCTTACAAATGTCATCAAACAAATCTTATAAAGATGATTATGAAATTTCCTCAAAATATGTCATTGAGCTAGCGTAACTGCCCAAAGCTGGACCCTCCTCACCAATCCTTCCACAGGTCTGAGGTATTGTTCTGAAGGAACAGGTCCAGAAAATAAATGTCCTGAGCTTATTCGAGACACCAATTCAAAATTAATTTGAGGTGTTGACCCTACTGTCTGAGATCTTTACCACAGTCTGAACTCCTAGATATATGGTTGCAATTTGTAGGACAGATCCAAGTTTCTGTGGTATAGTTCTCCAAGATTGAACTCTATGGTATAAGTCTGTCCAAATGATCCAAACTAACTGAGTGTACAGTTCCCGATCCGAGCCTCAAAACAAGTGGCTACCTCTGTCAATGGAGCCTCAAATGAGAACTGTAATTTCTGCACTTAAAACAGGTTCGAATTCCTGAAGGGTTTTTTTTTTTTTTTTAAATGCAGGTATGAGCCTCCAAAGCACTGATCTATGCTACAATCTAAGTTCTTACTCCACAGGTCTGTCAATATAGTGCTGCAACAAGTCCGAGATTATAGAGAATAAATTTCAGTTTTTAACCCAAGCAAATGATTCTCCTCGATCTCTTACTAGTTCTCTGTCCTCTGAAATTTCAAAGATAGATATCCAAATTTCTGGCTGTGAAATGATTGAGTGCGGCTTTATATATATAGTTGTTTGTCCCTATGAAGAGACACGTCCATTGGATGAAGGAGTATGAGCCTACACAAGTCAGCTCAAGTCGACTAGGAAAAAATAATAATTTTTCTAACTTATAAATTCAATTTCTCATAATCTAGGAGTTAGGAGGTGTATAATAGCTCGTTAGAAAGGGAAAAATATTCTCTACAAGATGATGTCAATTTCATGCTTAGGTGAGGTCATCTTCCCATCAAGAAAATTATATTTGTGAAACTGTCATTATTATTTTTCATGGTAGCCATTAGGATTTTATTTTTAGGCATTCAATTTTTAGGGCTCCTTCATCATAGAATTAGGTGTCACTATAGAGGACATGCATGTCATCATGATAGTATCCATCATTCATGTTATCACGAAGGTATAGCATCATGTATTCAATAATATTGCAGGTCTTCCAACCTTCATCAAGTGCAGCATCATTAGGAGAGCTTCAAATAATATCTTTCTAGTCTTCCAACCTTTTTCAAGTGCCATTAACAATCGTGTTCATTAATTAGTGTATGACATCATCAATGGCATCAAGAGTTATCTTGACATATTCGTGGATTGACCAACCAGGGGTTATGGCGTCATCATCTAGAACTAGGCATCTGAAGAATATTGACATAATAGTCAATGCCATATTGACATCAATGACAACCTTGATTATCAATCTCCCCCTTTGTCATTGATGGCAATATTCTTTCCCTTCCAACATTCTCTCCCCCTTTGACATCAATGGAAAATTAGGTGCCTAAGTAATCCCCCTGTCAAGTTACTTCTTTTCTTGATGAATAGTAGTCCCTCATAGGTATGTTACTCCCCCTGTCATGGTGCTCTTCCTTCTAGAAATGTGGTCCATGATATGTTTGCATTTCCTCATGTGGTGAACCAACTTCTCCTGCCTGCATAAACTCTTCTAGCTCAAGAAAACTTGTTGCCTTGTAAACAAGTGGAAGAAAAAAAAAACAGTTCATTGGATGAATAAGGGATCATGTTCTTCAATGAAGTTTCTCCCAATATATGATCTATTAAAGGATGATTGTCCAAGTGTGACTCATCAAGGTTTTCATAGGGTCCATTGACGGATAGTTTCTGCAAGAATGGTCAAGAATCACAAGCTCCCCCTAACAGTATGTGTAGTCTTCTTCTTGACAGAAAATTCATCATCAAACCTTGTAATATCACATCTGTTAGGTAAACATGACTCGGGGTAGAGTCAATGTTGACTAGGGTAAATAGTAGTGGTTTTGGGGCACATGGTTTTGTGCACCCATGGTTTTCAGCCCATGGTATTGCATGTAATGGAGCCTATAAAAGGTTGGGAATACTTCATTGTAATGTAGGCCTAGAGGTGAGTGGTGAAGGCTCACTTGGCTAGATTGGCCAGGGTTTTAGCTAATGTTTAATGAAATTTCATTGGTTGGGTTTTTCCCCGGAGTTTGGGGTTTTCTTGGTAAAATATTTGTGTTAATGTTTATGATTTGTTGTTGGTTGTTTTTCATGATTATTATTCCTCTCGGTAAATTTATTATTTCTCCGGTAAATTTCTAACAAATGGTATCAGAGCCATATTTGGCTTCAGAGGGACGCTTTTGTAGCCAAGGGAGAAATAAATGCACCCTTTTGCAGATCTGGCCATACGGAGGATGGTGTTTCTAGGAAATAGGAAATATCCAATTGATCGATTCCATGGGGAATTCCATGGAGGGTTTCTCAATGGATAAAGAGAACAATGGTGCTGCCACAACTCAGATCTGGCGACTAGCAGTGATAAGAAGTTGGTCTGAGAAATTCAGAGATGAGAGGATGTTTGCACGTGGATTAATTAATTGATGAACCATGTATATGAAGAGAACTCCTAGAGGACTGGCGGTTACAGAGGCTGGTGACCCATGTAATCCGATAGATGGGTTCTTTTTATATGGACATTTATTTCATATGTACAAGGCAGTAACAATGAAAAAAAAATATTATTATAATGGAGTTAATTTATTACATGTAAATGGGCATACTGCTGTAAGACCTGGTATGGCATGCGTACCCCTGGGTAATCACTGGTAAAGTTTGGGTTAGAACTAGGTGATAGGGGGGATGTCAAGTTAATAATTACCCTGGATAAAAATATTGAGGGGTGAAAGAGCTAGAGTGAGTGGGGTTGTCTCACTTAGCAGGTTTAGTTGGATTTAGTCAATAATCCCCAAGTCAAGTTTAAGGGGGGAATTGTTAGGTAAACATGACTCGGGGTAGATTCAATGTTGACTAGGGTAAATAGTAGTGGTTTTGGGGCACATGGTTTTGTGCACCCATGGTTTTCAGCCCATGGTATTGCATGTAATGGAGCCTATAAAAGGCTGGGAATACTTCATTGTAATGTAGGCCTGGAGGTGAGTGGTGAAGGCTCACTTGGCTAGATTGGCCAGGGTTTTGGCTAATGTTTAATGAAATTTCATTGGTTGGGTTTTTCCTCGGAGTTTGGGGTTTTCCCGATAAAATATTTGTGTTAATGTTTATGATTTGTTGCTGGTTTTTTTTCATGATTATTATTCCTCTCGGTAAATTTATTATTTCTCCGGTAAATTTCTAACAACATCTGCCAAGGATGTCTTCATCAAGTCAACAACATGTGTTGTTGGTTGGAGTGTTCAAAAGACTTTCGGACCCAATTTGCTTCCTTCTCCATACTTGTGTAACTTTCTTTTCTGGGTTGGTTGTCATGGTTTTAGCTTGTTTAGGAACCCAAGTCAAGTTACAATCACGTGCCATATGTCCAATGTTATGGTAATTGAAGCACTCTATCTTATTCATGAATGAGAGATCATGAATTCTTCTTGCAAAGTTTCTTCTAGGAAACTGAAGAGGACCATTATATTTGTCCTTGTGGTATGCCCTACAATCCTTTGCCATGTGCCCAAAATTTGTACAAGAATAACAATAACCAACGAATATACTTTTGTACCTGGAGGATGGAGATTTCCTTGATGTACTTCTAAAATAATTTTGTCTTGGGATCCTTTGCTCAAATTTATTGCCTCTAGCATTCTTGACACCATCAACATATCTTCTTGGAGTAGAGATTCTTCCAATGTCATCTTGACTCTTCTTCTTGCCTTTGATGGAACTAAGGGCATCAATATTTCTTCCAATCTTTTCCACATCCTTATTGTTTGAAGCATTAGGGATTGCATCATTCTTGTTTGAGGGTTCACCTGCATAACCAAGACCTGATTTATCAAGGGGGGATATTTGATGACTTAGGATGTCATCTAGGGTTTGAGAACTCTTCAAGTTCTTATTCAACAACTTCCTTTTTAAGAGAGACAATTTCTCCTTTCAACTTTTCATAATCTTCATCTTTCATGACTAGTCGCTTCTTCATTTCTTCCATCATCCTTGTTGCTTCGTGTGCTTCGATTTTAAGGGAGATGATATTTGATTTCATTATGAAGATTTCTTCATTCTCCTTTGCTAGACTGCTCTCCATTTCTTCTTTGATTTTCTTGCATACTTCTAGTTGAGATCTAAGAGAAGGGACTTCTTCCTTGTATTGACCAATCTCTGCTTCAAGGTTGTTCAAGCTCTTAAGTCTTTGTTCAAGGTGGGTTTACAAAGTTTCTTCCCTTTTATTTTCCTTATCCAATTGATTTGTCATAGATATGACTTCTTCATGATGCTTTCTTTTGTTTTGATGAAATTCCTGTTTAAGTTTGGCAAGCTCCTCATCTCTTTCTTGTACTTGAAGCTTGACAAATTCAACTTCCTTCCTTGTCTTGTCTTGGTTACCATCTTTTGCTTTCTTCTTAATTTCCTCATTTTCCTTTTTCAAACTGTTAATCTCTTCCATGGAAACCATAAGTTTATTCAGGAGATCTTCTTCAAAGTCTTCTTTGTTCTCTTCATCTTCTAGGTCTTCTTTAGCCTTGTTGTCATCTCTCTTATCTTCAACTTCCTTAATGGATTCTGGACTTCTTTCTTGTTTTCCATCATCTTTTTGACTAGAGATCATTGTCAATGCTCCTTTTGAGTGAAGATCATGAAGTTTGTCCCATATGACTTTTGCTGATGAACATTTTTCAAAATTGGCCTTCATAGAATTTGGTAACCCATTCAAAATTTCCTTCATTGCTCTTGTATTGTACTCCTTGGATTCTTCATCCATTATGTCATTAGTAATCACTGATTTCCAAAATTCCATTACTTGAGTCTTCAATAAATTCCTCATTCATGCCTCCCATATATCAAAATTTCCATTGAACAACGGAGCCTTCGCAAATTGATTGACTTCAATTTCAATGGTTGAGGAACACACATCTTTAGGAGCATTGGAGACTTTCTTCCTTGACTTTTCCATTTGTGTTCTAATGATCAACCTTCAAGTTGTTTAGGCTTTGAGTGAAGGAACTGACTCTGATACCAATTGTTGGAAACACTGAGAGGGGGGTGAATCAGTATTTATTTTCAATTGTTAATTTTACCAGTTAGATCACTTATATGTAGAACACAAAATGAACAATGATGGAATACTTTTATTAATTTCTTCTTTACAATAAGTAAAGTACAATAATGATATAAGGCTCCAACCCTAGATGAAGACTCCAATCTTCCAGGCTCCAACCTTTATTGTGCCAAGCGCCGACTTGGTCTTTCCAAGGTTCCAACCTTGTCAATTTGAGGCATCAACCTCTAGGGCTCCAACCCTATCAATTTGAGGCACCAACCTCTAGGGCTCCAACCCTATCTCTGGTACAGGCTCCGACTTGGTTTCTTGACAACTCCAATCCTCTAGGGTTCCAACCCTATCTTCCAAGGCACCGACCTTGTCTCTATGAGGCTCTAACCTCTTGGGCTCCACCCCTCAGCTTCACATCGTCAAAATATGTTTGGTTATTCTTTACGGCTCCCAATGTCTTCTTCAACAAGCCCTAACAATCTTCAACTATCCCCTCACTTAGTCTCCATGTCACATCATCAATGACAACCTTGTCTTCTCATGAATGTGTCTCCACTGCTCTTCATGTCACCCAAACACTTTCTCCAAGGTCACCTCATGATGGCTTAAATGCATCATGATCTTCAAGGGTGTCTCCAAGACTTCAATCAATGCTTGGTGTTGTGTGCAAAGCCCAAATTGTCTTCAATAGTCTACCCCAATATACTCTTTAATATTGTTCAATAAGTTGCTACACAAATCCTCAAGTGAATACAAAAGTCTTCTAAAGATCTTCAAGTATCCTTCAAGGTAGCCCAAGTTCTGCACGTGCTCTAAGCCTCTTCAAGGGCTTCTTCAAAAAATTCTCCAAGGGAGTCTTCAACAATGCTTCAATTTGTCTTTAATAATTGTCTCAAAAATATTCTCTAATGTCCTTAGTGGTGTTACAAGGTACACTAGATGGTCTTCAAATATGTTCAAGAGGACTTCAATAAATCTTCAATACTGCTTCAACAAGGCTTCAAATCTTCTCAACAAGTCTGCTCCAACAAGAATACTTCAACCTTGTTCAAACCCAAGCTTATCATTGTTCAGGCCCTTAAGTTATTCATTGTTCAAAGCTTCAAATAACGTCAATGGGCTGCTTACAAATGACATCAAACAAATCTTATAAAGATGATTATGAAATTTCCTCAAATATGTCATTGAGCTAGTGTAACTGCCCAAAGTTGGACCCTCCTCACCAATCCTTCCACAGGTCTGAGGTATTGTTCTGAAGGAACAGGTCCAAAACAGAAATGTCCTGAGCTTATCCGAGACACCAATTCAAAATTAATTTGAGGCGCTAACCCTACTGTCTAAGATCTTTACCACAATCCAAACTCCTAGATATATGGCTCCAATTTGTAGGACAGATCCAAGTTTCTGTGGTATAGCTCTCCAATAAATGATTGAAATCTGTGGCATAAGTCTATCCAAATGATCCAAACTAACTGAGTTTACAGGTCCTGGTCCAAGCCTCAAAACAGGTGGCTACCTCTGTCAATGCAGCCTCAAATGAGAACTGTAATTTCCGCACTTAAAACAGGTCCGAATTGTTGAAGGGTTTCTTTTTTTTTTAAATGCAGGTCCGAGCCTCCAAAGCACTGATCTCTGCTGCAATCTGAGTTCTTACTGCATAGGTTTGTCAATATAGTGCTGCAACAGGTTCGAGATTATAGAGAATAAATTTCAGTTTTTAACCCAAGCAAATGATTCTCCTCGTTCTCTTACTAGTTCTCTGTCCTTCGAAATTTTAGAGATAGATATCCGAGTTTCTGGCTGTGAAATGATTGAGTGCAGATTTATATATATATAGTTGTTTGTCCTTATGAAGAGACACATCCATTGGATGAAGGAGTATGAGCCTACACAAGTCGGCTCAAGTCGGCTAGGAAAAAATAATAATTTTTCTAACTTATAAATTCAATTTCTCATAATCTAGGAGTTAGGAGGTGTTTAATAGCTCGTTAGAAAGGGAAAAATATTCTCTACAAGATGATGTCAATTTCATGCTTAGGTGAGGTCATATTCCCATCAAGAAAATTATATTTGTGAAACTGTCATTATTATTTTTCATGGTAGCCATTAGGATTTCATTTTTAGGCATTCAATTTTTAGGGCTCCTTCATCATAGAATTAGGTGTCACTATGTAGGGCATGCATGTCATCATGATAGTATCCATCATTCATGTTATCACAAAGGTATAGCATCATGTATTCAATAATAGTACAGGTCTTCCAACCTTCATCAAGTGCGGCATCATTAGGAGAGCTTCAAATAATATCTTCCTAGTTTTCAACCTTTTTCAAGTGCCATTAACAATCGTGGTCATTCATTAATGTGACATCATCAATGGCATCAAGAGTTATCTTGACATCTTTGTGGATTGACCAACCAAGGGCTATGGCATGATCATCTAGAACCAGGCATCTGAAGAATATTGACATCTTAGTCAATACCATATTGACATCAATGACAACCTTGATTAACAATCTCCCCCTTTGTCATTGATGGAAATATTCTTTCCCTTCCAACATTCTCTCCCCCTTTGACATCAATGGCAAACAGGGTGCCTAAGTAATCCCCCTGTCAAGTTACTTCTTTTCTTCATGAATAGTAGTCCCTCATCAGTATGTTACTCCCCCTGTCATGGTGCTCTTCCTTCTGGAAATGTGGTCCATGATATGTTTGCATTTCTTCATTTGGCGAACCAACTTCTCCTGCCTGTATAAACTCTTCTAGCTCACGAAAACTTGCTGCCTTGTAAACAAGTGGAAGAAAAAAAACAGTTCATTGGATGAATAAGGGATCATGTTCTTCAATGAAGTTTCTCCCAACATATGATCTATTAAAGGATGATCGTCCAAGTGTGACTCATCAAGGTTTTCATAGGGTCCATTCACGAATAGTTTCCGCAAGAATGGTCAAGAATCACAAGCTCCCCCTAACAGTATGCGTAGTCTTCTTCTTGACAGAAAATTCATCATCAAACCTTGTAATATCACATCTTCCAAGGATGTATTCATCAAGTCAACAACACGTGTTGTTGGTTGGAGCATTCAAGAGACTTTCGGACCCAATTTTCTTCCTTCTCCATACTTTTGTAACTTTCTTTTATGGGTTGGTTGTCATGGTTATAGCTTGTTTAGGCACCCAAGTCAAGTTACAATCACGTGCCATATGTCCAATGTTATGGCAATTGAAGCACTCTATCTTATTCATGAATGAGAGATCACGACTTCTTCTTGCAAAGTTTCTTCTAGGAAACTGACGAGGACCATTATATTTGTCCTTGTGGTATGCCCTACAATCCTTTGCCATGTGCCCAAAATTTGTACAAGAATAACAATAACCAACAAACATACTTTTGTACCTGGAGTATGGAGATTGGCTTGATGTACTTCTAAAATAATTCTGTCTTGGGATCCTTTGCTCAAATTTATTGCCTCTAGCATTCTTGACACCATCAACATATCTTCTTGGAGAAGAGTTTCTTCCAATGTCATCTTGACTCTTCTTCTTGCCTTTGATGGAACTAAGGGCATCAATATTTCTTCCAATATTTTCCACATCCTTATTGTTTGAAGCATTAGGAATTGCATCATTCTTGTTTGAGGGTTCACCTGCATAACCAAGACCTGATTTATCAAGGGGGATCTTTGATGACTTAGGATGTCATCTAGGGTTTGAGAACTCTTCAAGTTCTTATTCAACAAGTCAACTTCCTTTTTAAGAGAGACAATTTCTCCTTTCAACTTTTCACAATCTTCATTTTTCATGACTAGTTGCTTCTTCATTTCTTCCACCATCCTTGTTGCTTCGTGTGCTTCAATTTTAAGGGAGATGATATTCAATTTCATTATGAAGATTTCTTCATTCTCCTTTGCTAGACTGCTCTCCATTTCTTCTTTGATTTTCTTGCATTCTTCTAGTTGAGATCTAAGAGAAGAGACTTATTCCTTGTATTGACCAACCTCTGCTTCAAGATTGTTCAAGCTCTTAAGTCTTTGTTCAAGGTGAGTTGACAAAGTTTCTTCCATTTTATTTGCCTTATCCAATTGATTTGTCATAGATATGACTTCTTCATGATGCTTTCTTTTATTTTGATGAAATTCCTCTTTAAGTTTGGTAAGCTCCTCATCTCTTTCTTGTACTTGAAGCTTGACAAATTCAACTTCCTTCCTTGTCTTGTCTTGGTTACCATCTTGCACTTTCTTCTTAAGTTCCTCATTTTCCTTTTTCAAACTTTTAATCTATTCCATGGAAGCCATAAGTTTATTCAGGAGATCTTCTTCAAAGTCTTCTTTGTTCTCTTCATCTTCTAGGTCTTCTTTAGCCTTGTTGTCATCTCTCTTATCTTCAGCTTCCTTGATGGATTCTGGATTTCTTTCTTGTTTTCCATCATCTTCTTGACTAGAGATCATTGTGAATGCTCTTTTTGAGTGAAGATCATGAAGTTTGTCCCTTATGACTTTTGCTGACGAACAATTTTCAAAATTGGCCTTCATAGAATTTGGTAACCCATTCAAAATTTCCTTCATTGCTCTTGTATTGTACTCCTTGGATTCTTCATCCATTGTGTCATTAGTAATCACTGATTTCCAAACTTCAATTCCTTGAGTCTTCAAGAAATTCCTCATTCTTGCCTCCCATATATCAAAATTTCCATTGAACAACGGAGCCTTCGCAAATTGATTGACTTCAATTTCAATGGTTGAGGAACACACATCTTTAGGAGGATTGGAGACTTTCTTCCTTGGCTTTGCCATTTTTGTTCTAATGATCAACCTTCAAGTTTTTTAGGCTTTGAGTGAAGGCACTGGCTCTGATACCAATTGTTGGAAACACTGAGAGGGGGGTGAATTAGTATTTCTTTTCAATTGTTAATTTTACCAGTTAGATCACTTATATGTAGAACACAAAATGAGCAATGATGGAATATTTTTATTAATTTCTTCTTTACAATAATGATATAGGTCTTCAACCCTGGATGAAGACTCCAATCTTCCAGGCTCCAACCTGTATTGTGCCAAGCACCGACTTGGTCTTTCCAAGGCTCCAACCTTGTCAATTTGAGACACCAACCTCTAGGGCTCCAACCCTATCAATTTGAGGCACCAACCTCTAGAGCTCCAACCCTATCTCTAGTACAGGCTTCGACCTGGTTTCTTGAGGACTCCAACCCTATCTTTCCAAGCACTGACCTTGTCTCTATGAGGCTCTAACCTCTTGGGCTCCAACCCTCAGCTTCACGTCGTCAAAATATGTTTGGTTATTCTTTACAGCTCCCAATGTCTTCTTCAACAAGCCCTAACAATCTTCAACTATCCCCTCGCTTAGTCTACACGTCACATCATCAATGACAACCTTGTCTTCTCATGAATGTGTCTTCACTACTCTTCATGTCACCCAAACACTTTCTCCAAGGTCACCTCATGATGGCTTCAATGCATCATGATCTTCAAGGGTGTCTCCAAGACTTCAATCAATGCTTGGTGCTGTGTGGAAAGCCAAAATTGTCTTCAATAGTCTACCCCAATATACTCTTTAAGATTGTTCAATAAGCTTCTACACAAATCCTCAAGTGAATACAAAAGTCTTCTAAAGATCTTCAAGTATCCTTCAAGGTAGCCCAAGCTCTGCACGTGCTCTAAGCCTCTTCAAGGGCTTCTTCAAAAAATTCTCCAAGGGAGTCTTCAACAATGCTTCAATTTGTCTTCAATAATTGTCTCAAAAATATTCTCCAATGTCCTTAGTGGTGTTACAAGGTACACTAGATGGTCTTCAAAGATGTTCAAGAGGACTTCAATAGATCTTCAATATTGCTTCAACAAGGCTTCAAATCTTCTCAACAAGTCTGCTCCAATAAGAATACTTCAACCTTGTTCAAACCCAAGCTTATCACTGTTCAGTCCCTTATGTTATTCATTGTTCAAAGCTTCAAATAACGTCAATGGGCTGCTTGCAAATGTCATCAAACAAATCTTATAAAGATGATTATGAAATTTCCTCAAAATATGTCACTGAGCTAGTGTAACTGCCCAAAGTTGGACCCTCCTCACCAATCCTTCCACAGGTCTGAGGTATTGTTCTAAAGGAACAGGTCCAGAACAGAAATTTCCTGAGCTTATCTGAGACACCAATTCAAAATTAATTTGAGGTGCTGACCCTATTATCTGAGATCTTTACCACAGTCCGAACTCCTAGATATATGGCTGCAATTTGTAGGAAAGATCCAAGTTTCTGTGGTATATTTCTCCAATAAATGATTGAACTCTGTGGTATAAGTCTGTCCAAATTATCCAAACTAACTGAGTGTATAGGTCCTGGTCCGAGCCTCAAAACAGGTGGCTACCTCTATCAATGGAGCCTCAAATGAGAATTGTAATTTCTGCACTTAAAACAGGTCCGAATTGCTGAAGGGTTTCTTTTTTTTTTTTAAATGCAGGTCCGAGCCTCCAAAGCATTAATCACTGATGCAATCTGAGTTCTTACTCCACAGGTCTGTCAATATAGTGCTGCAACAAGTTCGAGATTATAGAGAATAAATTTCAGTTTTTAACCCAAGCAAATGATTCTCCTCGGTGTCTTACTAGTTCTCTGTCCTCCAAAATTTCAGAGATAGATATCCGAATTTCTGGCTGTGAAATGATTGAGTGTGGCTTTATATATATAGTTGTTTGTCCCTATGAAGAGACACGTCCATTGGATGAAGGAGTATGAGCCTACACAAGTCGGCTCAAGTCGACTAGGAAAAAATAATAATTTTTCTAACTTATAAATTCAATTTCTCATAATCTAGAAGGAGTTAGGGGGTGAATAATAGCTCGTTAGAAAGGGACAAATATTCTCTACAAGATGATGTCAATTTCATGCTTAGGTGAGGTCATCTTCCCATCAAGAAAATTATTTTTATGAAACTGTCATTATTATTTTTCATGGCAGCCATTAGGATTTTATTTTTAGGCATTCAATTTTTAGGGCTCCTTCATCATAGAATTAGGTGTCACTATGTAGGACATGCATGTCATCATGATAGTATCCATCATTCATGTTATCACGAAGGTATAGCATCATGTATTCAATAATAGTGCAGGTCTTCCAACCTTCATCAAGCGCAGCATCATTAGGAGAGCTTCAAATAATATCTTCCTAGTCTTCCAACCTTTTTCAAGTGCCATTAACAATCGTGGTCATTCATTAGTGTATGACATGATCAATGGCATCAAGAGTTATCTTGACATCTTCGTGGATTGACCAACCAAGGGTTATGGCGTCATCATCTGGAGCCAAGCATCTGAAGAATATTGACACCTTAGTCAATGCCATATTGACATCAATGACAACCTTGATTAACACACCATTCAACACTTTTATCAATGAAAATATCTTCGATACATCATATAGGTTTTCAACAAAATTTGATTCTATAGGTTTTTAGAAAAAGGATTTGTTTTCCATTGTCAACTTAGTTATGGGTTAACCATGCAAAAACCTTCTATATAATATCAATCTATAAAATAAGTTTTTAACAAGGACTCTCTACTGCGACAACTTCATTCTCTATTTATACTTTTATAACCTATAGAAGATACAAGGGTGATGTATTTTCCATGGCCTTGTAGCCCCTACTCAAAGACCTTACCTTGTTTTATTTCATTCTATTACTATCATAATTTCTTGTTGATATTTTGTAGTCCTAGGTGGAAATACTATGTGGTGTAAAAATTGTTCCTAAATCAGATTTAAAAAGTGTTGTAGCTGAAAATGAAAGATAGCTATATGGTTTGTTTCCTCTAATTTCTCATGATAAAAGATGGTTTATTGTGCCATAATCCCCTCCATTGGCAGGTGCATAAAGAATGTAATATTGACTTGGATATATCACATATCCAGACTATGTTCCTAGAGAACTAGCAAGCATTATGGTTAAGTGTCTCAATATGTGGAACTATGTCCATAGGATGGCCGTTGGTTTAGGCTTTATAGACAATTTGATGTTAGGCCCTGTTGACTGCACTTTGTCAACTACCCCATAGCAGTACACCCCCATTTTTTCAAATGGGATTCTTCATGTTTGACGTGGTTGCGCCTTTCAGATTCCATCATCAGTCATCAGTCGACAGTTTTTAAAAAAATGATGTAAACCCATTCTGCATATTATGATGTAAATGATCTAAGTAAGACCGTCAATGTATGTAACAACCTAGGTAAGCCTAGTATGTTGTTGATGATCTCTATTCTAGGAGGTTTTTTGTCTCACTGATTCACGTAAGTGATCGGCAAATTTTTTCCCTCCAGCCTCACCCCAAAGCTAGGGTGAATTTTATCATCAGCATGCTAAGTGAGTCTTAGTGTTTTCTATCAAGTCCTTGTAAAAGTAGTTTGAGCTACTTGGCCTACTAGATCATGTGTTGAGTCGCAGAATTGGGTATTTATTTGAGGGTCTATACGAATGTGTTTTCCCCCTTTATGTATGTAAATGTATTATCTCATGTAAAAGAGGGTTGGAAAAATAATTATAATCCCCTCTTAGTCAATTACTTAAATTTTCTGGTCAATTAATTAATAAAATCTTAAACCAGAAATTTAATTAATTTAGGGTCCTAAGTTAGGATTAAATCTTTAAAGGCAAAATTTGTGGGTCCTTGAAAAATGATTTTGAAAGCCCCAGGCCAAGGGAATATTGAGAATTTTAAGAAATATTGGACCCTTGGGCCTTGGTGGTTAAGTCAAGGTCAAAATTTTGGGGTGATTAACTCAAAAATAATATTTTTGAGTTAATTAAAATTGAATTAAATGATAAATTCGTTTTTTCCCCAAAATTTTAATTTCAACGCTCCGGATTAAAAGATAATTAAATCTTTTGGACAGTTGAGATTATTTTGACGAGGATCATCCAAACTTGCCGTTAGAGATCTTGTCCTATAAATTTAGAGGTCTTTCTCATTCTTGAGTCATCCGATCTCAGGATCGTGCACTTGCTCTTAGAAGCTCTTGTAAACTTTTGAGGAATAAAGCATAAAGACTTTGGGGTTACAAATCTGGATGTTCCTTCTCAGATCTGTGTGGTGAATTGTCTCTAAACTCTGCTACTTGGTTTCTTGCATTTTATGGTTGATGGCCTTCATGGATTAATCTGCATATAGGTATCTTATGCAGTTTTCTGGGTTTATAAAATAACATTCTGATTTTTCCGCAAAGGTCTCATGTTGTTTTCTTAAATCTTTATCGATCTAAGATTCGGATCTAAGTGTGCAGGGAAATTCTTTTTAAGATTGGGCGTCTGGGGAAGTCTTCGGTTGGACCAGCCGACTCCCAATAAACATAAATCTGATAAGCTCTTTATTTGTTAAATTTCGGGTCTATCTTACGATATGTGTGTTTTTGCAGGGTTTCAAAGGCTTGTGCCTCTCACTACAACTTTAAATCTCTGAAAATTGTGCTAAAACGAATTCAGATCTGACCATGAGGGTTTTAAATCTGTAAATTAGCTTGTAAATTTGTATTTTTGTTGTAAGTTGTAAGGGTTTAATAAATTTTTGGTGTATATATTTTCGAATCTGACTGGTTTTGTAGGTTGCAGGGTTTATTCAGAAATTTTTTGAGGCAGACCCTGTCCCCAAGAGCCGGATCTGGCTTCAAATTGCCTCTATGGGAAATCTGGACATTATTTAAAGGAGCATAAGAAATTTGAGCTTAATCTGAAGAAATTCTAAGTTGCTGGGCGTTTTGAAATGTACTGGGTTTATTTTGAAACTATCTCTGCCTTAGCTGCTGTCAAACACTCTTTCATTCATTTGCTTTCAATCTGCAGTCACAAATTCCTCTAGCCATCGATTTCCCATTCGACTTCCTGCTACCCTCCTCTCCATCGAACCCTCTCAACTCATCTTTATTGCTATCGATCTACGCCCTCATCCCATTTCATCGACCTTCACGCAGTCAATCAGCTCCAGCATCGAACCCTTTTCCTCCATCGCTCTTCTTTCCCGTCTGCTCCTGCAAAACGCATAAAAAAAAAAGGAGTGTGGCTTTCGACCTGCGTTCTCTCTTTGCCTGTCGTCTGCATCATTCTCCGTCCAGCTCAGTCAACCCTGTGCCCGCCTTCATGGCTACCTCCATTCGAGCCGTCGACTCCACTGGCCTAGAAAACGACAACAACAAATTACAAAACCCACGTCAAGAAACTTCCAAACTTGTATATGCGTTGGTTCAGTTTTAGAGTTAGATTTGTATATTCGATTTTGATTTATTTCAATATTGTAGTTAGATCCTTTGTTTAATTCGACTTTAGGATAAGTTAGATTTTTAATTTCGATTTTTATTAATTTTAGAGTTTAATTTAGTTTTAATTTAATTCTAACTTAGTTTAAAATTGAATTTGTGATTTAGATCATAGTTTTAGGATTCTAACATTTAGTTTTAATTTAGATTCTCATTTTTGTTAATTAGATTATTTTATTTTTAGATTTTAATTTTAGATCTAATTTTAGAATTTAGATTTAAGTTTTAACTTAGATTTAGATTTTTTTTATTTTAGATTCAAAAAATAATAAAAAATCCTAAAAAATCCTAAAAAATCTAGAAAATCCAAAAATATAAAAAAATTTCAAATTTTCTATGGTCAAATGAGCTTTTGAAATTTTATCTTAAGAGTGACTATATAAAATCTTTGATTTGTCTGGATTGAAATTAATTGAAACATTTTAAATCCTGGCATTTTCATCGTATTGTTTCATGGTTGTTGTATCTTTCATTGAATATCATTAATCGTGTTTTAATAAGCAGCAGTTAATCGTCACTTACTTGTTTATAATTGCATAACGGGATTCTGTTTGACTCCATAAGGCATTGGTCTTAAACGTGAAATCTAATTTAGATCTGTGGAATCTCGTTCATTTTATCTAGTATTTGATGTTTTAGCTGTGTCTCTTGGATTTGTCATCCTCATTTATAATAGGGTCTACCTCCCTTAGCTTGCTTGGAGACAGCTTAATTAGAGAGATTGGGGATAAGAGTGACAACCCCCAATCTGAGCCGTTGTCGCGGTGCCTGGACAATTTGTGCGACAACAGGCCCTAAACAATATTCCAGTCAATTTGTGTGTTATTAGTTTATGGCCCAAAGATATGGTCGATTTATATTTAGTGTATTGTTCCATATCACAGTCATACAATTCATAGGAGCATCAACATTTTATTTTAAGAACCTGTAGTTCATTTTTTATATTTGATGATGTACATATTTTGCATCATTCACCAATATTTTGGGCTTCTTTGTAACACTACCTTGACTGGTGACTTTTCCCATTTAATTATATATTCTCACAAGCATGGTATGATACTTTGAGAGTATACATGTCTTCTTTTGGTAATTACTTAGGACTCCATGTCTCTGCGCCATATTTTTGTTGGGGTATCTTCTACTTGGACAATTTTTCCCTTCAGATCATAGCCTTTTGTATGGTGCTTTAGTAAGCCTATTTAAGTTGGTTTTGATCTTTCATCTAATCTTATGTGGATTTGGGTTCCAAGTCTTTGACTCGCTAATTTCATTAGACATTTTCCGTTATCTTCCTTATCAGTGTTAGCAGCATTAACTACACAACATGTTTTTCTATCTCCCCTGATAACATTGAAGGCCAATGCTTCTATGGTTGGGAGTAATGATAGGGAATAAAATGCTTAGTTTTTATTTTGAACGTATATGCTCTTGTATTTTCATTTCTATAATAATAGGAAACTAATATGATTGTAAGATTTACTTAGCATTATAATCTTCGAGTATTAGGGGATGGTTGAGATTTTCATCAACACAGTTGAGATATTTCCTCAATCCGCTCCTTGTTTTGGTGTAAATATCCTAATTTGTTGGATCTAGAGAGCTTTCCCTCCATAGTTTGTTGAGGTAGTTTTTTCTCTTTTAGAGTTGTTTAAGCTTTTCATTTGTTTAATAAAAGTTAGTCAAATTTTGTGTATTTGTTTTGTATGTATGAACATGGCTCATGAGTAGGATTTCCCAATTGATTGGGACATCCCACATCAAGAGAACCTTTGTATTATCTAAACTTCAAAAAATATTTGAATAAATATAAATTGTATGTGGATTCTTTAAGAAGGGATAGGACAAAATCAGTAAACTTGAAGCTTCATTCTCTTTGTTGCTCATCATCCAACTATCGGTTCTCTTTTTATGGGAATGAACATGAGGAAGTAACTTTGCGGGAAAATGGCCAAGTATGGTAAAGGTCTTTTTAATTTTGGAGCAATCTTCCAAATAAATATTCATATTCAAGCTCCTCTAATTTAGAGGACTAGAAGAGTGGTTGCGGGGTTACACAAGGACTTACAACAAATTCATTTGTAAGGCAGATGATGGGCCTCCATTTTGGATATTTTTTACTATATTTTCCTTTTCATCATTCATCCTTTTGTGACATATTTTATCTTATCATTATGAATTTTTTTGCTTTGTTGGAAGATGAAAGGCTATGAAGTATCTTTAATGGCTTTTATAAGTTTCTAATATATTTATGATAATCTTAGGGAAGCGGTAGCTAATCTAAATTTGTGTTGGATTAACTATGGTTGTGGAAGATGTTGCAGAACCATTGCTAGTTACTATCGAGCCTTATAAGGTGGATAACAAGCTTGAGTTGTTGTGGAAGTTGTTGCGGAACTATTTCCAATTGTGAATGAACCTCGTAAGGTTGAATACAAACTTGAGCAACAAATAATGGGACATAATGGGAACAAATTTTAAGTCAATATGGATCATGTCATATGTTTTCAAGACCACTATAGAGTGTGTTCTTGTTTCCCTTTTGGGAAAAATGGTGAATTGGCAAGTAATTGGAGCAAAAAACTTTAACATGTTAATGGATAATGCAATACATTTTGACTCACTTTGAAAGTATGAAAAGTCAGGTTAAAAAACTCTTAACACTGGGTTACTGGATAATGCAACACATTTTGAGAAATTAATCACAATGTGAATTTTGATCCTGTAATATCCCAAATTGGGATTAGCAGTAATAAAAGTGCAAATAGACTAAAAACTACGACAACATAAAATACATCATCAAAACATGTAAACTGGAGCCAAAAACAACTGTTGAGCCATTTTATTAAATTGAAGCTTACACCTGGGCCTACTCAAAACAGGCTGAAGCACAACTCAAACCCAAGCTAAATCTCCTACTGGAAGTGGCTCTATGTGGCTCTGTCTCTGCGCTGCCTAGCCCAGAAATGTTGATGTTTCTCCATTGAATCTGCTGCTAGGGCTTGAAATAATGCTCAGAACATTATGTGATTTTAACCACGGCCTCTTCTCAAGAAACCTACAATAACCCACGAAGGATTTTGCCAAATATTGACCTCGGAATTTCTACCTAATTTTCCCCTAGTTCCTCTAGCTGCTGGCTGAGTTGGGATCCTATTTTTCCCTCTTAATTCTACCCATAAAATACTTACAAATTAATCTTGGCCTCTCCTCAATAAACCCAGAAAGGGTTTTTCCTATTTTTGACTTTCGCACAATGAACTACTGGGGAAATCAAACCACCAGAAGAATTTGCTCGAAAATTTCTTTGGAATGCTACAATAAACCTTGTTAAGAGGTCGCTAGCCTCCCCTCCAAATCTTCTGATGAGAATTCCCATCTCTCCAACCTCTTGACTCAAAACTCCTCACTACATTGCATCCTCCACTGCGCAATCTGCTCCTCTGCGTAATCCAGAAATGGCTACGCTTCCTCGTGATGTTGCTAGTAGAAAATCCCCTCACAAAAGTGTGGAACTCCTCTCCTGAGCAGGCACTCGAAGTCCCCTGAGGCATAGGTTGAGATCTCCGCTTAAAGGTCTCGTGTGCTAAACAACACTGCATACTTGGGTCTCCAGCTCAAGCGCGCTCTATCAAAATGACAAGAATAAAATAGCTGAATGAATGAATGAATCCAAATGAGCCTTCCCTTCCTCCTTTTATCCATTGAGGCCCAACGTATGCCTTGGGCCCCACCTTGTCCTGCTCTGCCTCTCCTTGGCCAATTGTGTGCTTCCTTCCTCTAGCCAATCCCACGTTGTCCTTTTCCTTCCTCTTCTATGCTACCACCTAAGGTCAATTCGACCCCACCACTAGAGCCGAAATTTTCCCTTAGGGACTTTAGGAAAATACTTTATTTGGCTTAATTATTAGTTGTGGGTCCTCTGCCCACTTTATTTCCGCCCAACATTAGGAAATTCCAAAATAAATCAAAATTAATATTCCAATTAGGTGACTGCTAATTTGGAATATTACACTCCTCCCCACCAAAAATTGTTTTTCCTCTGACAATCCTTGAACAAGCATCCTCTCTATCCGATCCCCCCCCCGCGGTCACTGCAAAATTTTCCAAGGTCCCAGATGTGCCATTGAATCATCCCTAATCTCTGCATCACCCTGATATGAAGAGATCCCTCAATACCAGGATCCCAAGCCATCCTTTCCAACATGAAGATCCCCCTGCTCCACTTGTTGAGATTCAACAAGATGATGAGCTTAGTGAAAATCAGTCACCTTCACTAAGTGGGCCCGCAAGCTATTTTTAGGTGTAAGTCTATTTTTAGACATGGTGATCATATTTTAGAAGTTGCAGGATGCTATTTGTGGATGGTTGGTCAAGTTGGAAAAATAGATGAAATTCTATTTTTAGAAAATTGGGCGAAGTCTATTTATAGATCATCGATCAAAAAATAGAAGTGTCAATTATTATTAGCTCTTAATAATAATCAGACTCAATATCAACTTATTCTCTTGGAGCACTTTCTTTCAGCGAACAAATTTGGCAAATCAATGGGTTGAAGAAATTACACAATTCCTAGGGTTTACTAGTGGTTCATGCATGGAGGACTCAGTTAGAACTGAAGTGGCAAAGTTATGACAGAGTTGGAAGAGTAGTTCATGGAGTTGTTATTCAGTTTAACTCAGTTAATGGAGTTAAACTCAGTTGAGCTAGTTGTATCTGTTCTAACTGAATGATACACTAGTGAGAGTGGAGTGAATTAATTATTTAATTAATTCACAAATGATAACTCATTAATCAACTGAACAAATACAACAGTCAACTACAGTGCATGTCAGTTCCAATTGAGACCCAGTGGAGAGGTAGGTGAAAGGGCAAGATGGACAATCCATTGTGACTATAGTGATGCATTGATTGCACCACACACACATTGGAGTTGTCAATGCGGATTGTGCAGTCAAGGCAAGGTAGATTCGAATTCATTTAGGGGTCTTCTTCAGCAAGGATTGCGCAGTGGAAGCACGCTATCAGGTGGCAAGAAATCAGTGCATGGATTTGCAGATTTCTTCTGATTAGTGTGTGACAATTTATTGTACTAAGAGCTTGATGTACTCAGTTTTGTATGAGATTGTTACATGATCTCCATGATACATAATATATGATAGTTGGGATTTTCAGCTTCAGGTTTTCCCGTTAAACAACTTTGTTATGTGCGATTGTTTTTATTTCTTCATGTGTTTGCAATTGAGTTTTTAAATTTCCGCAAAAGATTAACAGTGGAAGGATTTTGTATTTAGAAAGAAGACAAATATTATTAGATCAGGAGAATTTGGATATATACATGCATCTTGTATATAATTTCTGCATGGTATCAGAGCAGTGTCAATTCTTGAAGATTGCAATTGTGAAGAATTGTTGAGTTTGTGCTGGTGGACAATTTGAATTTGCTGCAAAAAATTCTTGGTGCGACAGTTGAGTATACATTGAAATTGTTGAGATTCAACAAGATGATGAGCTTCGTGAAAAGAGTCGCCTTCACTAAGTGGGCCCGCAGGCTATTTTTGGCGCAAGTCTATTTTTAGACATGGTGATCATATTTCAAAAGTTGCAAGATGCTATTTGTGGATGGTTGATCAAGTTGGAAAAATAGATAAAATTCTATTTTTAGAATATTAGGCGAAGTCTATTTATAGATCACTGATCTAAAAATAGATGCATGTCGATTATTATTAGCTCTTAATAATAATCAAACACTAAACATCAACTTATTCTCTTGGAGCACTTTGTTTCAGTGCACAGATGTGGCACATCAGTGGACTGAGGGAATTACGCAATTCCCAAGGGTTTACTGGAGCTAATGCATGGAGGACTCAGTTAGAACTCAAGTGGCAGAGTTATGACACAGTTGGAAGAAGAAGTTATGGAGTTGTATTTAGTTTAACTCTCAGTTAATGGAGTTGAACTCAGTTGAGCTAGTTGTATCTAGTCTAATTGAATGATACACTAGTGAGAGTGGAGCGAATTAATTAGTTAATTAATTCACAAATAATAACTCACTAATCAACTGAACAAATACAACAGTTAACTACAGTGCATGTCAGTTCCAGTGGAGACCCAGTGGAGAGATAGGTGAAAGGGCAAGATGGACTATTTGTTGTGACTATCGTGATGCATTGATTGCATCACACATACATTGGAGTTGCCAATGAGGATTGCGAAGTCAAGGCAAGAGTAATTCGAATTCATTCAGAGCTATTCTTCAGCAGGGATTGCGCAGTGGAGGCAGGCTAGCAAGGGGCAGAGATCGGTGCATGGATTTGCAAGATTGTTCCTAATTAGTGTATGACGATTGTATTGTACTGAGAGCTTGATAAGCTTTGTACGAGGATTGTCATATGATCTCCATGATACATAATATATAGTTGGGGTTTTCAACTTCAGGCTTTCCCGGTTAAAAACAACTATGTTATGTGTGCGATTATTTTTATTTATGCTTTACATGTGTGTGCAATTAATTTTCCGCAAAAGATTAACAAGTGGAATGATTTAGTATTTTGCAAGAAGTTAAATATTGTGAGATCAAGTGAATCTAGGACATATGCATGCTTAGTGCATATAATTTCTACATGGTATCAGAGCATTGTTAATTGAAGATTTAATTGTAAAGTGAGTTTGTGCTGGTGGACAATTCGAATTTGCTACAGAAGATTCTTGGTGCAGAAGTTGAGTATACATTGAAATGGCTTTCAATGGGTTGCGATTGGAGTATGTCCTCGATGGGAGCTCGAAATTACATAGCCTGGAAGGACAGGATGGAGGCAGTGCTGGAGGATAATGGACTGAAGGAGTTCATCAATAGCGATGTTCCTAAGCCAGGATCTAGCGATGCTGCATTACTTGACGCATGGCAAAAGAAGACAGCAAAGACGAGGAGAATTTTGTTTGAAGGTGTGAAGGACCATATTGTGTCCAGCCTTCATGGGAAAGCCACTCCATTCTTAATGTGGAAGGCTTTGACAGACTTTTTCCAAAGCAGAAATGACCAGAGGAAGTTGGCGCTTAAAGACAAGCTCAAAAAAATAAAAATGGAGAAGGGCGACAGTATTCCAAAATACCTCACGAAGTTTGTCCACTGCAAGGATGGACTGGGAAGTGTGGGGGTTACTGTTGATGAAGAAGACTTGGTGAGCTTGGCTCTCCTTGGGCTTCCGAAGAGTTGGCATAGCTACAAAGACTCTGTCAATGGACGGAAGAAACTGCCGAGATGGGAGCGACTTTGGTCAGATCTTGTGCAGGAGGAGATAAGGCGAGGTACCAGGGATGGATCTTCATCGAAGAATGAAGATGAAGAGAATTGTGCTTTGGCTGCCAAGGCAAGGAAAGGGAAGGGGAAGAAACATCCTTCAAAATCCGATGCTAAAGGCAAGAAGCAGGATTTGTCCAAAGTGAAGTGTTTTCACTATCACAAACATGGACATTTCGCCACTAACTGTCCACAGAAGAATAAGAACAAGAAGGTTGTTGGATCTGCAGCTGGAGAGGCCTTAGCCTCACAATTTGAACTTGATTTATCTTTGATCGCATGCTTGGTTTCAAGTTGTATGGGATCGGTGTGGTATCTTGATAGTGGTGCGTCTTTCCATATGACAGGAGACAAGGAGTTGTTTAGTGACTTGGAGGAGAAGGACCTCCATATGCATATAGAGATGGGCGATGATGGTTGGTACAGTGTGACTAGAATTGGGACCATTACCTTTGAGAGGGAGTCCGGTAATCCATTCTTGTTGAATAATGTTATGCATGTTCCAGATCTGAAGTAGAACTTGGTCTCAGTCACAATGCTGGAAGACAAGGGTTATGATGTTGTTTTCAATGAGGGAAAAGCATTCCTTTGACATAAAACAATGGGTCAAACCAAGAAGATAGGGGTTCGAATTAATAATCTCTACAATCTGGAGGTAGATGGTTGTGCTGCAATGGTGGGCAAAGCAGAAGAAGTGGTGAGCCAGGATGAGGGAAAATTATGGCACAGGAGATTCGGCCATCTTCACCATGGCGCTTTGAAGATTTTGCAAAAAATTTATACTAGACTTCCCAAGGGTACTCTCACAAGAAATTTTCGTACTGCCAGTAAGGGATGTACTATGGGTAAGTTTGTGAAGAACACCTTTCATGAGAAGGAGAACCGTGCTTCGGTGATCTTGGAGAGAATTCACACAAATGTGTGTGGACCTTTCTCGGTTGCTTCAACAAAAAAACACATGTATTATGTTATATTTGTTGATGACTATTCTCGTAGATGCTGGATCTTCTTCATGCAGAATAAGAGTGAAACGTTCTCAAAGTTCTGTGAGTTCAAGGCATTGGTGGAGAAGGAGTTGGGGAAGCAAGTGAAAGCTCTACAGAGCGATAATGGTATTCAATACATCTCGGGGAATTCAAAGACTTATAGCAAAGAAAGAATTCGAAGAGAACTCATAGTCTGACGTGTAGTTGGGATATTTGTGGGGTACACAGAAATACCCCATAACTATCGTGTGTATTTTCCAAACAGTTGGATGACTGTTATGCGACGGGATATAAAATTCAATGAGGTGAAAGCCATGAATTTGTCGCTTGAGAGGGAGCTACACTTGCATGCGGAGGAGGAACTTCTTGTTCCCAAAGATGAGCCTCTGGATGTGGATCAACCACAGGAGGAGATTCATGGAGTGGAGGAGTCGACTCATGCAGAACCAAACATCAGACAAGGCAGAAAGCGTACCACAAACGCTGAGAGACTGAAGCTTGATGAGGCACAGAATGTAGGAGTTCCTACATCACAGCGCAGACAGAGACAGTCACCTGACCAATTTAATCGATACATGGCTCTTCTGAGCAAGTGTATTGTGACAGAGCCATCTTCTTTCGAGGAAGCAGTGTAGGAGCCCACATGGGTAGATGCCATGGTGGAGGAGTATGACTCCATTGTCAGAAACAGTGCTTGGGAGATTGTTCCAGGTGTTATCACTCAGATTTTCCTTGAAGTTGTGGAAAAGGAAAGTAAATTCGAGGTAACCACAAACCAACCTTCAGATACAGAATCTAGCCAATTTGTATCCATAGAGGGCTCTCTCTTTAAAATTTAGCTTTGTTCTTTGAAAATATTAGGCTAGTTATAAGTTCAAGAGTTTTGTTTGAATTTGAATGGTGGAATCCGCCAACTAAGGGTACGATTGAGTATTTCAGGCCATTGGGCTATGGAGTCGAAAGGATGGCTTTACTGGATTAATATTCTACACACAAGATGGCTTTGCAGGGCAAGATAGCCAAACAGAGAACAATTTTAGAAATTAAAGTGAATGGAATGGATTTTGAAGGGATGAAAGACAATTAAGAATCTTTCAACATGTTCAAAGAAAGAAAATGAATGATTACAAATAAAGAGAAGTTAAGAATTATTTACTATAGTAATCAAAATGTTTAAACCAGCGAAACAAGAGCAATTAAGAATTCGTTGTTTATAACCAGTTTAGAAGAAAACATTTAGAATAATCACAATTGAAATCAGAGTACACTTAAGTAAATTCCGATTTATTCTTTTATGTCAATTATTCAGAAATGGAACACAGTGATATTATAAACAGATATAAAACTTAAAACATAGGATAGAAAAGACTTGTTGAACTGTAGTCTGACACATGAATCATGCAAAAAGTCTTGAGCTTCAAATCATCATCTAGCAAGCCACAAAGAAGTTTCTCCAAAACAATTTTATTCCAAAAATTCAATGTTACAGCAAAGTAGAAGAATCCACCCAAAATATTTCCAAGAGTGAAGTATTTATACAAATTCTAAACTAAAATATCTTGAAAAAATATCAAAATTGGTTCACAAATCTCTCCAACTATTTTACATAAATAGAACTTAAGTAAAGGACACTCAAACTAATTCATCTATTTGGCACTATTTTTTATGGATAGGTGATGACAAAGAGGAGAATTCGAATTTGATCCAACTCTTAGTTGATGATGAGGCATCCAAGTCATTAACTGCTTCCTTTCTTTGTGCATTCTGCTCCAAAAATTTTGCAAACTTGGGGTCCAATGATATCTTTTTATTTCTCAATCCGTAATAGATATGTAAAAAGTGAAAGAGGTTATTTTATATTAATATGTTTTTGAGATAAACCTCTTTCAGTTTCCCAAAATTCCTCTCCAGCTGTGCACAATAGGCTCTGTAAAACTATGTGTAAAGCAGAGTTTTACAGAGTCTGAAAAATAGCATGTAAAGATGTACATGTATCTCTCATTCTAAAATCACTGTGCACAAAGTGAGATAGGTTTTTGTATATGGTTCTCTTAGGAAAAAAAACCTCCTTCGGTTTTGTAAGATGTATTTCTGAGTGGTCACAATCCTCTCTGCAAAATGATGACTTAACAGGAATTTTCTGCAAAAAGTGCTTTCCAACATTGTTTAATATTCCCAAAACCATAATAGCTGTTAGAAAAGTGAGAGAGGTTTTCGTAAATGGTCCTCTTAAGAACATAAACCTCCTTCATTTTTGCAAAATTCATCTTGGATTGATCACAATAGTTTCTGCAAAATAATGACTAAAACATGCAATTTCTGCAAAAATATTCCTTCTTGTTGTGTTTTTCATCTTTTCACTTTTTCGTTCTTTTGACTATTTTACTTTCACTTTAGAAAAAATTCAATGTTGGTAAAAGTATTTTCATTTCCTCTTTTTACCATTTTACTGCCTCTGTAATTACTTTTACTGTTTACCTTTGACTGCTCTGTAACTTCATTTTAACTTTCATTCTGACTTTTACCTGATACACTTTAACCACTGATACTCTTTAGCTGTTATGCTTTCTAACTTCTGTTTGAATAGATTTGATAACACTCTTGGAGTAAAAAATTCTTATGACTAGTATTAAGATTGTTTATCCAAGGATGTGGTCTTCTGATCACCTATAAAACAAAACAAATTGTTAAGAAAACATTGGTTTGCAGGGGAGGTCGAAAAGGTTTCATTTGATTTTGAGATGTCTGTGGAGTGAATCTAGAATTTTGGGAGGTAAACCATGCTCAAATTGGTTAACATAGGCTTCAGGTGGCGTAGCTCGGTTACAAAGGGTTTTACTGCACAATCAGGTGAAAATGAGCAACACTAGGGTGTTTGTGTTTAAACGGGTAAACGGTTGATATTGGCGGGTAAGCTTTGAATGAACAGTGATTTGAATAGGTACTGGTTGAGGCAGATAATCTTCTGAGAGGCTTGATTGCAATTTTATTTGACAGGATAAAGGTTGGCGGACTTCAGAAATTCGAAATTTGAATTTTCTGCGTGGAGGGTGTATTCGTTCACTGCGTACAAAATAATGAAAACGACGCAAACTTTTGTTTTATTGACAAAGTCAAACGGGGTGGCGGGGTTTTTAACAAATGACGTCAGCATGTACTAGAGGTGAGTCACAGGGGGGAAGATGGTTTACGGTTTTTTCCGCACTGCTTTTAGAGGAGGGTGGTTTTGGGCGGAATGGTAGCGAATCGATACAGCAAGTGACACGTGGCCACGACACTATTCAAAAACCACTTTTATTTCGCGCGTTAACTTTCGGATGGGGGATGGCCAATGGAATCGATGCGAGCCGTTGATCTTGGGCGGATCGATCCAATGGTTGACGGGATATGGAGTTGACAGAGGTTTAACAGGCGCAGGCCAGTTGTAATTAACAGTTAATCAATCATTTCGGGAGGTGTTTGATTGGCGGGGAGGTTATTAATTAACCATATAAATTAATTAATCCCTTTTGTATAGTCGGAAATGAAAAATGCGTGGGGATGGATTATTTCAAAGTTTGGTTTTAATTAAACTTTGGGTTTATTTTTCTGTTTTAAACATATATACATATGTTTAAACCTTTTTCGTATATTTTTAATATATGGTAATTAAACCAATGTGATTTTCTTACCATAGGGGGCGGGAATAGAATTAATGTTATATTTTAGCCAACAGGGGGTATATGGTGGGTTTTTGATTTGAATAAATAGGAATTAAATACTTTTGGCCAAAAAGTCATAATATAAGGGTTTTGGGGATATTATTATAAAAGGATTTATATATAATAGGACAAGGTCATTTTTATGGGAATTAATACATAAATTAAAGTTAATATGACAAGGGATAATGTAAACTCAAAATACTTAAATATAACCAAGAAAATGAAGTTTCAAAAGTAAATGGCATTATTATACTTTCATCACTTAGACTTAGAATAAAAAGTGATTTTGAGGGCTTTTCATGAAATATTGAAGGATTTTCCTAAGTAAAATAAGATTTTACTTAGAAAAATATTTTTGAGAGGTGAATGAAGGTGATAATGGATAATTTCAAGTACTTAGGTTTTTCAATTATTAGGCCGAGGGTCCGGTCCCTCCAAAAGTCAAAGAAATGCCTTGAGCCCCTTTAATCTCCAAATACCTTAGTGCTTAGGGGAATTAGTAAAATTTTTAGGGAAAATGAGAGGGAAAGTTAATAATTTGACTTTGCTCTGTTGTGAACTTCTTCCAATGTAGTATCTGCCTTTGCACTTTGTGATGAAAGTAAAATTGAACATATTTGGAACCATCATTCATCACATGTAATTCTGCAACAACATCTACCTACCCTACCTACTTACTCTACCATTTTCTCTTCTTTATTAGGGTGCACTTAGACTGGAAAACCCTTATCAATCTTCTTTTTCTTTTACATGGAAAACCTATCTAAGTCTACACTTATTACATCCAAGGGCTCAGATTAAACTGTTGAGCACCTTTTTATTAACTCTACCTATCTACTTATCTGCCAAGATTAAACTGTTTGGTCAGATATTTATTCTCTATTCTACAACATGAAATTGAAAAAGGAATGAGTCAAGTTTAAACAGTTTGACTCTTCACAAATTGTGGCAAAAGTTTGACAAGCTGCACACAATTGCTTTATTACAGAAAATGAAATAGTAGTGGCATTTAAGCTTGCACACTTTCCTGGTCTATTTTTGTTTGGGGTTCATTTATTTCACTTTTTTGACCATTTTATTCTTTTTACCCTTTGATTTTTCTTTTAGGGTATACCCTCTTTACATTTTTTAAATTTTTTGATTTTTTGATTTTTTTAAGAATATGGAACACCTTTGCACAAGAAAAAGGTTTGAACATATTGCATAGTTCAATAAGTCAATCATGAAAAATGACACCTATTGGTATAGGAGTCTAACACTGGCTCCACTTGGGGATGGCTTTTCCTGGTGAAAAGTCAAGAACAGCAGGTCAGATGCCTCAAAATGTCTTCAACTAAACCATGTAATCTTCTTTTTCTGGTGGCTTTATTGTATATATGATAGTAAAACTTCTGAAGCTTAGGGCCTTCACTTCGGGCTTCAACTCCAGTAAGTTACTATCCACTCAAAACTTAAAACTTTGTTGCCCAGTTAGGAATTTTCTGCCTTGTTCCAATCCCAAACATGCATTTGTTGTGGTTGAAAATCTTGAATTGAATATAGTCCTTTTTCTGCAACCTGAAATCTGATCTGAAACTAAAACAACACACAAAAATTTTCAAACCAACTTAATGAAAAACTAGCTGAAAATTGAAAACTAAAAAAATGCTCAAAATTATGAGCTTATTAGCACTCATTTGCCTACTCTAATCTACTAAAAATCTTATTAAATCAGGTAATACAAAAATGCCAATGAAGCCAATCAAGTAGCTGTAAAAATAAATGGATAACTTGATCGCTTGTGATCAAAATTGGAAGTATATTATGATCATGTGCCTTTATAATCAATGATATGATGTGTAAAGGCCACTTTTGATATATTTGATCCTTATAGAGAAAACATGTTTGCAGATTTGGGCTCAAAAGATTCTCCATATAATCTGATATAGGATCAATAAAAGCATGATGTATGTTATTTACTTTTAGGCCTTCAATGACTAATTGTTCAATTGAATTATGAATATTAGACCATGAACTTATTTCTTCAGTCTTGTGTTTGAAAGAATAATCATCCTCAATATGCAAGTCAAAAGATAGTACAATTTCCTCTTGCTTAGGAGAAGGAAGATTTTCAAAGAATTCTTTAGGATTTCAGAAATTGTATGACTGAATTTGAGAATGCAAAAGTTTGATTTCATTTTCATAATTTTCAGAAATTATATCAAGAAGCCATTTTTTAACTTGAAGAGAACATTTTCTTGATTTCATGAGAAGAAAGAAAGCTCTTAGAAAATCCTCATCAAACTGAAGTTCTAATATCTCATCCTTCAAAATAGCTAGTGATTGTTTTGTGAAATTATCTTGAATTGGAAAATCATACTGATCATATTTAGGCAAATTTTCAGAAGAAGGAATGTCATCAATTATAAACATTGGATCAGCATATTTCTCTTCCAACAATCCCAATATATCTTGATTAGATTGGTTGCATTCTGTTTGAAAATCATTGTTTTGTTCAATAGGCGTGATATCAAGCAATACGCCTTTTTGGGAAGGTAGAATAACATGAGCATCAATTTGTTCTTTTGTCCTTTCATGGATAAAAACTTTTGTACATTCATCAACATTAGAAGTAGTAGAAACAATTTATTCATTATGTAAATATTTTGAGGATTGTTGCATGTTTAGAAGCAAATTGATTTCTTCTTCGGTGAGGGGGGTTGGAATCTCTGAATTCTTAGATTGAAATAACAATTGTTTTTTCCCTTATCTAAAAGTTGATCATGAGGTTGAGTATTTTCTTTAATTCCATTCAAAACATTAAATGAAACATCATTTGTTAATACAGAGGGGCTTTGTGGATCTTGATTGATTATTTCATCTTTGTTTAACTCCTCTTGATTATTATGACATTTAACTTGAGAATGAAAGTTTTGGACTTCTTCTAATAAATCTTCAGGAAACCAATTTCTAAAATCTTCATCAATATTTTTAAGGTAATGTATAAGATATTCAGCTTCATCACAACAATTTTCAGCTAATGATAAAGATGGAAAATCTTCTTTGTAATGTTCATAAAATACCTTATGAAAATCTTTTAGAGAAAACAAACTTGCAGGTTTGAGAGCTTCGTACCATTCCCTTGCTTTTCCTTCTAAGGTTCCCATGAATATCTTCATGAGGCAATCCTCATGTCAATCACCCTTCAATCTTGATGAGTGTATATGAAATTTAATGAGATGTAGTAAAGGATCATCAATATTCTCATCTTGAAACATGGGCAGATTTTCACACCAATTTACCTTCGGTAGTTTGTGTGGAAATCCAGGTATGTGATCTCTGCTCATGGGAGCATATCTTCGTTTTATTCTTGGATCATCTTGAAAATCAGCCATAATGAAAGGCCACGATATCTGTAAAACCAAGTTAGATCCTTATATAAAATACAATACATATTTAAAACCATTCTTAACGTGAAAGAACATAATGTCTTGGATTAAGATCCAAGTTGAAAGCCTGATCTTTCCATATTGTTCTTCCAGGTTCATTCCTCCAGCGGAGTCTTGATTGTGAAATTGATTTTGGAGTCGCCAGGTGGATGATTTTAACCTTTGTGTGTCTGATCCCTGTCCACCATCATAGATCAGATCTAAACCTGTAAAACAATTATGAAGAAAAATTTATTTCTTCAGGAAACCAAATTTTGAGTATTTTATGATTATTTTGTTTTTTTATGAATTTTCAAAACAACTTCTATGATTTCTTTAAGAGGCTTTAGATATGAGATTTAAACTTTCTTAAAGACTTATTAAACTAGAGAAACTGATGAAATGTTTGAAACCAAAGTTCAGTCTATAAACTAGACCGGAGATTGACTGAAGTAGCATTTATTTACTATGCAATTGCAGAGAAAAAGCATTTCAAAGGCTACTTGGATAATCTTCAGGCTCCGTCTGTAGTTTATAAATCAAACAATAGTAACAATAAAATGATTCAGATTCCCCAGTATGGTTGCCACTATGTTATCACTCAGATTTTCCTTGAAGTTATGGAAAAGGAAAGTAAATCCGAGGTAACCACAAACCAACCTTCAGATACAGAATCTAGCCAATTTGTATCCAGAGAGGGCTCTCTCTTTAAAATTTAGCTTTTGTTCTTTGAAAATATTAGGCTAGTTATAAGTCCAAGAGTTTTGTTTGAATTTGAATGGTGGAATCCGCCAACTAAGGGTACGATTGAGTATTTCAGGCCATTGGGCTATGGAGTCGAAAGGATGGCTTTACTGGATTAAGTTTCTACACACAAGATGGCTTTGCAGGGCAAGATAGCCAAACAGAGAACAATTTTAGAATTTAAAGTGAATGGAATGGATTTTGAAAGGATGAAAGGCAATTAAGAATCTTTCAACATGTTCAAAGAAAGAAAATGAATGATTACAAATAAAGAGCAGTTAAGAATTCTTTACTATAGTAATCAAAATGTTTAAACCAGCAAAACAAGAGCAATTAAGAATTCATTGTTTATAACCAGTTTAGAAGAAAACATTTAGAATAATCACAATTGAAATCAGAGTACACTTAAGAAACTTCTGATTTATTCTTTTTTTTCAATTATTCATAAATGAAACACAGTGATATAGTAAACATATATAACACTTAAAACACATGATAGAAATGACTTATTGAACTGTAGTCTGACACATGAATCCTGCAAAAAGTCTTGAGCTCCAATTCATCATCTAGCAAGCCACAAAGAAATTTCTCCAAAGCACTTTATTCCAAAATTCAATGTTACAGAAAAGTAGAAGAATCCACCCAAAATCTTCCAAGAGTGAAGTAT
This sequence comes from Pinus albicaulis, assembly GCA_034641835.2. Taxonomy (NCBI): domain Eukaryota; kingdom Viridiplantae; phylum Streptophyta; class Pinopsida; order Pinales; family Pinaceae; genus Pinus; species Pinus albicaulis. The sequence continues at coordinate 336,226,353 of CM076575.1, read as the reverse complement.
TTATACAAATTCTAAACTAAAATATCTTGAAAAAATATCAAGATTAGTTCACAAATCTCTCCAACTATTTTACATAAATAGAACTTAAGTAAAGGACACTCAAACTAATGCATCTATTTGGAACTATTTTTTATGGATAGGTGATGACAAAGAGGAGAATTTGAATTTGATCCAACTCTTAGTTGATGATGAGGCATCCAAGTCACTAACTGCTTCCTTTCTTTGTGCAATCTGCTCCAACAATTCTGCAAACTTGGAGTCCAATGATATCTTTTTATTTCTCAATCCGTAATAGATATGTAAAAAGTGAAAGAGGTTATTGTAGATAAATATTTTTTTGAGATAAACCTCTTTCACTTTCCTAAAATTCCTCTCCAGCTGTGCACAATAGGCTCTGCAAAAAGATGTGTAAAACAGAGTTTTACAGAGTCTGAAAAATAGCCTCTAAATATGTGCATGTATCTCTCAGTCTGAAATCAATGTCCAAAAAATGCGATAGGTTTTTGTATATGGGTCTCTTAGGAACAAAAACCTCCTTCATTTTTGTAAGATGTATTTCTGATTGGCCACAATATTCTCTGCAAAATGATGACTTAACAGGAATTTTCTGCAAAAAGTGCTTTCCAACATTGTTTAATATTTCCAAAACCATAATGGTTGTTAGAAAAGTGAGAGAGGTTTTTGTAGATGGACCTCTTAAGAACATAAAACTCTTTCAGTTTTGAAAAATTCATCTTGGATTGATCACAATAGTTTCTGCAAAACTATGACTTAAACATGCAATTTCTGCAAAAATATTCCTTCTTGTTGTGTTTTTCATCTTTTCACTTTTTTGTTCTTTTGACTATTTTACTTTCACTTTAGACAAACTTCAATGTTGGTGAAAGTATTTTCATTTCATCTTTTTACCATTTTACTGCCTCTGTAATTACTTTTACTGTTTACCTTTGACTGCTCTGTAACTTCATTTTAACTTTCATTCTGACTTTTACCTGATACACTTTAACCACAGATACTCTTTAGCTGTTATGCTTCCTAACCTCTGTTTGAATAGATTTGATAACACTCTTGGAGTAAAAAAGTCTTATGACTAGTATTAAGACTGTTTATCCAAGGATGTGGTCTTCTGATCACCTATAAAACAAAACAAATTGTTAAGAAAGCATTGATTAGCAGGGGAGGTCGAAAAGGTTTCATTTGATTTTGAGATGTCTGTGGAGTGAATCTAGAATGATTTTTGGGAGGTAAACCATGCTCAAATTGGTTAACAGAGGCTTCAGGTGGCGTAGCTGGGTTACAAAGGGTTTTACTGCACAATCAAGTGAAAATGAGCAACACTAGGGTGTTTGTGTTTAAACGGGTAAACGGTTGATATTGGCGGGTAAGCTTTGAATGAACAGTGATTTGAATAGGTATTGGTTGAGGCGGATAATCTTCTGAGAGGCTTGATTGCAATTTTATTTGATAGGATAAAGGTTGGCGGACTTCAGAAATTCGAAATTTGAATTTTCTGCGTGGAGGGTGTATTCGTTCACTGCGTACAAAATAATGAAAACGACGTGAACTTTTGTTTTATTGACAAAGTCAAACGGGGTGGCGGGGTTTTTAACAAATGATGTCAGCATGTACTGGAGGTGAGTCACAGGGGGGAAGATGGTTTATGGTTTTTTCCGCACTGCTTTTAGAGGAGGGTGGTTTTGGGCGGAATGGTAGCGAATCGATACAGCAAGTGACACGTGGCCACGGCACTATTCAAAAACCACTTTTATTTCGCGCGTTAACTTTCGGATGGGGGATGGCCAGCGGAATCGATGCGAGCCGTTGATCTTGGGCGGATCGATCCAATGGTTGACGGGATATGGAGTTGACATAGGTTTAACAGGCGCGGGCCAGTTGTAATTAATAGTTAATTAATCATTTCGGGAGGTGTTTGATTGGTGGGGAGGTTATTAATTAACCATATAGATTAATTAATCCCTTTTGTATGGTCGGAAATGAAAAATGCGTGGGGATGGATTATTTCAAAGTTTGGTTTTAATTAAACTTTGGGTTTATTTTTCTGTTTTAAACATATATACATATGTTTAAACCTTTTTCGTATATTTTTAATATATGGTAATTAAACCAATGTGATTTTCTTACCATAGGGAGCGGGAATAGAATTAATGTTATATTTTAGCCAAAAGGGGGTATATGGTGGGTTTTTTATTTGAATAAATAGGAATTAAATACTTTTGGCCAAAAAGTCATAATATAAGGGTTTTGGAGATATTATTATAAAAGGCTTTATATATAAGAGGACAAGGTCATTTTTATGGGAATTAATACATAAATTAAAGTTAATATGACAAGGGACAATGTAAACTCAAAATACTTAAATATAACCAAGAAAGTGAAGTTTCAAAAGTAAATGGCATTATTATACTTTCATCACTTAGACTTAGAATAAAAAGTGATTTTGAAGGCTTTTCATGAAATATTGAAGGATTTTCTTAAGTAAAATAGGATTTTACTTAGAAAAATATTTTTGAGAGGTGAATGAAGGTGATAATGGATGATTTCAAGTACTTAGGTTTTTCAATTATTAGGCCGAGGGTCCGGTCCCTCCAAAATTCAAGGAAATTCCTTGAGCCCCTTTAATCTCCAAATACCTTAGTGCTTAGGGGAATTAGTAAAATGTTTAGGGAAAATGAGAGGGAAAGTTAATAATTTGACTTTGCTCTGTTGTGAACTTCTTCCAATGTAGTATCTGCCTTTTCACTTTGTGATGAAAGTAAAATTGAACATATTTGGAACCATCATTCATCACATGTAATTCTGCAACAACATCTACCTACCCTACCTACTTACTCTACCATTTTCTCTTCTTTATTAGGGTGCACTTAGACTGGCAAACCCTTTTCAATCTTCTTTTTCTTTTACATGGCAAACCTATCTAAGTCTACACTTATTACATCCAATGGCTCAGATTAAACTGTTGAGCACCTTTTATTAACTCTACCTATCTACTTATCTGCCAAGATTAAACTGTTTGGTCAGATATTTATTCTCTATTCTACAACATGAAATTGAAAAATGAATGAGTCAAGTTTAAATAGTTTGACTCTTCACAAATTGTGGCAAAAGTTTGACAAGCTGCACACAATTGCTTATTTACAAAAATGAACTAGTAGTGGCATTTGGATTTGCACACTTTCCTTGGTCTATTTTTTGTTTGGGGTTCATTTCTTTCACTTTTTGACCATTTTATTTTTCTTACCCTTTGATTTTTCTTTTAGGGTATACCCTCTTTACATTTTTTAAATTATTTGATTTTTTGGTTTTTCAAGAATATGGAACACCTTTGCTCAAGAAAAAAGTTTGAACATATTGAAAAATGACACCTATTAGTATAGGAGTCTAACACCAGGGCCGGTGGGAAAATTAGTTGTAGGATAAAGATGGATCTACAAGGTAAAGCAAGCTACTGATGGGAGCGTCGAGAAGTATAAGGCAAGATTTGTTGCCCAGGGCTTCTCACAGATTGTGGGGATTGACTATGAATAAACCTTTGCACTTGTCACACGGTATTCTTCCATATGGACCATCCTTGCTCTCTCAGCGCAGATGGGTTGGCACGTTCATCAGATGGATGTGAGGACCGTGTTCCTTAATGGGATCATTGAGGAAGAGGTGTACACTGAGCAGCCTGAAGGATTTGAGATCTTCAACAATGAGTCGCATGTGTGCAGGCTCAAAGAAGAGCGTTGTATGAAATTTGAAACAAGCACCCAGGTGCTTGGTACACTCGAATTGTAGCTATTTCCTTGAACTTGGCTTAAACCCAAGAGTGGCGAATGCAAGCACAGTACCTAATTTTGGTGGAAGGTAAGCTTTTAATTGTTTTTCTTTATGTTGATGATTTAATACTAACGGGTGATGAGAAGTTGATACACTCATGCAAGGCAGAACTTGCAAAGGAGTTTGAGATGAAGGATTTGGGTCTCCTTCATTATTTCCTTGGATTGGAAATATGGCAGTGAGAAGGTGAATTGTTTGTGTCTCAAGGCAAGTATGCTCGAGAGATACTTGGTAAGTTTCACGTGGAGGACTGCAAGCCAATGGATACTCCTCTTCCAGGAAATTGGAGGAAAGAGGATGCTACATCGGCAGAGGTAGTGGATGCCACTTTTTATCGATAGTTGGTGGGTTCGCTCATGTATTTATTTAATACAATACCGCACATATGCTATGTGGTGAACTAGCTTTCACAAGCGATGGTTAAGCCTACCAAGCTCTTTTGGAAGGAAGGCAAGCATGTTTTGAGATATCTCAGGGGCACATTTGAGTATGGTTTAGGGTACAGACAGAAGGATGAAGTGAAGTTGCATGGCTTCACAGATGCAGATTGGGTAGCAAGCCCAACAAACAAAAAGAGCACATCAGGAGGGATTTTCAGTATCAGATCTACGGAATTTTCTTGGTACAGCAGGAAACAAAGATCCATGGCACTCAATTCAGCGGAAGCGGAATACATGGCAGCAAGTTAAGATGCATGTGAGGCTATCTGTATGAGGAAGATTCTGGTTGGTTTGTTCGGTTCAAATTTAGATCCCACAATGATACATTGTGATAATCAGAGTCGCATTAAAATCTCGGCTAATCCTATGTTTCATGATAGATATAAACATATTGATATCCGGTATCACCATATCCGAGATTGTGTGCAACGGAATATCATGTTGCTTGAGTACATTCCTACGAAGGATGAGGATGCAGATATTCTAACAAGGCGCTACGCAAGAAAATTTGAATACCTAGAGACGGGATCGGGGGTGAAGGATAATCCTATCTTGTTGAGAGAGTGTTGAATTCAACAAGATGATGAGCTTAGTGAAAGAATTCGCCTTCACTAAGTGGGCCTTGAGGCTATTTTAGTGCAGAATCTATTTTTAGACTATATTCTATTTTTAGACATGGTGATCATATTTCAGAAGTTGCAGGATGCTATTTGTGGATGGTTGATCAAGTTGGAAAAATAGATGAAATTATATTTTTAGAATATTGGACGAAGTCTATTTATAGATTGCTGATCTAAAAATATATGCATGTTGATTATTATTAGCTCTTAATAATAATCAAACACTAAACAACAACTTATTCTCTTGGAGCACTTTGTTTCAGTGCACAGATGTGGCAAATCAGTGGACTGAGGGAATTATGCAATTCCCAATGGTTTACTGAAGCTAATGCATGGAGGACTCAATTAGAACTCAAGTGGCAGAGTTATGACACAATTGGAAGAAGTATTTATGGAGTTGTATTTAGTTTAACTCAGTTAGACTCAGTTGAACTAGTTGTATCTAGTCTAACTGAATGATACACGAGAGTGGAGTGAACTAATTAGTTAATTAATTCACAAATAATAACTCATTAATCAACTGAACAATATAGCAGTTAACTACAGTGCATGGCAGTTTCAGTGGAGACCCATTGGAGAGATAGGTGAAAGGGTAAGATAGACTATCTGTTGTGACTACAGTGATGCATTGATTGCATCACACACACATTGGAGTTGCCAATGAGGATTGTGCATTCAAGGAAAGGGTAATTCGAATTCATTCAGAGCTATTCTTCAGCAGGGATTGCGCAGTGGAGGCAGGCTAGCAGGAGGCAAAGATCGGTGCATGGATTTGCAAGATTGTTCTCGATTAGTGTATGATGATTGTCTTGTACCGAGAGCTTGATAAGCTTTGTATGAGGATAGTCATGTGATTACATGATACATAATATATAGTCAGGGTTTTCAGCTTCAGGCTTTCCCGGTTAAAAACAACTGTGTTATGTGCGATTATTTTTATTTATGCTTTCCATGTGTGTGCAATTAAATTTTCCGCAAAATATTAACAAGTGGAATAGATTCAGTATCTTGCATAAAGTTAAATAGTGTGAGATCAAGTGGATTTAGGACATATGCATGCTTAGTGCATATAATTTCTACTTGGTATCAGAACATTGTTAATTGAAGATTGCAATTGTAAAGTGACTTTGTGCTGGTGGACAATTCGAATTTGCTACAGAAGATTCTTGGTGCAGAAGTTGAGTATACATTGAAATGGCTTTCAATGGGTTGCGATTGGAGTATGCCCTTGATGGGAGCTTGAATTACATAGGCTGGAAGATAATGGACTGAAGGAGTTCATCAATAGCAATGTTCCTGAGCCGGGATCTAGCGATGCTGCATTACTTGACGCATGGCAAAAGAAGGTAGCAAAGACAAGAAGAATTATGTTGGAAGGTGTGAAGGACCATATTATGTCCAGCCTTCACGGGAAAGCCACTCCATTTGCAATGTGGAAGGCTTTGACAGATTTTTTCCAAAGCAGCAGCGACTAGAGGAACTTGGCGCTGAAAGATAAGCTCAGAAAAATAAAAATGGAGAAGGGCGACAGTATTCCAAAATATCTCACGAAGTTTGTCCACTGTAGGGATGAACTGGGAAGTGTGGGGATTACTGTTGATGATGAAGACTTGGTGAGCTTGGCTCTCCTTGGGCTTTCGAAGAGTTGGCATACCTACGAAGACTCTGTCAATGGACAGGAGAAATTGCTGAGATGGGAGCGACTTTGGTCAGATCTTGTGCAGGAGGAGATAAGGCGAAGTACCAGGGATGGATCTTCATCGAAGAATGAAGATGAATATAATTTCCCTTTGGCTACCAAATCAAGGAAAGGGAAGGGAAATAAATCCCATTCAAAATCCGAAGCTAAAGGCAAGAAGCAGGATTTGTCCAAGGTGAAGTGTTTTCACTATCACAAACATGGCCATTTCGCCACTAACTGCCCACAGAAAAAGAAGAACAAGAAGGTTGTTGGAGCTACAGCTGAAGAGGCCTTAGCCTCGCAATTTGAACTTGATTTCTCTTTGATCGCATGCTTGGTTTCAAGCTCTATGGGATCGGTGTGGTATCTTAATAGTGATGCGTCTTTCCGTATGACGGGAGACGAATTGTTTAGTGACTTGGAAGAGAAGGACCTTCAAATGCATATAGAGATGGGTCGATACAGTGCGACCGGCATTGGGACCATTACCTTTGAGAGGGAGTCAGGTAATCCATTTCTGTTGAAATATGTTATGCATGTTCCAAGTCTGAAGAAGAACTTGGTCTCGGTCGCAATGTTGGAAGACAAAGGTTATGACATTGTTTTTATCAATAGAAAAGATTTCCTGCGACATAAAATAACGAGTCAAACCAAGAGGATAGGGATTCAATTTAAGAATCTCTACAAACTGAAGGTAGATGGCTGCGCTGCAATGATGGGAAAAGCAGAAGAAGTGGTGAGCTGGGATGAGGGCGAATTATGGCACAGGAGATTGGGCCATCTTCACCATGGTGCTTTGAAGATTTTGCAGCAGATTTCTACTAGACTTCCCAAGGGTACTCTTGTGCAGTCAAATCAGTGCAAGGGATGTACTATGGGTAAGTTTGTGAAGACCACCTTTCATGAGAAGGAGAACCGTGCTTCACTGATCCAATAGAGAATTCACATAGACCTATGTGGACCTTTATCGGTTGCTTCAACAGCAAAACATAGATATTATGTTATTTTTGTTGATGACTATTCTCATAGTTGTTGGATCTTCTTCATGCAAAAGAAGAGCGAAACATTCTCAAAGTTCTGTGAGTTCAAAGCATTGGTGGAGAAGGAGTAAGGGAAGCAAGTGAAGGCTCTACGGAGCGATAATGGTGATGAATATATCTTGGGCAAATTCAAAGACTTCTATAGCAAAGAAGGAATTCGAAGAGAACTCATAGCGCCTCATAACCCACAGCAGAATGGGGTCGCAGAGAGGAAGAACAGAACGATCGTGGGTGGTGCACGAGCTATGATGCATGACCAGGGCCTACCGATGCACTTGTGGGCGGAAGCATGCAACACTACGGTTTATGTGCAAAACTGTTGTCCTCATAGAGTACTTGGCATGAGTACACCTGAAGAAGCTTTTACTGGTAAGAAGCATGATATTTCTCATTTGAAGATTTTTGGCTCATCTGTTTACATTCATGTGACAAAGGACGCCAGGAAGAAGCTGGAGCCGACTGCAGAAGTTGGGATATTTGTGGGGTACACAGAAACACCCCATAATTATCGTGTGTATTTTCCAAATAGTCGGATGACTATGGTACGACGGGATATAAAATTCAATGAGGTGAAAGCCATGAAGTTGTTGCTTGAGAGGGAGCTACACTTGCATGTAGAGGAGGAACTTCTTGTTCCCAAAGATGAGCCTCTAGATGTGGATCAGCGATAGGAGGAGATTCTTGGAGTGGAGGAGTCCACTCATGCAGAACCAAATATCAGACAAGGCAGAAAGCGTACCATAGAAGCTGAGAGACTAAATCTTGATGCGGCACAGAATGTAGGAGTCCCTACATCACGGCATAGACAGAGACAGTCACTTGACCGATTTACTGGATACATGGATCTCATGAGCAAGTGTATCGTGACAGAGCCATCTTCTTTTGAAGAAGCAATGCAGGAGCCCACATGGGTAGATGCCATGGTGGAGGAGTATGACTCCATTGTCAGAAACAGTGCTTGGGAGATTGTTCCAAGGCCAGTGGGTAAATCAGTTGTAGGAACAAGACGGATCTACAAGGTAAAGCAAGCTGCTGATGGGAGTGTCGAGAAGTATAAGGCAAGATTGTTTGCTCGGGGCTTCTCACAGATCGAGGGGATTGATTATGAAGAAACCTTTGCACCTGTCGCACGATATTCTTCCATAAGGACCATCCTTGCTCTCTCAGCACAGATGGGTTGGCACATTCATCAGATGGATGTGAAGATGGCGTTCCTTAATGAGATCATTGAGGAAGAGGTGTACATTGAGCAGCCTGAAGGATTTGAGACCTTCAGCAGCGAGTTGCATGTGTGTAGACTCAAAAGAGTGCTATATGGGCTAAAGCAAGCAACACGTGCTTGGTACACATGGATCGACAGTTGTTTCACTGGACTTGGCTTCACCAAGAGTGAGGCGGATGCAAACCTGTACCAAATTGTGGTGGAGGGTAAGATTTTAATCATTGTTCTTTATGTTGATGATTTAATACTAACGGGTGATGAGCAGTTGATACACTCATGCAAGGCAGATCTTGCAAAGGAGTTTGAGATGAAGGATTTAGGCCTCCTTCATTATTTCCTTGGATTGGAAATATGGCAGCGGAAATGTGAACTGTTTGTGTCTCAAGGCAAGTATGCTCGGGAGATACTGGAGAAGTTTCACATGCAAGGTTGCAAGCCTATCGACACTCCTCTTCCAGGAAATTAGAGGAAAGAGGATGCTACATCGGCAGAGGTAGTGGATGCCATTGTTTATCGACAGTTGGTGGGTTCGCTCATGTATTTAGTTAATACAAGACCGAACATATGCTATGCGGTGAACCAGCTTTCACAAGCGATGGTTAAGCCTACCAAGCTCTTTTGGAAGTCAAGCAAGCATGTCCTGAGATATCTCAGGGGCACACCTAAGTATGGCTTATGGTACAGACAGACGGATGAGGTGAAGTTGCATGGCTTCATGGATGCATATTGGGCAGGCAGCCCAATAGACAGAAAGAGCATATTAAGAGGGGTTTTCAGTATCAGATCTACAACAGTTTATTGGTACAGCAGGAAACAAAGATCCGTGGCACTCAGTTCAGCGGAAGCATAATACATGGCAGCAATTCAAGCTGCATGTGAGGCTATCTGGATGAGGAAGATACTGGTCGGTTTGTTCGGTTCACATTTAGATCCTACAGTGATACATTGTGATAATCAAAGTTGCATTAAACTCTCAATTAATCTTGTGTTTTATGATAGATCTAAAAGTATTGATATCTAGTATCATCATAGCGGAAGATCATGTTGCATTAGGGGAATTTTGAGGTCTAAAATGGGCCTCCTAAGAAAAATGTACAATTAAAATTCACTTTATGGGGACTAATCACATTTTAGGGAATGACATCATCCCTAATGGTTAAGGTCGCATTTTTTGAGTTAAAGGTACTTACTTGTCAAATTCTCAATGGTGAATAAAAAATCATGGTTAACCATGATAGTGCTCTAAGTACTTTTAAAGTCAAAGTAAAGTACTCATAATAAATATCATTTCACATTTTTTGAATAAAATTCATACATAAAATAATATATTACATTTATTATATTATTTTTATATAGGACATTAATTACATGTTATTATACAATTTAAATAATATAAATTTTAATTAATAACATATTATATAATTAATAATTTATGAGTTTATATTTATATTTTATTTTAATTTATTTAAGTAAAAAGGACAAATGCATTAGTTGTTCAATGATAATGTCTTTTTCTTGAAAAACTCGTTCTTATTTTTAGTCACATCAATAAAAAAAAATTATTAATTTTATTTTGGTACAACATTTAAATTGAATTTAACCATGGTTACATGGATTGTGGTGTAAAAAGTGAATTGAAAATTCATAAATATTATTTTATTGATTTAGCTATTATTTTATTATTTCCTTAGGAGGCCCATTTTAGACCTCAAAATTTCCCTAATGCTTCAGTACATTCCTACAGAAGATCAGGATGCAAATATTCTGACGAAGGCGCTCACCAGGAGAAAATTCGAATACCATAGAGGCAGGATCAGGGTGAAGGATAATCCCTATCTTGTTGAGAGGGAGTTTTGAGATTCAACAAGATGATGAGCTTAGTGAAAATCAGTTACCTTCACTAAGTGGGCCCGCAGGCTATTTTTAGGTGTAAGTCTATTTTTAGACATGGCGATCATATTTCAGAAGTTGCAAGATGTTATTTGTGGATAGTTGGTCAAGTTGGAAAAATACATGAAATTCTATTTTTAGAATATTGGGCGAAGTCTATTTATAGATCATCGATCTAAAATAGAAGTGTTGATTATTATTAGCTCTTAATAATAATCAGACTCTAAATATCAACTTATTCTCTTGGAGCACTTTCTTTCAGTGAACAGATTTGGCAAATCAGTGGGCTGAAGGAATTACGCAATTCCTAGGGTTTACTGGTGGTTCATGCATGGAGAACTCAGTTAGAATTGAAGAGGCAAAGTTATGACAGACTTGAAAGAGTAGTTCATGGAGTTGTTATTCAATTTAACTAAGTTAATGGAGTTAAACTCAGTTGAGCTAGTCGTATCTAGTTTAACTGAATGATACACTAGTGAGACTGGAGTGAATTAATTAGTTAATTAATTCACAAATAATAACTCATTAATCAACTGAACAAATACAGCAGTTAAATACAGTGCATGTCAGTTCCAGTGGAGACCCAGTGGAGAGGTAGTGAAAGGGCAAGATGGACTATCCGTTGTGACTATAGTGATGCATTGATTGCACCACACACACATTGGAGTTGCCAATGAGGATTGCGCAGTCAAGGCAAGGTAGATTCTAATTCATTCAAGGGTATTCTTCAGCAGGGATTGCGTAGTGGAGGCAGGCTATCAGGTGGTAAGAAATCAGTGCATGGATTTTCAGATTTCTTCTGATTAGTGTGTGACAATTGATTGTACTGAGAGCTTGATGTACTAAGCTTTATATGAGATTGTTACATGATCTCCATGATAGATAATATATGATAGTTGGGGTTTTCAGCTTCAGGCTTTCCCGTTAAACAATTGTGTTATGTGTGATTGTTTTTATTGCTTCATGTGTTTGCAATTGAGTTTTTAAATTTCCACAAAATATTAAGTGGAAGGATTATGTATTTAGCAAGAAGATAAATATTGTTAGATCAGGAGAATCTGGATATATACATGCATCTTGTATATAATTTCTACACCACTCACCATCCTGCCAGGCATAAGTAACAAAATCCCTCTGCACACCATCAGTGAGTAGGGAATCATGATGATATGGCATTGTGCCCCACTCCTCATGAAGTTTCCCTACCAAGTAGTCCATCCCATGCACTTGAAGAGTAAACCCTCAAAGATACCACCTAATCCCTACAGAGATAGTGCCTTGCTCATGTGATATTCTTCGTATATCATGTTGTTGGCCCACCTGCTAAGCTACTGAGGTTACCCACACCATCAAGTAATCACTAAAGACCAATGGAGGATCTGCATGATCTCCCCCTATTATAGCCAGCTCATCCTTAAGGGGTATTGTGTTGTAAAGAGCGATGATGATCAAGCCCCCTTCTGAACTCAGAGTGGTGCCACCATGTTGACGTTGCGCTACTCTGATTATGGCATACTCCCCACTGTGTGTAGATTGGATCTGTTAGTCATCTATAATTTTGACCCTATCCAAAGATGACTAAGTTGAAAAACTCAGATTTCTAGAAACAAAATTTTCAGAAACATTGTGAGTTCTATAAATCTCACAGCCTTCATTATCCTAAGTCTATCAGTTTCTCATAAAAAATTTCACTCAAAGCTTCAAAATAACCCTGCTGTTACCATGAAGAAAACTGTTTTTAGACCCATTTTCCATCAATTTTTCCTTTGGAAAATTCCCCTAAAAAAACCCCCTTTTTCTCCCTCATTTACCCTCCATTCCTTTAAAAACCTTTTTTTAACCATGAAATCCCCTTTTACTTGGTTAAAAACACTCTTTTCTTCCTACCGGAACCTCAAAAAGGCTTTAAAAACCCATCTTTAGGCCTAAATCCGCTCCATTCTGAAATAAGGCCTTAAGCGCTCTTTACCTAGGCCCTCGACCCCTTTTCCTCTCATACGACCTAGAGCCACAACCATGCGCTAAGGTCTTAATTCCCATCGCTATCGCTCTTCGGCATTTTCAAATTCTTCGTGCCTTTTCCTTTTTTCTCTGCCAATTGGCGAAATGCCGATACGCAGTCTCGAATCAATCTGAGCCGTCGATCTCGCTTCCAATCCTATGGCCCTCATTCCATCGGTGGTCCCCATTTTCCTTGTCCCCAGACCCTCTGCCCTGCCGATGGCTGAAATCCCGTTTCAATCTCCAATGTTCGTTCCCCAAAGATCCGACGGCTATCAGCGCATCTCATTTTCCCTCTGATGAACCCCCCCGCTGATATGCCGACCCCCCGATGAAATCTCCACCGTCGATCAAATCTAATCTGACGGTCCGTGCTGCATCACACTTCGGCATTTTCCTCAGCAAGCCTTTTCGTTCTCCGCCGATGGTCCCCTCCCGATATAATCCTGGCCGTTGATCCTTTTCGATCTAATGGTGGTCGGGCCTTCCTTTACTCTATTCTCATTTTCTCCCGCAATGAAATCTTGACCGTTGATCTGGCCCCTCCAGATCCAATGGCCATCACTCCTTCGCTTATTTGCTTTCCCTCTGCCCCATGCATTCTTTTTGCGTGGCCCTGATTCAATCTCCACCATCGATCTCTCCCATATCGGACAGTGCAGCATCACTACAGGGGCACCAGTCCAAGGTAGCCTGTACTCTTCAGTCCCCCCGCAGTTAAATCTCCACCGTTGATCGATTTCCCGATCCAACGGCCCATAATCTCTTATTCACTATGGGGGCACCCCACCAACAAGATCTTTCCGTACCCCCGATCCCCCCGCAGTTAATCTCAGTCGTTCGTTTCTCTAATCCAACAACTCCCATTGATCCTACCATTTTCACTCCACCCAAGAAAATTTCACTCTGCGCAAAGAACTTTTCGCTGCATGCCAGTTCTGCTTATGTCACTGTTGGGCCCCACCTCTCTTCCTCCCGTGTATTTCTTTTTCCCTTCGCATTTATTTTTAACTGTCGATCTGACCTATTGCCCCTGGATCGGACGGCCATTAACTCCCCTCCAACTTCTGCTTCTTTCCCTTTGTATAATCACCCCACCATGATTTTAACCCTTTATTACTATTATTCAATGGCGCATATTGTTTTACCCAGCCTCCCAGCTCCGTGACAAAATAGGTGACATCACCCTGGCCCCACCACATATTTCCTTTTCTCATCTTATCTCCCCTCGCGCTCATCTGCAGCCGTCGATCTGGATTGCCCAAATCGGACGGTCTAAATCTAGTTTCGCGCTCATTTGACCAATGAAGTTGATCGCGTAGTTTCAATGCGAAATAGGTGATTTTCGCCTGGATACGTGTCAACCATAGAACTGTATCGCGTTCATTTAGCCCCAAACCACTTACCGCTCTGATCCCACACGAAAACCATCTCTGGTTTTCCAAAACCACCTATCCTTTTTTCCGCGCCACAGGCAGATTTGAACCCTTTTTTTCATGGTTTCCTCCATCGAAGCCACCCTGATGCATTCTCCTCCTTCCGCACTGCTCTTTCGCCCTCCACCAAGCCCTCTGAAGTAGTTTTAATCCACCACGCAGGTTTTTATAATGTTTTTAATTGTTTATGTGCAGGTTTAATGGTGCCCCAAGCCCAAGGGACCATCCCACAATCAAGATAAAGATTGAGGCCTTAGGATGACGATCCGAGGGCCTGAAACAAAAGGGGATGGGGTATGTAATTCCGAGGGGTCTAATTGATGATTCATGGTCATTAATTCAATCAAAGGAAACCCCTGCACACAGAAAAATGAAAATAACAGTGAAGATTAGTAAAGAGTATCAGAGATTTAAAGATAAAGGATTAAAAGTCAAAACCTGAAGATCAAAGGACTTAATCCTGCAGATTAATGGTTAAAGCGCAGTTTAAAGATAGATAATTAAAGCTAAATCATTCATCACAGTCGATAAAGACAACATAATGGATTATGCATGCCTAAAACACCATCAGGCCTAAACACAGTTAATTGATGAAATGAAGGAAAGATTAGACCTAAAGCAATCTCGAATACATCAACAGAGGCAGTTATTCATCCGAAAAATCCAACTGCCACCTGTGGCCTACTTTCTGTCCCAAAGGGAAAATTAACAGTTATTACACAAAAGAAGATATTTTAAGTTGTCAAGACAGTTAATGTAAATATAAAGATAGGCCTCAAAGTCAAACTTTTCACCTATTTTATCCTAAGAAAGTTAAGACAAAGCTATTAAACAGAGAAGTAGTTGCACACATGTTCCTACCTTATGCCTTGCATGGTTTTCAAGGGCAGGGATGCATTTACTCTGTAATTAATAACACTTGGACCCTAGATCAGTTCCACCTCCTCATTTGCAACATAAATACTGCATTTGAACTCATTGTATGTTGGGCATTTGATAACTCTTTGAAGTAATACATAGTTTTGCTGAAGTTGAAAGAAATTTGATGTTCTGTAACCTGTGGATGTTTTGACATGTTTGTTGATGGAGAAAGATCTGTCATTGGATCCCTGAGCTTGGCTGTTGGTGAAGTATTATAATCTGTTAATGTTTTTCCTGTTTTCCATTCTGTTTTCATCATTTCTTGCTTGCAGTAGAGTAAAAATCTTAGGCTAAGAAATGTCTCCTAGAAGCACCTTAAACCTATTTACTCTTCACTGTCTTTATGTTTTCATCTGCTGAAGGTTTTATTGAGTATTTTGACTGCTTTTCAACCCTTAATCTTGTTTATTTCAAGAATAGTTCAAACATTTGGTCTCAATAATGATTTATGGTTTTCCCTGCTTACTTGCTGCCACTTACAAACTATTTTTGAAGTCTCCCTTTAAAGTACCATTGTTTACAGTCTGACAAAGAGGTTTGTTTTGATCATACCCTTTGTTCTTGCTTAAATAATTGTTTTGAAGGTATTTATAGCTGTAATAAAAGATGTCTAGGAGTTCTGTCTTCTATGAATGCAATTATTTGTGAATCTTGAATGTTTTCTTATCCTTGAAAGTAAAATTTTTGGATGAAACAGAGCGTTCCTCGACTCCTAGATTTTATTTGAAAAGTTTGTCTTGGAATTATTATTTGCTGAAGTGTAGTTTCTAGAATTTATGGTTAGCCCTGTCTATGAAATACTTCTTCATGTTCAGATAATGTTTTAAGTCTCTTTGTTGAGAAGTACATATAATTAAGGATTCTTAATTGCCCTTAGTTCTACTTTTCATTCTAAACCTTTAATGTTCATTTCATTTCACCTGAAAGACTTTGTAGATCCAATAGCCAAGTTATATTTGCCCTTTGATATCCCTGATTCATCTACAAACTTGTTACAATTTCCACTTGACTCCATTACCCAATGACTTAGAGATTTCCCTTTCCTATCTATGTTGCCTAGATCATCATGTCCCACCAAACAATCAAACAAATTCATGCTTAATAACTAGCCTAAAATCAACCTTTTACAAGAAAACAAGTCATATCTTTGCAAAAAATTGAGAGATGCCTCTCTGATACTAGGAGGGATAAATCGTAGAGCTCTAAAGACTAGTTTATATGTTTCCTTATCATTTGGTATGCCAATATGCTAAATCACAGGACCCCAATAGGATCCTCCTCTCCTAAGGCCTAGTGGCGCAAGGTCGGTGAGAGCCAATTCCATCCTGCCTGGGCATCACCTTGATGCCAATATCTACCCCTCCACATCTAACTTCGATCCTATGCAGCAACAGAGAAAGTTGACCTCGCCATGCAATGGAGGCCTCTGAGTACCCCCATGTGCCAACCCAATAATAAGCTAGATCACTCTCTGCCCTGACTCTGACCATCACGAGACAAAATGGTCCATCAATTAGTTGAATCTCTACCTCCCATAGTCGGACCTACTGCACCATAGCTCTGAAAACTACAGGAATCCCTCCTTGCCTCATCTCTGTTCCCTGCATGTGACCAATATAGAGGGTCCATATATCATGGGAAAATCTGATGCATGCTAACCTGCCCTATGCTTGCCACTGTGTAGTACTGATGACTACTAGAAGCCACATGTGATAAATAGCCACCCCCTGAATGCAACCAATATATGGATATCTGATACTCGCAATCGACTCAAGGTATTTGGATCCCTCATGTTCCTGCCAATCATCTCCACTAAGTCTTCCATCCACCCTCTCAATAATGTGTTGATATATTGTTTGGAGCCCAGACACATACTGGGATGCTACCTTGGTTGTACCCAGTATCCTCTTCTCATGCATGGTCTCGACATGCCCTCAGAAAATAGTGATGCATGTCTCCCTCATGACCCGCTTCCCAGGCGTAGGCTCGATGATGACCAATATGCCACCCCTACAGATGATCATCTCATCCCCCAACCTATGGTTATCAACTAACGCACCGACCCAATGCTATAACTAAGAAGTCTCTCCCCAAGTGTGTTGAGTGTCATATAAATATCTTGGGTGAGCTTCACATACCCCGATGTTCATGCCCATAGTGCCAAAGGACAACGGAAAAATCGACTATTCCCATGAGTGATGTAGAAGAGGGTCAGGTGTGTGAGTCCCCACGGATGTTGTCAAGTATCGCTCATTTTTCTCCTCATTGATCCTAGGTGAACTACCCCCAAAGGTATGCCCGGTGTCTCTGTCCATGAGTCTCCCTAGAGGAAATACTCTAAGACCGTGTTGTGTAGTACCATACACCCCTGCATACCACCGATCATCCATGTACTCCTCGGCATGCCATTGCACACTATGGCACACCCCTGTACACCGTTGGATACCCCATGCTACTATTGTACCACCCTGTACCGTCTCATGCCTTGTCTGTGTCAAGGCACCAGTCACTCCTTGCATGTACTCAATGTGATTTAAGACACTCCTACTCCACAATGCAGTCCAACACACTACGGTACACCACCACGCACCTCCATGTCCACCGGTAGTCCACTACTCAATGATATATTATCCCACACATCCTTGGATGTGATGGCCTACAGTTGTGTCTCTACATGTTGGACCACCCCCAATCGGTATCATCACCTCCACCGTCGCATCACTACACCTGCCAATGAATGGATCATCGCTCCAAACCCTCCCTAAGGGTCCAAGAAGTGAATATCCCTATGTGTCAGTAGTGATGCCACCACTGCTCTGCTCCGCTGCGACCTTTGTGCCCCACAAAAAGGTGAAGAATCCTTGGCTCCATATAAGGAATCGTCTGGTGGCCTACCAATGCCACCTCCTCCGACAAGCTCCTTCCAAAGTATGTTGATCACTGTATGACCCCGCGTATAAATTTCGTACCAAGACAACCCAAGGAGTCTGCCCATAAACTGGTTGGCCACTGGAGCTGACCAAAACTCCCCTAACGAATGTGCACGCTCAACTGCTAGGCCAATTGTACCCTCGAAGACATAGTCAACTGGCTTGCCTGGGAAACGATAAGTAGTCCCACCCAGATCCCAATGCCAGACTGGGGTTCATGTATTCCCAGCACCTGGAAACTCCTACCGAAGTACATCTAGGTCCACCACCATCTCCATAACCCACTCCACTGAGTTCCAACTCAAAATATCTCGCCATCCAACCTAAATATGCGGATGTTGCACCCTGTGCAAATCAGATCGTCTCATCCCGCTATCCAGGTCAACATATGAAATCTGACTAGGTGGCTTTCTCTCTCTCTCTCCAATGGGAAGAGGTGACCCAACAGTGCTGCTAGACCCGTCTATGAATGCTTGAAGGGGGTTGCGCTGACACTCAAATGTGCCCTCTAGCTGTATCATTATGGAATCCAACCGTTCCCCAATGTGGGCCAACTTGGCTGATGACACAGCACAAACCACTCTCATGCCCTCTAGTTCCTCATTCTGAAACAAAATAGCCTCTTGTACTAATGTGGCCTTCCCTTTCAAAGCTAGAAGGTCGACCTGAAGCTGATGACACTGTTGTGTGCGACCATCATCCAATACCTTTGTATCTCCTAGCGTCTCATCAAGGGCTAGCCCAAAGGATGGTTGCACACCCTCATCCATAAACACTCCAACATGCAAGACATGCTCACTAGTTAGCTACATGTGATTGTCATCCGACAATTCTGTCATAGACCTAGAGGCCTCTGTACCTATCGGCTCCTCAACAATGGTGGAGCTGCGTCCCGACAACTCATCAACCTATGATGTGTTGTTATCATCATAGAACTCAGTCACAACCCTGAATACCCCATCAATGGATACCTCAACAATGGGTGGTGTCTCATCAACGAGTGTATGCTTAGTTGTCTCCTTGCCAACCATGACCCCTTCAACTACTCTTTTATCTTCTTCCTTAATCTATCTCACCATCCCTGCATAATTCCACTAAATTCCCCCTTATTTGTGCATGTCTCTTAGTTCACGGAACTCCAAAAAAGAGAGGGACGCTTGAATGTCATGTACCAATGATTGGTATGTCTCCCAATTTGCTGCCAATAACTTCACATCATTTGCAATAATGTCTTTCCATCTTGATGTATTATCCACCATTCTAGGCATAGCAGAATTGTTGTATAATTGAGAATGGTCCTGATTCCCAATTATTGCATGAATCAGTTTCTTCCCCACATTAACCATCATTTTTTGCACCCTAATCACCTCATTTAAGGTTACTACCATGGCGTCTAAGTTTAAACTTTCTTGGGATCCCATGATTTATTTTATTTTATTTTTTAAATATTTATTTTTTTTATTTTTTTTTATCAGGTCTTGTCATAGAATGAAGGGTTTCCCACAAGTTGAGCCAATATTATGCTATGATACAACTACAATATCCCAAATTGGGATTAACAGTAATAAAAGTGAAAATAGACTAAAAACTACAGCTACAAAATATACATCATCAAAACATGTAAACTAGAGCCAAAAACAATTGTTGAGCCATTTTATTAAATTGAATGGACTGAGTACAATAGTGGTGTTGGGATGCTTGCACCGGGGCCTACTCAAAATAGGTTGAAGCACAACTCAAACCCAAGCACCACTATTGTACCTATCGGCTCCTCAACAACGGTGGAGTTGTGTTAATTTTGGACAACTAGGTGCAAACTCCATGTTACGATGCTCAGATGAAAATGCCAATATTTTTATTGGACTCCTCTTTCGGAGAGGTGCAAGATCGATCGAAAGATCATCTTGATCCGATGAGCAGAACATTTATTTTGAATTTATTCAAAATATGTGCAGGTCGGCCTGAAGGTTTTGTGCCCCAGCAGTTGTGTCACATACCCTCATTGAAGGATATAAATTGGTCAACGTTGGAGGTCATTTTCACTCATCTCATCCTCACACATTTCTCTCTCCTCATATAATTGGTTCGATCACCTTGGAGGCTCTTCTCTTCACACGTGGGAAATTTCAGCAAGAAGCACATTTCTATTTTCGGCCTAGGGTTTCTGCAGCAGCATTGAACAGCGTTGTCTTTGGTCACGCAAGGTCAAACGGACCTGATACTCTCACAAAATTTAGATTTTCGAAATCCGCATTTTTTGGCACTATTCTTAAGGCTGGACGTTGACTTTGACTTGGCTACGTTGACCTAGCTGCTACTGTTTTTTGCGATGACCATTGACTGACAGTATTGACTTTTGGGTTGATTGTTTTGGTTGTCCTAGAGGGTTGTGTGACACTTCTGGTTGGCTGACCATATTGAGACTTTGTTGGTTGAAGCATCCTGCTGACTGTCGTAATGCACCAACACACTTATATAGTTTGGCTTGTAATTTTTCGCTCTACTGGTATGTTTTATCAGCATTTTACTTTATTTTTTATGTGATTGTTGACTGATATTGGGATAAAAAGTAAAGTTGCATCAAGCATAGAACATCTACAAAAATTTACATGGTATCAGAGAGAAGGTGAAGACAAAGCCCTAGTTTGTAGCAATCACCGTAGAAGAGCATGGGTTCCTCTAACTACAATGGCTTTAAGGCTGATGACAAATTGACTGGGAAGGATGACTTCCATGACTAGAAGATGACATTGGATCTTATGTTGGAAGACCAAGATGCCATGGACTATGTGCAGGGTAAAATTCAAGAGCCTCCATCCACTGCAACTGTTGCTGCCAAAACAAAGTACAAGAAGGGGGAACTGAAAGCAAATATGATGATCAAGGACTCTATTCATAAGAGTCTGGTTGCCTACATCTCTAAGCTGGGCACATCCAAGGAGATGTATGATAAGTTGGTCAACATGTTCAAGGCCAACAATGTGAATCAAGTACTATTCTTCAAGAACCAATTGAAGAATCTAAAGAAAGGCAGGGATGAGTCTGTTCAATCATATTTTCTGAAGCTGACCAAGATCAAGAATAATTTGCTGGCTATTGGGGATATAATAGATGATAGAGAGATGGTTCTCACCGCACTTGGAGGTGTCTCATCCAAATGGCATGTATTCAACACTACCATTCTCAATAACAATGTGATACCTGATTTTGACGAACTACTATCGAGATGCGTACAAGAAGAGACAAGGATGAAGGAATATGAAAATGAAGGAAATGTTTTTTTCGCTGCTCATTCTAAGAAGAAGAACTTTGGTAGTCCAAGGAACAAAGGAAGATTAGGGGCCCAAGGAAAGAAGGGCAAGTGTTACACTTGTCACAAGCCAGGTAACTATGCTAGATAATTCCCTTTCAAGAAGGATTCTCCCGATGATGATGACAACAACAACAACAGAAGGAATGGCAGTCAAAGGAACAACGGGTTCAAGGGGAAGAGGAAGGCTCCCTCTGGCAGAAATGGTCAACCTTTCAAAAGATCGAGAAATTCCAGGTATGAGGAATCAAATGTTGTTGATAAAAGAAAAGAATTCATTCTTGTATCTGTCCTCTCTGCTGCATCTGCACCTGACACTATGGATATTTGGTTGATATATAGTGGTGCCTCAAGGCACATCACTAGGTTCAAGGAAGCATTTTTTGATATGGTTGAGAAGGATACTAATCTGTAAATTATCCTTGGAGATAATTTCACATATCTTGTGAAAGGGTCATGAACTGTGACCCTCCACTTGTCTCAAGGTCAAGTCTTGCGCTGGCAGGATGTACTCTATGTACCTGATTTGAAGAAGAACCTTGCGTCTATTTCAGCCATGGAAGAAAAAGGTTTCAATGTGGCATTCATTGATGGGAAGGTGCGTATCTAGAAGAAGAGTTTCAAGGAAGCTATCATGATTGGTTTTAGAGTTGATACACTCTACCCGTTTGGAGGAAGTCCATTGGGAGCGATGACATGTAATACTATCCGACAGACGGAACTATGGCACCGGAGGTTTGGACACCTTCACTACAAGGCCCTTCTCGAAGCAAGGAAGGTGATGATGGGATGCCGAAGTTCTCAAATAATCATGAAGGTGTATGTCAGGGTTGTGCCGAAGGAAAGCATACAAGGGGACCTTTCCCCTCAAGTGTCACAAAGACATTTGATGTCTTGCAATTGATTCATTCTGATCTGTCTGGTATGCTGCCTATGACATCCTTGGGAGGATTTTCTTATTATATGACATTCATAGATGACTTCTCTCGCAAAACCTGGATATACTTCTTGAAAAATAAGGATGAGGCTTTCATGTGGTTCCGTACCTTCAAAGCCTTGGTGGAAAATCATACGAGAAGAAGATCAAGATATTCAGGACCAAAAATGGCACTGAATATCAGATGAACGAGTTCAAGAAATTTTGCAAAGAAGTTGGCATCAAGAGGGAGACCACAACTGTCTATACTCCTGAGCAAAATGGCATTGCTGAACGAAAGAACGGGACCATTATGGAAGCTGCCCGTGCCATGTTATGTGACCAAGGTCTACTGAAGTTTCCGTGGGTAGAATTTGCGAACACTGTTGTGTATATACAAAACCGATGCCTCCATTCCGATCTGGACTCCAAAACTCTTGAAGAGGTTTTCTCTGGTAAGAAACCCGACGTATCACATTTTAGAGTTTTTGGAGGTCCTGTTTATTTTCATGTGCCTAAAGAGAAGAGGAGCAAGTTGGATGCTTCTTGGAAGAAGGGAATGTTTGTGGGCTACAATGAAACTTCGAATGCCTATAGAGTCTATGTGTCTGGTCAAAGGGAAGTGGAGATGTGCCACAATGTTACCTTTGACGAAGATGCTTCCCTGAGGAAAATAGTCAATCTTCCGAAATCTGAGGAAGATCATGAGGTGAGGCCTGGAAATCAAGAAGAACCGAAGGATGAGACGATTCTCGATGATGAAGGACCGATGGACCCGATTGATCCATCTCCTTTGATGAGGAAAAGACCATCATGGCTCAGGGACACTCTCGAGGATGCCGAGGGACATATGTCCCCAAGGGGGACATTCCGTGAAAGCAAGAAGCCAAATAGATACCAAGGGTATCTAGTAGCCATGAGTACTATTATACAATATGAGCCTGGATCTTTTGAGGTAGCCGTAAAGCATCAAGTCTAGAAGGATGCTATGCTCGAAGAATATGAGTCCATTATGAAGAATGATGTTTGGGATGTGGTTCCAAGACTGGAGGAAAAAGTAGTTGTCACCACGAAATGGCTCTACAAGATCAAGCATGGATCTGATGGGAGTGCTGAAAAGTTCAAGGCAAGATTCGTTGCCCATGGCTTCTTTCAAAAAGAAGGTGTAGAATATGATGATATACTTTCACCTGTAGCCCGATATACCACCATCTGATCTATCATAGCCCTTGCTGCTATGCAAGGATGGAGTCTTCATCAGATGGATGTGAAGACCGCATTTCTGCATGGTGTGATAAAGGAAGAGGTGTATGTGGAGCAACCTCTGGGGTTCAAATTCCAGGATTAAGACACCTATGTCTGTAGGTTGAAGAAAGCCCTTTATGGGTTGAAGCAAGCACCCAGAGCTTGGTACGAGAGGATAGATAGCTACCTGATGAAGCTGGGCTTCACTCATAGTAATGTTGATCCAAACCTTTACTTCAAGGTTGATAGAGTAAAGCCTGTCATTCTGGTGATGTATGTGGACGACCTCTTCCTGACAGGTGCTGACCCTCTCATTCATCAATGCAAGAGGGAGATTGTTGTTGAGTTTGAGATGAAGGACCTAGGACTGATGCATTACTTCCTAGGCCTGGAGGTCTGGCAAAGACCTGGCGAGATTTTACTTTCTCAAGGAAAATACATTGTGAAGCTTCTAGAAAGATTTGGTATGGTGGATTGTAAGTCCGTGTCAACAACGATGGAGCTCAACTTTAAGAAGTTGAGTGGCAGTGTTGTTGGGCCCATGCTAGCAAATCCTACTGAGTATCGTCAACTCATAGGTGCCCTAATGTTCTTAGTAAACACCCATCCGAACGTATGTTTTGCAGTAAACACTTTGAGTCAACATATGGTTGAGCCTCATCACATTCACTAGTTGTTGCCAAAAATCTGTTGAGATATCTTCGGGGCATGATAAACCATGGGCTGAAATACACACTTCCAGGAGTGTGACACTCCATGGATATATTGATGCCAATTTGGCTGGCAGTGTGGTGGATCGTAAGAGCACATCAGGATGTTGCTTCACACTTGGTTCTGTTTCTATATCATGGATGAGCAGGAAGCATAAGTCGGTGGCTTTGAGCACCGTGGAGGCCAAATACATTGTAACGAGTATGGCCTATTGTGAAGCAGTTTGGCCTATCAATATGTTCGGGCATGTGCTAGATACCACCATGATACTCTGTGATAACCAGAGTGGGATTCAGTTGTCCTAGAATCTCGTGTTCCACGATCGATCCAAGCATATTGATATCAGGTACCATTTTATATTGGATATGGTACAGCGAGGCACCGTAAGGCTCGATCATATAGGAACTGATGAGTAGGTCGCGGATATTCTCAGAAAGCCCCTAGGAAAGTTCAATTTCCTAACCTTCTGTGAGAATCTTGGTATCGTGGAATGACCCTATGCTGAGGGTCTTGTTGGACGATGAGCTCTGGGAGCTCTGGGGGGCTTTCGGGATAGCTTCTCAAAGCTATAAGCAACCACAGTGCTAGGCTTGTCAAACTTTGTTGGTGTGCTTCTACCCCATCGTTATGATGATTGAGTTGGTTCACCTCTCATGATCTGCGCCCTGTATGCATACTATTCATTGAGTTCAGGGCTCATGAGAAGTACCTCTCATTTGGCCAGTGAGGTGGGAAAAGATAAAGACCAGTAGCAAATACTGATGGACGCATCAGAGATTTTCATACTCTCTATCTAGGATGGCACGGTCCAACCACTTGATTTGGGATCAAGTATAGTGAGGTTTCGGACCTCCAACTGACTTCGACTCAGGTAAACCAACTTCGGGTTGGTATGAGACTCTTTGTGAGTCCTATAGAGGTTTTGGACCTCTGGGCTGAATCTCTCAGCCTGGAATGATGTCTTTGTGACTGACCCACTTCTATTCTGAAATAAAGAAGCCAGCAAAGCAAGTTATGGCGGGATGACACACGATGTTTGGATTGCACAGGTGGATGGAGTTCTCCCTAGTTGAGAGGGAGTGTTAATTTTGGACAACTAGGTCCAAAATCCATGTTGCGATGCTCAGATGGAGATGCCAATATTTTTATTGGACTCCTCTTTCAGAGAGGTGCAAGATCGATCTAAAGATCATCTTAATCCGATGAGCAGAACATTTATTTTGAATTTATTCAAAATATGTGCAAGTTGGCTTGAAGGTTTTGTGCCCCAGCAGTTGTGTCACACACCCTCATTCACTCATCTCATCCTCACACATTTCTCTCTCCTCATCTGATTGGTTCGATCACCTTGGAGGCTCTTCTCTTCACACATGGGAAATTTCAGCAAGCATCATATTTTTTTTTTGGCCTAGGGTTTCTATAGCAGTGTTGACCAACGTTGACTTTGGTCAACACAAGTTCAAACGGACTTGAAACTCTCCCAAAATTTCGATTTTCGAAATCTGCATTTTTTGGCACTATTCCCGAGGCTGGACGTTGACTTTGACTTGGCTGCGTTGACTTAGCTGCTGTTGTTGCTGCTGTTTGCATTGATCGTTGACTGACAGCGTTGAATTTTGGTTGACTTTTGGGTTGACTGTTCTGGTTGTCCTAGAGGGTTTTGTGACACTTTTTATTGGCTGACCATATTGAGACTTTGCTAGTTGAAGCATCATGCTGACCGTCGTAACACACCAACACACTTATATATTTTGGCTTGTCTTCTGTCGATCTATTGGTATGTTCTATCAGCATTTTACTTTATTGTTTATGTGATTGCTGACTAATATTGGGATAAAAAGTAAAGTTGCATCAAGCATAGAACATCTACAAAAATTTACAAGTTGTCTCCTGACACCTCATCAACCTATGATGTGTTGCTATCATCAGAGAACTCGTTCACAACCCCGGATACCCCATCAATGGATACCTCAACAATGGGTGGTGTCTCATCAACGAGTGTATGCTCATTGTTCTCCTTGCCAACCATGGGCCCTTCAACTACTCTTTCATCTTCCTCCTTAATCCATCTCACCATCCCTGCATAATTCCACTGAATTCCTCATGATTTGTGCATGTCTCTTAGTTCACAGAACTCCCAAAAAGATGGGGATGCTTGAATGTAATGTCCCAATGATTGTAAGCCTGCCAATAACTCCACATCAGTTGCAACAATGTCTTGCCATCTAGATGTATTATCCACCATTCTAGGCATAGCAGATTTGTTGTATAATTGAGAATGATATTGATTCCCAATTATTGCATGAATCAGTTTCTTCCCCACATTAACCATCATTTGTTGCACCCTAATCACCTCATTCAAGGTTACGGCCATGGCATCTGAGTTTAACCTTTCTTGGGATCCCATGATTTTTATTTTATTTTTTGTCTTGGTCATGTCATAGAATGAAGGGTTTCCCACTGGCTAAGCCAAGATTATGTTCTGATACCACTGTAATATCCCAAATTGGGATTAACAGTAATAAAAGTGAAAATATACTAAAAACTACATCAAGTTTAACCTTTCTTGAGATCCCATGATTTTTTGGTGTTTTTTTTTTGGTCTTGCCATAAAATGAAGGGTTTCCCACTGGCTAAGCCAATATTATGCTCTGATACCACTGTAATATCCCAAATTGGGATTAACTGTAATAAAAGTGAAAATATACTAAAAACTATGGCAACAGAAAATACATCATCAAAACATGTAAACTAGAGCCAAAAACAATTGTTGAGCCATTTTATTAAATTGAATGGAATGAGTACAATAGTGGTGTTGGGAAGCTTGCACCTAGGCCTGCTCAAAACAGGCTGAAGCACAACTCAAACCCAAGCTAAATCTCCTTCTGGAAGTGGCTCTACGTGGCTTTATCTCTACATTGCCTAGCCCATAAATGTTGTTGCTACTCCATTGAATCTGCTGCTAGGGCCTGGAATAATGCTAAGAAAATTTCGGGCTTTTAACCATGGTCTCTGCTCAAGAAACCCACAATAACCCACGAAGTATTTTTCCAAATATGGACCTCATAATTTCTGCCTAATTTTCCCCTAGCTCCTTTAGTTGTTGGTTGAGTTGGGATCCTGGTTTTCCCTCTCAATTCTGCCTTGAAAATTTTGCCAAATAAATCTTGGCATCTCCTCAATAAACCTAAAAAAACCTAGAAAGGGTTTGTCCTAGTTTTGACTTTGGAAATTGGCCCTCTTGGGCTTGGCACAATGAACTGCTAGGGGGAATCGAACTAGATGAATAATCTGCTCGGAAATATCTCCAGAATTTTGCAAAAAAACCTTGGTAGGAGGTGGTTAGCCTCCCCTCTGAATCTCCCGATGAGAATTCCCCTCTCTCCAACCTCTCGACTCAAAACTCCTTACTACACTTCGTCCTCCACTATGCAGTCTGCTCCTCCTCTGCAGAGTCTAGAAATGGCTATGCTTCCTCCTGATGCTGCTAGTATAAAATTCCCTCACAAAAGGGTGGAACTCGTCTCATGAGCGGGCACTCGAAGTCCCCCAAGTCAGAGGTTGACATATTTTCTATGCTAAACAGCACTGCATACTTGGCTCTCTGGCTCAAGTGTGTTCTATCAAAATTACAAGAATAAAATAGTTGAATGAATGAATGAATCCAAATGAGTCTTCCCTTCCTCATTTTATCCATTAAGGCCCAATGTATGCCTTGGGTCTGACCTTGGCCTGTGTTGCCTCTCCTTGGCCAATCGTGTGATGCCTACCTCTAGCCAACCCCACATTTTCGTTTCTGTGCCTCTTCTACGCTGCCACCTAAGGACAATTTGAACCCACCACTAGAGCCACAATTTTCCCTTAGGGACTAAAGAAAATACTTTATTTGGATTAATTATTATTTGTGGGTCCCCTACCCACTTTATTTCCACCCAACATTAGGAAATTCCAAAATAAATCAAAATTAATATTCCAATTAACTTACAGCTAATTCGGAATATTATAGAACCCCTAAAGATAAGACTCAATTTGAAAGCCCAAAATTCAGGTTAAAAAACTCTTAACAGATCAATGGATAATGCAATACAGTTTGAGAAATTAATCTCAATGTGAATTGTGATCCCCTGATGATGGACTCACTTTGAAAGTCTGAAACATTGGGTTAAAAACTCTTAACAAGGTAGTAGATAATGCAATATATTTTGAGAAGTTAATCCCAATGTGAATTGTGATCCCTTGAAGATGAACTCACTTTGAAAGTTCGAAACGTTGAGTTAAAAATATATTAAAAGGTTATTGGATAATGCAACGCAATTTGAGGCATTAATCTCAATGTGAATTATGATCCAAAGAAGATGGACTCACTTTGAAAGTCTAAAATGTCAAGGTTAAAACATTCTTAACATGTTATTGTATAATGCAATACATTTTGAGAATTTAATCTCAATGTGAATTGTGATCCCTGAAGATGGACTCACTTTGAAAGTCAGAAACATTGAGTTAAAAAACTCTTAATAAATTATTGGATAATGTAATATATTTTGAGAAATTCATCTCAATGTGAGTTACAATCCCCTGAATATGAACTCACTTTGAAAGTCTGAGACTTCGACTTAAATAACTCTTAACAGGTTATTGGATAATGCAATACATTTCGAGAAATTAATCTTGTTAATTTTGGACAACTAGGTTCAAACTCCATGTTGTGATGCTCAGATGAAGATACCAATACTTTTATTGGGTTCCACTTTCGAAGAGGTGCAAGATTGATCTAAAGATCATCTTGATCCGATGAGCGGAACATTTATTTTGAATTTATTTTTAATCTATTCAAAGTATGTGCAGGTCGGCCTTAAGGTTTTGTACCCCAGAAGATGTGTCACACACCCTCAATGATGGATATAAATAATGTCAACATTGGAGGGCATTTCACTCATCTCATCCTCACACATTCTCTCTCCTCATCTGATTGGTTCGATCACTTGGAGTCTCTTCTCTCTCCACAAGTGGGAAATCTAGCAGCAGCACTTTCTATTTTTCGGTCTAGGGTTTCTGCAGCAAAGTTTGACCAGCACTGACTTTGGTCAACGCAAGGTCAAATCGAAACAAAACTCTCCCAAAATTTCGATTTCCCTAATCCATATTTTCTGGCACTATTTTTGAGGCAAGACATTGACTTTGACTTTTCAACGTTGACCTAGTTGTTGTTATTTGTGTTGATTGTTGACTGACAATGTTGACTTTTGAGTTCACTGTTTGGTTGTCCTAGAGGGTTGTGTGACATTGCTAGTTGGCTGACCATATTGAAACTTTGTTAGTTGAAGCATCCTGTTGACCGTTGTAATGCACCAACACACTTATATATTTCTGGCTTGTCTTATGTCGATATACTGGTATGTTCTATCAACATTTTACTTTATTGTTTATGTGATTGATGTCTAATATTGAAGAGAAAGTAAAGTTGCATCGATCATAGAACATCTACATAAATTTACATGGTATCAGAGCTGAGGTGAAGAAAAATCCCTAATTTGTAGCAATCCTCAAAGAAGAGGATGGGTTCCTCAAACTATAATGGCTTTAAGGTTGATGACAATTTTACTAGGAAGGATGACTTACATGCTTGGAAGATGAAATTGGATCTTATGTTGGAAGATCAAGATGTCATGGACTATGTGCAGGGTAAAATCCAAGAGCCTCCATCCACTACAACTGTTGCTGCCAAAACAAAGTATAAGAAGGGGGAGATCAAAGCAAAGCTGATTATCAAGGACTCAATTCACAAGAGTCTGGTTGCCTACATCTCTGAGCTGGGCACATCCAAAGAGATGTATGATAAGTTGGTCCACATGTTGAAGGCCAACAATGCGAATCAAGTCCTATTCTTCAAGAATAAATTGAAGAATCTGAAGAAAGGCGGGGATGAGTCTGTTCAAACATATTTTCTGAAGCTGACCGAGATCAGGAACAATCTGGTGGCTATTGGGGAGGCAATAGATTATCAAGATATGGTACTCTCCGCACTTGGAGGGCTCTCATTCGAATGGCATGTGTTCAACACTACCATTCTCAATAATAATGTGATATCTGACTTTGAAGAAGTACAATCGAGATGCGTTCAAGAAGAGACAAGAATGAAGGAGTATGAAAATGAAGGAAATGTTGCCTACGCTGCTCATTCTAGAAAGAAGAACTTTGGTGGTCCAAAGAACAAAGGAAGAGCAGAGGCTCAAGGAAAGAAGGGCAAGTGTTACACTTGTCATAGGCCAGGTCACTATGCTAAAGAATGCCCTTTCAAGAAGGATTCTCCCGATGGTGATGACAACAACAACAACCGGAGGAATGGCAATCAAAGGAACAACAGGTTCAAGGGAAAGAGGAAGGCTCCCTCTGGTGGAAATGGTCAACCTTTCCAAAGGTCGAGAAATTCTGGGTATGAGGAATCAAATGTTGTTGATAAAAGAAATGAATTCATTCTTGTATTTTTCCCTCTCTGCTGCATCTCCACCTGAAACTATGGATGTCTGGTTGATAGATAGTGGTGCCTCAAGGCACATCACTGGGTTCAAGGAAGCCCTCTTTGATATATTTGAGAAGGATACTAATCTGGAAATTATCCTTCGAGATAATGCCACATATCCCATGAAAGGGATAAGGACTGTGACCCTTCACTTGCCTCAAGGTCAATTCCTCTTCTTGCAGGATGTACTCTATGTACCTAACTTGAAGAAGAAACTTGTGTCTATATCAGCCATGGAAGACAAAGGTTTCAATGTGGTATTCATTGACAGAAAGGTGCGCATGTGGAAGAATAGCTTCAAGGAAGCTATCACGATTGGTTATAGAGTTGATACACTCTACCAGGTTAGAGGAAGTCCACTGGGAAGCGATGACATGTGATACTATCCGACAGACTGAACTATGGCACCAGAGGTTTGGACACCTTCACTACAAGGCCCTTCCCAAAGCAAGGAAGGTGGTGATGGGGATGCCTGAGTTCTCAAATAATCATGAAGATGTATGTCAAGGTTGTGTCGAAGGAAAGCATACAAGGGGACCTTTCCCCTCAAGTGTCACAAAGACATCTGATGTCTTACAATTGATCCATTCTGATCTATCTGGTATGATGCCCGTGACATCCTTGGGAGGATGTTCTTATTATATGACATCCATAGATGACTTCTCTCGAAAAACCTGGATATACTTCTTGAAGAAGAAGGATGAGCCTTTCATGTGGTTCTGTACCTTCAAAGTTGTTGTGGAGGTAAATCCCCTCTGCGGACAGAGGTGATCCCTACTAGCCCAGACCGGATCTAGCAACAATCGTTCACGCTATAGTGCAGGTTCCTAATTGCAAATAAACCAACTAGCGATGAAGGCTTACCTAGAATCCAACGCTGACGCTTGTAGAGAAAGTAGCGCTCCCGTTCCTTAGCTCCGGCAGGTCACAATCCTCACGATCTCCGTGATCGGACACCTGCACACGCAAGAAAAAAAACAAAAGAAAGCGTAAAATCCAGTATATGCAACTATATGTCAGTCAGAGAAGACATAACTCATCATCATAATCAACAACAGGAGTGGAACCATAACCAATAGTTGCTTATCATTAATCAATCAAAGAAGAATACAACCATAGCCCTGACATTGAATTCTCCTTCGGAGGGTCGCCAGCGGAACACGTCTCGAAAAAGCTTGTCGGGGATGGGACAAACCTCTCTCTTCGGATTTCTCGACAATGATCTCCTTACTTGGATTTGGCCTTAAGGGAATGAATCAAGGCTCTTGCAGCATAAGGCTCTGATGGCTCTTGGGAACTTGGAGACTAGCTTGCAATGGAGGTGGGCAAGCTTTTATAGATGGAGGAAGGGGAGTTGGGATCCCTATAATCATGGGATTGGCCCTATCCTCAAGGATGCTTCCATGAGAGGTGGCAAACCACTTCCTCTACATGGAAATCCGGAGCCAAACCTCCCAACTCAAGATAGATACCAGTTCATGAATTGGTTAGGATGAAACTTCCGCCATTTATTTTTTAAAAACACCCCTTAAATTGGCTAGTGCGAGTGCGACTCCCGGACAGGGCGCCAATTGGCGCGACCTCTTTGAAGGATTTTCCCCATTGGCGCAGGTACTGAACTGTCTGCCCGCGCCAATGCAAAAAGGGCCATTTTTAGGGTTTTTCACAAGGAAATTTCTTCAGGGCAATGAAAGCTCTTGTTCAGAGGGACGTCATGAAAGTGGTTTCAAGCCATGTCACTGCTCACAGGTCACGAAATGAGCCCTCCAATGTGCGGGACGGGGATTGTAGGGACGGCGACAAATTATTGTGTAACAGATGCCCCCTAAATCATGAGGCCCGAGAGAGAGAGAGAGGGGTGAAATGCTTTACGAGAACGTGTCCAACTGAAAACTCCGGCGTCGGAAAACCTGCGTGGAGAAATACAACTGATATCTCAGATACATGATATATATGCGGTATGGGCGCAGCCATCCATAACAGAGTATACAATAATCCAGATCCAAGGCATGGACGCAGCCATCCAGTCAGGATCGATAAATAGACTCAAGTATGGTCACAGCCATCCAGTAAGTGAGTCATGTAACCAATCATAATAATCCACAAAATCGCAGCTTGGATTACAACAGACACAATCCAGGGTCTTGTGCTCCATCTCGACCCGAACACAGTACAATTCCAAGCATTTGAATAAATGAGCTGAAGTTGAACATGCAAGAACATCATCTAATTACCAGCCAATGATGAAAGCTGTTAACAGACGCGAGAGGTACCACCAATAATGACGATGGCCCTCAAGGTACTACAGGTAAAATCTACGGCATGTGAATCAATGAGCTGGCGTCGAACACCCGTAGAATCACTCGATCGGAGGCCAATGATGAAAACCTCACGTCGAACGCGAAGAACCTGCCATTGAGGCATGCAGGCTCCAAGGCACCAGAAGGGAGTCTCTAGATCAGCGTCCCGAATAATGAGCTGAAGTCGACAGGAAGTGACCTTGACCGAAGGTGGGCCATAATGTTTCCCACATCATCGACACGAGACAGAGGAATATAATGTCTTGTGAATTAGGATCAGATGAGAATCAGAGGAAGGTTGGTATTTGCAGAGGTCAACTTCTCTTGAACATATAAACGGCACGACAGTGAGTTTGGCAGTATTTGACATCAAAAGATCAGAGGTCATAGTGACGAGGCAAAGAGCAGATGAGAGGTCAAAAGGGATAACCCAAACCCATGGAGGCAAGTGAAAGACGAGATGAGATGTCCCCAACCCGACACGAATGCAGACAAGTGCCATGTTCAAGAGCAACATATTGCCGAAACGACAATAATGCTGGTTCCATTTTTTCCAAGACATTTCCGGCGAGTACCCCAATTATTTTTTATGACAAGCTTGAAGGGGATAGCATATTCTTGTGATATAAGTCCGACCTTCGAACGAATCCATCCTAGTACATTTAACGAGCCCTAGGAAGGAGAAACTCGAATATCGTCATCATGACTGAATCCAATGTCATCAGGGTTTAACGAGTCTAACAAAGGAAGAACTCGATGTCTTTTCATATTTAGAGAGTTTGAAAAGACAACGGAAAAGTAAACTCCAATGGTCCCTTTTCGTAAATAGTTCCTTAGATCCGAAAAGGTAGAAAACTATGTCTGAGAAAACCTCCTAGTCGCAACAGGCTAGGGTATTCCTTTTTCGTAAATAATCTATCCCAGCCCGAAAGAGGGGTAAACGTATACTGGGTAGATGTCGTTTCGTGGCCACTTTAACGAGATCAAAACGATAAGAGACTCGACAATCTTTTCATGTTTAGGGAGTTAGAAAAGAGCTGAAATTTGACTCCTCCTGGAGGAACGAGTGGTATAAAGGGTAGCTACTGGTTCCGGTGACGGTGGAACTGCTCAAAACAAATAAAGGTTAAGAGGCTGGCTAACAAGACCACTCATCGCAGCGGTTCCTCAGGAACAGGTAAAACAACCAAGTGAAGGCATATGATTGGCCAAGCAGATAGTGACGATGGAATGAAAAAACCAAGGCTCATCTGGCAAAAACGGGCTGATAAAATGGCGATCACAAGAGGTAAAATGGGAATGGTTTCATTTTTACACAAGCTTGAAACAAAGATAAACTATGCTTGAAACCGGTTTCATTTTTACACAAGCTTGAAACGGAAACAAACTATGCTTGAAAAACTAAGCATGCCCCCAGCATGGTGACTCAATTCGAGGTACAAGCCCCCCAAGCTTCAGTCCATGCACCTAAGTAAACAGATGGAGGGAGTGAAGGTTCAAGTTACGAGATCTAAGAAAGACTCGACTGGGATTTTACGAGATCTGATTAAAGACTCGAATTGAACAAGAACGTGTTTCAATATTTTAATGAGGTTTACACATTAAAAGAACTATCCTCAGATGAGCTTGTTTCATTTTTTAACGAGCTTGACATAAGAAAACAAAATCTGCTCTGACGAGACCCGGTTTCATTTTTTAAGGAGCTTGACACAGGAAAAGAACCATGCTCCGACAACCTGGTTTCATTTTTTAAAGAGCTTGACACAGGAAGGGAACCATGCTCTGACCGAACTCATCATAATGAACAAGAAGTCATCGCTTCCAAGAGTTCTACTCCCGATGGAACGAAAACATCCTGGAAGTCAGGACCCAATGCCCCCAACACTTGATGCACGACAACATCATCACTGAGTATAAGCACGGGGTAGGTAGCCACATAGTTGACCTGTGGTGGGGCAGATACAACAGGTGGATAAAAACCAGGAAGGGATGATGGCAGGCCAGCTGCCACATCAAGACCAAATAACGAAAGCTAATCAATGGTCACAATCCGCTCCTCATGTGGAAAACAGACCACACGAAAAAGGGAGGAGACAAGCGCTCCCATGGCATAGGTGTAATCGCGCCCCAGGAGCAGATTGAAATCCAAAGGGCCTGGAACAACCATCATGTCCATATGGACTGTTTTACCTCCCAAAGTGACAGGTAACCTTGGGAGGATCCCTAATGGTTGACTAGTTCTTCTATTAAATGCCAACAGATTCTGTGTAATAGGCACAAGCAGTGGCGAACCAAACGCTTGCCAAGTATTTGAGGATATAATACTAACAGACGCACCTTCGTCTATAATGGTGATGGGTACGACTAGACCAAAAGCCTGTACTGTGATCTCGAAAGGCACATAAGACGGAAGGCGGTATCCTGTAAATCGATTCCAATCAAAGGAAGCGACTAAACTACTCGGAGGGGCTACCATTGAACCAAGATGGTCTTCCCCTGGTGTTACGGAAGAAGGAGCATCTTCCACGACTTCCATCACGGAGTCGGGAAGAGTATCCTCCAGGACATCCATCACGGGAGGTGGAGGAGCAGCTTCTTCTGGTATAGGGACAAAAGAATATTTCTCCAAGTCTGAAGAATCTAAAGAAACAAGAAGAACCTGAGGGATGTGAGGTCCACTCTCAACAGAAAAGACCTGGTGCACCGCAGATGGGGCCAGTTCAACCAATCCCATGACCAATGGTTGGTCGGGAACGGATTCCTGAATTTGAATTTGAGGGAGCGGGATTTACCAAGGATGACTCTTGACCAACCGTAGGATCAGCTGGTGGAGGACTCGGAGAAAGCTGTTTATAACCAACCGAAAGGCACGGTGTGGAAACGGCTGAGTTTTCCAAAACTCGCTTGGCTTCATCCATATATGGACAAAGGTGAATGGCATGGTGCCCTTCACACAACTTACAGGGATTGGTGAGCTTACCCTGCCTCTTAGGAGCTTTACCAGCACTAGCTGAAAATGTTCCCTTAACCTGACTCTCAGAAGCCAAAGGCAACGACGAGTGACCGTTGGACCATACTTCGAGCACCTTGGGAATGCCAGGGCAGTCTCGAAGAAGATGGTTCCATGTGCACAACATGCAAGGGAACTTGACTTTCCGTGGAGGGTTGGGAGGTTTATCAAGAGGAGACTTCTTAGGCGCAATAGCCGCAGAGTTAGCCTCTCCTTTATCGGACTTCTTCTTCTTTGTCTTCTTCTTCTTCTTCTTAGCCACCTGGTTACTCGAATCCAGACTTTCACCAGGCGAAGTAGAAGAGGAGGACGCAGAAACGGGCGAAGAAGGGGAGAGGTCCACCTTGGAATCAACATGACGTTGTTCATGTGGAGGAACTGATTGAACAGAAGCCGAGACATTCGGGACCACAGAGGTTGAAAACAACCAAACAGGAAACCCAACAGTTAACCCAGGAAGGGACAATGTTGCCATATAGGGAGCACCAACATTTCCAAAAGGAGGAAAAGGACCAGGATTCCCATCGAAGGGGATTCCTTGGTTGGTGAACTCTGGAAAAGTTGCCATTAGAAACAATCTTGAGAATAACACCCTAAGGAAACTAACTTTAACCAAGACTATTTCGTGGGCAGTTAATTTTTAAAACATTGAAACAAAACTCTGTTGTTTCATCTTTTAAGAGTCGAGAAACAGGCAAAAGGTGACTCTATCACTTTCAGATTGGAAACAAGCGTGAAAGGACAAGCGCTTGATGATCCTTTCAAATTTAATGAGTCAGAAAAGATCGAAATGACTGCTCAGGAATGCTAGGCAAAGGGTGTACCAAATAACCGTGAACTGCAATATACACCTTGGTTTCAAAATGAAAGAGAAATCAACCAAGGACTTAATGTATGTGCAGGAAATCTCCCCGAATGTTGTGTTCGGTGTATCACGGGTATAGGGCGGCAGACTCGACTTCCTATGGATAAAGTATAGCAACCTTCTGGGGTCTCCCTTTATATACGTGACGGTACGGGGAGCACAATTCTGTACTAGTGCTGTCTAAAGCCAAGAGGTGAATGACAGCTACTAGGTTTAAAGACGCTGGAACACGTCTCTAGCCTAGACCACTAAATGTTGCGTTAATGTTTCAATGCTGCCTTAGTGTAAATTGAATAAATTTTAATGTTTATCTTCAATTATGTTTCAGCTTTCAGGCCCTAGCTAGTGTCATCTGACAATCTCCTATATGCAGCTATATGAGAAAAGAAAACTTTTCAATTCGATGAATGCTATCTAGTTAAGGGAAGAGCTTCAAACAATGATGCGACATAAAACAACACTGCAAACGAAATCTTCTCCAAACTAGATGACTTTCACTATCCAAAAGTAATTTCAAACATTCAATGATGCAAACAATGCAATGTAATCTATGCAAAATCCTCTTTTCCGAAAACTATGCAATTGTAATCTATGCACAATTTCCCTTTTCCTTTTCAAATAATAAGAATGCACTCAATGCATTTTTAGATGAAATGAGAATCTACTTAATGCATGCTTTCAATGAAAGAGAATGCACTCAAAGCAATTTTTAGCTTTCAATCATTAAACAATGTGATCTAAGTTCAATGATAAATCTCAAAATACTCTTTAATGCATTGTGATCTAATGCATTTTAACAAAAGGAACACTTTGAGATGAAAACTAAATAAACGCAAATCTTCTTAATGAAGGCTGAATGCAAAAGAGATGTAAACAAACACTAAGAATGCAATCGTTGTTTCAAACACTTTGTCACGAAATCCCTCAAAAGGCGACAAGACATATGAGGTCAAACACAAAGAGGACTTCCAAAGCAAGAGATCAAAACAAGGCATTCATTCCCTTTTACATCAAGCAATCATGGAGAGAATTCATTTCAAACAATGAGCAATGTAATCTATGCTCATATAGAGAAAAGACCGGAAGGGAAAGACACACTAGTGAAGGATTCAGGGAAAAAGTCTCAATTTTCACACACCCTGAAATTGGGCCGACTTTGTCATTGACAACTAGCGCCAACTGGCGCGACTTGCTCACTGAAAACTAGCGCCAATGCCCAATTGGCACGGGTTGCTAACTGACAACAAGCGCCAACGCCTGAAAATGAAAAAACAAAGAATTTCTCCCAACCAAGACCAGACTCACCACTTCAAGCAGAATCTAAAACAAACCCAGAAGCAAAGTACTGACCAAAAGAAACTTCCGAACAAGGGTAAACCCTAGCACCTACAGGAGATGGCGCGACTGTCTGGCTGTAATCTGCGCCCGACAGGGGATGGCGCGAGTGATGGGCAGCAGCCGCGCCGAGCCGAAAACGCGGCCCCATCGAGGCTAAACCCGTGCCCGATCAAGCCAAGTATGAAAAGGTGAGGGTTGGAAAAGAAGAGGGTGGATGAGTCTACGGGGGCTGAACCAAAATCCAAACACTCGGAAAGAGCCATCAGCGAGTCGAAATGACGGAGAATCGAGGGAAACAACCAAAGACGAGACAATACTCCAAGTGTTACAGTTCTGCAAACTAAGCAGGAGGATTATTTGAAAACGCTTTGAAGCTTCACGATTGCGGACAAGAGTGTTTGAAAGGCTATCTAGCAGCCTTCGGAGCTCCGTACGACGAAGCACAATTAGAACAACAATAAACTCGCCGATCCCCGGCGGGAGTCGCCAATTTGTTGTGGAGGTAAATCCTCACAACGGACGGAAGGTGATCACCCAGCCCCGCAGCTCGGGTCTAGCAACAATCGTTCATGCTATAGCGCAGGTTCCTAATTGCAAATAAACCAACTAGCGGTGAAGGCTTACCTGGAATCCAACGCTGTCACTCGTAGAGAAAGTAGTGCTCCCGTTCCTTAGCTCCGGCAGATCATAATCCTCATGATATCCGTGATCGGACACCTACACACGCAAGAAACAAAACAAACGCAAGTGTAAAATCCAGTATATGCAACTATATGTCAGTGAGAGAAGACATAACTCATCATCATAATCAATGATAGGAGTGGAACCATAACCAATAGTCACTTATCATTAATCAATAAACGGCGAGACTGACCATGGCCACGACGGCGGGGAGCCTTCGGAGGTCGCCGTGAACCGTCTCGAAAAAAAATCTTGTCGGGGATGAGACAAACCTCTCTCCTCGGATGTCTCGACAATGATCTCCTTGCTTGGATTTGGCCTTAAGGGAATGGATCAAAGCTTTTGCAGCATTAGGCTCTTGGGAATTTGGAGACTAGCTTGCAAAGGGGATGAGTGAGCTTTTATAGATGGAGGAATGGTAGTTGGGATCCCTATAATCATGGGATTGGCCCTATCCTCAAGGATGCTTCCATGAGAGGAACTGGCAAACCACTTCCTACACATGGAAATCCGGAGCCAAACCTCCCAACTCAGATGAGAGCGGTTCATGAATTGGTTAGGACGAAACTTCCGCCATTTATTTTTTAAAAACACTCCTTAAATTGGCTGGCTCGAGTGTGACTCTGGGACAGAGCGCCAATTGGCGCGACCTCTTTGAAGGATTTTCCCCATTGGTGCGGGTACTGAACTGTCTACCCGCGCCAATGCAAAAAGGGTCATTTTTAGGGTTTTTCATAAGGAGATGTGTTCAGGGCAATGAAAGCTCTTGTTCGGAGGGATGTCATGAAAGTGGTTTCAAGCCATGTCAACGCTCACAGTCCTGAGAAATGAGCCCTCCGGTGTGCGGGACGGGGATTGCGGGGATGGTGACAAATTAACGTGTAACAAAAGCCTTGGTGGCAGAAGAATTTAGAAGAACCCCCCTAAAATTTCATACTCTTATAATAAATGGGTTAATCCCCCACGATACACTTAAACATATAATTTTTGAATCTCTCCTTGAGATTATATCTTAAGTCTCTTACAGCGAATCCTGCAATACAAATGGAAAATCATTACTACAAGATGGTGAATCGTTGTCTAGTGGAGTTTGGGGTGTTGGTTCCAATGAAGATATGGTAGTTGAACTAGGAGTAGAAGGAAGAGAACCACTGAGACCAAGCATGGCACATGGTGACACTACCTGCGCGTTCACGACTCCTTCACACCTTTGCTTCTTTGGTTTTGGTTCAAGTGCACATGTGATGATGAATCCTCGTTGAGCTTGTGGTTATCTTTTCGAGCATATTACAGGTCTTCTTGAAATTTTAACAACTATTCCTCAATAACCTTGAAGTGCTCAGAACCTCTCTTGACTTTTAGCTGAGTCAAATTAGGCTACAACAGTGTCCATGATAAGTAAGGAAATTTACTCAACTATACTAGTGAAAATCCATACCTTCAGGGTTGGGAGGCCAACCTTCAAACATGTGATCATAACATATGGGCGAAGGACCACATGGCTGGCTCAGGTGGCGGAGATAATGGCACATCGAGCTATCTGGTGGCTGATAGGGTCTGCTGGCTGTCAGCTGAGGACCATCTAGGAGAAAAATTTTCTCCTAGTCATACTGCCCACAGGTGGTGGATAACAATTCCTTAGGAGGCCCATTTTAGACCTCAAAATTTCTCTAATGTTTGTATGTGGTGCCGCAATATCTTGTAGTTCACATTTTGGATGATGATTGTTGTTCTTAAGTGAATGAACATCATCCCTCTCCTTAAGAGTTTTATATGGGGCATTAATTGACCTTGTTGGTGATGATGTCATAAGTCCCTATGCCCTTAGCAACATTGTACTTCCTTGAACAGGGTTTTTTTTCATTTTGGAAGGATATAACAAGGGCAAATCATTTGAGTGTGTCTTTTCCCCTAATTCAACTTCTCTTGTACTTTGGTTTTTTGTCTTGGGCTTACCATCTATATCACCTAATATGTCTTTCTTGTAACTAGCCCAAACATCATTCCAATTCCTTATGCCTTCATTATGTCGCGCATTATTACCGTCAGGTTCAAGAGATTGATCTATTTTAGTTTTCTCAGGAGGGTATATCCATGACAAGTCAATTGGATGTGCCTTCACCCATGCTTCAAATTGTTTTGTTTTTTTCTAGGTTTTTGCGACATTCTTCATTTTTCTGCCAAAAGTCTAAGTACTCCTTCCCAAAAACTGATTTTGTTGGATCCATTTTCCAATAACCCCGCGGGTTGGCATTGGATCAGCTATTTACTTCTTCATGTGCCATGGCTCAACTGAATAACGCTATCTTCTGGAGTTACTTATTTAGGAATATCATTTTTAAGCCTTTTTAAGAGAAGGATTCATGATGAAGTGTAACAGCTTGCACAATTTTTATGCAAGTAGCTTAACACATTAACCAAAAACTAGCTTGTATCAGAAGAAATTACATTCTACATGTTAAGTGTTTGATAAACGTTCACGTGGATAATAATTTAGAAAAAATATTTGAAGCCTACAAATGTTGTAGTAATGGATTAAAATTTTATGTAAAGTAATGAGAAAATGGTTGTAAAAGAATGGATGAGTGAATTGGTTTGATGTAGAGAGAGTTCTATGGAAATTGGAAAATCCCAATCAACAAGCCATATATTATTTGTAAACAAGGGATTACAACCCATTCATTCAACCAACATGGATCCTTCGCAAAAATTAAAGTATGGCCTCCCTTCCTAGTCTTGGACAAAAATCACTATTTTTGGAATGGATACAAGGACTTTGTTCTCATTGTAGCTCGCACAAAGAAAATTACTAACAATGCCAATAATGAATAGGATTCTAAGTCCAAACTAAGTTTTTCTAGAGCTATAGGGTTTAGTTAATTTTAATGAAAATATGAGAAGAAAATTGTTATAAATGATATCCTTGGTTGCAAGCTTTCATGCCAATGCCACCTCTCACACAAGAGAAAGACAATCAAATCATGTTTTCGTATTATTTCTTGATTGTACAGGCTTAGCAATCAAATATGTGGTAAAGGATTTATAGCCTACTATTAATGGTTTCCTATATGTAGTGAGGACACTGAATTAATATTTATTTCCTCTAACTAGATTCATATTATTTTGGGTTGAGGACTACTTAATGGAGAATATATCATATCTAACACATCCTTAACACTTCCATTATAGAGAATCCATTGAGGGTAAAATTATGTATCTATGCAATTAACCAAAAACATTAAGAATACATATATCCT
Organism: Pinus albicaulis; assembly: GCA_034641835.2. NCBI lineage: Eukaryota > Viridiplantae > Streptophyta > Pinopsida > Pinales > Pinaceae > Pinus > Pinus albicaulis. The sequence continues at coordinate 336,184,179 of CM076575.1, read as the reverse complement.
TAAACTCATCCCTTACCCTGTGATTTTTTGGTTATATATCTTCCCATCAACAGTGGTCCACATAAACATTTTCATCACTTAGACATCATTAATGGCTACCAAGTTGGTGGTGCATATAGCTTAATAGGATGTGGCATCAAGGGGAATCGTGTGAGTTGAATTTTCTCAAAATGTAGTCCACCATTGTCACACCCATTCACTTAAGTCTCAACAATTTTTTTAACGCTCTACTATTCACAAACCATTTTCATTCCTCCCTCTTTCACACAGAAGACAAGAAATTAAATAAAACAATGTTTAATGGTAGATTGGAACAAATGTTTGAGACATGATAAACTACATCAAGCATGAACATAGAAGCAATTATAGCCTAGATAATTTTCATCCTTTACTTAATAACCAACAATTTCCAAATGCTAATTTGGCAATGCCCTTTGTTGTTCTCTTGGTTTCTTTTCTTTTACCATTAGAAACAATTTTATCTTGAAAACTTCAATATATATGAATTTTTAATATATCATTCCAATAATAATAAGAAACATAACACTCAACTCAAAGGTAAAATACAATGTATTGTGCCACACATTAACAATTCAATAACTTGTAGAAGATTTTTATTGTTGTAGGTTCCCAAAAGAATTTTCCCACCAAGTCTACAGTAAGAAATGTAAAAGCATAAATCGGATAAATGTCATTGTACATGTACTTTGTGAGTAGAATGTGTAGCACTCAATATTGTTGTGATGATTTGTTAGCTATGCCAATGACTAAGTAAAGGAATGGTGGTTGTGGGTTCATCATCCAAGAATCTAACTAGAAAGAAGAAAATAAGAAATGATTGTAGTGGGTTCATCATGCAATCCTCTTGTATTTATATATTTTCTTGTGGGGGTTTTTCCTCCTTAATTAATTGAGAAGGGCTCATGGCAACCCCAAATTTGGGCTTTTTTCCCCAGCTACCCCAAAACTTACCCCATGTTGCCAAAACACTGTGTAATTGGGGTTTTCCCCTTTATCAAAGACTATGGCCTATGGGGATTGATAGGCTACTTTTTTCCCTGAGCAATTAATCCATAGGGGACATTACAAACACTCCAAGGTCATCATGTCTCGTCTTGGACACTCATATTTCCATGTCCCGTATCATTGTGTCAGCTGACTTAGGCAACCAGTAATGAGCATTCTCTCGGTTACACCACCCTTATTATAGCACTAAGAGCCCCATTCTATAGATTTCCTTTATGAATTTCTCGAAAGTTGAAACTAATGTCCTAGTAAGTGCTAATTGTGGTCTTGATTTTCCAGTACAAAATCATAGACTATCACAAAAGTTTAAGATGTGCAAGAGGGCTAGGCTTCAAGATATTTCTGCAACTTACAAACTCTTACAAGTCGTGTGATACTTTGTGCTGCAATATTATAGTCAAGCTTTTCAGGTTGAAAATGAAAGTAGAAAACAAATTTCTAAGCAATCTGGATTACATAGATCAGAAAATTAGATAAATTTCAGGATTCCGTCATTTAATGATAGTATTATCTTTCTTGTAATTGAAAGAGAAGAAAAGATAGACTCTCCGATAGCGAGAGCATCATCCTTTGCCAGAGGAATTAGTAGATTAATATGTCTATACTAATTGTCAATATAATCTCATATAAGGATAAACATACAAAAATGTATCTATCAGCATTCTAAAATTTAAATAAGGTTATCACCTGTAGAGTCATTATTCAACTGCCTAGATGTCTGCACCTGTGCTCCCTTAATATAAAATAATTGAGGCTCCACTTTGTTAGAAATCTTATATTCGTGAATGAATGGGTTCACAGGTGAAGTTCTAGAATTTCCCCGTTCTTGGTACGTCTCCTAATTTATTGCTTCATTGACATCTTTCTCTAGTATTTTTTCCCATAGTGCCGACTGATAATTCTCTGTTGATTGATTTATGTTTCCCCACATATATGAAATTGCAAGAAATTAGGCCAATTAGTAAAAAAAATTACCACCTATAACTTCTAAGAAATAAGAATAATCTTACCATTGCCACTCTATTCCAATCCTGAATTTCTCACTGATCGCCAAACATAATAAAATAATATTTTTTTTTTCTTCTCATGCACTTCAAATTTTTCATTTCTTTCTCTACTTAACTGAACTAAAATTTATAGGCCTTGCATATGTACCAAAACAGTGATGATCCTTAATTAAAAAATAGAAATGCTATTGGAAAAGAATAATATGAAAATGTGATGAGGAAAGATGTCATTCCAACTATTCATGTTATCAAGGATATTGCATGGTAAGCCTACCTAGAGAACCTTGTTTTTGTTAATATGTGGAAAAAGTTGATAACTGGTCATTCTATAAAAGAAAAATATTGTGTTTTATGCTCTGTTGTAAGATCAAACAGAAGCATAAAAATATGGAAAAACCTTTCTCAAACAACTGTTTGGGTAGAATGGAGGAAATCCAATCACAACAGCCACTAAACAAAACTCGGCAGGGTGCGGAACAACTTAATTGATACTACTGCAGGGATTCAGCTGCCCCGTGACCTAAACAGTAGATACTGTATCCAATAATCAAAATTTGGTCCAATTCATAGATAGCGCTAGACCTGAAAGAGTTAGATAGGACC